>JARFIY010000001.1:43560000-44202500 GCA_036346155.1 Sinelater perroti
AACTACGGGAGTTAAAATGGTAGGAGGAACATGCAAGGTATCTAATTTTGAAATTACCTATGATAAAGAGAAAATATAAAGACCCAAAATTGTTGGGAATGCTACTGTATTACAACTTAATTTTGAAATTAATATTTGTTTTCGCGGGTGGATTCAGAGATTTATCAATAATACAATATTACACAAACAACAACACATCAATACCAGCTATCTAATAAGAGATGAATTAAAGAAAGGTGTGTTGTATTTAATTCGGAAGATCTAATAAGAAACCAAAATTAAATACTTTTAAGTGATCTTAGAAGGCCGAAGAATAATAAGAGGGTATTCTAGGATAACATATGGAAAAGAAAGCTATAAATATATTTGTTTCTTTCCAATTTAGCATCCTAAAGTCCATATATATCCATAAAGCCTATTCCCTTGCTAGAGCCCAATTCATCCTAAAAAAGTTAAAAAAGAAGTATTAGATTCTGAAGGGAAGACAGACTACCAATATTATTCGTTATTGTAATTCAACTAAAAGTTTTTGAAGTAGAACCAGTTCCATTACCATATGCAAGAATTAAGCTTCAATCCTCGTTTCACTCATAGGAACGTATTTAATAAGACCATTCATTCTAAAGCATATGTATAAAGCGCCGGTAATTATTTATACGTGTATCATTTATCGAGCTGCTTATTTAGATTGTTGCTAAAGTACATACATTTACGTGCTTATTTAGACATCCAACAAAATTTAAAGTGAAAATAGGATTAATTTTATAAGAGCTCAAAATCTGATGCGGTGTCTAAATTGGAAGAATTAGAACTATTACTACGAGTAAAAAAATCAATTAAAATTTTATTCCGCTTTCCTCTGCATGGTAGAAGATTACAAAAGATTAGTACCACAAAATTACATTTAAGAAATTATTTAATTGTTTAGCGTTAAAGCGGAAAGAAGAACAGTTAGTTGGGAATATGGTTTTTGTAGAGGCTGATCGTAATAAGAGTTGAATAAAAATTGGATGGGATAGAATTACTAACAAAACAATTCTACAAATGACTAAATTCTTATTTGTAAAATACAAAGAAAATTTGTTTTGATCACATGACTAAAATGAACCAAAACAGATTGATCAGAAGAGTTTTGGGAGCAAAAAATTACAACAAAAGGAGAAGAGGAAGGCCAAGGAAAACATGGATACAGCAAATAGTAGGTAAATAGAAGGGCAAAGAAAAAGAAGAGATGAAAAATGCCATTAAATAAAAGAGCTTAATCCAAATGCAATACCCGAAAAGGGTATAAGGCGCGAAAGGAGAAAAGGAGAAAAATTGGTGAAGATTATTAATTAATATCAGAGTGATAAAACTTTGTACAATAAAGGGAATCTTTGTTCGTTCACTTAAACACTTATATTCAATAAATAATAGACCAAGAAAAATACGAGAAGTTACAACAAAAAGTAATCGAGAGATAAAGAAATCAGATCAGATGGGAGAACACTGTTTCCCACGGCGTTCAGAAAAGTGCTGGGAAAATTGTTGGGATTAAAAATAAACTGACTTGATCCCGAAGTAATCAAAAAAGCTTGAGATGTGTAACATTTTTCATTATTACGTTAATAATGAATGAGTCATTCAGTGGCAACCAGTTAGGAGCGCGAGTTGTGTTTGCTCACCACAGTTATGCAAATATTTATAGAAATGCTAAGAAAGATTTCATCTCTTTACAAATAATATCGAGCTCTTTTTTTCCTGCATTTGTTTTCCCAGAAGTGTCGCGTATATTTTTATATTACTTTTGTGTCTACCTTTCCGGTATTTTGTAATTTATTTCTTCGTTTTAGTTAATTTTTCAGTATGCCTTTAAAGCTTTTTTAAATTTATCTATCCTATAATTTTTTTGTTGTGAGTGTAAAGAGATAATTATCCCCTATATTTTTTATAGAAACGAATAAACCAGAAAATAATTCTAACAACAAAGCTTTCGAAGCGAACGCAATATTAGTGATAAGAAAAATTATCAAAAAAGCATTAGAATACAACAAAATGGCTTTTCTATGTTTCATCGTCATAAAAAAGGCATTTGATAGAGTAAAATTAGAAGGTGTAATCCACCTGTTAGTCAAAGAGAAATCCCACTAGATGTAACCAAAAAAATTAAAGACATATATAGACAAAATAAAATAAAAACTAGAATAGACGGGCAACCCACGAACACAATAGAAATGGGAACGGGAATAAGACAGGGACTCCTTAAGTCCTCTACTTTTTAACTCGATAATAGATGAGATAATAAAGAATGTTTATGCCGGCAAAGGATATAGGATGAGACTAAAAAGTAAAAATACTCTGTTAAGCAACCGAAGACGAGAACAGAATACAAAGACTAGTCTACAGGTTTAACAGGTTAGCAGAAAAGTTTAATATGGGCACTTCAACTCAAAAAACTAAGCCATAAGTAATTAATAAGCAGCCTATTAAATGTAAAGTGGAAATCAACGGAACAGGTATAGAACAAACCGTTGAAATGAAGTACTTTGGGATCGCATTATCAAGTTACGGCGAGCTCGAGGAAGTAATTAAGGAACAAGTACAAAAAGGTAATATGGCAGCTGGATGTTTGAACACACAATTTGGAGAAACAAACACATCAGAATGGAGACAAAGATACGAGACCTGACACGGCCAAGACGCAAAGACTACTGGAAACAGCAGAGATGAGAATAATAAGAAGAATTACTGGAAATACTCTGAAAGACCGAGCAGGGAGTGATGAAGTTAGAAGGAAATACAACATAGAGAGAATAAACGATTGGACGCTTAACAGAAAAAAGAAATGGATAACCACATAAGTAAAATTTGCAGAGAATAGGTTAGTCAAGACAGCCATTAATAAATCACCATCAGGTAGAAGTACAGGCCGTTCACGCAAAAGATGGAGTAACAACATCATGTAAAAACATAAACCTCTCAATTAAACAGGCAGAACTGCCTACTAACAAGAGGAAGAAGAAAATTTTTCTGTTGCTCTGTTCTTTTTTTGTGGGATTATGTACTTCTCATATTATCTGATTATTTAATCTCTATCACCCCTCACTTTTACTATATTCATAATATCTTAACTGTGTTTTAATTTTTGTTAGCACAAGGTTGTCTAATAAATTTAAGAAAATTATAACATAAAAATTAAAGTGCTAAAGACAAATAATTTAGAATAATTATCCAATGTTACCAAAGCAACAACTTCCTTCTCATGATCAAATTGTTTGACTTGGGTGATGCATTCGACGCAGGTATATACGAGCAACGTATACACTTTGAGAAACGACAGATCGTTAGACTAAAGAAGGCGGGTGGTGGTTCCATTTGAACTGTGCAATGATGTTGGATGCAATGTAAATATATAAATAACACGTGCGTAGCGGGAAGTTTCTAGAAAACAGTTTGCATATTTTTTAATTTTGCAAATTTGTTGCGTATTTTTATATCTAATTTTAATATTGTAAATTTTCTAATCTAAATTAGAAAATAGGAATGTTTATCAATATTAGTGTAATATAATATACATTCCTTTATATGGAAGGTTATATTATTTCATAAGAAATGTTAGTCATCTAGTTGAACATTGAGATATTACACAAAACCGATTCATTTTTCTGCGGAAATACGCTCGAGTTCCCAATTAATCTACAAGCGCTCTAGCATCAATCATAGCACACCGATGTGATATTGAAAACCTCAAACGATAGAAACATCCCTAGCAAGCCATATTTAAGATGCAGCAACCGTGAACGACGTAATTTGTACGTTTTGCTGTTTCCGCTCCCGTTAAACGTTCAAAGCGGGGTTTATAATCCCCAATCCTTGGCAAATTAAGACATCCGGAGCAATAATCAAAACCCTGAGCCTCATCGTTTGTGAACTAACAAGTAAATCGCAGTCATCTTCAACATCTCCAGCGTCACGTATCGAGGCAGAATAATGCGAAGAACCTTCTGTTCCTGGCATCTAAAAGCATTTTCGTAAATAACCCCGCAAAAAACTTGCCGGATCATGGACGTGGAAAGTTTCAATTTCTAGAAAATGTAACCCGGCAAAAACCAGCGCCGCCGAATCACTCGGCTCCTTCAGAATAAAGTAAAATCAATAGTGCAGAACTTGAGCCAGTGTCCGGACTAGGAAAACAACATCCATATGTTTTTTCGGTGTCGTTTTCTTTTATTTTCGCGCTTCGCGCAGTTATGTAGCGATCGGGAGGGCCGCACGGCGTTATTAATAGACAGAAAGTAAAAGTTTTTTAAACGGGGGCATGATTTGTGGTCTTCTGTATTGGATTTGATGCATTTCTCCCTGTGCATAATGATTAACACAGCTCAGGTTGCGATAAGGCAGCGTATGTGCATGGTAATTGGAGGACAAAGCGTGGTACGGCAAATGATAACAATTACGAGCACTAAACTTTGATTAACAAAAACAACATGGCGCATTTGCCTGGTCTATATCAAGCTTTAATAACACAGAATTGCCATTTATTTATGATACCCAAAAGAAGTTTTACACATATGCTGCTTCAAGCACTTTAACAGTACAACGGAATATTTAGATTAAAATATACGTCCTACCGTATTTTTTGCAATTGCATAAGTAGAAAAATTAATTAACAATAAATAACAATCAAATAAAAGTTGATATTGCGAGAAGCATGCATTTTTATAGAGAAAAAAAACTATATGAGTTTCATAGACAAATGGACGTAGCCTATATGTTTCATAAATTACCACACATATTGTAATATAATTTTTATTTTCCAAAAATTATCCTTTTACTAACTTATGTGAAAAATACATTATCTACTAGAGTACAAATTTTGTTATATATTGCTACATATGTTTATATATTTTTTACTTCAGCTCTCGGCAATCCCATTACGATAGTAAGGTGGGAGTCAAGAGATCTTAACATATATATCTTTAAACGATTTCACTTATCATTTTTTCATTTCAGATCTGTATTAAATAATTTCAGTTAATAGAATTAGTTTTGTTACGTTTTAACACATTAAAAAAATATCACCTTTTATCAATTCTGACTATTCAAAAGCTTTCACAATAAACGTTGACGTTGATCTATCGTTGATGTTTCCATTTAATGAATTCCCTCAACCTCGTTGATAGATGGGAATAGTTACTCTTACTTAATATGTGAACTTACTTCCCTATACTTAAGACACCGGTTTCTCACTGGGTTTAAAACGAATTTCTTCGGTTCAATATGTTTTTTTATACAATGCGCTTAATAACTTCATAAGTATACCATTTATGTGATCTCCTTAAAATACGACGTTAATAATCACATCTTATATCACAGATAAAATATTAAAAATGTTTTGGAGTAATGAAAAATGCAGCTTCGTTGTATAATACATTTATAATTTTTTATTTAAACGCTTTTTTACTAGTTGCATTTTTTAACCAAAGTAATCCAAACCCCCTTGAAAGAGACCTAGATGACTTTATCATTATAAGATATTAGCAATGTTTATGGTTTATGTGCGTCTAAAATTTTGATGGCTTTTTCGCTTAGAAAAATTTTAACAAATTCTCAGAAAACACTACAAAATATTTGTAAAACTGGAGGATGATCAATGCTAGAACTGCTTACCACAGATTGGCTTGATTATTAAATTTTATAGCCAGCCTCAAAAGTAGAGCCAGATTAGAAATATTTACCTCATGACTTCAGACCGTATAAACTGTTTAACAGTGATGTTATTATTTTCATGCACACGAATCGTTATTAAAAGAACGCTCTAGTTTGCGAAAGCTAAAAAGGTAACGCAAGCACAAGCTTGCTGAAACCAACGCAAAAATGTACTATATTTAAGTTAAATAATAAAACGAGGCATAAATACTGCTGCAATGCTTCCATTACAATAAAATTATGAGAAACATTTTAAAACATAATTCAAAAAGGTGCTCCGTGGCAAGTCTCCTAATTGTAACTCGACTACTGTTTTTGCCTCTTTTTACAAAGTGCAGTAATATTGAATATTTTGAACCTTTTTGAGAATTTTGAAATTTTCTAATTTACTTACGGCATAAGAAGTAGATATAGACATGCAACATACGCCCCTCATATACACTCGTGCGTGTATACTCACGCACATAAACGCGTACGCCTACGCAATTACAAATATGTACGCACAAATTTTATAATCACTGTTTTATCAAAACAGTTAAATACCACTATTTCCTTATTTCCAGTAATATTTTATAATTATGATTTAGCTTTTTAACTTTGATACCTAGTAGCAAATCACTGCCCACTTCTTTTTTAGCCTTGGCGTCATCCAATTTTGGACATATGCCTCCCTCAAGTTTTTTCGTTTGTCTCCGACCTTTGCCTATTTTTTCTAATGTAAGCCTCCTATTCTTTTTAGATCATGGCCCATTCTCATTTTTTTCTCAACATTCGATGGTTGCTACCTAAAACATTTTTTGCAGAAAAAGTAGTCAATTTAATTCTTTATCTCTCCGTTTGGTGATATCCATGTCCATTTTCTATTTTATTTGTTGAAAAATGTGTTTATGACAGAGAGACTTTATTGTTCCAAGTAGTTTGAGTTTCTCACGTTTGTTTCTTACCCTCCCTATTACTTTTAATTATTTTTTTTAAACTAGTACTCTGTGAAATTTCGTATGGCCCATAAAAAAATAATTTTTATTAATAAAATAAGGTTTCCATTTTTCTTTTTTATTAAATATATTAGATTGAGTTTTTATGTATTCTTGGCATAAAATTTGATTAGCATATATCTGCTTTTAGTTATATATTTAATTGGGTTAGTTTGAATTCACAAATTTTTTGCTTACTGATAATTAAAAATATCTTTTCTAAGTAAAGCCAACATGTTTTCAATGGCTAGAAACTGAAAGCAAAAAACGCAGAAAATAACACAATATCAACACTACATACGAGAACTTGTAGTTTGCAAATGTAGCAGCAAACAGAATTTATTTATACATTTTATATTTCTATAAGTCCTAACAAGAGCTTACCTATTTGGGATAATATCGAGAATCAGTGGACGGATATGCAAAGCATTTCCGTAAAATAATTACGATAGTAAAACACACTTTCTGTTAATGTTGATACTGATTTATTGTAAGATAAAAAGTACGAAGGCTGTAAGACCAAAATGACAAGTGATATGGACATTTCACTTTCAAGGCATAGAACTGAATATTTTTTTTTACTTACTATAGGCCAAATCCCATGTGGGGTTGCTAGTCCCCCATTGGGCGTCTCCCCAGGTGGCGGATAGGGGAATGCCTCCCAGATGGCTGGTACCGAGGAAATTAAATACTCGGAGCGGACCAAAACTAGCATGACACAGGGCAGCAGTTGTGGCATTACTTTTATGGGGCTACTGAAGATTTACTTCCTTAAAGGCCCATTTTAGACCAATCTCAGGCGAGGGTCACATATTGACCTAAACGGTTGGGACGCTGCGGTGCGGAAAGCAACGGAAAACTACCGCACTAAATGCATTTTGTTTTAAATGCTTCCCAAGATAATCACATGGCTGAAACTGGGGTCAAACTGCAAAAATAAAAGTGGATAACTCTCTCCTCAAGGAAATTAATATTGAAAAAGATGTCAGACAAGGGTGTATTCTCTCACCCATGTTATTTAACATTTATTCGGAATATATATTCCGTGAAGCGTTAGAAGATGAAAGTTCAGGACTAATAATAAATGGGAAATGTATCAATAACATTCGGTACGCTGACAACACCGTTTTGATCGCAAGCAACCTAAAAGACCTTCAGACACTGGTAGATAGAGTATCTCAAGCAAGTAAAGAATTTGGGCTTAGTATTAATATTAGTAAAACAAAAATGTTAGTAGTATCTAAAATAAACACCGCAGACAGTCAGCTGGTCATAGACAATAGGATTATTGAACAAGTTCAAAACTACAAGTACCTTGGCACGATAGTAAACAAAAACATCACACATAGAGAAGAAATCTTAGCAAGAATAGAACAAGCAAAAATGAAAATGAGAAAACTACTGACTGCTCAGAACCTATCGTTAGCATTAAGGACAAGAATGGTCCGTTGTTACATATTCCCAGTAATCTTGTATGGTCTAGAAGGTTGGACTTTAAATAAAGAAACTTCAAAGAGACTTGAATACTTCGAGCTATGGATTTATAGACGACTATTGAAAATCTCTTGGACCGACCAAATTACGAATCAGCAGGTTCTGGGTAGGATGCGCAAAGAATTGGAGATCTTACCTACCATTAAGAAAAGAAAATTAGAATTCCTAGGCCACATTTCCCGCAATTCTAAATATGAGATACTGCAGCTCATTATGCAAGGCAAAATTGCTGGGCGAAGGAGAGTCGGACGTCCCAGAATCTCTTGGTTACGTAACCTACGAGAACGGTTCAATTTTACATCAGCCGAACTATTCCGAGCAGCTATATCAAAGGTCAAAATAGCCATGCTGATCACCAACCTTCAAGGGAGAAGCTGAGATTAAGAAGAAGAAGAATAGGCCAATACCATTTTGTACCTTCGAATAACGATTTTAAGACTAAATCATTTTGAAACGCAATCACTTTCATTTTTGTTGCAGCGATATCTTCGCCAAAGTCCTGCATAACACAAATTGTAAACTGTTGGATATCAATTTCCATGAAATGTGAAACAACGAATTTCGCCACTAAAGCCATTTCGTTGAAATACTTAAAACAATTTTTGAAGCTATCTTTCAAGTTAAAAACTATTTCTACATGATATTTACTATCAGATGGTTACACTGGATTTTGAGACATCTTGGCTCAAAGAATAGGAAAATGGTTGGCATCGTAGTTGATTAGGTTTTGTTTCCAAAACTCCAGCTTTTTGATAAACGCTTTTATATCAGAAATCATTTCCGCCAGTTCTTTGTCTCTCCCCTGAAACTGCAAATTCAGTTTATTTAATTTTTTTGTAATGTCCACAAGGAAACCAAAATCTCCAAGCCAGATTGAATTTTCCAATTCCGGAATCGGTTCATCGCGTTGTTTGAAAAATTGAAGAAGTAGCTCCCCGTATTGGCAGTCAATTTTATCGGCTAAGGTTTTGAATAATCTTCTTTGTAACACTTGAGCTTGAATCTTGTTCACAATTTCCAACATTGTTTAGTTTTAGAAAATTTGCACATGATGCTTGCTAATAGATAATGTAGCAGAAACAGAGAAATTGGGAAAACTTTTATCTTTACGACATAACGCCACCGAACCTTTATCATAACCCACCATAGCTGGAGCACCATCGGTTGTCAAGCCTACCATTTTCGATATTAGAATTTTCTCAAAAGAAATCATATTTTTAAACTGAGAAAACAACTCCTGCTCAGCAGTATGTTCTTTCAGTGGAATAAAGATCTTCTTTTAACGTAAAATCACTAAAAACCATCCTGATGAACACGGTCATCTGCGAGGTGTCAACCACATCTGTTGTTTCATCCAGTTGCAGTAAGAAATAAATACAGTTATCTAAGTCAGTTCTTAACTGTAAAAAAATATCATTGCTCATTACTTCTACTCGTCTTATCACTGTATTAGCAGAAAGTTGCATACATTTTATAGCTGAAACTATCTCGTCTTTCTTTCTAAAGTTGTCAAGTAACAAATCTGCAGCTTCTAAGAACGCTTGTTTTATCATTTTCCCATCTTCATAAGTTTTCTTCTTTTGTGCAATTATCTAGGTCACACGGTATGATGCATTACCTTTTTATTGTTTTCTAATTCTCTACTAACCCAACTGCTGGATGTTGATTATGCGCCATTCAATTTTAAACTGAGTGCAATGTCGCAGTGCAATGCGTATTTATGCTGTTCAAAGCAACCCAGATCGTTCTCCAATGCTAGAGCGCTGGTCGGTTCTAGCCGATTCTAGCACGGTGACATTGGCACCAGATTGCTCACCGCAGTGTTGCCGCTGCTTGTGTTTATTATGAGAATTTGCGAAACTTACAGAAATTTCTAAGATTTTTACACCTTTGTATTTTTGAAATTTAAAATATGTTGTGGCTACTAGAATTGCCTTTGCGAGCTACCGAGAGCTCGCGATCGACGGGTTGGCGACGACTGGTTTATAGCAACACCTGCGTAGATGTTAGTACTACTAAACAGTGGCCAATATGTGTGAAAAAATTAACCACAACAATTCTGCGGTAAACGAACCGATTCGTGCTAATAGCTGCGTGAAGCTGAAGGATATCGCTTGAATTATTGAATTTATCTGGAACGAACCTATATCTGATTTCTTCTACGGAATGAACTAACTTGTTCAGAATTGGTGTGCGTATGTGGAGGGGGTGGTGACCATAAAAAATAGTAATGCCTTCTTTGAGAGGGGACATTTAAAACTATAGAAAATACATAGCTTATTTGTAAACCTTATCTATTAAGTTATCCCACAGAAGGCAAGACTTCCATAAACATCATCGTATAATAATGGAAATAAATTTATGCTTGCACTGCACTGGTTCACTAAATCATGTAATCAGTACAAACAACTGCTTATTCGTGAATAAATCATCAAATCTCTGCCCTTTGTTTTTTTCTAGTGGTCCAAACTAATGATAATCAGAGGGTGGTAAGTTCGGACTGCAGAAAAGGTGTTCCAGTGTAGTCCGAAACAAATATTCAATTTTTTGTCTTTTATCCGTCTTCACAAAAATTACTTATGCCATGTCTTCTTAAGGGTTTTGTTCTCCAGTTGTGCCTCTGTCAGAATAAACTTTATAATAATCACAACGCCCAGAAGTTGCGCCTTTTTACGTTTACTTCACGGCGCGTAAAACATAAATTCCGGTTTATATTTGATTCACTCACTTATAGAGCAAATATAAAATTTAATATTTTAAATGTATCATCAACGAAAGGGGCTAAGGCAAACAAAATATTTGCAAGTAAGAACTAGCGCACCGCAATAAACAGTAAATGTATACTTATAATTGCAACAAGATTTTATGAACCAGTAAAACGATATATTTAATTTTATAATTTCATCAGTGGAATATCAAGCGTTAAGTATGAGATCTGAATATACCCAGATGTTTCAGTGGATGAAATTATTGCGGTTTTTCGGGAAGAAAAACATTCTAATTACCAGAAGAAAACTTGAGCATGGAGTCGATCAACAAAAAGAAAATAAAATATATAAACAGAATTGGAAATCTGGCGAAGATGACCTAAATAACATAATGCCATTGCAGTGCAACAATTCGGCAATACATGTAACTAATCTTGACGAAAGTCTTACTAAAATTTTTTACAAATAAATTAAATAATTATTAGTTATACGAGCAGACTGCTTTTCCATTATAGACACGAAACACCCATCTGGAAGTATCCAAAATACAAAAAAGCACGTAAAATACCATAAATAAGTTCTTCTTTATCACAATTTTTCATTTGGTTATCAGGAAGGAAACTTATGATGATTTGGTGAGTTTGATTTTTGAGTATCTTTACTGTAAACCAACAAAAAGTAACATAAGTTTCCGTAAAATATCAAAATGACAATAATTAAGATTGGGCTCCATAAAAACACAATTTCAAATTGAATGTGGTGTTAAAGAAGCTAATACCGTCTCCTCAAATTTTTCACATTTCTTGTCGTATGTGCAAATGTGAATAATATATAGATTAACAGGAAATACCTGAAATAACTACCTAATTGTTACAAAAGTAATTTTGGATCTCTGGACTTCTGTTAACAATATCATTTATTCCTATGAGCATGTGTTAGCTGCCAATTTTACCTTGCTTTATAAGCAAATTGCACTTAATTTGAATTACAGCTGCTAGTTTGGTGTTAATTTTAACATGCAAAATAAATATTTTCTGATTTTTTACTCAAAGGTGACCAAATAAAGTTTATGATGACCAAATCAAAGCCATGATCAAGTCGGGTCTTCATATTTTAACACACAAGATTGTCGAAAGACTCCAAGTTAATTTTGCATTTGTAGAAGCTCTGATGTGTTAAAAGCTCGATATTTTGGTTCGATGTATATTAAAAGAATTTTACTTAACACAACTCGTCATCACATAAACACCTCAAACGCAACGCAAATAATCCATTTTTGAAATGAATGACAACGGATGATGAAAAATTGATTGTTTACAATATCATCCATCAAAAAGGTCATGCTGTTAATTAGGTGTAATTAAAAAGTTATTGTGTATTGTGACATCTAATAAAATTGGATGAAACAATCAAAGAAAACCTCAGAATTGGCAAAGTGCATAGAAGTTGTGCTCCACTGTGATAACGCTAGGTCACAGAGGTCTTAAGTAACTCGTCAAAAATAATTTGAACTTGAATGGAAAGTAATGTCATATCCACTGACACTGAACCATCAGATTACCATTTATTTAGATCTTTACAAAACTTCTTAAATGATAACACATTCATTAATGCTGAAGCTGTGTTTATTTTTTTGCTGATAAGGACCAGAAATTAATCATAAAACTGCCAGAAAGATGACAAAAGGTTATTAACCAAAATATATCCATTAAAGTTTATTCATTGTATTAAAAACTCGTGTTTTATTTCATATAAGTAAAAGAAATTAGTTTTGCAATAATCCAGTAGTTGCTTCAAAGTTGATGAGAATATTGTAATATCAGATATTCAAAAATTCTTTGGAAATCTTGACTGAGCATCAAGAAGACAAATTATTAACTTATTATCAATTTTGTAGTAAGTCGTAAAATCCCTGTTGGAAGCGATGTCAAGTAACATTATACAAATATTAAGGCTGTACTATCTGCTAAGGCCAACTGGTTTAATTTTCAGTTTTTGCAAGCTATAAAGATGTGGTTAAATCTGACGTTTCTATATGTTTGAAACAGACAATATTGAACATGTTTTAACATACAGAAGAGAAATGCCGATACTAATAAAAAAAAAAGCTTAAATTGGATATGTTGCTCTGTAGACAATAAGAAAGTTAATTTTGGACATTTATTTTAAAGACAACGAAGAGAATCGAACATGTGGATAAAATGAAGATAATTATTACACTAAATGAAGGCAAAAGAGAAATGATGAATTAAGCTATTTGATAATTATCATAATTGCAATATTTAAACCTTTTGTATTACTATACCTACTATATATAAATATACACTACTGTTTGTTGCAATTGCAGTATGAAAAATATACAAATTAATAATCAAAATTTTGCATATTTATTTAGTAGTACAAGATAATAATTGTTAAATTTACAACACATTTGTCCATAAATATTTACATTACACTTCGCACTGTGATATTCCAGAGATTTTCAATAGGTGAAATGTCAGATGATCGAACCGACTATTTCTTTTTTCATAAGTTCTTATACTTTATTGAATATAACTAAAACCTTCTAATCTGCTTTCAACTATTTGACACGTCGCCGCTTCGAGAATGTCAATTTTCTCGTTACAATGAAAATCGATTTCACTCTTTCTTTAACATATCAGGTGTTAACTCATTTACTCTATAATTGAAACCCCTTCCATAATAACCTACCCCTCATAAAACAATTAACGTTTTAATTTAAATCTTGCAATAATGGTTGGGCAATGAATAAAACAAATTAAAGATTTGATACGAGAAGCAACTATGTTTTCAATTACGTTATGCTGCTTCCATAATTGAATTAAAATAAAATTATTTCATCATCAAACCGCTTTACAGTATAAGAATAATGAACAATAAAACACAATAATGTCCACAAATCAATTAAAAATTTATACAACGATTTAGTGTACGACTATTGACATCGAAAATTAATTTAAAAATAGCATTATATCCAAAATTAATCAAGACATTAAGTATGCAATAAATCATTGTGTCATAATTTATAATTTTCAAAACATCGCCGCTTTATGATTCTAAATGCAATTTCCTTGCATAATTAACCGGAAACATTAAATTTGCTGGCCCAATATATTTATAGCTGTATTAAGATTGGGATCAATCAATCAATCTTACGTAATTTAACTTCATTATACTTTTTCGTAATATAAAAGTGTAAAAACACAGAAAATGTAGTACATATTCATTATCTAACTGTTCTCTGGATTTCCAATTTTAAAACGCTTCCAGTTGAAAGCTGATGCGGGAGTTGCAATTATATATTTAAGAAAAGCATCTGTACTGCAACTGTGCTCTTGACGTATACTAAATACAAATAGTACGTAAGGCGCTACTAATACTATTAATATAACTGCAGTGAAGAAAATATACATGATAAGAAACCACGCACATAACGATTGTAATTATGTTTGGCATTTGTCAAACACATCATCATCGGAAAGTTTAAAAAGGTCAAGTGCTTTGAATGAGGTCGAAACTAAAAAGGAAGTTTTTATATGTACTTTTTTTGGTGACCATCAAATCCCCGCTGAAAATTGCCGGAGGATAATACTGGTCGCTTTGGCTGAAAACAGAACGCCGGCTGTGCTGAAAAAGCAAAGTTTGGCATAACCGGTAATACGTGCTGCCTATAACGTCGCCTGTAATTTACTACAGCTTTCGAACTTAGTAAGGTTGGAATTCATTAATTTCAAGCATTTATATTATGTAGGCTATTAAATACGTGACCCTGTAAAGTTAGAATAAGTTGGATTACTTCCACGTCTGCACAGTAAACTACAATAGAAGTTTGTTTCAATTAGTTACATTTTGATTTAATGTTTAGAGAGTGAAATATGAAAACTAGTTACATATTCTTGAACATGAGACAATATTAGAAGAACAATTGTAATATCTGCTTGCAATTTATGAATAAACTGCACAGTAAAAGTAATATTAAACATAATTGAAATGAAAACGCAAAATAACCCTCGTAATAACTAGAAGTATTTCCTAAAAGTAAAAATAATATCAATACTACTATGTTCAGAAGTAGAACAATAAAAGTATATTGAACAAATTTTCGTTTATTATTGACGGCGGAGGTCAAATCGGCCAAGCAACTTCCGAAGTACGAAGAACCCTTCGTCTAAGCTTCAGTTAAGGAAACCTGTAAACTATCATGTCAGCTCATAATACTTGCTGTTTACTGCCCTTCAAAATATAAATTAACCAAGAATATGCTACATCCATTCTTCGTCTCACTTGGATGCACATTTCTGGTTAGTGGGAATTTTCGGATTAATAATTTTTTATATAAATGCTAATATTCCATGAAACCTCTCCGGGGGGCCGCTGCCAGACCTCGTATTCCATGAAATTAATTGGAAGTTTCTCCTAGCAATGACCGACCATCAGACAGCAGTCCAATACTTGCTAGTTAACACTATAAACCTCATAAAACACTCTAAACCAGTACTTTGTAGTACCGGAACGGACTGGGATCGGTTTAAGGAATACGTACATGAATGCACAATACTAAAGTAAACTTAAAGACACCAAACGAACTCGATAGTGCAACAAATCATTTCTTAACAACAATACAAGTGGCAGCATGGAATGCTATACCACTGTATGCCCAGAAATAAGATTATTTTAGTGTTACGGAAGAAATAACTTACATTGATAACTGTTGATCACCTCATTAATAAGCTTAAAAAGAAAATGGTCAAGTTACACACACACAAGAAATGAAACCAAGTAAGTAACCTTTCCAAGGATCATTACAGTATGATGACACTACGGAAGTGTAATGTTTCTTGGGAAAGATTATATAAGAAAAGATTGAACTTTCTGCTCATTATTTAGCAGAGGTCTTTACGCCTAACTATACTGCAATCGATCCACATGTTAGAATTTTCCTTGATGCACCATTGAAACTATCTTCCTGGATTAAAAAATTTACAATTTGTGGATTCAGAAATGAAATAAAATTGTTAAATGGTGAAAAAGTGCCGGGCTACGGCTTAATCACGGGACTAGTGCTAAAGCAGCTGTCAGAAAAAGACAACACTACTTATTAGCAATTTCTAATATAATGCTTCAACTGTAGGCCATTACAACTGAAATATGCGCAAATTATCTTAATTCAGAAGCCTGGAAAGCCACCAAGCGAAGTACAATATTGCCATCCAATCTGCCTAATCTCTGTTGTTTAATTTGTTTTGAAAAACTTCTAAAATGCGTGCATGAATATAATCTACTGAACGAATGAATCTTAAATCACCAGTCCGGATTCAGGACAGTGTCATAGAATAACAAATGTAATTCAAACATCGCCTTCACAAGAAAGAATTGTGATCAGTTGTCCTACTAGATGTTTCGCGAGCATTTGATCGTGTGTGGCACAATAAATAGGCTTTTGTTTAAAAATAAGCATATATTTCCCTACCAATGCTATCTACTGTTACAATCATACTTATCTAACCAATATTTTTAAATAAAACTTGAAAATGAAATTTCTGGAGTATGGCAAACGTTTAACGTGAAAACCCGCATCCTCAAAAAATGCAAAGAGACGGATCTCAGAGAAAAATATACTGACTTACAGGGCGAATATAACATCTGTCATTAGAAAACAAACTTTTACTTTATAAAACCGTTATATGGTATATGTGGCCTTATGGCTGTGAATTATAGGGTTGTGCAAGTTACTCCAATATTGACATAATACAACGATTCCAATCGAATATGTTGAAGACCACCTTCAATGCTCGTTGGTATGTATCCAATTATACGCTTCATACAGACTCAATATTAGAAATCAAGCTACAAGTTACCTTGATTGGCTAATAAGATATTCATTTAATAACCCCGGTAGCACAATAATCAACTTTATGCAGCGCAATTGGCCGTGGGACCTAAAAGTATATGAATATCCTGTTACCATCCCCTCATCATGATAGAAAGCCAGACAGCACCACTGAGTGTTTATCTCTTTTTCTATTACAAAAATTCACTCAGAATCATCATAATTAATTCTGATTGTTAATCTCAATAAATATATAAAAAATCGTCATCACGCAATAAATAAAGAATAATTAAAAGCAGATGTTTATACCTACTTTAGTGTTGTTGGGAAGAACGTATATTCTCTTTATATATCTGCATATCATTTTAGTTGCAAAAGAAAATATTAATTTTATTTTCATTTATTTTTCTATATTTTTACGAAATTGGACAACTAAATTACGCAAAAATAAACAATAACCAGCATAAAACCAAATTAACACAAAAACACTAAATTATTTAAAAGTCGAAACAAAGAATATAATGTGTATTTAATAAATGGCAGCAGTAAGTAATCCAAGAATCCACCCACAAATGTTTGGTTAAAAAACAAGAGAATATTATTTAAAAAATACGTATTTCTATAATAACTGTAGACCACATCCCACTGATATTATTTGCAAACAAAAAATGAATAGCAATAAAAAAGATAAAAAGAAGTTAACGTAAAATATAAAAGGCGATCATAAAAATAGGAATTTGGAATGTGATATACCTATATCAAACCTGTAAAAAGAAATTAAAAAGCGATTCCCGTTTCAATTATTACTACGACAAAAGACTAAAAGGAAAAGCAAATTCAGCAAAAGCACATAAAGAGAATTTTTAAAATAGAATTCGTAATATAATAAATGAAGCAACCTTTTGTGTGGGAATTTCAGGACGTTTCACAAATTAGATTTTAGGACGAAAAAGAAAATTAGAGTTCAAGTATAACTAAAAGTTTTAATAACTTATAAATAATACCAAAATTCAACTATTATTAAGTTTCTCTTTCCAGTTTTCATTTCTAAGTAGTTCGTAATCAATTAAACAATCTTAAAAACAACTACTAAACCGTCACTAGTGTCAAGACGTATGTGAATGTTCGTCACAAAATTTCAGTTAACAAAAACAAAAATTTGACTTTAACCAGTCCCTTCAGTCCACTCATCTATTCCACTCCATCTTCTACGCATATTCATCCATTCCTTATATAACCTAGCACTTTCATAGCCAGAGTCGTAACAATATTTTTATTAAATTGAATTTCTTTATGATCTTCACGTTCAGAATCTTTTTCACATAATTCTTCTTATTCCACTACAATAAACTTATTTTTGTCAGACTGATAAGTCTCCTTAAAGATTTGTGTAATACCATTACAACCCATTCTAATGTCTTTGACATCTTTCTTACATTTCCAGTTTTGGTAGAATTATAACAGCTTTTATAACTATTACACTTTGCTCATCGTTTTATACTTCACACAACCTCCTTAGCCTTATTTCTTCTCTTTAACAGCCACTTTCTGTTCACCTCCATTCTATTGTTGCCATTACATTATGTAACCCTAACATTATTCTTGGCAACAGATGTAGATCTCCCATCAAATTTCCTCGGCTTACTTCTGACAACTTTATTTAATACAACCTAATATAATATATGCACAAAAAGTTCTTTCATTTTAAAATGTGTAACAGTACAAATAATTTTAAACTTCATTTTAATTAAAGCCTACTCCATTATGAAAAGGGAAGGAATCAGCACATACCAAAAAATATTTGGACTTTGACATATTTTATCCAGAAGCTATATCTGGAGTGTTAAAATAATAATCGAAACCTGTATTGTTCAGTTAATTTGTTGTGATGTCATGTATTTTTACAACTTAGGAAAAATTCACTTGTCAAAAAGTTTATTTTAACTAAAGATTGAAATGAATGTTGTAATAAGACGTGTTTTTAAAAAAATTTGCACACCCCCTCCGCAAGAAGTAATGACCCATATTTTGAGAATTACTAATCTAAATAATCATTGATTTGATCTAAAAGTCCGTAATCTCGATTATAATTCACCATACATTACACTTTGTTAGTCATAGCAGCCACAAACCTCTCAAAATATGTTGAGTGAAATTGTAGGAGTCTCTTTTTAGTAATAAGCTTTTTGTTTTAATTTTAGACAGGCAACAAATATAAATTTTCAAGTAATCACGTGCTGTCAGAGTTATGAGAATAATAATTATTTAAAGAACAGTTAATAGTATTACACGCTATGATACGCTATTATTAAAGTAAACAATAGAAATAGTAAATGATGTTACAAATATATAAATCTGCCATACAGAATACAGTAATTAAAAATGTATATAAAAATTATAGTGATGACAGACTTATTAAGTAAATATCAGTTTCCAACTTCTTGCAAATGGTTTCATCCTTGGACAATCCGTAATATTAAAGCCGTGATAATTATTTTCTGGCACGTGTCTTAAAACAAAAAAGGGGCAAGTACGTGAAAGTCACCAACTCCTGTAACATGCTTTGTGCTTAAATCTTTAATGTATATAACAATGTGTGCGAGATAAGGCCAGTTTTAAAATGAGAACGAAATAGGTG
Organism: Sinelater perroti; assembly: GCA_036346155.1. NCBI lineage: Eukaryota > Metazoa > Arthropoda > Insecta > Coleoptera > Elateridae > Sinelater > Sinelater perroti. Next base: position 43,579,354 of record JARFIY010000001.1, read on the forward strand.
TTTATAGTTGAAGTTACTTTTTGTGTACGCATGTGAACAGATCGAAATGGCCGCTCAATGTATGCAGCGTTCAAAAAGGTTTGCGAGCAAATGGGAAATCGAATCACAGAGCCGCTGTATATCTTTCGGTCCTGAAGAGTCACTTCCTCAACGCAGATAGTTTTTGGGCATCATTGTAGTTGCTTTCCAACGGCGGCACTATTGTAACAGGCTGCACCTGAACACGTGCACAAATAACATTCGCTAACATTCACACAGTAAATGGGAAACTTTGCTTATGATGCATAATACACCTACATCACACTTAAATGTATAATAAAATTTTACTCCACGTTAAATGCCTCACGCCAGATACGCATGTGGTGTAATTAAGACAAATAAGCATATGAAGAGAACCGCCTGGTGGAGTGAAGAAATAAAAGACCAAGTTAAATTAAAGAAGAAGAGGTGGGCAGAATATTTAATGAAAAAGACAGAAGAGGCATATAAAACATACAAAGAACAGCGTATAATAGTAAAACATATGGTGACAGATGCGAAAGAAAAAACGTGGCAAGACTTTGGGAAAAAGTTAGAAAAAAACAGCAGAGAGAACCAAAAACTATTCTATAAAGTTTTAAAAAACTTAAGGAAAGGGAAAACACCAGATAACACAGTAATAAAGGATAATAATGGAAAGGTACTGTCAAACCCAATAGATATAATGAACAGATGGAGGCAATACTTCCAAGAACTCCTACAGACCCAAGGCACGAATAATGAAGAAAATACACAGACAGAAGACAAACAACAGCATAGAGAAAACGAAGAAGAAGGTATAACAGAAGAAGAATTGACAACAGCACTAAAGAAAATTAAAAATGGAAAGTCACCAGGACATGACAGAATCACTGGCGAAATGTTGAAAAAAATGGGAAAACAAGGAACAAAGGCGTTCTTAAAAATGTTTAACAAAATATGGAAAGAAGAGAGTATACCAAAAGATTGGGAAGTAGGACAGATAGTACCAATATTTAAGAAGGGAGATAGGAAAATATGTAACAACTATAGAGGCATAACGCTGCTGAGCATACCTTTAAAGCTGTTCGAACAAATAATTGAAGGTAAACTCCGAACTGTCATAGAACCAACACTAACAGAAGAACAGAGTGGTTTCCGTAAGGGTAGAAGCGTACAAGACCATATATTTACAGTGAAACAAATAATTACAAAAATACTTCAATACAACGAGAAAGCCGCCTTTGCATTTATCGACCTCGAGAAAGCTTTCGATAGAACACCCAGAGAGAGAGTATGGCAAAATTTAAGCAACAGAGGAATAAGCCCAAAAGTAACGAGAGTAATTAAAAGTCTGTACCAAAAGACAAGGAACTATGTGATAAACAATAACAGAACATCAGAGGAGTTTACTACAAATGAAGGTTTAAGGCAAGGAGGGTACTGAGTCCGGCATTATTTATCATCTTTATGGATGAAATAATACGAACATGTCACCAGAGGATCAGAGGGTTAAATGTAGGATATAGAAAATTACAACCTATATTTATACGAAACTGTGCATTTGCAGACGATATTATAGTAATGGCAGGAAGCGAAGAAGAACTACAACGAAACCTACTGATATGGAACGAAGAACTAACAAATAACGGTATGAAGATAAACGCCAATAAAACACAAGTGATGCTTATTGGGAAAGATCACCAGAAGATAAAGATGCAAATAAATGGAGAGGAAATTAAACAGATAAAACAGTTCAAGTATCTAGGGTCACTATAGATAATAACGGAAGACAGGAAATAGACATATCCGAAAGGATAGAGAAATGTAATAAACTATATTACGCAATGAACGCAAATTTTATAAACAAAAGAGAGGTGACACAAAAAACCAAACTTACGGTGTATAAAACAATCTTCAGGCCTATTATGACTTATGGATGCGAATCATGGGTATTGACACAAAAAATGAAACTAAGATTAGAAGCCACAGAAATGAAATACTTAAGAAGAGTGAAAGGCGTCTCCTTGAGGGATAAAATCAGAAGCAGTCAGATTAGAGCAGAATTAGAAATTAACCCAGTAACAAGCTTCATTGAACAAAGACAATTAGCGTGGTGGGGCCATTTACAGCGGATGGATCAAGATAGACAAGTCAAACGAATATGGGAAACGAGAAAAGTAGGCAAAAGAAAAGGGGAAGACCACAGGAAACATGGGATAACACTATAGGAAAAATACTAACAAGGAAAGGAAAAACAGTGGAGGAGGCGAAAGCAATGACAAACAACAGAAAAGAATGGAATAAATTTGTTCGTAACACAGACAATCCAGTTTAATTCAGTTTAATTAAGTTAAGAATGTAGATAAGTATTGTATAATGTAATGTATAATGTATAATGTATAATGCCAACACCAATAAGGTAAATGGCTTTTGATTATATATATATATATATATATATATATATATATATATATATATATATATATATATATATATATATATATAAATGCCTCACATAGATACACACTTCGTTAAACTCTAATGAGTTCTGTATTTACTTATCGACATTTAATAATTTAGCCAGCAGGGAAGTGTACTGAAAGACAAATATTTACGTGCAACAGCAGGAATTGTTTATTGATCAATTAAATATACGTTGTTTATCATGCAGTACATGAAATTACTAAATGATTAAATACGCAAATATACCAATAATTTAAAAATGTAGGCATGAAATATTTAAAACTTTTATAAACACTTCAATCCGTATACAGGCAACGTAAAAGAGCTTGCTCTAAAACCATTTTTTATTTGTATCATACTATAGAGTTATGGATTCTTACAATATTGAACTTAAAATGTATCTGTTACTTTTATTAATTAAAGAAAAAATAGAAATCTATGTAACAGCTCAAACACTAGAAGAATTACCAATATCCTAATAACTAATAACTTTCTAGTCGCTACCACTAATATTTCATTTTTTAAATAGTGTTTTAGCAACTACATATAACTTGTTAAATAAACATCAATTTGGTTTTAAACAAAAGAAATCAATAAAAATGTCAATAAACTATCCACATTCACAGGGTATTACAAATGTTTTGCAATATATGGCATATAAGCGACAGTCCTACGTTAATGATATTTCAAATGCTCAGAGAAGTTTGAATTTGCACAACGGCCAGTGGATTAACCCCTAAGTTCACCATGACACTGAAAAGAGCTCGCTATATTAACCAAACGGAATACCGGACACTTTTGAGCTATAACATTGCACACGGTGAGACTTTCTTCAAGGAAATATTTTATAGATTATTCATGAGTTGAGAAATGATTGTTGTCATTATACGACTATGTTCAGGCGTTATCGGGAGTACAAAAGAGGAAATTTCAATTTAAAAACGCTCTGAGTTCAGGACTCCTATACTCGTCTGCCACGGAGGAGAACATAACTACTGTCACTAAAATATTCTGTCCGAGTGGCATGCAATTTATTGCTAAATAGAAGAGAGTTGCAACATTTCTGAACCGGAAATTTATATAATTAAGTCAGAAAAGTGTGTTCCCTTTGGATACCCCAAGCCGTAATCAGTGAGCAGATGGCATGGCACGTTTAGTAGTGATATAAGACCCCCAATAAGTTTAAAAAACAGCGCCCTGAAGAGTTCAGATGTTGCTTCATACAGCTTCGTGCTGTTCCCCTATGCGAACAACAAGCTAAAAGGGAGGCGGTTTTCCAATGACGAGGACCTTCAGAGACGTTCAGATCTTCAAGGAAACATGAAACAGCCTAGAATACGATAAAAAGTATTTTGCAAAATAATAAAAAGTAACGCGGCAATGAAAAACAATCCTAGTACCCTATGTACTTAAAAAGAATCTGACAGTGTTTTTTAAATTTAATATTAGATTAGGAAATGGTACAGTGCATAAGTAATACAAATACTTTCCGTATGATTACAGATGTTCTCTAGTACGAGTTAAATAATGATCTGATCAGTTTCTATGCTAATAAATATAAATCATGCTTAACAGGCCATAGCAAGACCTACCTACATGAGTAATAAAAGAGAACCGTTAGTTTAGTGTATTATGATCATTCCAAGTTGAGTACTTTACAAATCACAAGCGGATTGTAAAGTCGTTGGAATTCACATAAAAAGTTAATTTTTTAACTTTAAGATCAACAATTTTTTTAGCTACAAAACAGCTAATTGTTGTTAAACTAGGTGTTCACAAATTTAACCGTTAAACCATGTATTATTCATTTTAAAATGCACAAATTTTTGCTGGTCATAACTTGACATAGACTATACTATAAAAACTGCTTCATACAGAAAGAGAACATTGTGCGGTTTTACCATTTATTATTTTGAGCATTTACCAGCAATTGTCCTTAAATGACGAATCAAATTCTTATTACACATTTCCACTGTCTCGTTCAAGATGCAATATATGGCAAATTAAATTATGTCGACGTACTTGCAAATGAGTTTTTCATACTCAACCACAAAGGACATGCTATTCAATAAACTTGTTGGCCTTCTACATTAAGTTCAAGTGGAGTTCAAGAGACTATAACAAGATCTGGGGTTTGTTGATCTGCGCCTGTTATAACAATCCAACTTCGCAGATAATTACCTGTCCGTGCACTTGCGGCTAATTCGAACGGGCACACTTCGGCCCGGCTTTCGTCCTTTTTAGTCAAGCGTAAGCGCCTGCCTTGATTAATCCTCCACATTTCAGGAAACAATGCGTTCGCAAAAACCGAAAACGAATCGCTTCTTGGCGGAACTACAAACCGAAGTTAACTTTTGCAATGGTGCGACTAATGAATCTCATTACTCAGTGCTTTATACCCTACGGCGCACAATTAAGGGTCAGCCCCGCAAACTTGCTCGCCTTTGTGGCTCTCCGAGGAGACGGGGCTTCGATTGACATATGGGATAATTTGCTTCCCGAGCAGGCAGCAAGCTGGACGGAAGGGAGCAGAGCAGCAGCTCCACGTTTTAATGCTGAGCAGTAGGAGGAAGTGCAATTAAGCGAATTCAGCTCCGATTAGCGTTGCTTTTCGAGATAAGGCGACCGCTACTAACTCCAAAAACAATCAGAGGTGACCCAGATGTTTTAATGTCGATATTTAAAGAAACATTAACCTTGACTACCTCCGCAGCCATAAACCATCGGTACTAGACTGAGTGCAACGTTGGCTAAAGTAAGCCAACCAACGACTACATAGCAACCACGCAAAAATTGCGGTATAACATTCTTTTTATAAACTGCTGTATTTGAAATTAATACACAAAATTATTAATCTATGCCATCAAATCATACATTACTAAAATATGTAATAATTGTACAAGGGAGATTAGATAGCATTTATAAATAAAAAAAATACTAACCAATTATGTAAGTATTTGCACTACTTGTACTTTAAAAATACTTTGTAGTATTTCATTTATCTTTCTTTTTATTTTTAATTTTAGTTTTATTTTTTAACTAAATTTAATTATGATGTTAAAACATTGTTTTTGTATATCAAAGAATAAATATTGCATATAGAATATTAAATTTTGCAAACAGATATTTCTTTTAGAATAGCATTGAATACGAAAATAAAAAATTAAAGAAATCAATAGATTTCTATTATAGCTGAAATGTCCTTTAGCAATAAAAATTTTATTTCTGTCAATTTTTGAACGCTTTGGTCACCCAAAAGCCCAAATTTCGCTTGTGTAATTTTAGATAGTATATATCATCACAATATAAACTAAAAATATTATTAATATTGTATCTAATGTAGTTCTATAAAGTGGAATAATTGTAGCACGAAATATCTAATCGCAGTTATGGGATCGCATCGTATCTTATTAAGGGGGGCGTTAAGACTACGTCTATTAAAAAATATAAATCATACGTTGAATGGGACCAAAAACAGATTACAATAAAAATTCAACAAGGAATAGCACATCAAAAATATTTTAAGGAAAATCAAAGATGAAAACCTAAAATCTGAAAAAGCATTAGCAAAAAAAAAGAACGGGTGGAGAAGGAACTATTTCAACTGATGAAAATGCGCAGACAAAACAAAACCAAAAACCAATAGAAGTGTAAAGAAATTGACGAGGAGATTAAAAATAAAGTCAACAAAAGAAAATTGTTTAATTATTAAATGTAACGAAATAGAAACACATCAGAAAACACAAACGGTTTAAGGTCCATAAGGTTGACATAAATATTTCAATGGAGCATTATTAGATAAAACAAATGATATGGTACCCGATACAAACAGTAAAATTTCACATGGAAAAGATGTTTACAAGATCTATTTCACGATAACCATCCGCCGTTCAGCTTAAAGATAGATGCAATAGAACTCATCATATATATAGAACAGCTTGTTTCGACTTTTATAACTCTGTCTAAAACCAAAAACGCAAAAATACGCCCTGATTACAAAACAATATGTTTAATCACTGAAAATTGTTCACGAGTGAATATACAAATTGTGTGAAGAATGTATATTAGACGCACAGTTTGGATTTTGAAACGACTTAAGTAGAAATACATGAAGCTTTGTTAAATCCCTGTAAAAAGTATAAACGTAAATAAACCTGTATACATATGCTTCTTGAATTACAATAACATTCAAGGCTGATTCAAACCTATCGAGAATCTCTATTGGCACACGTCAAGGTAAACAATAGACTTTCCAATTCATTTAATATTAACAAAGGAATAAGACAGGGATGAATAAGTTTCTCCCATTCTTTTCAATCCCTATTCAGGGTATGTATTCAAAAAAGCTCTGAACGAATAAGGTGGGTCTTAACATAAATTTTGAATAATTTGCGATATGTAAGTCCTAGTACACCCAAGCGAAGAAGCTAGCAAAAGATATGGACTAACAATAAACATCAAGAAACCAAAAATCGAAGGCAAAAAGAGTGTTGGTCACAGACGAACTTTTTAGTTAAGAGAATGGTGTAGACTGTTAAGTACTTCACTGTTTCGATCAGTTGGGAATAAGGCGAAGGTTGCATTGATGATCGTCAACTTCGATTAACAGAGATGATAAAAAAAGATGCATAAAATTGTTAGGCTCTGTCTTATCTCTATGCTATAATCTTGAGTTTCATTCCATTGTATAACGAAAAAATGTTCTTTTATGCTATAGAAATCAATTATGTTTCAATCATTTTTTCATTTACATCTATTGAAAGTATTGACTTAATACTGCAAAAGATACTGATGCAATTCAATGTTTTACAAAAAATTAGATGAAACATTGATTTCATGTGCGGATCGAAAATAAGATGTATTTTAATAAAACAATTAGTTGATATTTATAAATTGTCTAAAAAATGTGTTAGTAAAAATGCAAAGATACCTCTCCCGAGATTCATGATAGCATTAAAACGCCTGCAAGCACTTTTTCCTCAAAATTCGTATACATTCTTACACCTGCATGGTAAAATTAAATTATTTTTAAAAATAAATGTGGACTTTACAAATAGTTTCTGAAGCCATCGAAAAGTACGTAAAAGATGTGTTATCAAGTATATGAAATTTTAAAATTCTAATTTATCCTGATCCATCATTCCTAAGCAAAATCATTTGACTGATTTTAACTGTTGAACTACCAGATGGATGATAAAAAATACAACTGCAACAATGGAACCAAAAATATCAAAAAGTAGTCGAGGCTAAGAAAAGGTCGAATTAAAATTTGAGTAAACCGTCAAAAAACTTCTGTTTTAAAAAAGTCCGTACACAAGTAATATTAACATGCAGAATAGAATATAAAAACTTTTCGATCATCCCAATAAAACACTTTGTTAATGATAGTACTATTTAAACGAAAACAATTTTATTTATTTTTTTAATGAAAACATATCGATATTTATTAACAACTAAATGCAGTTTTTATATTACCATTAGTGTGAATTACCACTTTTTTAAAATTTGGAATTTATACAAAGATGCAGGTATTAAGGGAAACCCAAAACTCGGAACGTTCCCGAAATTTGCTGGGTATTTCCTGATCAACGTTCAGGTTAGCTTCGCACGCAATAGATTTCTTGAGTTTGGAGGATACGGCAGGTAAAGAACAAGCACAAACACCTTTTAAAATAACTTGCCAATGGCATTACTTAAATTTGTTGCTGCTTTTTCTGCATAAGGAAATGGTAGACGTTGAATAGCTAATTAACTAACAGCAAAATTAGTTCGCGCATTAAGACTAATTTTATACCAGATTGGCAGCTTGTCTCGTTTTCAAGCCTGCATTAATCAGCTAGCTCTCAGCTGACCTTCAGTAAAATGGAAAAGTTTCGATTTCACGTTGACCTCCAATTCTACAACGCCTTGTATCATTTGCCATGATACACTTTCTGTTGCGGCAATATTTGCATGTTTGTTACAACTTTTTTCTTGTTTGTCACGTTTTTAATTGAAGAGAAAAATTGACAATAAAACGAGTTTTTAAAAATTCTACAAAGCGCGAGTTTGACTTTACTTATACTATAATATAACTTATTATAACTAAAATACAAAAGATAACTTAAAGAACAAAATAAAGAAATAAATTATAAAACTGAATGAATTATGCTTGATTAAGTTATAAGAAAATTTTTAATTAAACAACTGAAGAAAATAGTGTAAACATCGAAGAGAAAAATTAGGACATTGATAATTAACAAAATTGAACAATATAATCTGTGAGTTACTGATGAGTTACTTATAAGAGTGCTGTTTCTTTTTCTGATTCTTTAGTTTTTGCAAATGTCTTCATTTAGACCGAAAACCCGGAAATATCTAGACCATGTTGCTTTCCACTTTTTTTCAATTATCCGAATATTGGAAAGCAACATATATATTCATGACTATTACGAGTTACAATTTTTTCTACAATATCATGTATGCGTGACGCATTTTTGTTTAATTCCAATCAAAAGGTTGACTAATCTTGTTGATCAGTACAATGTCAACCAAATTGTTTTTTGTAACTTTTACAACAAAGCAGATTTTTCATAAATAAAGTATTTATTTTCTTAATTTGTTAATGAGACCTACACCTTTCCTAATTTACGATATGTTCTTACAAACAGCAGCAGAATTTCAAAGAAAGAGATCCACTAAAAAATTTGTTGTTTAACAAGTTCTAACAGAGTTGTTTCGGCAAATTTAGTAAGAAAAGTCAAAGTCATAATTTAAAAGGGCCAAGATGGACAGCAAAAATGGAGTAGTAATTGAACCGAGTTCATAGCACCTTAAATTGAAGTTATGAGTGTTACAGATAAGGCAATTTAAAAATTTGTTTATTGCTTATCTTTAATATTTACGAATGTACAAGTTGCCCTAAGGTTTGTCACAAAATTGTTATAATTCTAGCAGATATTTTAAAAACAACTTATCTACGGTTTGCTAATAGCATTCTGCATTATATAAGTTTTTAAGACGTAATTTTGCATTTTAACATTAATTAATTATAAGAAAACTATTACAAAGTGACGTAATAGAATTAAGAAGTATGCGATCCATAAACAGAAACAAAAAAGCAACATTAACAAAAAAGTAGGATCTTACGTTACTAATAAAATTCGCACTATAAACTTGAGTTGAATAAATAATGCTGTCCTGTTCAGTGTTATTTTCAAAAACTCTTTATTACTTGTAGAATACTCCATGGTTAGTGTAGAAAATTTTCACTTTTTGTATTTTTGTTTATATTTTATTTATTAATTGATTGTTATGCCATTTATTCGTGCATATTATTTTGAATTATGTAAAATACTCAAAAGAATGTTTTGGTTACAAGGCATTTGGTAAACATAATATTTTATATATGATTCTTGAAAGTATCTGCGTAATTAATAATATAAAAATACATTTTTATGATCCACACAAGAGTTAATTTTAGAATGTTCCTCAGACTTGTTTATTATGCAGTTATTACACTATAGGTAATTCCAAACAGAACAGTAATAAATCAGCAGTCTCAAAATCCGTAGAGTTTATTCGAAATAATTTCAAGAAAAGTAATTTACTCTATATAAAATGAATGTTTGACGAGAGCAATACAAATACGTGAAGTCTATTCTTAATATGTTTTGTGTACTCTTAGGAAAATTAGTGGGATAGCAAATAAGTAAACGTAGGAAACACGCTTTAAAAAATTTAATAATATATAAGCAGTCCATTATAAAAAGAACTTAAATTTATTTTATATAATAATGCAGAGCTACTTAATAAAAATGTGTGCATCAAATTTTTTTTATAAAACGAAAAATAAATAAAGAAATACTTGCGTGTAATACGATTTTCTAAATATATTTATTAACACTGTTTTCCTGCACTAAGTACGCTACTGTTTGAAGCATACAATAATCAAACGGAGCGTAAGGGTAGTAATACAGTAACTTTTTCATCTAATACCAACTTCATTTTGTCGGGCTACAGATTATTTTTACTACTGAGGTTTTGGCGACCGGATACTGGTGGTATATCCATAGCAAACACAAGAAACACAAAAGAGGAAAATATCTTCCGATATGGATAAGCCAAAGATTTAAGCTGATCATAATCATCTCGTATAAAAGCGGTATAGCTGGATCTCCAAATATTATCATCGCCATTGTCCTTAGCAGTTAAAAATTCTGGAAATGCAACTGTCCTCCAATTAGATCTCTCAGTGGAAATAACTAATAAAGACAAAAATATATTCTAATTACGTAGGATTGGACGTGGAACATTTGAGAATTGTAAAAAACATAAAACTAGAAAATATCAAAAAAGAAATAAAACACGGAAAGTATAAAACTCGGAAGCATGATAATCACAAAGAGGCGATATGTGGAGTAACGAATACAGGGTCAACAATACTGCTGTAAATGGACAAGCTGGAGTGGAAATTATTATGAGAAAAGAAATAGGATAAAAGTAAAAGATTACATCATAAATAGTAAAATAAAGATACTGGTAAGAATAACTGGCAATCCAAAAGACGCAACTATAATTCAAGTACTGACTGTGAAGACGATAAGTGGAGAAATTATATGAAGAAAGAGAAAAAGTACTGAAGTACGCCACAGGAGAAGATAACTTAATATTAAATGGAAGATTAGAATTCCATTATTGGCGAAGGAATGAAAGATGAAATTGCGAGTCGATACGCATTAGAGAGAAGAAATGAAAAGGGTAATCGTCTCATAGTTTTGTACAAAGCACAATTTAATAATAGTAAATACACGTTCTGATCATCACCCAAGTAGAAGGTACACATGGATAAAGTCCGGTAATATATCTGATTGATTTTATACTCCTGAAACAAAGATTCAATAAATTAGCTAAAAATAGTATAGGATGTCCAGGAGCCGATGTGCATAGTGATCACAATTTAGTAATAATGACATGCAATTTAACAACTTAAAAAGAAAGAAAAAGAGAAATGGCAGAAGCATAAATTAAAAGAAGAAGATACGAAATAATTCTTGGACAATAGAACTCTTAGAGATTTGGAAGAACACAAAATGAGGTAGACGTAGATAAGACGTCAAACATCATAAGACAACGCATAGTTAACGGACCAGATAAGATATTGTAATTTAAAGAAGACGAAAGATGGAAGTCCTGAATCACAAAGGACATTACCCAGGTGATTAAAAGAAGAAAAAATATAAAAAGGTGCAAAAAAATAATGGGCAAGAGAAGTACCTCGAATCGAATAAAAATTAATAGACTATGTCTTAAAGCAAAAGAAAGATATATAGAGAAAAAAGTATGAAATAACCCTTTTAAAGAAGTAAAATTTGACTAGGCATACAATAAAATGAAATTTTTCTTTATGAAGATAAAAAGAGGAATTGTAGCCGTAAGAGATAAAACAGGAAATATCCTAATGGAGCAAAGCGATATTGCAGAAATGTAAAAAGCTATTTTGTAAAACTGCAAGTGAAGACAGCAAAGGGCAAATTGTTTTGGAACCAGAAGATCGGGCCGATGAAGATGAGAAAACTTGGTCAGAATGCACTATAAAGCAGTCCAAGAACTAAAAATTAACAAAGGAGGAAGAATTGATCAAATTCTAGCTGAAACCACCAAATGCTTTGAAATATATATATATATATATATATATATATATATATATATATATATATATATATATATATATATATATATAACAAAATTATGTATTGCAGAATTTAAAAAAAAGTAGAACAAACCCTAGCAGAAAATCGGTTTAGATTCAGGAATAATTTAGCCGCGGAAAAAGCAATAATAGCCCTTAGCGCAATTGTAGAAAAGAGGATGATGAAAACAAAAGCAACGTTCATTGTCTTCATAGACCTAGAAAAGACCCTTAACAATATACAGTGGCCAAAACTGTTTAAATTAATGAAAGACATTGATGTGAAACTTCAAAAATAATGAACTATTATTCTAGCACTACATAAGCAACAGACAGTTCTAATAAACGTCGGAGTAATAAAGAGATGAGAACAGAAAAATGGGTTTGGATAGAGGCATTTAATAAAAATCTTGGCGAGCATTAGAACACACAAAAAAAATTACGATGTTCAGTTATGCAGACGCTATAGCCCTATTGGCAAAAAACAAATAGAACTTAAAGGTAGCGCCCACGGAAATGAACAGTATTCTGCAAAGTTGCAACATAAAAATAAACACTAAAACATAAAATCATAAAAACGAAAATTATACTCGACCTGATGGTCTATAGAGGATGTGAGAAAATTCTTATTAATAGTAGCATAACAAAAGATGAAAAAAGTAACAGGGAAATAAAAGGCAGAATATATCAAGCTAAATTAGCTCTTGACAAAAAGAGAAGACTTCTAACAATGCATGATATCGTAGTTGAGATCAGAAAACAATTTATGAAGACATTCGTCTGAAACATATGGAAGCGAATCTTAGAAAATAGCAATCAATGAAAGGAAGGGGCTAGAAATTTATGTAATGTGGTTCGAAAGTATAACGAAAGTGTACGGAAGTATTAACAATGATAAAAGGCGAGACTTACTAGCCATCCTACGTCATCAGGGGCTTCTTAACACAATCTCTGCCAATTATGCACCAGCGCGTGGTATTACTATGATACAACAGAGCCGTTCACGCAGTACAAAAATTTACATCTGACGTTTAGATCAAACTTTGAATTTTTGGGACGGCAGTTAATGTATTAAAACAATATGAATGTAAGATTTGAATAAAAAAATTCATCAGGCTGCAAATGTAGCACATGACACAAATTGTAAAGCACTTACAAAGTAACAGTTATAATGAGTTAAAAAGACTAGTCATGGGTCGAAGAATATGAAGAACGATGGTGTTGAATTAGACCAATCAGTAGATTGATAAATACAGAGAGATAATTAGAAAATAATTAAAATTTGAGAACCATATGTTTATGTCTGTCCGAGATTTGGTTATATCGTTTCTTTGATATGAGATTTGGGAAGTAGTAATATCACGTGTAAAATAGCCATATCAATGTTTTCAACCATCCAGATTTGGCACATGTAATTTACACGGTCGTCGTTAATAATAGGTACGTTATAAATGAGTTAGCAAATTTAAAGAGGCCTACATGAAGGCGATATTCTAGCGCGAATAAGGAATCAGTGTGACAAAAAAAGTTCTCATTTGCAAAGATCGGTATCTAGAGCAGTACATAGGACCGTCATCTTCAGAGGCTTAAATTACAGATAGTAGCGCGACTTCAAGTGTCCTGGGCAACAATAATAGACCATTACACGTTACCGATTATCTAATTCCACTGTTCGACATCGATTATTTACAACAGCACTAACAGTACGACGTCCTTTTTTGTAACTACCACCAACTTCTCTGCACCAGTAACAAAGGTGACAATGGGCAATGGAAAGATCTATGTGGGCACACGAGTGGCATATAGTAGTCTTTTCTTATAAATCCAGATTTTGTTTAAACCGTAACGATGGTCAAACATAGAACAAGAAGACTGCATTCGTACGAGGCATATATAGCCAACTATGGGAGGCAATATTATTAATTAGACCTCCATGGATGCGATCTTACAGCCGTGGTACTTACTTTCCTTTAAAGGGTGTCTCAAGCAATCTTTCAATAAGACAATGCTTGACCACATAACCCATAAACTCCTTTTAACAAAACAGGATGGAAACTACTATGGCTATCCCAATGATCTGACCTTTTACCGATTGAATATCATTGCATGAAAGTTATAGAGGTACCCACGATCATCAAGGAATCTGGCTGAATTATTGGATAATAAATGGCATGCAGTTCATCAAGACACCATTCATTCTTCGTTTGACTTGGTACCAAGAAAAATGTAGGCGGCTAATAGAGCCCGAGGTGGAGCTATACATTATTGAATAAATGTAAATGTTAATGGATGAATGTTTTATACATTTAATTATTTATTTAATTAAGTGAACTTAATCGCCAGCATGGTTCCGTAATTGAGGCATGGGGTGCGGTGCGGAGGGACCCGGGTTCACCCCCGGAGATCTCTGATGCTTAGCAGATGGCCTATTCAGTCACTAAAAATGATTCAGTACCTGCGTTCACTTCCAACAAGGGGTAATAATGGCAGTCGTTTAACGCGTGGTGCTTGTCATATCAGGGATGGTGCGCAACGACTAAGCACAGTGGCAAATATATAAGAGCCTTAACCTCTCAGTTCGCAGGCCGTACTCTCACAAGGGGCGTTAAAGCCTTACCTTTACCATTATTAAGTAAACCTGCAAGGTTTCAATTACTAATGTGCTAATGTGTTTTTTGGTGTTACAATTTCAATAAACAGTAGTATAGTTTTAAGTAAACTAAGAAAAAAAACTATAATAGTTACGAATTACTTTAGTGGTAATGAAAAAGTAAACACAAACAGATCTAATAAAAATCTACCATGTGGCCGAAAATGTGAAGTAATCTTTAAAAAAGTGCAGGTGACAAACAACGACGTGTAGAATTGTGTGAATTCATCCGCGACATGGTGGCAGAAAATGACAATTTTATCACACGCTTACAAGGAAAGTACAAAACTCCAATATTTATTTTGGAATAAAGCCTAGCGCATTTGAAAGAGCAGGATTGAAAAGGGGGGCGTGAACCAAAACTAAAGGAAAATTTGACCTCAGGGTCAAGATATGGCAAGTTAAAAATTTGACTATTTTCTTTATCTTAAAAATTGCCAAACAAGTTTTCAAGCGAGGAACTGTAGTCTAGTTGGTAAGGTGTTGGGCCCCAGATCTGAAGGTCTAGATTCGAACCTTACCCGGGCCAATTTAAAAAAAAAATTGATTTTTGTTTTTTAAGTTTTTTTTTTAAATGCATTCGAATTAAAATACATCCTGTAAAACCCCGACCTGGGCCACAAAGGTGTCCTTTCAAATCTAATTTTCTTAGAGTTATTTAGTATTTTTTAAATTAAAAATGAGTATGCTGTTTTGCAAAGAAGTGTTGAAAGCACAATCCCATATCACAATGCGAGCATCGTATAAATGAAAATTCGGAACAATTTGGATTACTGCACTTTTTGTTTATTGTAAAACAAGCATCGCGAACATTTTCAAATCTTTCGGGTCGATTTTCAACATAACCAGCATTATAAAAAGCATAAGAAAGCATGGGGCCGGCGAAGAGATTGCTCTGTAAGCAATCTCAGAACGAACTTAAAAAGACCTTTCGATTTCGATTTCAAATTTCGGGAAAATTCGAAATCGAATATCTCAAAAATTATTCGACATAGAAATCTTTCGACTTCATTTTCGAATACAGAGTAAAATTTTCTATAAGAATCACATTTAAAATCGTAATGTCGAAAATTTTCCCGAAATTTGAAGTCGAATATCTCGAAAATTATTCGAGATAGAAATTTTTTAATTTCTTATTCGAAATCAGCGTAAAATTTCCTATAAGAATCCATTTTCAAATTTTAATAAATCTCAAATTTTGTGACGGACCGACAGAGCGACAGACAGACATATAGAATTCAGTAACGAACTTTTTAAGTTCGTTGAGAAGATTTTTAAATTTTGGAGCAGAAAATTGATTGTAGACTAGTGAACCATTTTCAAAAAATTAGTTCGAGAACTTAATTGTAGCGGAAGTTCGTGCAAACAAACAAAATTTGAGATTTGTTTAATAAAGTATTTAAAATATTGGTTAAAGGCAACGTCAAGTGCAGTAATCCTCTTTGGTATTTTCATTAGATTTACTTCTGCTAATGTACCATATTTTTTCAAGCCGACTAATTCCAGTGAGTTTCGAGTTTCACAAGCACCAAGCAAAATCAAAATTTCTTGACCCTTTTTATTGATTTCTGGAAGAAAACAGTTTTCTGTCCATTGCTTTGTCAAATTGAGTGTCATTTTTCCAGATTTACTGTACACCACGTAAAAATTACACAAAGATTGCACTATTTGATTTACTTCAGTTTCTAGTTTTGGACCAAAATTATATTTAGTTATATTAAAACAATGGGCTTTTTAAAGACTATGAAATCTTTATACAAAAAATATCAGAGTACTGAACAGGATTATAAATTAAATAGATAAAATTTGCTAATTTTTGAAAGTTTATTATTACATGGAAGTTACGTTAAATGAATTAAAAGAAAAAATTTGAAAAAATAAAATTAATAATTAAAAAAAAATGGTCAGCGTAAGGCCTTCAGCACTGAGGCTCAACACTTTCCCCACTAGACCACAGCTTCTTACTTGAAAACCTATTTGGTTATTTTTCAGGTAAAGAAAATAGCCAATTTTTAACTCGCCATATCTTGACCCTGAGCTCAAAGTGCCCCTTAGTTTTGGCCCACGCCCCCCTTTTCAATCCTGCGCAAAGCCTTATTTCAGAATAAACTAGGAAAAAACCGTATGCATTGCGAAACACTTGATATATGAAACCTTAAATACAAATTAAAAACGTTAAAAGTCAATGACCTTCGATTGTGACAGATGTATTAAGGGGACCGGAATGTAATGTCGTGTTTTTACATTAAATGCAAACAGGTAAATTTTTATTTTAATCATTATCAACTCGTTATCAACAACCTTTTGCCATTTAGAGAGCAAAATATTTGGAGATGACATTTTGGACATCCAAATTTTCAAATTTCTTGCCATTTAGAAAATGTTATAGCGATCGGATTAAATGGAAATCCGACGGCGCAATATCGGGCGAGTATGGTGAGTGAGGTAATACCTCCCACCCCAATTCACTAATTTTTACCAGACTGCGGTCTTGCATTATCGTGTTGCAGAATAACGCCTTTTCTATTGACAATCGCTGAACACTTTTCAATTAAAGATTGATTTACTCGATCTAATTGTTCACAGTTAAAGGTCTGCATTCACAGTTTGTCTAGGTTTCAGCACTTCAAAATGAACGACCCCACGAATACTCTACCAAACACACAAAAGCGTCCTTTTTTGGATGTAAACTTGGCTTAGCTGTACTTCGTGGCGATTCATTCGGAGAGAGCTACTGACTTTAGCGTTTTGGATTATCATAGAGGACCCATTTTTCATCTCCAGTGATCAAGCGATCAAAAAACGCTTTTGTAATGTGTCACTGAAACAATAAGTTGCATGTGGTGGACCGGTTAGCTTTGTTTTCTTCGGGCAGATTATGCGAGATTCAAACACCTGCTTTGCTTACTTTACCAATCTGCTGCAAATGTTCTTGAATGGTCGAGCAAGGTTGGTTAAGAGTGTTTGACAGTTCCTTGATTGTCTGACACGGATTTGTTTTCACTTCCTCCCTTAACTTGTCATTGTCTAAAGTTGTTGGTTTTCCTGATCGATACAAGTCAGAAAGATCAAAATTGCCGGATTTGAACTTAGAAAACCACCTTTGGCATTTACAAACGTCTAATGCACTTGGATAAACATCGCAAATGTTACCCTAGTGAAACTCAAAACATACAACGCCGGATATGAACCTCTTGGTATTTGGTTGTCCATTTCACCATAAACTGCAAAAAAAATTTAAGATTTAATTATTTTTGAGTAAACAAGTCACTCTAACCTTAAAATGTCTTTGGCACGACCTTTAAGTATGTAATGAGTTGATAAATGACAAATATCGACATGCGACATTACTTTTCGGTTCCCCTATTCTATGAATACAAACAGTCGTCTTAAATATATGTAATAATAACGAGACTACTTTTCATTTAAGTATTAAGGTAAACCTCCATAATGTTAGAATCTGGGATATGGAGTAGCCACATCAAATATATAGTATAAGAGAGACTCTCCTAAACTTAATATTTTTTGTACAATTTCTCGGGAAAAGGTGTACAGTCCCTTTTAGAACACTGTTACGCGAATAACATATCTAGATATGTTTGAAAACTGGCTTTTCCCACAGTTAGAGGCCAATTTGGATGACTTCATTTTCCAATAGGACGAGGCACCACACTGGAGCTTGGAAGTTCGAGAATTTTTGAATAATCAGGTTCCACAACGATGGATCAGCGATATCGAACCTAACGATTTAGTTTTACATCATTAGATCGTCGGACCTTTTTTCTTGTAGCGTTTTATAAAATACTGCGTGTAAGTACCTTATGTTCCAACTACAGTGATCGAACTGCAGAACCGTATAACAGCAGCTGCGGATCCAGATATGCCCGCAAAAGTTTGGAACGAATTTGGCTACCCTATGGACTTATCCAGCCTATCGAGCACCTATCAATTGGCATGTAAAAATAATTTTACGATTAGGTCTGCAATATAAAATTAATCTTAAGTGTCTATATTCATTATTTTTCATAATATAAACATTTTAAATAGGATTATTCTTTTTGAAACACCCTATATATTAATCAACGAAGGCTATCCAAAGTTTCTTTTTCTTACTATTCGAAAAATGCAGTTTCTGTTACATCAAATATCTAGCAAAGGTTGGTAAAAAGTTGCAACGCGGCTAGAAAGGCGGAACTGTTATGCAATTCTATTATAAAAATTTCAGAGGTGTGAAGAATGAAAGTTTACCAAATCTGTATATTCAATAATCGTTTTCGTAATTATTTCTTTAAAATAAAAATTCATTATTTATTTTCAAATGATTTTTATACGTCAATATGAATACGAAATGTACCAGAGCTCTCTACCATTGTTGAGATTCAAAGACGATTTTAGCATCACACCAATCCGGTTCTTTGTTACGTACTCGAGCCGTGCAAATAGGAAAGGCCCCTGCGAACCTATTTATGTTTGGATCTTTGGCTTTCCGATTCTTCGCAGAAAAGCTATTTATAACGGCGGTGCAAGCGCGGAGCGTGAATCATGACTGACACGATGGTACGCATCGCAGTCGGCCGGCTATTACTCCATATCGCCTTATCCGCGGGCCTGCCGCCGTGTCAGTTACCTTAACAAAAGCAAGGATAAAGGCCGCGGTTCGCAAATAAGAACAATATTACAAAACCGGCCGATGCGGTTGACCTTGGTCGAGAGGTTGGCTGCGACGTCGCGCCCCTGGTTTCTTGACCGAGCAACCAACTGAGCGGCCCTTGCTCAACCCACCTAGGCATGCGTACTCACTCATTAGCGGTATAATTAGCGAAAGCGGCAGCTGCAATTCGGAGGTGGCGTAAATAATAATAATGGGCAGCTACTGGGGATGCGATGGGGTATTTATTGGCGGAAAATCGCGACTTGGCGGCCGGCGCAAAACAACGCGCGACTTTCGCTTAGTATGCGGAACTGAAACATGCAAATGGTCGAGCTGCAGTTCAACATCTGCTAGTTCGCCCGACCGGCTACTCCGAGGGGCAGGGCAGGAGTGTGCTGCGGTGTATTCTATCAATCGGTAATGGTATCAAATGCCCCATGTAATATTCAGTAGGAAAGCCCACGTTCCACAAACAGGTCGAAGCTTCATCTAACAGCGTTGCTAAGCAAACAAAGATGCGACTCGGCCTCATCACATGAATGTACCAGAACAGATTTGCATGCAGGCGGGATATCTATGCAGGTATAACTATTTTTTATGGCGTGTGCAAATTGAGTATCAATTGAACAGTTGATTATTTCCATTGAAATAAATAAAATTCGATGCCTTTTTCAGGGAACAGCTTGGGAAGTATCCGCAAGAAATGAATGACACTTTAAACACCCAACTAAAAAAAATGCACGTAAATAAAGCTGCATAAATAATATTACGTACATTTATTATTTGATGCCAGGTCAAACTTTTTTCAAATTTTGTTTCTTCATATAAATCGCCAATCATTTTATTTTTTTTATTTTAATTTTGCTCTACTTTCATACATATTTTTACATGTCCAGCATTTTTTCCCAAATCTCATAAGATTCTTTGCTTTGGGTTGACTTGGGGCTCCATAATATGACGACGGTCCGATTATAAAATTTAAAAATAGGAACTATTTATTTCTTCTTATGGTCGATCTCTTAACCGAGGAGATAGGCTATCATCATTACTCTACGTGTTTTGTTCACAGCCGATCAAAGTAGTTCAATGCTGCTGCAATCTTCCTCTGCATTATGAGTTGGATCAGTGCATATTTGAAACTTCTCATTATATAGCCTCTCTTTTTTATCGCATATTTTCCTGTTCCGCAGAACTTCTCTATTAGTTATTCTTGCAATCCAAGCGATATGCCACATTCTGCGGTAACACCATATTTTGAATGTCCAAATAATTCTTAAGCGCCCAAGCCACTACTTCATAATACAAGACGGTAAACACATAACAGCGAAGCATTCGCATCCGCAGCCTAATGATGATCCATTATAGAGCAATTTTTTTAATTTTACAAAATAAGATCTGGTTAGTTCTATTCGAACATTGTTTGATCAAATGTTTGTTCCAGCCAACTTCCAAGGTATGTATCGGGTTTTTTTTTTTGAGGCGCTGAACTTTAAGTTGGCAACACTGTTTTCTGTGACAGCCGATTTGACAGATCTCGGTTGTTGTGGGCTTAGTCTGGTTTGGCAATTCATCATGAATAGGCTCACTTCGGAGCAACGTTTGCAAATTGTTCAAATTTATTTTGAAAAACATGGTTCAATTCGAGAAACTCATTGGGAATTACATGTATTTATGGTGCTCATAATCGTCGATCAAAGCGATTAATTCGAGAAACCATGGTCGTTTTCGCAATACGTTTACTCTAAACGATAACACGCATCCCGTAAGACGTCGTGTAGTGCGCACACAACAAGCGATTGATGGTGTGCAGCGTAGTGTTGATGATGATCCAAATGCGTCAATTCGTCATCGTGCTGAACAATTAAACTTATGTCCATCCACTTTATGGAAAATTTTGCGTAAAGATTTTGGTTTACGTGCTTACAAGATTCAACTTGTACAGAAATTGAAGTCACATGATCATCGTTTGCGCCGTACATTTGATGAATGGGTCGAAGGAAACATTGCTATTGATCCACAATTTCATTTGAAAATTTTGTTCATTGATGAAGTACACTTTTGGTTAAATAAGCAAAATTGCCTCATTTTGGAGCGATGATAATCCACATGCCAATGTCGAAACACTATTAAATCCAGAAAAAGTCGCCGTTTGGTGCGCTCTATGGGTCGGTGGAATCATTACGTGGAATGATTACTTACTTTTTCGTATATTAATGTTGCAGACATGTGGTTTCAGCAGGACGGCACCACATGCCACACAGCGCGCGATACAATTAAGTTACTGAAAGAAACATTTGACGAACGATTAATTTCACGAAATGGACCTGTTAACTGGCCACCTCGGTTGTGCGATTTGACGCCATTAGATTATTTTCTCTGGGGATAAGTAAAGTCGCATGTCTACGCCGATGAACCAGAAACAATTGAGCACTTGGAAGCCAACATTCGACGCGTTATTGCCGAAATACAGCCTGATTTACTGCGAAGATTGTGTGAAAATTGCACCTCCAGACTACGCCATGTACGCGCCAGCCGCGGCGGCCACATGCCCGAAATCATATTAAAACATTAATGCCATAAAATTATCTTTTAAATAAAGCGAATTTCATGGATATTAAAAACATTTTTCTGTTTTATTTCAATTTAAAGTTCTCCGCCTCTAAAAAAGAGTCACCCGATATTTGTATGTCTCTACCCGTTCTGTTAAGATATTTGTAAATTTGTTTGTTTCTGAAAACTTTGTAATTATCACCCATTCGGTCTTATTGAATTTTCAATCCGTAATCGTTACAACGATCATTTATACTTCTTCAAGCAATGTTATAAATTATTAAGGATTGTATCATCTGCATGTCTTACATTATTTACTGTTTCATCATTTATAATAATTCCCATCCATCCTTCATCCACGGCTTCTTTGAAGATAGCTTCGCTGTAGAAGTTGAACGAAAGCGGAAATAAGATACAACACTGTTTCACTCCACGACATATCTTAATTTCATTGGTTTCTTCACTGCCTAGTTTTAAGCTGACGCCAATATAAGTTACTAATTATTCTCACATCTCTCCAATCTATATCCTTCATAAGAAGAAGTTCTTGTAGTTTATCATGTTACACCTTATCGACAAGGTGAAACACGGCTTCCTCTACTATGTTTTAAACTTTATTTAAAAGGAAACTAAAGTGTAGATTAAAAACTTTTTAGACAATATAAAAGACGCCGATTTATTAGTTCACTTGGACTTAATTTCATTTAGAACTTTTAAAATACATAGAAATTTGAATGATTTAGTGAAAGTATTTCAATTTCACTAAAATACTTTTTTATATATAATTCTTTAAGATTGAAAACTATAAACAAATGATAAAAATTCAATTACGATACAAGAAAAATTAATAGACATATTAATAGTTACCGAATATGAATTATATTATTCATTGCTTTTCTACCAAAAAAGTACTTTTTATTTTTTCGGTTATCCATTGGTTCGTATGGTATATCTTTTATCATCAGCCTGGCGCGGTTCACTGCTGAACATAGGCTTCCTCTGTTCTTCTCCGTGTACTTCTGTCATGAGCGATTTGAAACTATTGTTTTCCTATCTACTTCTTTACATCATTCAGCCATTGGCGTTGTGGCCTGCCCACAATTCTTTTTGTTTTTCAATATGTCCTACCCATTTCTACTTTACTGCCACACTTTTTCAATATCTGTTATCTTGGTTTTCCTTCTAATATTTTCATTTCTTATCTTATCTTTCATCGCCAGCGTAGTCCAGTAATTGAGGAGCAGGGTGCGATACGGACAGAACCGGATTCGATTCCCGACACTCTTTGATACCTGGTGGGTGGCCTACTCAGTCACTGAAAATAATTGAGTACGCGACGACCGATCAGGGCGAACGAACAAATGAGAGCCTTAACTTCTCAATTTACAGTGCTTCCACGCGGCGCGTTAGAGCCTTACCGTTATTATTTTATCTCTAATTTATTCCTAACATTCTACGTTTAATGGCTCTTTGTGTTATTCTAAGCCTCTCAATACTATTCTCTATTAAAGTCACCGTCTCCATACTACATAAGCCATTTTATTTCGACATACGGGTATATCAAAATTTCTGAAGGTATGATTCAATCTGCCAAAAGCAGCACGAGTTAAACCAATTCTTCTTGTAATCTGCATAGTTTAGTTTTCTTTTCAGATCATGTCCAAGATAGACGTGGTGGTTTATATTTTTTATTTTTTCGGTATTAACTTTCTACAGCGAAGCTTATAGTAGAAAGTTAATAAGATTATCATCCTGTCTGTCTGGAGACAAGATAACTTCCGTTCTATTCAACGGATTCACTTCAAACTTGGCATACACACATCTTAGGTCAGTACCTTTCATGGGATTGATTTTCAGCCAAATCGGTTAACGGCAACCGGAAGGGACCGCCGTTATGATTTCGCACCGCTGTAGAAAGTTTCCTTTACGGTATTACACCGTTCTTGTTTATTTCTTGATCTTGTCAATGTTACTGGAAGCACATTGCAGTTCTATAATCACTAACTTTTAGTTCTTCAATATTACTGCCAAAGAGCACGATATTATCTGCACAACGTAGATAACTCAATTAGCAACCGTCAATCTTAATACCTTCATTTTTCCATTTTAGAATTTTAAGAACATCCTCCAGAACCCACTGAATAATTTCGACGACAGGGAATTACCTTGCCGTACTCGTCTACTTATTGCAACTTTATCGGTGTCAATTTGAATTTGAATAGTTGCTCTTTCGTAGGTGTTTTTAATGAAGAGTGAATATCTCAAATCGACTCTACAGTGATGTAGTGCTTTGAAAAATGCAGTTTGAAGGTGATCTAAAGAGCTGTGGCCTCTTTGAAAGCTTTTCCACAGGTTGACAGTTATCTTTCTTAGATGCTGATCGGTTGCATATTATTTGTGTTAGTAACGAGTGCTTTATTATAATGGTAAGGCTCTACGCCCCGCGTGGGAGCACGGCCTGCGAACTGAGAGGTTAAGGCTCTCATACGTTTGCTCTCTCTGCCCGGTCGTCGAGCACCATCTCTGATGCGGGGCGATGTGGCAAGCACCGCACCTTAGACGACCGCCATTACTACCCCTTGTTCGAATGAACGCAGGTACTCAATTATTTTTAGTGACTGAGTAGGCCACCCGCCAGGCATCAGAGAGCACCGGGAATTGAACCCGGGTCCGTCAGCATCACAGCCCATCCCTCAACCACGGGACCACGGAGTGCTTTATTACCCGCTCTCAAACGAAAATTTTCTATCGCTTGCGGTTCCGGAAATATATTAACTCGGTCGCGCCTGCCGCCGGGCCGAAATTTGTCCTTTGGAGGCGCTCGGGTCGGCACGGAAAGGCACGAACAATTGTGTGACAGCAGCAGCAGCAGCACTCATAATTTTTTTTATATATATAATTTATAAGCGTGAGATAGCACGCTTTTTGGGTTCAATTTTAAGTAATTTTATAATTTTAGCATTTCGCCAGCTTGTAAATACTGCTCTAATCTGGATATTTATTATATAACATTCGTAACGAGGTTATTAATGTTTCCCCTTGTCTTATTTCGGACGTTATTCTGTCCTCTCCTGTTTCTCATCTGTCTTAGAACCGTGGGCATTTCTTTTGCTGGAATCTCTGGCATCTTTTCTGAACTCACTTTTACAATGATTGTTTTATTGCTATTTTGTTGTTCGTGATAATGAAACTTGTATAAATTAGTGTACAATTCTGTTACTATTTTTATAATATCCATTCTTTTGGTAACAATGGTTCCATTTGGATCTTTCATTTTAGTTACTTTTAGTTTTTAAAGTATCTTCATACTTGTATTAACTTCTATCGTTTGTTAAATTAATCTTGTGTAGTATTGTCGAATAACCTTTCAAATTTCCTCCTTCGCTTGCTTACTAATTTCTTTGTAAATGTTTACGTTTTTGTGAATGTCACGTGTCATTTAACTTTTTGTTTTTGGACTTTTGTTTTTGTAATTTTCGTATTTAAACTTAACCCTTTTATTTATTATATGTGTATTGGTTTTGACTGTCTGATAATTTGTCAATGTTCATTGATCGTAGATTAGCAGTGGGTTCTAGTTTTTTTTGATCTTTTGTTCATATTTTCTTTTTTGAGTTAGTTTTAGTAATTGGAAATCTTGGTATAGCTTAGAACTTTGTATATTAGTGAAAAAGGTTAAGGTCCGCGACTCTTAATTTTAAGTACGTTGTGAAAACAATAAATCAGAATTTTTTTTTCTCAATTTCTTTTATTCTTCTGCTTTTTTTTAAGTTTTAAAAACACTTATTGTCATATTCACTACCTTTATAGATCATGATTTTGATGTTTTTGCTGCGATTTCTTACGTTTCAAATGCCAAAATAAAAGCTATGCGTCTTCACATTGTAATGGTGTGATAATAAACCTTTCGTCCGATCACTGAAAAAATAAATAAATTTGGGTTGTATTTAATTTTAGGACATGTTATTCTCCAACTAATGGTAACGCATTAATATTTGATACTATCTATTATACATACACAAATAACAATAGAAGGTATGACAGATGGAAACAACACACAAAGCAGACCTAGATTACAATATAGACCTCAAATAATAAGACTTAAATTGTTTCAGTTATTGAGATAAAAACACTTGCCGAAGGCAAGAAACGATGGAGAAAAATAGCACTGAAATAAACCAATTCAAAAGATTGACTACCTAGCAGAAGAAGAGATTTGTTCACTACCAATCTTGTGTAAATATTTGCAATAGGACTTACTGTTGAAGATGAATAAGGTTATGAAGAGGTAAACTTAAAAAATCTTTATAGAAATATCTAAATTAGAAGAAACTCACTGTTATGCAGATTTTAATTAAATTCTTAGCTAAGAAATTTGTGATGCCACAGCTAATTGTAATGTATATAACCAGACAGATTTCAAGCGCTCAAGGTTATTTTCTTTCTTTACATTTTATTAAGTACTGCTTTTATTATCTAGGTACTCTTTGTACAATGCTTCGGGTCTGCTTCAATTTTGATTTTGGGTTGTGAATACATTTATTTTTAATAAATAGCCTTTCTAATTTTTTCTACAAATTTTATTCGCTATCCAGAAACTACAGTTTCTCTCCTTTGGTGGTCCTTCTATTTCGTTCAATTCCTAACACAGAACTCTAAAATATAAAATTTCTTTTAATTTTGCTTGTTATACTAATAAAAGATTCCGACTTTTCTTCTTCTTCTTCAGCCATTTTCTATCTATTGGATATAGGCTTCTCTTATATTTATCCATGTATTTCTGTTTTGTGCAACTTGATACCAGATGAGTCCCGCAACTTTCTTTATCTCATCATATCAGCGCTGTTGTGGCCTTCCAGCACTTCTTTGTTCTCCAACTTTTTAGTAAAGTTAAAATTTATATAACTAAATAGTAGTATAAAAATTAATTGTTTGGCAATAATAAGAATATATTTCAAACCCAAACATATTATGCATCACACTTTTGGTTAATTTTTTGTTTTTATATAACAATCTGGTATTTGAATTTCGTCCGCATTAAAAGTGCTAAGTTATTTTACATACACCAAAATTTTCTTTTTACACATTTAAACTAACACGTTGGTTTCTATTTTATACAAAAACAAATCATTAATATATCTTCTAAATTATCTTATCATTCCATATAGTTTACTACTTTTCATGCTTTTATAGTGACCATTAACTCTTTAAGTATCATATCATTTTTCATATTACCTTATTTACCTCTTTTTCGCCAATTTCAACTGTGATACACCACGTATCTCATTTCCATCTTCTATTAATTACTTTCTTGGTTAGTTTTCTTTTTCATAAGAAAAATTTGCTTCTTTTCATATCAAATGTCTCTTATATTGTTCTACACTAGATAATATTCTTCTACTCATTTCGTTCATTTTTTTTCTATATATATATTTTCTCTAATTTACAATTGTGTCAGCTTTTCTATGTTACGAGCTTGATTTTTAATAATTCCTTAACAATATCGTACTAAAACACCGTTACTTAGAGTTAATTATAACAATACGGCACTACTAGCATTGATTGCACAATGAACACTAGCAATTGAATATAGAAATGTATTTTAATTGAAAACACATTTAAATTTTGCAATAATTAAGTGAAGATTACAAGTAAATTACATACAATTTTGTTATTTATGACAAACCACTCTTTGTTTAACTGACTATATACAAAACGTCTAAAACGTTTTTTGCGACGCTATAAAAGTATCAAACAGTCCCAGATGAATAACGGACGTCCCTTACATATAAAAATATATAAAATATCATTTTGATTCTAACATGTAAAGATCACATATATACGAAAAGAAACATTTATAACTTCTATTCCTTAAAACATGGTTTCTTATATTTTCTTAGATCCTTTTTTATGCAAAGATAAATAAAACAACTCGATCACGCAAAAAGGAAATGAACTTTACAGTAATATAAATGAATAAATAAGTTTGTGTATTTTCATTTCACCATTGAATAATCATAAAAAAGGTGTGGCGTTTTTTAAAATATAAATTCGGATAAGTAGATATTAGACTTGGAAACAATTATTACATGTGATGTTTTTTGTCACTAATAATTTTTGGACGAAAAAGGAAAATTATAAAAGATGTTTATGCAACACGCTGACACTAGGTCAAGCTATTTTTAAATTAAATGTCTGTAATATAGACATGCTTGGGCACTTAATGGATATCTGTAAATATTGGGATGGATGTAGTTTTTATATGCTGTTCTAGTAGAGTAAATCCTATTGAAATATTTGTTCTCCTATTACATGCTTTTTATATAGAGGGCATTTTAAGGAATGCTGTGCTTACTACTTCCGATTACAATGTTTATACTTGCGCTTGCACTTTTGTTTAATAAATGCCACGAACCAAATTGCACGCATTTTAAAGTGGAGTATCAGATTCTATAAAACAAGACATGAAAATATTTGAATTACGTGAAGATTGGTATTGTGCAAATAAATATGAAAAATTATGTTGTACAAGGCATAAATATATATTTAAAAAAAATTACTATAGAAATGGATGGGGGTACAGTCTGCGATACTAAATCGTGACGCTTATTAGTTAACATTACTTAAAAAATATTCTGTTGTTCAATGAAGTATTTATTGTATGTACTTTCATACATTTATCTAGTACAGAATGGTCCACCACTATTATCACCTGTGGTCTGATAAGGTCGCTTTTCACTAACGTTCTGGCATAATTATCGGGTAATTCTGGTTATAACTTTTGTACTTCTGAATACGACTGATTCAAACTTGCCACTAATTTCTCTCGAAGTTTGTGCTTTATAAAGGACCACACATTTTCTATGGAATTGACAGCGGATAATTCAAAGTCTGAATACCATTTTGAAACTTTCACTCCTTGTAACGCCTATTTCACCGTTGAGGATTATTATTTTGTAAATATTAATTGTCACTATTTTTACCAAATCACATCCTAATAAATGATAGGTGACCCTGTTGTCATGGTTGCACCATCTTTTCAGTGTTAAGAGTGTACTTGAGTCCGCATAAATTACCAAATCCAAATGAATTCAACTAGCCATATATGTAACCCTAACAGGGTGGTTACCTAACCTCTGCAACAAAGGTTACCCTTGCAATATCCAGTTCTTTCTCCTTGGAATTTAGGTTTAATTGGAGGATTCGCCACCGACAATCATATCATCTTAATAGGGGTTTATATTTGAACCTGTTTGTGACGTTTGTTGCTGAAAGAAGAGGTTTCATCATGTTGTATTTAATATTATGTTCGTTTAATTTGTATTTAATTCTCACAAGAGGCATATGACTATTCTTCCTGGAAATTTATTTTTGTTTAGTACGATACATTATTGTTGGCTTGTTAATAAATCGATTATATATACATACATACATACATACATACATACATGCATACATACATTCATACATACATATATATATATATATATATAAATAGTGTCCGTTATTTCCCAAATCACGAATTTTTTTAAGAGGACTAGTTAAATGTATTCTTTTCATGGTAAATAACTATTTTGAAATAAAAAACACATTGGTAACCCTTATTTTCGCGTGCCTGTAGGGAAATCAAATTTTCTATTTGATTAACATGGGAAAATCGTCTTTAAACGCTCAATTTCTTTTTTACAAATTGTAGGTCTTCATATATGTCAACATAACATGGCAAAACTTCAAAAACCATGTATTGAATACAGGGAAATTTTTTTGTAACAAGAAAACCATTTCTGGTCACTAAAAAAATTGAAAACCAAAAAACAGATTAATGAAATTGCCATGCACCTTTATCCATTTTTCGATGCGAAAGTCATGAAATAACATCAAAATAGTATGAAATTCGTGTTCTACGGAAAATTTACGATCGATTGACATTTTTCCCTAACATTTTTCTACATCAAAATGATGATTTTTGAGAGAAATTTGATTTTCCAAGTTTATGTCAAAAAAAACATCAAAATTTAAAAAAATCATCAACGATTTTTTGGACGGTCCTTTCATTTACAAATACCGTAGAAGAACTGCAAAAGTGATGTGGAAACTGAAAAAAATTGCTAGAGCATCTGAAACCTAAGCTCAGTCGACCGAAGTTTTTGACTAATTGGGAGTTCTCGCAAATTCATTAAAACCAATATCAAAACTAAAAAATTTGGTGTGAACATTACACGACTTTATATATATATATATATATATATATATATATATATATATATATATATATATATATATATATCGGCCCTGCGCTGCTCTAGTCCCAGAACTTGTTATTTTAAAAAGGACGAGGCGCGAGTGCAACACTCGAAAGCTGATTAAAATAAACAGTACAAGACAATAATTGACTCGTACTTACAATTTTGCTACGTCACTGAAGGTAACCGTGTGAGCTCGGTCGCCAGCCTGCGTGCTCCCTCCTAGCGGCCAAGCGCTCCCCCCCGTCCTCCTGCAGTCGGCCCGGTAGCTCTCCAAGCGCGCTGTGATTGGTCCGTTTAATTAATTTTTAATCGGCTATAACTTATTTATTTGACCTCGGATCAAAAAATTTCATTGTAATTTTTTGTTCGTTTCGGTTTGATCTATTCGGTAATATAAATTTCCCGAAACATTTTATGAACACCCGGTATATTAAAAACCTGAGTTTCAATTTTTTTTCGAGTTCCTTTTTTACCAACTTTTATTTTAAATTCATGTTTACCTCATGATAATAAATCATTTTTATTCCCATAAATTTTTTGTATCTTCAACCGTTTAGATTCGCGACCGCTTTGCAACCGATTTTGCGACCTTGTGACCAAACGGCTCAGCCGATTTTTACCGAAAGCTTCGCACTGCGTCCCCCACCTACGAGTAACTTGCGTACCAAATTTCAAGTCTGTAGCTCTTACGGTTCACAAGATATCTTGTTTACTGACAGACCGACACACACACACACACACACACACACACACACACACACACACACACACACACACACACACACACGCACGCACGCACGCACGCACGCACGCACGCACGCACGCACGCACGCACGCACGCACGCACCCACCACACACACACACACACACACACACACACACACACACACACACACACACACACACACACCAATTGTTCAAACCAACTTTTTTGGTGTCCTGAGGCTATATTTCGTCTAGAAATGTGAAAAACTGGGTAGGTCAAATTTCCGCCGATTACATTATTTTCCTTATTATAGGATAAGGAAAGTAAAAAATTTTAATGTATTTCTAAATTAACATAAAACTTTAACATTAAGCTCTCACCAATTCTTACAAAAAATATTTCAAGCTTATGTTTCTGAATAAGATTTCAAATAATATGTTTCAAAATAGGTTCCAACAGTAAATAATTTCAAGTAAATGACGAAAAATTGACAGGGTTAGTACAATACTTATAATTTTTATTCAAATTTTTCATTACACATATCGAATTAAAATTACATCCTCCGAAATTCTTTTCTACCTGCGCACTCGATCACTGGATCGCTATGGAAATTGCTATAGTTGGCGTTTTTTCGATACATAGAATATTTAAATAATTGTTTCGCTTAATTTTTAAATTTTTAACGAGTGTTTGTTTACGTTTGTATATATCTTATTATATTCTTCTACAAGTTGAATCAGATATTGTCTTTGATTTTCTTTTTTGCCAATGCATTTATATAATCTTGGGTAAGTTTTACGCCTCTTTCTGCGACATCATTGACAACACGTAGTTCTTTTACTTTTTGTCTACCGTTTTTGTAATGATCATTATTCTCCTACTCATCAATATCAAGGGCAAGAAAATCTTTATTAATCTTAAGTCTATCAAATTAGGCGCCTAAAATGACCCTATAGTGACCACGGCGGTTCTAGTCGCTAAAACATGTTTATTCTTATGTTTTTGAGGTCGCTGAACACGAATCCGATGGTATTCTTTCGCTAAATATGGGGCGCCTATGTATAAAATGGCTTTTTAGTGAAAAATGAAGAAAACATTTTTTCACGATTTTTCACGATTAACTCGCGGTATCTCCGGCAGTTTAAAATATTTCTTTTTGAAATTTTAATTTCATATTCTTCGCGGTATGAGCTAAAAAACGCGCCCTATCCGAACTCTCTAGTGCGTTTATTGCTAAAGCAGCGGATTTTACAATTTGCACTTATCGATTTTACGACTTTTTATGTACTATCGCAAAAGTTGTGCGATGAAGTTTCGATTTTCGGATAAGTAAGTATTAAGTATTAAAATATGACATATAAGGAAGTTTTATGTAAAGTTTCACCTCTCCATTTCAAATAGAATAAAAAAATATGTTTGTTGGAATTTTGACATCGCGTCCAGACGTGTGCGCTCGGTACGCACGGATCACATCGGCGGCCGTATACAAGCGTATACAATATGTAATTATATTTTGCTTTTTTTATTTTTACTGTATATAAAAATACCTCATCGTTTAAAACGTTGAGAGTCTGACGCGTTGAGATTCATTCGCACATTTTCAACATTTTGAAAATGAACCTAAGGTATGGTTTTTCGCAGGAAAAATTACCATCCGCAGCGATCTGAGAAGATACATACCTAATATCAATAAAACTAGGTAATTACATATGTTCATCTTTATTAGCTGCGCATGCATTAACTGTTTATATATCGGT
Source organism: Sinelater perroti (assembly GCA_036346155.1). NCBI lineage: Eukaryota > Metazoa > Arthropoda > Insecta > Coleoptera > Elateridae > Sinelater > Sinelater perroti. The sequence goes on from JARFIY010000001.1 coordinate 43,612,047, forward strand.
TTTGGAAAATATGTCGAATGACGAATTGGTTGATTTAGCTCGGATAAATTAATTTTTTATGGATAAAGTCGAAGAAACCGTTAGCTTTTTTATAGCGAATTCATACGACCCCCAAAGAAAATTAAAGCCGTACACTGTGATATTAATTCGTTACGTTATAGTTTAGCAATCAAAAAAATTCAAACATCGATAAACTTCTGCCATACAAACCAGCTATGTTTAAACATATTTTGAGAGCTCTTTGGCAATTAAACGAATAGAAGCAAGCAAATCAATCTATGATTGTTTCCGAAGATGTAACGAAATTTGGCTGGTTGATAGACGGTGAAAAATTGACATTTGATTATTGTGAAGGCACTAAAAACGTTGCAAAAATATTTTTGTTTTTATAGTGAGAAAAATTCTTGCTTAATTGTGATATGCCCTTGTATAGTTTCTAATTTAAAATGCTGTGATGTTTGTAATTATAATGATTCGTGTAACAATATAGAAAAAATAAACGAATCGTTTTATTTTAATAAAAGTCGTATTAATTTCCGTAAAATCCAATTACAGCTTCGTACGTATGATTTGTAAAATATATACAATTTAATAAATACTATTTATAACGTAAAATACTAAAATCAACACATAAAAATCAACGTTGTAAACGATAAGGTACTTTTCTATACAGCAAAAATAGAAAAAAACAAAATATGATTACATATTCTTTAAATATGATTTTTAATTAATATTACCACATAGTACTCTCATTTACTACTATATATACGCTTGTATACGCCCTCCGATGTGATTGGCTCGTACCTAGCGCACGCGCCCGGACGCGATGTCAAACTACCAACACGCATATTTTTTTTCTATTTGAGGTAGAAAGCTGAAACTTTACAAAAAACTTTCTTATATGTCATATTTTAATACCTAATACCTACTTACCCGAAAATCAAAACTTCGCACAACTTTTTCGATAGTACATAAGAAGTCGTAAAATCGGTAACTGCAAATTGTGAAATTCACTACTTGAGCAATAAACGTCCTAGAGATTCCGAAAAGGGCTCGTTTTTTAGCTCATACCGCAAAGAATGTGACTAAAATTTCAAAAATAAATATTAAAAACTGCCGGAGATATCGCTAGATACACGTGAAAAACCGTGAAAAATGTTTTCTTCATTTTTCACTAAAAAGCCATTTTATATATAGGCACCCAATTTTTACCGAAAAAATACCATCGGATTCGTGTTCAGCGACCCCAAAAACATAAGAATAAACATGTTTTAGTGACTAGAACTCAGTAGTCACATACTGCTATTTCTAAGCCACTTTTTGAGGATGCCCTGGTCGCCTAAATAGCTTGATGAACGAAGGTAGTATGAAATGATCGACATCTTTTAAATTATCCATTTCTTATACAGATTTTACATAAAATTGTTTGCTTCCATCGTTTGAAAAATCATCTTCGACAATCTCATCATTCAGGCTCAATTTCTCCACAATTTTCGATTTTGTGTTTCTTGAAAATTTTCTTATCAAACAACCCAAAAAAGCTGACCTCTGGGCTGAAATAACACAGGTGATTTTTAAATTTCCGAAGAGATTCATTTGCGACTTTCGGATAATTTTTTTGTATTCAAATAAATCTTTTATAAATTCCAGGTCATTTTTCAGTGCATTCAGCGCCAAAGGAGCGGTGAACCAATGTTTTAAATAAACGAATACTACAAATAAACAAATGTCAAACAACTTGTTTTTTCATCATCTGATAAAGAGTAAGAATCCCTGAAAAGGTACATCAAAATGCTATATGATGCCTTTGACATCCACAGTGCATGAGAGCAGCCAATGGGTTTTTTAAAGGTAACTTCATGTCTTGGGACTAAACCTAAAAAAACTCGAACACTTGTAATCATCTCGAGTAAATTTGCTATTTTCAGTTTCCACATCACTTTTGCAGCTCTTCTACGGTATTTGAAAATGAAAAAATCGTCCAAAAATTATTGGTGAATGTTTTTAAATTTTGATTTTTGTTTTTGACAAAAAATGGAAATCCATATTTGCTCTCAAAAATCATCATTTTGACGTAGAAAAATGTCAGAAAAATGCCAATCGATCGTAAATTTTCCGTAGAATACGAATTTCGTACTATTTTGACGTTATTTCATGACTTTAGCATCGAAAAATGGATAAAGGTGCATGCCAATTCCATTGATCTGTTTTTTTGGTTTTTCAATTTTTTTAGTGACCTGAGATGGTTTTCTTGTAACAAAGAAATTTCCCTGTATTCAATACAGTTTTTGAAGTTTTGCCATGGTATGTTGACATATATAAAGACCTACAATTTGTAAAAAAAAATTTGAACGTTTAAAGACGATTTTCCCATGTTAATCAAATGGGAAATTTGATTTGCCTACAGGCACGCGAAAATAAGGGTTACCAATGAGTTTTTTATTTCAAAATAGTTATTTACCATGAAAAGAAGACATTTAACTAGTCCTCTCAAAAAAATTCGTGATTTGGGAAATAACGGAAATAACCCCCCCCACACACACACACACTCACTCACACACACACACACACATATATTCGTGATTTGGGAAATAACGGAAATAACCCCCACACACTCACTCTCACACTCTCACATTCACACTCACACACACACATATATACATATATATATATATATATATATATATATATATATATATATATATATATATATATATATATATACGTACACATAAGGATAAGATATGTGACAGAAAATTGTCGTAACAAAGGATGCATGTGAAGCTACACATTACATCAGTTAAAGTACAAAATTTTAGAAGTGTTAAACTATTTTTCTAGAAGTTTAATTTCTTTTCAAAAATGCATTTTTCGTAGCTAAGAAAGCATTACGTCGTCATTCACTAACATATGCTGCTGATAATATGGACCTTAGCTTTCTTTGAAGTCATTAACTTCATGTGTTTATAGATCTTCTAACCCAGAAACTGCACAAAATTGATGATTATAATGTAGTTAAAACCGCATTGTCGGTGAAGGTCTTTTGCGAATCCGATTTGAATAAATAAAAATTGTGTTATGGCATCAGAAAGTTTGTTGTGCAATACACTTGAGTATCATACAGAATGATTTATCGGTTGTTTTATTTTTTGATATCTTCGGTAGTCATTGGTCTAAAAAATTTACTACGTTTGTTATTACCTCTGATGCTTTTTTACATTCGCTTTCTCAGCTGTTGGCGAAATGGTTTTCTGATTGGTGGCAAAGTGACGGTGGACAAACTCCTCAAAATTATCCTCTGAATGAATCCTGATCATTGTTCACGTTATTTGCTAAAAATTAACAACGAAGATCGGTCAAGAAGCTAATAAAAAGTATATTAGAACGCTCTTAGGGAGATCAAGGACTAGGAATATTGATAAAAGCTTAATAATGATAAAATCAGATAAAGCTGGATCTACTTATGCAACAAGAAATCGTTAATTTTGGTTATTAAATTTGTAAAAGAGATAATTACATTACAATATATTAAATTTTAATGCACGCGCAATAGACAGTTTTGTACCTCAATTATGTCAACGTTTTTTTATGAACCACCAATTATCTAAATGAATAACCGATTTCGGGTTAGCGTTCATTAGTATATAACTTAATAAATAATAAAATTTACGAAAAATTTATAAAATACGTAATTACATACAAAAAAATATGAGGTTTGATGGCTGTTAGAGTCAAGAATTCAAAAAGAGGAGAAGACTTTGGAAAGAAAAGCAATAAAACGAATAACAGAAATTTCTGGGCCAAAGTGAAAACAATGAAGGGGAAAGAAATTATGGAAGTAAAATACAATAAAAGTAAACTACAAGTAAACATTATAAAAGCGCGGAAAGAATATTACAAAGACAAATTTAGTAAAATAATAGGAGAACGGGTTCGAAACAATAAACAGGAGAGGAAAAATCAAAAATAGAAAACATAAGCAAAGAACAGATAAGTAAAAAGGAAAGAAGAAATAAAAGAAGCAATAAAAAAATATGAAAACGCATAAAGCAGACTGAGAAGACAAATTAGAACCAGAAGTGATTCAGTATCTAGAAGAAGAAGGTATAGACTGACTCTGAGGAATATGTAAAAAAGCGTGAAAAACAAAAGTAACACCAACGAACTGGGAACAAAGTCTAAGAAGTACCTATATATAAAAAAGAAAAACCAGTAAAATGCGATAACTATAAAGCTATATGCCTATTATCGATAAGCTTTAAGATCTATGCAAAAGTTCCATGTAGTTTGGGACCTTCTCTTGGGTCTCTTGCTTATTGGGTTCGCTTGCCTATTAGGGTTCATTAAGGTTAGATATCCCCACCATTTTAGTTGGTTTTCTTTTATTTTGTTTTGCAATGCTGTAAGTCTTTTGATTTTATTATTACTAGTTTTGTCTAGCCCTTCGATTCTTCTGAGGAATTTCATTTCCGCTGCTTGTAGCCTCTGTTTTCTGTCTTTTAGTGAGTACCTACGATTTACAGCCATAGATTAAAATGGGTGTGTAGATCTTTTATGCACTGTTAGTTTGGTCTTCTTAGAGACTTCCTACTTGTTGATACATCCTCTATATACAGTTAGAACAGTTGTTCGTTTTAAGTTTTCAGGCCAAATCTCCAAGTTGGTTTGTAGCGCTTCTTCACATTCTTCAAAAATTGCGATGTCGCCTAATTATTGTACCTTAGAGCCAGTTTTATCAATTTCGCAGTATATTCTTGCCCATTTTATATATATAGAGTTTTATCGATTTTTTTCTATATTTGTCGTAGTGTAAATATTTGGGCATGGATTAGCCTGACTTCAATGCGCTCTGGGAGTTCTTTATCTGGTATTCAACGTCTCTCAGTCTCTTTTTTAGAATTCTTTTAAAAATTTTACTAAAGACGTCGAGTAGAGGGATCCTTCTATAATTATCACAGTTCTTGTTGTTCCTCTTTTTATATATGGGTACTATGGTAGCAGTCTTCCAGTCTTCAGGAATGATCTTGTGCTCAAGCTCTACGTTGAAAACTTTCAGTAGCAAGTCTAATCCCGCTTCTTCTATGTGTTTTAGCATTTTTAGTAATATCTTGTCATCCCCTTCTGATTTTGTCTTTTTCAATCTTCTAGCTCCTTCTTGTAGTCATTTTCTGTTTCGTACCTGTAGTGGCCTTCAAAATATTCTTATATCTTAATATAATATTTCTCTGTTTTTATTTTAGAAGGGTTTTTCCTTTGTTTAATATTTTTAGGATATTAAATAATTATTTCTAACTTTTTTTGCTATTAGGTTTATTTTGATGTCCCAGTATGTCGTTTTATGTCCTTTATCTCATTTTTATGGTGTTTATTCCACTAGAATGTGTTACTTCTGTTACTTCTACAGCTTGTACCGCATACTTCGGTTTTTTGCTTTAAGGATTATGTCTTTAAAAGATTCCCATAATTCCTCTACATCTTCGTTTTTTAACATTCTTCTATTATTTTTGATTTTCTTGGAATTACCCATTTTATATTTTCTGCCCTGGTTTTCGGGTCTCTATGTTTTTCCTTTCATTTTTCTTCTTTATAACTATATTCTCCCTCTCTTCTGCGTTTGGTTTTCCTTTTGCTACTAGAAGGTAGTGGTGATTTCCAATCTCACGCCTCTCCTGACTCTTACATCTCGTATCTTTGTAAAAAAAATCCTTTTCATAATTATGCAGTCTATGATCGATGTCTCACCTTGCTAGGTTTTGTCGTTGTTTATTTGTGTATCCATTTATGGCTGAAGACTTTTTTTTTATTTTTTTTTATAATTAATTATCAATATAATTTTAAAAATGCTATTTTTGTATATATGATATGTTTTATATTAAAGGTCGTAAGATACTGGTTGACACATCTACAAAAAAGTGTAAAATATAAATTTGCAAAATAATTATAGGCGTTTAACAACGCTTCACAAATATTATTTTTATTATAATATTTTTTTGTCGAATTTTTCATGTTTTTTTACCTAAACTTTGTACATTATTCTGTTTCCAGCTAAAGTAATTTTGATAATTATTTTCCTTCTTTTTGTTATTTACTTTACACGAGATAATCTCACTTTTCCTTTTCTCTATATTATTATTTTTGGTAATCTATTTATTTCTATTCTATAAGCATATGTTTGGTCTAATCTTTAGAATAAATTGCTTTTGTTTTGATAACAAGACCAGAAAAATTAGTTTTTAAAAGTAAAGGAGAATCTTCCAATGCTAACGCTAATTTATTTTCAAACATTATTTAAGAAATATTAACTTTTTTTGCTACGTATTGAGATAAATATCGGCAGCCAACTTCAAGCGGATATTGAAAACATTCTGAAGCACTATTACAATTATCAATATACCATGGTATATACTCAATATTTACATTTTCTTGATGAAAGTTACTACAATAGCGTTTTAGATATAAATATTTATTAAGTATATCGCAAACATAATATAACAACTGATCATTTTGCCGACCATAGTTTTCTGTTTATATAATGTAGTGTTTCCTAATTAAAACAAGCCGAATAGTATCCCGCCTATGCGTTAATATGTTAAAATATGAAATATACATTTAAGCAACTAATTAAACTTTTAATTGTAATATCGCTGAAATAATTATTGCATACAACTGTAAAACACGATCTGAATAATTCAAGTATTGCAAGTTTTTATCTTCTTTAATAATTTTTAGTGACGCGGAATAGAAAGGTTCACGAATTATATTCTGTGTTTCATATTACACACAAACATTAAATAAAAACTTAAGACAATATCCGCCAAGAGGTATACAAGTTATGAAGTTGTTTCAACGCTATCTCCATACGAAACAACCCGCAAGCTACATACAAGAGATTATGGCCGAAGTTTAGAAAATTGTGCTTTGACAAAGCCACTTAAATTATAACGGTTTACACAGAAGCCAGAATAATTCAAGTGTAAATGATAAATTTACAAAGCAATGAAATTTAGAAATTAAGATTTTACATTTCAAAATCTAATAAATAAGTAAAAGTACTTTTGTATAAAATGTTAAGATAATTAACATGTAGATGCTAAAGTACTATTGTAAAAACATATGTTAAATGACTATAACATATTAAAGCCGTTTAAAATGCTCTTTACATCTGCATGTAATATATTCTCCTTTGTATAAAGTTTTGTATTCTTTCAAATATTCCTGGTTCATTTCTGAATTGTTAACAGATGCCTATTGTGTGAAACTAGGATTTTAGAAATAGAAAAGCGCGCATTCTATCTTTATATGAGCTTAAAACAAAAATGGAAATGATTTAAGTCAGTTAATCTGAAAACTGTTATCTAGTCTCTGAATTAATAAATTATTTACCATATTTTGAAATAAGACAGCGCTTTGTAGCTACTGGAAAATGTAATGCATAATCATGCACGAATCACTTATGCTAATGTTGTTGAACAGTAACAGCTCTAACGAAACTAGAAGGAATGCATAACAGGAACAAAAAATATAGTTGTTTATTTAACTTTTAATTTATATTCTTTATTTTTACAAGATTGTGTACTTATTTCAAATGCCGTGCTGTAATTTATGCATACAAATATATTATTAGAAACCCCCATTTTTAATAGATTATCTCCAGAATGATAGTTACAGTAAACACTAACTTTTATCACGTGGTTGCTTATATAAATACATTATCAGACAATTTAAAAACTTTGAAACAACAATCATAACGTCCACTAAGCAATTAAACTTTTACCGTTAAAATAATTCCAGAATCCACTTAATTTAAACTCGCTAGTTAATAAATGCAAATGACTCATTGTAAAGCAGTTAGACTCCTTTTCCGAGGCGAAAGCTGCGAAGAGCGTAAAACGAATTTAAGGAGCTTAAAAAGCAAACACTCAATAAGTAATTAAATGCTTTTTATTTACCAAACGTTCGAATTTCCCGATTAAAAAATCGGGGGCGAGGCCGGCCCTCCATAGCAACGCATTTCGGCTCGTTTCCCTCTTAACTCGGACGTAAACATGCAAAACGAGAGCTAAATTGCTTTTTTGAAATTATCTATATCAAAATATAGTAACGGTGCCATAGGAACTCTGGCACAACACATCATCTCTGGATGATTAAAATATAACCAGTCTCAGCTAAAAATAATCTCCATCGATCACCCGCATATAATAGTTTAATGAGGGTTTCACGAAAATTACCATATCGCCATGACGCTAATAAACAAATTAGTGAACGCCAAGTGCCAGGCGTGTATTGGTAATCGATGAACGTAGTAAAAGCTCCATTAAGCTGTGTTAGCGCGTCTTTCAAATACATTTTTAATGAAACCATGGCGTTCAAAAGAATACAAACACAAAACGTTTCTGCAAATGTTTGTACTGCTTTAACATTAAACTTATTTGCACGTGATAAAACGTTCACAGAAAAAATCTTGCAGTTTAGAGGCTAATTCATCTTTTATCGTTACAATTTAAGTTAAAAATAGTTAAAATTTCTTCATATTACATAAATTGTGTTACATAAATGTAATTACCGATAGTTTTCAGTTGCTAAAGATAAATCGTTATTAAACGATAAATGGATTATATTTTTGAACAATAGAAAAACAACAGAATAAATTAGCAAAACATATTTTTGTACTTAAAATAAGTATCTTAAAAAGAGCGTAATCTGATAACACAATTACGTTAAGTGGACAGCACCGTGAAAGAAATTTTAAATTTAAAACCTATCAGTAACAATATTTCTTAGTAAAAAAACTAATAATTACCAATTCTCCCTTAACGAGTTTAAGAATAATTTAATAAAAAATATCCAGTAATTAAAAAAAGCAACTAACACAGTGGGTTATGGGTTAACGAACAGTTAGGACTGTGACCAAATCGGGCAACGAACACTTTCGCAAAAGATTTTTCTGTTCAGACAACATACCCATGTTCGAATAACGAACTGTGCTCACCAAAGAAACTAAAGAAGAGATAAAAGCCAACGTAGAGGATGGGCACAAGATGTTTGATGTTGCTAAGCAGCATGACACAATCTTAACTACGAAAGATATAATCAAGAAGACTCAAGTAGCTAAAGGAGTAATGAGAATCACATTTGCGAAGCAAAGATGTAACAAATATAAAAAATGTAGAGAGATATTGCTTTTAATTTGAATAAAAGAAAAGGAAATGAAAAAAATAGCTATCATTCAAGAGAAAGCTAGAATTTCTTATTGAAGAACTGAAGAAGCAAACTCCACATTCGTCGTCACATGAAGAGGTGGAATTCAAGGCTATCACTGGATGGTCTTCAAAGTTTAAAAGGTGGTCTAACATTAAACATGTGATAGTGCACAGTGAGTCTGTTAGTCCAAATAAAGAAAAAGCTGAGCAGTTCTGTCTCGAATTTCAAGAATTCGATAAAAAAGAAGAATATTGTTTACAACAAATTTTCAATTATGGTGAAACTTGTTTATTTTAGTAGCTATGGCAAACCGTACCTGCCTTACCATATATAAGAAAAATATTCCGGGGCATAAAACACTGATTAACGTTACTGTTGGGAGTGACATAAAGCTTAAGGCGCTTCTTGTTTTTCTGAGAATTGACTGCTAGTGATGCGAAAATCGAATGAAAGGGAATGGGTTACGTAGGTTTTTTTAAAGAATGGCTATTTAAAGTTTGTATCCCAATAATCAAAGATTACCTTCAGACCAATGAATTACCATTGAAAGCAATGCTAGTATTGTACAATAGACTACAACACTCAAAAGATCTTTTCTGGAAGACTACCTAGTTAACAGTTCAGTTTCTGTCTCCAAAAACCACTCTTGATTCAGACAATGGATCACAAAATTATTGCGGGATTAAAGAAATTGTACACTCGCGCGCTGTTTCGTTAGTGTTTTGAAGCATGTCAGTTTTGTACAACGATGGCATTAAAAACGTTCTGAAAAAATTGCTATTCTTGAAGTTATCCGATTCATTCAAAAGGCGTCTCAAACGTCACTCAATTTTGCTTGGCAAAAGCTGTGTCCATCCTGTATTCAAGGAGATGGAGATGATGTCCCTGAAATTATGGATAAAATTGTGACAATTAGAGATCTGAAATTGGAGGTGAATGAAAATGATATTGAAGAGCTCATAATGGAACATGAGAATGATCTGACGACAGAAAAACTTTACAAATAAAGAACATCAAGAAACTCGGCGAGATGTTTTCTAACAAAAAATAAATAAATAAATAAATAAACAGATGAAAGAAGACCAATTCCGACATCTGCTATTAAAAATCTTTTAAAGAAGTGGGAAGACGTCAAAACAACGGTCTTAGAATGCCACCCAAAGTAGGTCGGGGTCAGCAGGCTTGAGGATCTCTACAACGACTATTCTATTAATCACTTCCGAAAAATCATGAAGTAGAAAGAAAAGCAATCGACATTGAAGAGATTCTTTGACATCTCACAATGGAAGACAAACGAAACTGATAAAAATACAATTATTACATATAAATAAACCCACTGTATGGGATTTCAAGCAAATATATGGCGCAAATTAGTTTCCTTAGTGTTTGCATCTCAACTGCAATTAAACTATGTGAGCCTTATTACATCCAATAACCACAAAGAGGAGATAGAGAGAATTTAAATTTATTTAAGGACGCTTCAACATTTAAGGCTATTAGCGTCAGAAGAGGAGATAGAAACACGACATAGCAAAAAGCGAAAGATAAAAAAAATACGAGGGCGCCTCCGCCTAGTAGTAAACCTAAATAAGGCTGTACATGTGTATTACTACTGTGTACAAATATAACCCGGAATTTTGTTATAATTTTTGAAATCCTTATCAACGAACTTAAAAAGTTCGTTACTGAATTCTATATGTCTGGCGGTCTGTCGGTCTGTCTGTCGCTGTCACAAAATTATGGATTTTTTAAAATTTTAAAATGGATTCTTATAGGAAATTTTACGCTGATTTCAAAATCGAAATCAAAAAGTTTCTATCTCGAATAGTTTTCGAGATATTGACTTCAATTTCGGGAAAATTTTCGACATTGCGATTTTATGAGTAATTCTTAAAGAAATTTTACGCTGATTTCAATAATGAAATCGAAAATTCTATGTCGAATATTCTTCGAGATATTCGACTTCGAATTTTCCTGAAAATTCGAAATCGATTTTAAATCGATTCTTACAGGAAATTTTACGCTGAATTGAAAGAAGAAATTCTATGTCGAATAATTTTCCAGATCGAAAGGTTTTAAGTTCGCCTTCGAAGTAACCCCCCTCGGCTGCAATGCACTTATGCACTCATCAAAACACATTGAAAAGTCCTGTTTCGGTATGGCCTTCAGAACCTTCTTCGATGCGGCTTGAATCTCTACTATCGTGTTAAAATGGTGTCCCCGGAGCGGTCTTTTCATTTTGCTGAATAGTCAGAAGTCACGTGGAGCTAAGTCAGGCAAATACGGCGGTTGCGGAACGGGTGGAATTTTTAGCGAAATGGTCACGAATAAATTGAGGGTTTTTGGAACTAAACGAGATTTGACTTTTTGAGGCACAAAGCTTCCTTCAAAATGGTGTTGACTGATCCATTTGAAATGCCAACGATGTCAGCAAGCTCTCTAGTTGTCAATCGACGATTTTGGAGCACCAATTCCTTAATTTTCGCGACGTGCTGTTCGTCAGTTGATGTTCTTGGACGTCTTTGATGTGGTTCGTCTTCAACGCCTTCACGACCCTCTTCGAACATTTTATGCCATTCGTATACTTGTGTTTTAGACATAGCCTGTTCACCGAAGGCTTTTTGTAACATTCTGAGCGTTTCCGTAGCAGAAATATCATTACTAACATAAAATTTAATCGAACTTCTTTGTTGAATATTTTCTGACATGGTAAAAATCGAAAAAGTTAATTTTGGTTGTTTACGAAAACGAGCGTCACTCTTCAACTAATTAAGATATTAACCTAAAATTTGACACAGATGTCAGTGCAGTCCTACCAACTTAAAACTAAAAAGGTTTGTGCCCAACGAAATGCCCGCGCAGTTTAAATTATAAATTTCAGGTTATATTTGTACACAGTAGTAACGATGACTATAACAATCAACGAAATATAGAATGATACAATATAACAAATGCATGTTCCGTAGAATTTTCTGAAATTTAATCACACTATAAATATTCATACTCAAACACCTCTCTTTACGAAGAACTAATATCTAAGTAAGATAATGAAAGCTATATAAATAACAATAAGCTATAAGTATAACTTCCATTGTTGTTAAACATTGTACATCAGGTCGTGTTTTATGTTGAATATCGTAGATGTTATTAGACATTCAATATTAAATTTAAAAAAATCTAAAAATTAAAAGAAAATTATTCAAACACCCACATACGTTTCTAGCAATAATTCACCTATTAGAATGCTACCTATGTCGCCCTATCCTCAGATAGTTCTCATTCCAGATCTCTATTGTGCTTCGGTGCAACGTTCCCATCTCCCTACTGCACGTACAATTCATTATGTCGCATTGACACAACATACATCACAGAACAATTGTTTCATTCAGCACCAAGTGCTTAGTTTAAGTAGCAATGCGTTTGTGACAGTAAATCATTATTTTTCATCGGAAGCTTTAGCAGACATTAGCTCCATAATACACTACACAGTCCACTGTATTCAATAGGCTGTAACCGATTGAACACCTCTGTGACTTTGCTGTCACTTCCAATCAGTTTGTTTGCTTTTTAAATAGGAAGAGCACGTGGCGACCAGCGAGAGCATCCAAACCCCGCACGGTAAATAAATAATAGCATGCCAACAGCAGCCGCGTCCATTTTTCAATTAGCCCCCGTGCCACCTTCATAAATTACCCGTATCAATACATAACTGCGCGTGTCCCTACATGGCTGAATTATTTAGCGGACCACAAAACTATCGGAAAACAATAGCCGTCGCTTCTTCCGCGTCATTAAATTTTGGCCGCCGAGGGCCATTAAGGGCCAGGAGATGACAATCGCGCGGCGATAAATCCGGCGAATAAGGGGGATGACTTAGCACTTCCCACCCTATTGTTGTTGGCGTGGAGGTGGCGCGCAGGCCATATAGGAGGGCGTTATTGATGAGAGTTTTAAACGGCCCCGGATTAATGTGGTCAGCTCCGGGCTTTGCGGCAGATTTTTAAGGGTCGCTTGGCTCAGTTGATGCAATTAGCTACTAGTTGTGGAGACGTAATAGGAAATGGTAGTAAACTAGCGTCAACAACAAAAATTAGAGAAAGTTTTACGCTCAAAACACACTTGTTTTGTAAATTTGCAAAAACCTACTACACTTTTATGCATAATATTTCTACATAGCCGAATTAGAAGTTAATTAGAGATAAACTACTTTTACCAAATGAATTAATTAAAAACTTATGCATATACAATCAAACGAAATAATTACTACGCCAACACCTTCCCGTAGTATAAGAACTATTTCTTCACTATGATTCAGAAATTTTCCACACTAAAATAAGAATAGCATAATTTGAATTTCATGAACCTTTTTGGTATGTTTCGTAAGTGAGATTTACAAACCTTTAACAGTAAATTATAAAAAAATGCCGTACACTAATATATACTAATTCTAAACTTCCAATCTTGTATCAGTTGCATATAAACCAGCCACAATACAAGCTTACATCAACATAAACTTCAATATCTACAGCTTTTACAAATTGGACTATAAATCGCTACTAATCATGCAAAACCTTTAGAAGTAAAATGTAACCTTGAATGAGAACGACTTAGTTAGTTATTCATAAACAGGAACTTTATGAAATTTAGATACAAATTTGTTTTTATTTATTTGCATCATAAGTGTCCGAGGAGTAATGTGATTAACTCCATTTAAGGAGAATTGTTTTTCTAATATTTGTAGACGTGGCATTGTATTGAAGAGCATTTTGTATTCTACTGAACTAATTTTGTGTTTTAACAATTATAATGGTAAAATATAGACTAGCCAATGAGAAATGTTGGCAGTTTTAAAAGTCTAATGCTTTCAAGCACAGCAGAACAGTTTCACTCGTCAGCGTTGATGATATCTCTCTGGGGACTTTGACTATTAAATTAACTAAAGTAAATTACGTGAACTGCCCCTTTAATTTACTTGTATCACAATGTACCTTTAGATATCTTCACTTTCCATTTATGTAAACTTAATAAACTCGCTATCTTAGAACTTTAGTTCATTGAAAACCGTTTGATATCTGCACTGCAGTCTGGTGGACTTATTTGACTTCTATCATTATCTTCACGTCATTTTTCCAGTACCCTCGTTTCTTGCATTGGCCTGTACAAGTCCCTCACTGGGTAGTTGTATTCTTCTAGATCCATTATTGATTTTCTATAAATAGCTTGTCTCCTGTGAACTAAAGCCTCACAGTAGCACAAGATATGCCATTGGTTCCCTGCTGCATTGCATGCAGCGTATGTTTGCATTGCGCAACATCTGAATAAACAATGCCCTGTTACCTGTTATAGTTCGTAACTGATTCGTGCTTTTTAATGCTCTTTAATTCGTTTAAGAGACGGTTCTTTTATAAAGTTTTTTTCATGTCTTTACCTAAGTATATTTTCCAGTATTTTTTATATTGGCGCAAATATTTCCACTTGAAAAATAAATGTAAATTTTGGTAGTGAAAAGATAAATTTCAAGTTTCACAGTATATGCCTGTTCCCGTTCCACACTCGGTCTTTGAACCATCTGTGTATTAGATAATTTTTCCGAGTTAGTTCCTGGCCATTCTTTCTTTTATCCATTCATTTAGACCGATAATATTAACTTCGAAATTCATATTGAATATCCATATCTCCACCCAATTTTCAGATGTTCTACTTCCATAAAATCTTTGCGGATGGGCGCCTTGCGTAGTCTACAAAAACCACTCCTGCTGCCCCATGATTTCAAAATGAAGAGGAGGGAGATCTAACAGTCTCTATTGCCGCTGTTAGTGTTTTTATGGCGCTTATTATTACTTAGTTGATTTACCTTACATAATATTTTAAATGTATAACCGGTCGAAGTTGGCGGTGAAATTTCAAAAATTATTACTACAGTCTAACAACCCTAAAATCGACAAATTATGATCAATTCATTATATTGAACAAAAAAAATTAATAAAAAATTAAAGTAATTAAAAGTTCATCAACGGATATAAACAAGTAAATAAACAATATTATAATATGAATAGACCCTTGTGTATGTGTACATAAGCGGTAGTAAATTGGGTCCAACTAACCCCGAGCGGTTAAGTTGATGTGTTCCAGGCCAACGACATAAACGTAATTATCACTCCATTGTATCCCGACAATTAGTAACAATTCCTCTTATGCTGGTATATGCAGAAAGAAGAAGTTCGCACATTAAGCGTGATTGTACAGTTAACAAGGTATGAAGAACCAGCAATTTAAAATTAAAATTGTGACCTTGCGAACTCGCAACTAATAACTAGATTTTGCTTAATAAATATGCTAATCACTTTTCGTTTAGTTAAGTTCAGATGTACGATCTGTTAATTTCTCTAGCACAAAACATCATTGAATGCTTGAATTTAAGCATTTAATATAGGTAAGTTCAACGACTTGTGTGTAGAGAAGTTGGCGGCTTTATTAAAAACTTTCAAATATAATGTGATAACTTGTGTTACTTGTAAGTGCAATACCATTTAAATAATAAGTAAAACTAAAAAACTTCCAATTGAACTTTACACACGACACAATGAATTCAAATACAGAATTTAAATAGAAAATAAATAGTTCCACTGCAAAACAAGATATGCACTTCTATTATATTTTCCAATACGATATACGTATCAACGGCGATTTTCCGGGAGAGCAGGGTAAACTCCCGACTTATCCCCTGCTGATGACATATCTGGATGTTCTCATTCTTCCTCGATATCTTATTTCATGAAACGGCAATTACTCACGTAAAACCGATATGGCCGATGCCAGTAGGCGTTTAATAATCGAATGTACTAATTCCTATCAATGAAAAGAATTGGCTTCTTCTATGATGGATTGTGTTTTACAAGAATACTCTAAAAGTTTAATAAAAAGATTTTCCTTGTTATTTTACAGCACACAATTAAAATAATTTAACCCTTCCTTAAATTTACACATGTCTCTTGCGTTTTATTATAATCCTATTATATTATCTATTTTTATTTTTTTGGTAAAAATACCAGCACACTTTTTGTCATATCAGAAGGCATCTTAATAAAAAGCCTAAATGGAGAATTGAATAATGGTACTGTTTTTGATCGTACTCAAAACGTAACGTCAACATTAACTTTCAAAGACTAATGAGCATTTGTTTCTAATTCCGTCCTTTTCAATGTCCCTAACATCGTTCACCGGCGAAATTCAGAATATTTCTTTGGCGTCGTTGGTAGCTGTAGGGATTCGATTCCCGCTTCAAGTGGTGCTTTTATTCTCTTCAAATAAGTAGTCTAGAATACTCTAGATTATTCTTCTCTACGAATTATTCTCCAACAGTTTCGATCATTCAAACATTGCATATAGCAAGCAACTTTTAACAAGCGAACAATCTGATTATGGAGAGTCGAAACGACTGGATGACAGAAGAAAAGAAAATACAGGAAGTTATAGTTTATTCAACTGTACTAACGCATGTAAAGTTGATGTTTTTATTGTTGTAACAAGTAGTTCGTTAACTTATCAAGTCGTTTTACTTTGTAGGAAATTCTGGAAAAGAAAGAAAGCAATAATAAGACACATCAAGCATATATATTGCAGTGTAAGCTGTGCGCAACATGGAAATAAGCACTCTGAAGCTATGCCACTAAACTTAGAAGAAAAATTAGATTTGTAGTGTCTGCAAATAAAGAGTTTCTTGATTTCATTCAAAAGAACGTAACGAGGATGACAGAACAAGCTACATTTAGAAATAACTAGCTCCATACATTAAAGCTGTTTCTAAAACGCCACTTTTAATTGTTGGCAAGAACTCCCCTGCTCCTATTAAAGCGAAAATTCTGGGTTTCAATTTGGAGAATGCTCAAAACTTTTTGTAGGTTATAAAACCAGAACTACATAAATTAAACACAACTTCAGCAGACTAGTAAAGTTGGCAAAACGAACCTTACACTTATCTAGTTGAAAAACACAAAAATTGCACTAAATGGCAGAGGAACTGTATCTCAATGCATCCCACTTATGATCACTTTCCTCCAAAAATATCACAATTCTCGCGTGGGAAACCTGTAACCCCATCGGGTGCGTCCTTTGGGTTGTGGATAGGGAAACGCCTTCCAGATAGGGTAGGAGAAAAATAAAATACCTCTCGCGGACAAACAAGTAAAGTAGGATCTGATCCAAAATAGAGGGCTTCAAACAGCGTCTGCCCCACAGTGGAAGGCTAAATATAGATGGCGATGGGCCAGCAAATCAACACATAATTTTAAAAAATGAATGGTGGAAATCCACCCCTCTTTTAGAAGGAAGTCCAAAGGACACGGAGGGACCAATTCTGTTGTTGCTCAAGATATCACAAATGTAAATCTAGAAAGAAACAAAGATCAAAAGTAGAAAGTTCATAGTAGGAACATGGAATATACCAAGGGTGTCAACTCAAAAAGAAGAAGTATCCTAAGAACTAAAGAAATATAAAATTGACATCGGAATACTGAATGAATATTTTGGCGACTGTACTATGTTCTATACCGGAGTAGAAAAACATAAAAGAGCAAAAGCAGGAGTGGCTATTCCACTTCATAAGAAGCTCAGAAAAGGCATTCGAAACTGGTACGAAATCAGTAAAAGAATAATAATGATCGATTTGAAAATTTAAACATATACGACAATCCTAGTGGCGGTATATGGGCCACCAGAAGATACTAGTATTGAAGACAAAGAAAAATTCGAGGAAGATTTGACGAAACACAAGCGACAGAAAAGAATTAATAATAATAGGGGATTTAAATGCTAGCACTGGTCGAAGAGAAGATGATTTAGTAGTAGAGAGGTTTGAAAAAAGCCCTCAATAAAAACGGGGAAAGGCTTATAGAAATATGTCAAACGTTTACTCTCAGAATACACAAATTGACCTGGCATCAATAAGTAAGGCAACTCCATATATTATAGATTACATGACATGCGGTGCAGATAATTTTCTATTACAAACAACAATGTACTGTCCACGTAGAAGTACAAGAAGAAGCTTTAAAGAGGATGAAGAAGTAGAAGATAATAAATATGACTTAGAATTACTAAATGATGAATCCATAAACTTATTATAGAAACTAAGAATAGCCCTAAAATTATAATGAAGTATAACACAATAAGAATATGAAAAAATAAAAAAGCCTTAAACAAAGCAGCGTATGAAGCTCTGGATACCGTAGAGCCGAAAACAAAAAGACCAAAAAAACCGGTGGAGCGAGGAATAGAAGAGATAGCAGAAGAAAAGAAAAAGGTGCATAATTTATGGCTGACAAAACGAAATGCGGAAGTGAGAACAAGATATAGAGAAATAAACAAAGAAGTGAAGAGAAAGCAAAGAACGAAGCTTGGGAAAAAATATGAAATAATACATAAGAGGGACAAGAATAAAGGAAGCATTGGAGACGATAAAAAGCTTATGGAAAGAAAATTAATTTAAGAATCTCAATATGATACCAATAGAGGAATTGCAACAATATTACTTAGATATGCTACAAAAGGACAGAGTACAATACAAAGAAACATGAAAAGGAAATATACTAACAAATGGAGAAAATGTGGAACAAATAACAGTAAAAGAAATGCGGGTCGAGGAGGTATATAAATTAAATTGTTAAAACATACACCAGAAATCATATACGAAAAACTGATTTATATCTTTAATAATGTCTAACTGATATGGGTGACTTTCCAAATCGCTGGAAGTAAGGATTTTTAACACCAATCCACAAAAAAAGGATCGAAGAAAAGTTGTGAAAACTACAGAGGAATAAG
Source organism: Sinelater perroti (assembly GCA_036346155.1). Classification (NCBI taxonomy): domain Eukaryota; kingdom Metazoa; phylum Arthropoda; class Insecta; order Coleoptera; family Elateridae; genus Sinelater; species Sinelater perroti. The sequence continues at coordinate 43,631,070 of JARFIY010000001.1, forward strand.
TGTACTGGCGTCAACTGTTCGGCTGTACAGACATATAATTAGAACGAGATTAAAGAGAAATAAACATGGGGCAGGACCAAAGTGGGTTTACAGTAGGAAGATCATGTATAGGCAATATATTTACAATAAGACAATTAACAGGAAAGAGAAAAGCAAAATAATTTAAAAATTCATTTAATATCCATAGGCCTAGAAAAGGCATACGATACTGTCCCCTGCAACGATTATTAGAAATAGTGAAAAGAACTGGTATTAACAAATACAATAAAGTCAATGTACAGAGACAAACAAAGTACAAGTAATTTCGAAAAAACATATCACAACCCTTTAAAACTAATATAAGATAGCGAGAGGAATGTATCTTATCCCCAACACTTTAAAATATTCTTAGAATATATTCTAAATGGATGGAAAAACAAAAAACCAATAAAATGGTATAAAGGTAGTCCAAGAATTCATCCATGCTCCATCATTTGCAGATGACCAAATCCTGATAGCTAGAGATAAATATGATATCGATTACACTATGAGAAAACTAGGAGTAGTATACAAACAAAACGACCTAAAGATAAATTTTGGAAAGACAAAGTATCTAGTAATAGGAGGACAAAGAAATGACCTGAGATTAATGGAGAAGTCATAAGAATATGAGAAGAATATAATTATTTGGGAACAATACCTTAAGATATTAATATATCAAAAGAGAAATCAATTACGGAATTATTTAAGTTAAACAGGAGACACAAAAGTTGAACTCATTGTTGTGGTCAAAGCAAATAAGAAATAAAACCAAAATTCGGATACTGGATACGGTAACACTAGTATACTATTCTATGGAGCGGAGACGTGGTCCGTCGCAAAACGACTTTTTGAGGCAAAGGTGAAGAGTATCAAAATCAGAGCACGTATATAACATTGAAATTCGTAGAATAGATACGTTTATCTTCGGAAAGATGGAAACTAGGAGAAGATTTGATATGAACACATTCGTAGAATGAACAATCAACGGTTGCCTTTGCGACTATTAAAATAGGAAGCGAAAGGAAGAGGGAGAAGAGGCAGACCGGAAGAATCATGATTCAAACAGGTGAAAAAACATATGAGAAGAAGGGACCTCATAGAAGTAGACTGGGTAGAACCGAAAGACGTGGCGTCTAGGATGTGAGAGACGGCCAACAGAGCTATAATGAAACCCACAGTAAATATACACATCAAAATCCAAAGTTGGTGAATTTAGTTAGATTGAAGTCGGTTCATTCTACGAATTGATAATGTATTTTGCAAAAACATAAGCTTTCAATCGAAGATCTTGTGATGGTTATACTGGACGGATCATGCTGTTATATCCAAAACTTCGACTTGATATCGTATGATTTTCTAATCACAACACGCATTGCATGCAAAATTTCAATCATTCAAAACATTTTACGCAAACAAAGTGGCTCCTTGTATGATGGCAGTTGCAATTTGTAGAGTTATCATATCGTATATAATGCTGTGAAGTTATTTAAGGAAACAATAGTCTACCCCACAACATCTTCTCGATGCGCAAAAATGAGCAAAGTACCAATAGGCAACTGAAGAGCGAGGCAATCCGGTTAAAGCTTCAGTTTTACCAAACGAAATCAAACCAGTACAGATAGCGGCGACCTCTATCTCAAAAAAAAAGAAAGAAAAGAATGGGTGAAGCAATTGTGATGTTGAGCTTATTGTGAAGATAGAAGCTTCAATAATGCGAAGTAGTACTGCAATGAATAAGTCTAATTACCCCAAAACGTAGGAATGTCAAAGAAAAGGCGAAAAGATCGTAGCAAATATTAAAAAGAACCCAAGTAAGCGCAAGAGGCAGTCGTCTTCAAGCAACGATTTGTGTGATAGAGATTTCGAACTACAAAAGAGACAATGATCATTTGAATATTGAACAAAACATAGATGGAATATATTTCACCATTAAAATAGCGAAGACTTATTATTTTTTTTTGGTTTTCGTTGTTTGTGACCTTGCCTTGAGCATGTTTTTATTTTTGTTGAATGCTGGAAAATTCATCAATGTTATTTTGAAAAAATGTTTTTTTTTTTGTTAACATTACTTCAGAAAATTGCACATGAAGAAAACTTTTATATAGTTAACATGACTACATAGATTTGTTTTCAATTTTCTTATTCGTTGTGTATAATGCTTATTAGCGATATCCTTTTAGACGAAAACTTCCTGACTCCGCTGTTCCTAACCTTTTTGGTAGAAATATGTTTCAATGGTAAGTAAAATTAGAAACTACTTCAAAATGTTTATTTTCAATCTACCGAAGTAAATACAAAAGATATATTCAAGGTACAGTTACATTTTCATTACGGTACCTTGCACACAATTTTGGCTTTGTTAGATTTTTTGCGGCCACAGAAAGCAAATAGTTAAAGTGGACAAAATTTGGTGACATCAAATTGAATCTAATTTAAATGGTAGGAGTATTAAACTCAAGCTGCCCTTCGTGATACCTTATCTATCGTCTAGTTTAGATGCAAAGACAGAAAATTAAAAAAAAACAATAAAAACGTTAGAAATAAATTCCTTTTTATCTTCAGGATTTTCAATCTGAAGAAAAAAAATTCTTCAAAAAGAAATGAGCCTGTCATGCCTTCCAAACGAGGTAGTTTGAACGAAGGATTTTTTTGAAACGCCAAAACCCAAATGCTCATCCCAAATATGCGAACTGGCATGACTGGTTTTCACGGAAAAATTGCAGAATTTTACTAATTAAAAAATTCAGATTTAAGAAGGAAGAATACATACCCCAAGAAAATATTATTTAAACTTTAAAATAATCTAAAATGTACTATTTGACCTGTGATTAATCGTTTAGAAGATAAGGTAGAGTGCAAAAAAGATTAACTAAAAGTATGTGTAAAGTATCAAAAACTCAAAGGCTCTTTATAGTTTGCAACATTTTAAAAGAAGACTTTCGGACGTATCCATATAAAAACCTGTGAAAAAAAGCGTCAGCCCTAAGATTTTCAAATGCGTTTAGAATTAGTCACGCCATTATTAAATAACACAGATGAAGAATTTTGGTAAGAAATTATAGATATAACACGAAGTGTGCGGTCTGTCTCGAAAGTATCCAGCCATATTATACAAAAAATTGAAAAATATCAAAAAACCTGTATATTTAATAAATATAGTACAAGATATAAGGAACTGTACATAGATACACATTTCATCTCCGGTTATGAATTTTTTTGAGTAAATCTGCGATAACAACTACATACAGCACAATGTTTCTTGTGCTTTGGTAACAGTAGTCGCAGAACAAAGTTTGCTGCGGTGCGTTTCATCCGACGATCTTCCATCAAAATGTCACACGCTTCAGTTTTTGAAACCCTAGTTCTTGGACTATCAGTTTTCGATCTTTGTTGAATGTAGCCTGTCCATGTTCAACATTTTTCGCTATTCTGATCGTAGTTGCTCTTCGAGAACGTAAATCATTTTCAACAGCTTTCTGCTCATCTAGTAATCGTTTGTACTATCCCTTTATTCGTGCTGGACTCATTGCATCATTTACGAAAGCCTTTTGAATCATCCGATTAGTTTCTGCGGACAAATGTGCTAGCTTAGAAAATTTGATGCAGATGCGCTGCTCTAATTGTTCAATAATTTCAAATGCGACGATAACACGCTACATGTGCTCACTTACCGTTATGTAACTCCTAATTGATCCTCATTCACGCAAGCGCTTTGCAGTCCACTATCATCGACTGTCAGGTTACCTCGCGACTGTGCGAACCGTTTGGTTTATATCGACATTAGCTCGGCATTTTCGAACCTGATCACATATACATTTTACCTTAGTAGATTTGTGAAACAGTAAAATCTATGCTATTGTGACACAACAAATCCAAAACTTGCCAGAACACAAAAATAGTAGTTTGGCGTAAAACTGTAGCAGAAAAAATTATCAATCCGAATTTATTCGAAAATGAAGAGCATCGTACAGAACTGCAATGGGTTATTGAGATAAGGATATTTTTGCTGTTCCCGCTCAAGGAGCTCATAAATATATTTCAACAAAATGATGTTATTGTCCATTCTGCTATAGACAAAATAGTTTTTTAAGATACTTTTACCATCGATTAATTTCTAAAAAATAGAAATTAGAAATAGTCTCCAAGACTAATCCTGGCAGTTTCGATTTTCTCCGATCACAATGTCTTTCTAAACATGTGATCAAACCAATCAACATAAACCAGGATACAATTTAAGAAGCAATAAAGGGTGTTTGAAAAAATATGAATTTCTTAATCGGCCTTGGTGATTTACCGTATATATTTTTCTATAAATAATTTATAAATAACTCTAAAATATTAATTTTAATTTAGGATATTTAAAATTAGTATATGACTAAGTGAGACTAGATGGAAGTTGCATAAATTTTCATGATTACGTCCATATTGATAAAAACTTAAATTTAAGATATAATGTAAATAACCAACAATATATGGCAAATAAAAACAAAACAGAAGAGAATAAAATTTAAACTAAAGATAATAACCTAGATCAAAAAAAAAGCGTAAATAATAAATTAGTCTACATTTTTTTCAAGAAAATATTCTTAAATACTTTTCTTTTATCCTTTCTTAACTTTCTTGGCAGCCTCGATTTGAAACATTTGTGCAAATCAAATTGTTTGGAAAAATTCGCAGTTATTTCAAAAACGTGCTTATACAATTATAATTACAAATTAAAACCACATTCTATTCCTTCGATTTATTAGTGTAGATTAATCTTGTGAAACAAAACTTTCGTAAATGGATAACAAATGTTGAGTTTTTCACATCACCGTTGTAAACAAAACCAGATGCTTTACAATTCCAACAAATCTGGGGATCGCCGATGCTTATTATACCTCCCCAGATAACGAAAATGCAATAAAACAATTAGTTTGCCCCACGTCCCCTTTGCTCCTTCTTCGTTAACGTGGGAAACAAATTACCGAAGGTAGCTACTTGACTTAAATCGCTCCTTAATGTAATTTTATGCCCTCGTAAAACAAGAAAACCAACTTCCTAATCTTTCTAATCAACCGTTTGTTGTTGCTTTCTGCAAACGCACAAACAGATAATAAACTTGAGCGTTCATGCCGTTACTCGCCACAAAGTTTTGGCAATTGTTGGGCAACTAAGCGACACAAATTATACTCATCAACATTTAAAATGTTTGTATGCCGAAAAAAGCTTTTTTACTTATTTGGAATTAAGGAAACGAAAAATAGTTCTAATTCTTCAGAATTGGAAACGCCATATTGCCTGCTGCGGTAATAATAATGTGCAATTTCTGGTGCACGAATATGATGTAAAAGAGTAGCAATTTTCCATAAATCTATTGAAACTGGGTTTGAAAGCTGTTTTCCTACGTTCTGCAAATTTATTACCATTTATTTCTTAAGATCACGCTGTGCGCAGAAGGAGATCTAGGGAAATGTGAATTTGCTCTGCTAGATAATTAAATATGAAGAATATGGGCAGCAGATTTATGGAAACATGAATATCGCCCATAACGCCGCTACATCGAACACAATACTCATTTTTTGTAGTTGTAACGTTCTATTTGCATTTTTAATATAACGTCAGCAAAAGCGAATAATCTGTTTAAAGTTGAGCGCAAATGTGGTTATCAAGATTAATAAATTCCTCTGGCGGATCAGCTTCTCAGATAAGTGGTTAGAAACGATTGTTTATGTTCAGTTCCCACGATGAGATTGAATAATTATAAAAATTCTGTAAACGTTATATGTATTATAATACTCTATGAATATGGAGATTAAGGTAACTATAAGGTTCATAAAATTATTGAAGTAATAGTAGCTTATATGTTGACGCTACAGGAACTAAACATGTCTATTCTGCATAGTAAGTGGTACAGGATTAGTATTTTATTAATGATGTAAAACAAAAGCAACAGCTAATCATCCGCCTATTAAGACAAGATAGAGGCTCTCAAAAAGGAGTTCTGAGAATACAAAAAAGCTGTGGTATCCATCTCAGCAACTCTATCCATTTTAATAAGACGCTACACGCTCCAATGTTACCAATGTAAAAATATATTTACCTTTCTAATTGACCATCTGATCTAAAATTTTTGGACGACAAACTAAAGAAACTTAAGTTTAAAATTACTGTAAATCTTTTTGTCGCGTTTTTAGTGAAATCAACTACTTTTATGGGGCTGATAAGTGAACTCGGAAGCTCTATAATCTAAATATATATTGATCTTAATGAAGCAGTCACCAAAATAGGTAACCTGAAACCTGGCACTCCGATGCTCTCAATGCTTTTCATGGTATTATGAATGAGCGCGCCGATGCCGGCATGCTGCTCGGTATTGATAAAGGAAGAGGTATAAAAGCCTCCAAGAGATCACTACATCCTGCAGAACACGGGATCCTGAAATAAACACCCCACTTCCTTTCGATAATGGAAGCACATCGGTCTTTATTCTCGGGTTGAATTATGCTGAACGCGTATCGCGTTTCGAAAATATGCTCGAAAACAAAGTCGTTGATTCATCGGTATTAATGGCAGGCTTAAATTCCACGAAATTAAAAAATATAATTGCAATATTTACTTAGTAATTATTGATTTAATACTTAAAATAGTTTTTTATACGATAATATGCTTTTACAATTTGAATTTTTATATCACGCTGAGGGCAAATTGGTATTTTGACGCATGAAGGAACAAAGATTGCCCGTCAATAATTTTCATTCCGGCGCACTCGCCTCATCAAATATTAAACTGTTTTTCAGCGGTACACGTTTTGCAGGACGATTTCCATCAATGTCCAAATTTTTAGCGCAGAACTTATAGCAGTGCGCTGTGGCCGAAATATTTCAGGCGGCGGCAGTTATGAAGCGTTTGATTTACCTGCGGCTCGGGCGAGAGTCGGCCTGCTCCATTTTATTTTTGTGAATTCGTTTTACCGCACTGCGGCAGATGAAAAGCCACATGATTAGCACTTAACAAGGATACTTCCAATCTGTCCAGCGCACATACAATGCGCCTCCTATTTTCCGTCCTCCACAAAACTCTTCGCTGCCAACAATGGGGACAAAAAGTGACAGCGTGATTGTGCGACACCGCACAATAAAAGCGCCGCAAAGGCAGGTAATGAATAATCTGAATACGACGTAGCGCATAAGTAACAAAAAGATAAAATGCATTTGAGCACCGAGCTATTTATGAGTTTCTTTTAATTTCAAAACAATTTTGGTAATGGTTTTATTAAAAAATCCTTTATCGCTTTTCTAACAATTTAGTACTCAACCTTCCTTTTGGTTTACAATTAATAGTTCATATTTACTGAATACATTAATGTGCGGTAATAATAAATAACTTCCATGGGATACTCACACATATCCCTTGTAAGTTGGTTACATATACGCATATTTCAGATTTTACAAATATTCCGAATATATAAGAAAAAAATCAAATTGAGCTTGAGATGACCAAAATCAACTAAAAACTGTATTGTAGTAAGAAAAAATGTATCCACTTATAGCATCATAAAATAGAATTGTGCATATGTACGATTAAAAGCCTAAAAATAAACTTGCATAAAGTCTTATTCTATATGAGAATTACCAACGTATAAAAAGAGTGTAACAGGTCTTTTGAAACGCTATCAGGACATTACAGTATTACATGATCGTCGAAGCAAATTCAGAACTTTTTTAGGTCCATTGCGAAAGGCCGTTTTATGCGCATGCGCAATCCCCTGTTAGGGAACACAAGTTACCTTCACGTAATCTAATAAATGAACCGAAAAGTATTATACCCGAATCCCTTCGCATCGGAAAATTTCTGGCAGCAATTATTGCGTGATTTGGCTGTACAAGATCCACATTTACGCCGCAGCCAAGAAGTACAAGGAATCCCATAACCAGGAGGAGGTAACTGCCGACAGAGCAACTTACAGCAAGCGATCCGATCGCAAGGAAAGTGATGAATTCGTCCACAAATTGAAAGAAAAGATCAATGAAAATCTTGAACTGAGCATGAGTGACCTAGCAAAAGATACGTACGTGGCGAGTTTGACTAATCCGTTCGTTCTGAGGAACCGGCAACTGTTGACCGAGAAAAACAAGATAGACAAGAAGTTAAAGACCGAAGCACTGCTGAACGACACCAAGCACGACAGCGCTGACATCCTGATATTCTTTTCGGACGAAAACAACGTTATACGGGACAAGAAGTTGGATAGGCAAAATGATCGTTGGATCTGTCAAGATACCTATGAAATACCTATCATCATACATACAAATTTTCTCGCCTCTGTGATGGTATTGGGGCTTGTGAGCAGCGAAGCAGATGTCGTGGCGCCTCACTTCTTTGAGAAGGGTCTGACGATGACCACAAATAGCTATATCAACGTGTTGGTGACTGCTGGACGGAAGTACGTGTTCCAGCAAGACTCCACACCAGCCCATGAGGCAAGGAAAACTCAAATACGACTATACAATATTTTGTATTACCACTGGTCCCCCTGACTTCTAGCTACTCTTCAGCCCCAACTGCAATTAATTTAACTACGTGTGTCAATAAAAGGCATCATAACACCAATGCCAGCTCAAGGGCTTCCACCGTGGAGACATATAGACATAAAGAAAATTGTGTCGGCTTGCAACAGATTTAAGTCCCGACTCGAAAATGTTACGTTAATTACACTAAGTTTCGTGTGCATATGTCTGGTATGCCCTTGTATTTTAATGCTATCCTATATAACCTAAAGGCATCACTGTTTGTATATTTATTTAGGAAAAGAGAACAAAACATTTGATTAAGGAGTCACACAATAGTATGAATTGAGATTCTATGCGGTAAAGTCTAAAAATAAACTCGCATAAAAATCTTATCCTACTGTGAAGGCCTTTTGAAACGTTATCAGACTTTTTAGTATTCTATAGGTGTTACAAATTGTACTGTTGAAACAACTACAAGTATATTTTTCTTATATACAGTACGTTGAAATAGATGACACATAAGAAAATTAGACTAGTTATTTGCTGAAACTTGAAATAATACAACGTTATTATATACAAGTATGCTTACAAGACCTTAAAAATAATTACTCATTTGAGTAGAATATTTCATTTTACGTATAAAATATCACGATATCTTTTTTTATAAGGGAAATTCAACAATCATTTTCATTTTATTTGTAAATGTCACTGATTTTATGTTTTATAAATTACAGATAGGTTTGATCATCGCAAAACATTTAACTTTATTGTGGTCAAAAATTTTGAAAGCAACGCCAGTTTAAAAAAGTGCAACGTTATTAAAAAAGAATTGTAAAATTCTTGAAGAAGCTGTTGCATCTATTATTGATAATAGTGTGTCTAAAGGAAATTATTTCAACATAAAAGGTGGTGTATCGTATAGTTGGTTCTCGGGTTATAAGGCCGTGGTCGGAGTTAGGAAACTCTTGACGTTTCGTGCCCAACTGCGGCGGATGAATCATGACACTGGCCGTGAAAGCCTTCGCATCTATTTGATTAAAAAAGTGCTTTTTAGCGAAGGATTACTTTGCATTCGATGCAGGTGAGAATTGTAGAGAAAAATAATGTTGCTCAAAATATGTTGTGTTGGAAGATGCAATGACTTTAGTGCTCCAAGATATAACGGATCGCACCACAATTGAATTTTGGAATTACCATTTTTGCTATCGCTGAATTTGTGATTCAAAATGGATCATAAAATAAAGACACGGCTTTCGGAAGAAAATAGCTATTAGTTTACAATTCACAATATAAAAAGAATAAACAAAAATCACAAAATTTGGGAAAATAAAACTGCAGGAATCACACAAAGGAAAAGTAGTTCTTTGGAAACTGAAGACCCTTGATTGGTAAATTATAAATTCACAGAGCGATCAAAATTGAAATGTAGGATGTTTTTCATGAATAATGATACAATATTGAAACAATCTTAATCTTACTGTTATCAGTGTGAAGTGCAGATTTACATTAGTAGTCACCCATGAAATATGATGGCAAAATATCTCTACGACTCCGCTAACATACGATCATTCTTTTAGCAAATACTTCCATGATGCGGTTGTATTTCGGTAATTACACGCATGATGTTCTCTCTAAACCCCGGATCGTAGCAGGTTTGTTTACATAAACCCCTTCTTTCAAATAGCCCCAGAGGGAATAGTCTAAGGGAGTTAGATCGCAACACCGCGGTGGCCAATCGTTGTCACCCCTCTGCGAGATAACACAACAAGGAAATTTGATTTGAAGTGAAAGTTTCACGTCCTGTGTAACACGTGATTCTATCCTGTTGTAAATTTTTTTTAACATCTTCCAAAAGCGCACACCACTCATAGTAACAGCCTTGCCAGCTTCGTCTTCAAAAAGTACAAATCAATTATTCCTTCTGTCCACAATGTACATCACATAGTACATTTTTGTGGATTCATTGGTACTTCGTGAATAGCACGTGGATTTTCAATATCCGAGATATCAAAATTTTGATAATTCATAAAATTATTTAAAGAAAAAGGAGCTTCATCGATAAATATGAGTTTTTTTAATCATCATCAACTGTGTTGTTTAAAACTCACTTCATAAATGTAAAGTTTTTTAAGCTCCTGAGTCGATTGAATTTTGTACGTCTGTAAATGCAGATCCTTTGTTAAAATGCGTTACGCAGCGCGGTATGAAAGATTCAATATTTGTGAACGGCAACGAATTGACATACTTGGTTCTTCGTGCACACTATCACTTACTCGAGCAATATTGTTGATTGAACGATCGTTGTGTTTATAGTTAACCCTTGTTTTGTTAATAGTCACACTACTTGATTCAAATTTTTGCACTAGATCAGGTATTGCACGCTTACTTGCCATATTATTGCGTCTAAACTATAGGCGAAATTTTCTTCGCTTAATCGTAACCCGTGTGGGGTTGCTGATCTCTCATCGGGCGCATCCTCAGGTGGCCGATAGGCCAAAGGTCACCAGGTATGGTGGGTACCGGGGAAATAATAGCGTCTGACCCAGAATGGGCGGCTGATTCAACAGAGTAGATTGAACTTAGTAATCCAGGAAGGCATAAGGCCGCAGTTATGTTTCTACTGAATCGAGGCTATCGAACAATTACTTCCCAGTCGAAAATCTCAACGGATTTTGCGGACTGTGATACTGCGACCTGACAAAAGGCAGCAGTTTCGTCAAAATCAAGCTATGGTGTGGGAAGAATAACTTCGAAACAGTGTAGTATTGAATAACATAAAACACAGCTGTAACAGCATCAATGGCTTCCGTACTGCGGTACAGAAAGCTACTACTGTACTACTATTATTATTATTATTCTAATGTATCTTTATGATCGAAGAAAATATAGAATTAACCCTCAGTCAGTTCATTGTATGAATTGTCACCTGGAATATACGTAGCCTGTACATAGCAGGGAAACTTGCAAACTTGGATTTAGAAAGGTTCAGATTAAAGATTGACATTTTAGACCTCGGCGAAGTTAGAGGGCCCAGAGCGGGTCAAAAAATCACAAAAAATTGCACTATTTACTAATCTGGGTGTGACAATTCAAAACACAAATACAGAGTCGCGATAATGGTATCACCTCAAATAGCAAAATCAGTTATCATCTTTATTTCCATCAATGAACAAATTATGTTATTAAGATTACAAACCTCCCACAGAATTATGAATATTATTCACGTTTATGTACCAACAAACGAGAAGCCTGAAGATGACGAAATTGTAAAATTTTACAATGACCTACATAATACCCTAAAAATCACTAAAAGAGATGAACTGGTGTGGCGGCCTTTTCGCCCTTGAACCGCTTTATATCGCGGCGGCATGCGAGCCTTTGATATCAGCTACGTTTTGCTGTCGCACACAGACGGCATGGGCTTTTGCCCCGCAGCGCGGCCACTACGGTCGGGTCTCAGTCCGCATAAATTCGCATTCATGCCCCGCAGCGCGGCCGCTACGGTCGTGTCTCAGTCCGCATAAATTCGCATTTCGCATCCCCGCAAATATTCACGCATCGCAGCTCGGCCAATTTGGTCGTGTCTCAACATCCCGCAGATACCAGATCCGCAACGCAGAGGTGGCCACCTTGGAATCCCCGACGAAGCCGAAGCCGAAGCCGATTCAGGTGAGCGATTTGGCAATTCATTGGTTGATATCGGTAGCCGCCCCCATCCGCTAACGCGACGGCCGTTTAAGGGACGATTTGGCCTTATCGGCTGACCTTCCACTACGGGCCGTACTACGTTTCCACACCGCACCACGAGAGCGGCTATTTACACGCCTGCCTCTCCATTGTTTGGTCCTTACGAGCCGCATCGGTATCGTATCCCACACCGCATCCACGAGAGCGGCTATTTACACGCCTGCCTCTCCATGAACTAACAATAATTATAGGTGATTCAAATAGAGGCTGGAGAGGAAAATATAGTTTAGGTATACGAAATTTAAAAGAAAACGTACTCGTCGAGTTTTGTAATGAACAACAGCTTCTTGTAGCCAACACTTTCTTCAAACTACCTCCAAGGCGTTTATAAATGTGGAAATCGCCGACAGACAGAAAAGGAAATGGATTTATTATAATTCAGAAAGAGTTGAGAAAATGCGTTAAAGCAGTAAAGACCTACCCGGGCTCAGTCGCGGACTCGGATCACAATCCAGTAGTTATGGACTTCAAAATACGCCGATTTCCAAAAGTCAAGACAGCGCCTACAACCAAGAGAGTAGATATACGAAAAACCATTATACCAAAAATGAAAAAAGTAAAGATGAAGTTACAGAACAAATTTAAGATGCCAATAAATAAAAATCCCAATAAAACAGAAAACGAAACTGAAACTGTTGAAAGTTGAAAGAACCTGGGATTTTATAAAAAATAATATTGTAAACATTCAGAGCAACACAATAGGAAGAGCGAAGAATACCAAAAAAATAACAATGGATGACTGACACGATACTAGATCTCATTTACGAAAGACGGAAATATATAGGACCAATAATAATGCAAATAAATACAAAGAGGTGAACAAACTAATTCGACGAAAGTGTAGGGACGCTAAAGAACAATGGATGGCGAAAAAATTCCAGGAAATAGAAATACTCCAGAACAAATACGATACGTTTAACCTTCATAAAAAGATCAAAGAAATGACAGAGAAAAATAAAAAACACCAAATTTAAAGAAAATAAGATCGTAGTAGACCTTCAAAAAAATATTAAAACGTGGAAGAAATTCGATGATAACAGGCCTGATGTAATTGAGCGAGTAAATGACGCAGAAAGCGACAAAGGGACAAAGGCTCAGATACTACTAAAGAAGTTACCCACCTTATAAACACGCAGAAAGATGGAAAAACAACAGGACCAGACGAAATTCATAATGAGATATTAAAGATTATTGCAGAACAAGACGACGCAGGGCTATAACTATTACTATCGTTATTCAATTCAATATATCGCACAGGAAAAATTCCAACAGGCTGGTTGAAATAAATCTTTCTCACATTACCAAAAAAAAAAAAAAACAACAAAAACTGGCCCTTTATACTGTAATGACTATCGAATGATCAGCCTATTTTCAAACGCCTTGGAGATATTTCTAAAAATTATCCATAGCCAGATATATAATAAATGTGAAGAACAAATCAATCACATGCAATTTGGTTTCCGAAAAGAGCTGGAAACTCGTGAAGCAATCTTTTGCTTGAATGTCCTGACACAACGATGACGAGACTTCAATGTACATATATGTGCGTGTTTCATTAATTACCGAAAAGCCTTCAATTGTGTGAATCATGAAAAATTAATAGAAATACTACAGTCAACAAGAGTAGACAACAGAGATAACAGCATAATTGAAGCATTGTATAGAAGACAGTCAGCTGAAATTAAAATAGAACGAGAAACTTCAGAATCTATTCTCATAAAGAAAGGTGTTCGCCAGGGTTGCATACTCTCCCCACTGCTTTTTAATTTGTACTCCGAGGCTGTATTTAAAGAATCTCTAGACGAAAACATTGTAAGAGTGGTGATCAATAGTTGCAAAGTAACAAATCTTCATTATACAGACGATACAGTTATAATGGCAACAAATGTAACAAGTACAGTGAAGAATACGGTTTATCCTTGAACATATCAATACCTAAAATAATGGATCTATCAAATATTAAAACCAAAGTAACTTTGTGAATAAAAGGTAACATCATAGAACAAGTACCCACTGTCAAATACCCAAGAACTCTTGTTAATGAAAATGGAAATAACAGAAAATAAATCCGGTCACGCATTGAACAAGCTCGAAGAACATTTACAAGCATGAAAAAGTTTTTCACCAGATCCGACCTCAGCCTCAATCTACGCTTACGAATGATACGATGCTACGTATCCCCAATCCTTCTGTATGGACGCGAATGCTGTATTTTGGATCCCACCACAGAGAAAAAAATAGAAGCCTTCAAAATGTATATCTACGGAGGCACTCTACTTATACCCTGGACAAAAAGAATAAATGCCGAAGTACTGCAACGAATGCATACCGATAAAGAGCTTCTATTAACTTAGAAAGAAAGAAAAATACAACATTTTGGGCATGTCATGCAGGGTAGTAAATATAAAATACTCCGTTTAATTATCGAAGGAAAAATCCAAGGGAAGAGGTCAATAGGGAGACCGAAGAACTCTTGGTTAAAAGATATCCGCTAGCTTGACTGTATCTCCATTGACCTATTTTCAAAATAAAATTAGCCATATGGATCGCTAACCTTCGTAAGGAGATGACGCAATAAGAAGAATCGTAACTGACTGCTTGTCTTATAATATAATTGTCTATCTCCCTAACTTTCTTTCTTTCTAAACTTATAATTCTATCTCCTCCTAGACGCTTCACCCGATTTCCTTGAAACTTGCACACCACATTCACAACTATATTTGCTAATTCGGCGCAAAAAATCAGCCTTCTAACTTTAACCGTTATTGAATTATTTAAATATTTTGATTATTTTATTGTATAGATGTCACACCTGTGACAGATAAAAACTTTTTTTTTTTTTGAAAAACAGCGCCATCTGTTGGACGTAAAAGCAAAGCCACAGCAACGCGTGGCGGGTACAGCTATTTTAGAATAAAAACAAACATTCTGTTACTGTTGCCAACATTAATCTAGAGAAAAACTAAAAATTATTGCAAATGAACGTAAAACGTAAAAATTACGGGAGTGCATTATGAACGAGCGCATAAGCTTTGTATTAATTCAACTTTATGTATTTCGTATTTCCTATGGGCGGCTTATGCTTACGTCCACCATGAATGGGCGTTAAATGGTTCCATGTTTCTGATCCAGAGAAATAGCCGGTCTAATTAAAAATTTATACGTTCGCACCTTGCAAAAATTTGAGGGAAGGCGGGTGAAAAATTGTCAGTCTAGGACGCCAAAAATATCTTTTGGCGGGCAACTCCTAGTTTTCATAATAAACTTTAATTATATTTATGCGTTGTTGTACGGTATGATGATTTTGTCATGTGTTTAGATACTAACTGTACAAATGCAAACTTTCAACGTTCATGGAATGAAAATGGCGTGTGATTAAAATCTTAAAGTACATTTTGGATCACTTTATATAATTATCACAAAAATATAAAAGATTATTTACACTGATCAAATATTCTAATTAAATTTGATTTTATATAACTGCACAAGGAAAGAAGTTCAACTGTTCAACATATTTACCACATAAGTTGTCAAATATTGAATTACATAATTAAGTAAACAGTTTAAATCTAACGAAATGTATCAATGATCTTGAATTAAAAATAGAGAAGCTATTTGTAATTAATTTCTTTTAAATACAATTCACGAAAATATATTACAAAATTAAATTACTGCCTAGAACTACCGCAGCAGAATAGAATGTCTTGCTTATTCCCGGACTCGTAAAATTTTTGCTTAATATACATTTTTTTGGGTTACAATTAATGTAATGTTAAATATCTATACTGCAGTGCGCCAAACAAAATAATATGAGAACTTATCGGAATAGGTGAATCAACATATTCACAGACGGTTAGGCATCTCGAAAGGCATTAAAGAACCCGAAGGTAGCATCCAGACTGGTAGTGAAATATCGCGAAGAAATGAAGGCTCTGGCAGACCACAAGTTAAATCTGTAGTGACTACCAGGGCACTACAGAATTGCAAGCAATGAGAAAACTAACGAATTAGCACAACAAGGATCGTTAACTCCATTTGTAGGCTCCGAACCGCCTGTGGGAGTCCCTAAAGGTACAAAGGTACAGTACTAGAGGCGGGAAATATTTCTGAATTTGTAATTTAGATGGCAGTACTATACAATGTACACAGGTCGAATTATCGCTATTGCAGTGAGTGTTGTTTTGTATACTTAAAATGGCGACGTTTAGTGTTCAAAAATAACGTTTTCTCCTTTTGCGTGGTGAAACGCCCATCGAAGTTCATCGTGGTGAAGGCGTTATAGATGTTAACAATATGCGTTCATGGGTGTGAAAGTTTAAAGAAGGTCGAGAGTTGTCTGACAACGAACCGAAGCAGCCTCGGTTACAAACCTAGCGGACCAAAATCACGATTGCGCGAGTGGAGCAAGTGAATGATATCGCTTTTAAACTTATCATTTTTGTAGAATCTGTGGAGTCCATTTTGCATAATGATCTAAAAATGCGAAAAGTTTCTTCAAGTTGGACTAACCGACAAATACAAGGTTGCGAAAGTGACAATATCTCACGACATCCACTCTACGTGGCTGCTCATTTTCCAGTTATTGCATTAGCGATTTTTCAGTGGGTAAAACACATCCCTAAATCAGTGTTTTCAGCAGCCATAAAGCTATGGCGACGACATTGTGAAAAATGTGATTTAGACGGAGGTAATGTTGAGAAATAATAGTTTCAACTTTCTTGGGTAAGTATTGTTTCAGAAAAAATGGAGATCTTAGAACTTGAACGCATTTTCTATAATAACTCCATGAGGCTGGAGTAAAGCAGTTAAACATACAATAAACTATATTTAGTTGTAAAAATGTATGTATATATTACAATGAAGGTTTTAATCTTGTCACAACCTTTTTATAGTTCTAACTTTATATCTTACCCATTTTGTCCTTTAGTAATTTAAATGTCTAAGGAAAATAGCCATGTTTACAGTTACTCTATTACCTACATTTAAATAAGGTAAGTCTAATAATTAGCTATAAATAAAATTATTGCTAATAATTTTTCTATAATACATTCTATAACAATTTCAGTATGACACTTGATATCTGCGTGCAAGTTTTTCATTATCTTTCTATTTTCGAATCTGGCGTGCATCATATATCACCTAAACCGTAGGACTAATTTAACTATCAGTATGTGAGGCATGGTTCGTAATGTTGGAAAAATAATCAAGGAAGTAATTTAGCACCTAGAATAACATTCGCAATGGATGTAAGGTGAAGTGGACGTCTGGCACGACGAAATCTCCTTCTTACTGTCCTTGTAACCAGAAATAGCGCCTGGAGAGGTGCTCGAGAGCGTCTGCATCTTTCTCCATTCTGGCTTTTGCTAGCAACAAAATGCCCTGATCAGCATGGCCGCCAGGTAATGATGTTTTCAGGTTAAAAATAGCGGCTGGGGCGTTGAGCGTAGAATTTCCCTTTTGCACGAGACCTAATTGCTTTTGAATTCCTGGGGCGCAGAGTGTTTTGCTCCGGCGCCGCACAAATTAATTGCGGCCCAATTTATTTCCGCTAATTAATAAGCCGCGCGCTTTTCTAGCCTCGCATTTGCTATTCCGCTCACGGCGGCTGTGGGTAAACTGAAATCTCCGCAACGCGCCGCGAATGAAAGAAACGCGCCAAGTCTCGTTTGTGTCGTGGGTAAATCAAATTGTTCAGAACGCGATGAGACCGTTTCATTCTGGCCGTTGACCGAAATAATGAACTCGAGCGGCCGCAGCGCTTGTGTGCATTATGCTGTGGGTAAAAATTCGCGGCGCCGCTCAGAGGGGGCTTTTTTAATTTTCAGGCAGTTTTCTGGGAGCTCCCGTTCTGCTGTAATCTAGCAGGAATCGCTGGCGCAAATAATTCGTTTTATGGAAGTTGCCGAGCTAACCAAGCCTGTGATGTAGTTCCAGTCTAATTGCAAAAAGCACAATGTTGCAAAACGGCTTTGAGTACACGCTAAACAAAGTTCCAATCGCTGGATTGTTGTTGAAGTTGTTTTTGTTGTTACACGAGCATTACAAATGGCGACTATAAAAAGATTGGTAATGCTGCTGACAAATATTTTTAAATATTATGTAAACCGAATATCAAAACATTTATAGTTTTTAATTTTAGTTTTCACTAAAATAATAAATAAATGTTTAAATAGAAATATATATATATATATATATATATATATATATATATATATATATATATATATATATATATATTGCACTCAATATCAAAAAGTTAAAACAATTTTCTAATATTTTGTTCAAAACATTATATGTGTGCATGAGGGGGGTGTTTGGTTAAGAGCGCACATCCCCCTTCTCTTCTTACACAAACGTACAGACGTACAGAGAGATGCATGTATCCGAAGAGATACACACGCGTGCGCACGCGCACTTATACACCCCCCCCCCATCCCATACACAGACAGAGAGAAAACTATTTTTTCGATAGTATCTCATAATACAATAAAACCACTGCTGTAAGAGATTTTATCAAGTGTTTTATAAGCCAACTCAAGTGTTGAAGAGATAAAATTCAAAGGATATACTTTTAGTTTAATAAAATTCTTAGGTTTATTAAATCATAATATAGTAGTTTACGAAACATAAAAAAAGACGTCCTCTAGATGTAACCATTGTAGGTGCATCAATATTGTATACTTCAAATATAAAAGAATTTCGATTAGTAGGTTGCTAAAGCGTTCCAGGATCCCCAATTAGCTATATGATATAAATACACTAGGGAAACTAAGTTACCCATTTTTTCATTCACAGAATAAAAGCTCGATGTACTAGCTGCAGGAGATAAAGTAAAATGCGACAAACCAGATGGAATCGGTTAGTTTGTTTTTAAGCATTATGTTAAAAAAATAAGGTGACTTTAATTTGAAGCTACCGCAGAAGTCGTAGTTCAAACATTTTGTTTACACAACCTTCAGTGACATTCGTTCCTAATTTCAATTTGATATGTTAAAGGATTTATAAGTTACAGGAATTTATGTACATAAAATTTTTACCTTTTTTCGATTTTTAAATGTGTAATATTGTTGAACAAAGAATTTGCATCAGTTTTAAAAATGAAATTAATGCTACTGAAACCTTTAAAATGGCGCAGAAAGCATTCGGTGATCAATCTTCATGGAGAAAAACTGTTCAGAGAAGGTCGTGAATCCGTAGATGAGACTCGTTCTGGTCGTCCATCAACGTCAATAACCGAAGAAAATATCGAAAAAATTAAAAATAAATCAATGGAAAATCCTCATTTGGCTGTAAGAGCTTGCTGAAGATGATGGCATATCAATAGCTTCAGTATATACATTTTTAAATGTTTTGGAGTTTGTCAGCAAAACACGGCAATAATTGTTCGTGAGTTCTTCGCCAAAAATTCAACAAACATTGCTCCAATTTGGCTATTAGTATGGGTTTTATTCAGACATCTTACTCTTTGAACATAGGTAATAATATAATATTTCATAATCAACTATCTAGCTCCTATTAGTACTCTCATAAAACCATACAATTTGTTTTTATATTAATATTAATTTAAACATCTACATTTCTAATTAAAAAATCCTTAAAAGGTTAATAAATAAGATTGCAACCATTCGAAAGTATTTAAAATTTTATTGTGAATTATATCAATCAGCATTTATCCGTGGGAATAAATTCGGTAGGCATATTTTTTTATAACTCTGTAAATAAAAGAAACGAACTCTTTAATTACAAACAAGACTATCAAAAGCTTGCACAACAAATCTCTGTGGGTATTCATAATGAACTTAGTGAAGAAGAAAACTTTTGTGGACTTGCAATCAGCTAGTAAATTTATTATGCATTAAACACCAGTTAATGTTAGCACCGAAATATTCATAGCCGTAAGAAATATTATCTGAAAGTTATTAATAATAGATTCATATTTTTAGTCTTTGTAGATCTGGGGTGCTGAATAATTCATGGCAAGCTTTATTCTTAGGTCTAATGGAAAATCCATAAATTGAATATAATTTACAAGAAACAGAACTGTGCCGAAGCTTGTGCATTTCGAAAATTTAAAAACAAAATACGTTCTAGTTAAGAGTTATTAATAAAAGTAGTAGGCAATATGATTTCATCTAAAAATTTGAAAAAATATCCTCAAGAGCATTATGATTTTTTCGTATATAAAAATTAATCTTTGCTAAGGATATGTTTTAAACTGAATTAAAAACATTATTTAAACCATCTCGCTTTGAATATTTACATAAAATTTTTGAAATTCACAAGAAACTAGGAAGACCCATTCCCAAGAAAAACTGGCGTAGTGGAGATCGAACGCTCGGAATTATTACGGTCCCGATTGTAATACTTCACGATCGCAGTCGCGCTCTCGATCACCATAAATTCCTTGCACGATCATCGATCGTGAATTAAATGTTCTTCAAATCATATTCGTTATTTGGTAAATAATCAAGCCCACGATTGTCTTTGATAAGCGTTTTACTTAGTATTAAATTAAACCGTTTAAGTACTTTTAGATTCGAATGTTAAGGATAATTATATTGTAATAGAAGTAATAATAATGCAATCAATTTCTGATGGTAATTTCTTTCCAATTCCACTAGAAAAACAAAATGAAGTATTAGGGAGTACTTTACTATCAATTTTAACAGTTGAACGCTGTTCCAAATTCAGGAAAAACTGAACTAAACAGAAACTACTATGTGCTAAAACAGTAAATTTTACTTAAAATATGGACTATAAGGGTTGATGAAAATATGTAAGTATGTATCATTACATTCAAGGCAATACGGAAATACAGTAAAATGCAATTTATAATTCTAATGGTGTATTTATCCATAAACATTTGAATATACAGAACGTTTCTTTAAAAGTAATGTAACCTCAACTGGTAAGGTATAAAATTAATCAATCCGTTTTAAACAATAGTGGTCAACTGTTATGATATACAAATTTATTTTTTTTGTAAATTTATGGTTTATTAAGTCAAGGCGAAAGCAGAATAACTACTGGTTTGTCCATAATAAAGCACCAGTACTTTAGCCTTAGTTAAAACGTTGAAAAAACCTTATTACAGACAAATAAGTGATATTTATTTTCGTGATAAGGTTACTGCATTATCATAAATATGAATAAATTCTAGAAAAGATCTACAAAAACTAAAAGTAGTGGTAAGATCTATAGGTGGATTTAAATAATATAAAGTAGACCATGGGTGTTTTCATAGATGCATATATTTCCGATAGAGCGGAGAATGTCTTGCTAGAAAATAACAGAAATTCCATTTATCTGATGTAATTATTTAGTTTCTTCAAAGCAGAATGGCACTATTAAAACTATAGCAAATATGGGCTTGTAAACAACAGAATTTTCTTTGAGTACTTTGCACTGAGATAATTCGTTCTAATGGATATGCAATACTGTTATAGTATAACAGATAAATTTGATGTAATTTTAACTTATTGAAAAATGTGTAAATAACATATTTTACCGGCCGCTCCTGGAGGAGAATTTAACAAAGCATTACCTTACAGTAGAATCTGAAGAGATATCTTGTATATGTTTACTGATGTTTAAGTTTAATAATTTGCTATTGTAGCAAGATATCCCATAATCAGACACAATTTGCGTGTTAGTTATAAATGCTTTCAGTGTCGAAATAGATCGCTTTTCTGACAATTTCAAGGTTACGCTCAGGAAATCATCATTATTAAATAGTATAGGATATTCGGGTCCATCAAGAGAGAGTAGAATTTCTCAAGCTCGTGAGTTCTAGCGAGGCCGAGAAACCTCCAATGGACTGCTTTTTACATTAATTTTTTTTATAAAATACCCCACAAGTGGGATGATCTCGTTATTGGTCTTTCAAAACGTGGATTACTTAAAACAGATACTCTTACATTTCTTGTTTGCAGCCTGCTTTTATTCATACCGCACATACTACATCATTCTGCGAACAAAGGTTCCAAATTCACCAATTCGAGTTATCACGCATGCGCAGCAGTCTATTCTTATCTTCTGCCAGGTTACATCGCGGCATCAATATAATTAGCTTATTACATGAATTTGTAAAACTGACCTTTTTTAGTACAATATTATTTAACAATTGTTTTAACATTAGTAATACGCAAAGATACCAAAAAATGTACTTTGAGGCCTCAGTAAAAATCTTTTTCCCTGTTTTATTTTAAACACAATTTCTGCGTAATATTTTTGTACTATTTAAGATATTGAAAAGGCTCACAACTCATCAGTAGAGAAAGATACGGGTACTATTATTTTAAGCTTCACATTTACTAAAGATGGCACTCAGCAGATATGTTATAAATTACCAAAAAAAGGTCCAAATTAAGCAAAGTCGTAGCAGAATTGTCAATAATACTTTGAAGATGGAGAATACTTGAGGTCAATAAATGCTGAGATTCGTACATTCAGGAAATATTGTTGAGATCGTTTTAGTAAAATAAAAAAGGTAATGATTGAACTAACCGCTCGCGCGGCTCTTGTTACGCCTTTAGTGAAGCACAACTGGTGAATAGGATTTATCAAGTTTCGGGATTTCCGGTCTCGCAGCGGGTGGTATTCACAATTCGCTCGTTGCAATTCAACAATTGGCATTTCAATATTTTCAAGTAACACTTGTAATTGTGTATTAAATTCGATCTTTGCGCTCAATTTCCAAGATCAACCAGTTAAGCACCTCAGTATGACTAACCAGAAATTCCTTTTTCCTTTTTCCATTCTCATATTTCAATATTATTGCTTATTATATCTTCATATACAGATTGCAGTTAGTTAATAAATTAATAATAAAAAAATATTTCAATCTAGAAACTGACTTGTTTTGTTAGGTGCAGTCCACTCCTTTGGGGATCAAATGTATCCTCTTCAGTTACAATTTTGCAGGAAACCCCTAGATAATACCTTAATTCCAAGATGAGCACACTTGATGCAAAAACGCAAATAGCCATAAGTACTCAGTTTGGTCAATAAAAGCTAAACAAAACGCACTGACTACTCTATATCTATTTTCAAAAGATATCGCTATGATCAATACGTTGCCTATTTCAATCGGTTATACTGTACAATTAATAAATTTCCTTTGATCAATATATAAGTTTAAGGGAAGCATTGAGCAGCTTCTATTTTTTTACAGAGAAATTAATACGCTAAACTGAACAAAATAACTTGTGGGTAGGCGTACCTACACATGTATTTTAAATTTTCTTTTCTTCGCGAATAATGTAATTTTTACTCAATTCCTTCTCTTTTTTTGCTTTAATCCGCCATCTATACAACATAATACAGGACAAATATACACATAGATTCAAGTTGTAAGAGAAATGGACTAATACATATAGTTATGGGCATTTTATTTACTGGTATTGTGACTCTAATAATTCTAAAAAAAATTGTAAGCTATCGAAATTGTAACCATAAATTGCTGCTATAGTAAATTATTGGACCGAAATAGACTGAATCTTAATCTGCCTTGGTACTATTATATAGAGCGATCCTTATTGAACTTTAGGATTTGAATTTATTATTATTATATGCAAATTTATTATTATATAGTTGGTATCTAAACACACGATAAAGACATTATGGCATCGTATACTGTGCAGCAATGCATCAATTTAAGTCCTTATTCTTGAATAACATATGCTAAAAACCAAACAGTTTTCAATAACTTTCATTAAATATTAAAATCTTGTTGAGAACTGTATTGTGAATTAGTTAGAAAATGTTATTACATTTGGGACAATTTATTTAATCAATTTTTCTAGAATGTAATTATGCTGTTTATTAATTGCATTTTAATATTTTATAAGATATCAAGTTCTCTTGTTACAAGTCAAATTTGTGTTAAGGAGCTCCTGACGCTTACACAAATTATTATTTAAAATATATTGCTAGTGATCTTCCGCCTCCTCCTTTCCATAATGAAACACCTTCGTATCATTCTCGTGCACTGCGTACATTTAGAGAAAAATCAGGGGACATCTAGGAAGCTTCCCCAATCAAACCCGCCTAAATAATAAACACATCGATTTTATAGCTTCCACGAGCAAAAAAGTGTTAGGTTTTATCCCGGGAGCAACAAATTACAAATTTATTAGCGTCAGTATTTCCCAGTTACATATCTCGCCATTGCGCCTGGACGCGCCATATTTATAGAACAAGCGCTGCGTAAAAAGGTAAACGGATCTTCGCTACCAGCACAAATGTCTGTGCGCGTCTTGGCAAAGGGTAATCTATAATTAATATTAATTATCCGCAAACAACGGCTTAACTCGCTTTATGAGATCTTACTGTCCAAAACCATTTATATACATTACTGCGTTACATTAACTTCCCACTGACTAATACGCCCTTAGTTGGCATTCACACTTATTATTTGTTTGCTCAGTCTTCAAGCATTAACATAAATTAATTGTATCATATTACCGTATACCGCACATTTATCAACATTTGCATGATAACAACGAAAGATTATTCCATTGTTTGAACGAAGTAATTAGTTGTGTATGAAAAAATTAAAAAGAAATTAAACTACATCACTAAACCGCCACATATAATTTAATATATAAAGTAAGTCAAATCACAATAACTTTTATTAATAATGAACAATTTGCTGTAAGCAAATTAATTTTCTCCTTGTTCTCTTTGAGTTTATTAAAATAATTAAGGTAGGAGGTTGATCGAATTAAAAGTTATTAAGTAACATTGTGTAAGTACTGCGGAGTATTTTCAACCATGGATAACATTTAACATTTTTGCTAGAATGAAATTTTCACAAATTAAATAGATTTTTGAAGCATATGCCCTCTAAAAGCAAACATTTTATATGCTTTATTCGAAACTTTCAAGCGTTTAGATTCTTATGGAAATTCTCGTTTATTTGAGTTCTGTTATGATGCCTTCGATTGCTATAACATGTAATCTTTAACGTTATTGTATGTGTAGTTTGTCGTAAAATTCGTGCCTTTGCTAAAATAACAGTAGTGTATATTGTAACAAATTATTGATAAATTCAGCATGTTTACCTCTTCACTGTTCAAAGAATGTTTAGTTTGTAACATAATCCCGATCGCAGGAAAGTTAAAATTACTAATCAATGTTCATCGGAATCTTAAAGTCTTCGCTTAATTGTCCTCTAGATATTAGAGCAGTTCAAACAAATATAATAATTCATACAATAAATCATTATTGTATATTATATATATTATAAATATTAAATAAATTTGTTTCCACCTTTAATTGCTGCTATGACTAAATAGTTATAGCAGTTTTAGTAAAAACTTAAAATTTCTTGTTTTTTTTCTTATTGTGCCTGTGTATTTATCTAGTTACTTTTTCCGTCTTTTAAAATGCATATATTATATCCACCTTTTATCTAGTATTATTTAAGAACGATGGATGCCAAGACTATCAAATTAGGGGGGTGGAGGGGTAAAAAGTAACTAGCATTAAAATTGGTAACAAAGGCCGCAATTCTAATACAAATTTATTAAAATAAATTGTACGTATACTTTATTGCATAGGAAATGAAAATCTTCAATTGCCAAAGTAGATAGGTACATGTGGCGTCAACCTCGAAGTCTTCTGAAGGAGCTCGTTTAAAATATTGCTTAGAACCTCATGAATCCATGCCTTCAAGTCCTCCAATGTGCGAGGCATAGTCCTTTATACCCTTCCTTTGCGGGGCTCGATAGGTAAATATTACATGGAGTAAGACTTGGATTACTTGGAGGCCATTTATAAGGTCAGCGTCATCCCAAATAACGCCCTGAAAAATGCTGGTCTAAGCATGCAGGCCCGATAAATTTACGTACCATCTTGCATGAAAAAAGGTCATTGAGTTAACCCAACCACATACGTAGGCCACATATAATCTTCAAACATTTCAATGTTAGCATAAGATATGGGCCAATGAGTTTTGTTGCTATCATGCCGCATTACACGTGATATCCAGTAATGGCAGTTATGGCGATTGACGAAACTGCTGGAATCATTACGGCTCCATTATTCCAGAAGATGTTTTTAAACAATTTAGGTCAATCTTCGTGACAACCAAGCATATATTGCCTATACTCCATTATATGCCCGCAGCCTTGAGGTTTCAGTTTATGCACGCAATGAGGTTTCCACGGGAAATTCTTTAGGCAATACTTTACCTATTGTATGACTTGTTAGTCTATTAGGGCTGGGGGTGAGCATTTCTTACCCTACTGCCACGTCTTCAACGAACCGGAATGTGTATGTTCCGTCACTTCTTGCATCATTTACCGAGCTTTGCAAGACACTTTTATCTCCAGAATTAGTGTTGCATTCCCCTTTTCACTGCACGTCATCATCTCTGAGCAAGAGTAATAGAATTCTACACTTAATAGCATGCTGCAATCTTAGCTCTTGAACAGCCAAGCGGTTGGCCATCTGTTTATGTTGCCTGTACTGCCCTTTGCGGCGGATGCCAGTACTATCGATGCTTTATTATCGTCTATTTAGTTTTAATTATGACTCTAGTGATACTACAAGTTCTATAGCCAATTTTAATGCCTAGCTACTTTCGCTAGAATAATAAAAGTAGGTAATATTAAAAACTAGCTTCTACCTTTATAATGCAATGCGATGCAAGATCTTTATTTTTATAGACTTTCTTACTCTGTTTTTTCTTACTACCAGTGTTTTTATGTTCGATTTTTAATTAGTACCAACTTCCCTTCTACCCTACATATAATGAATCTCAATTTTTTATTGTTCTATAACTAATTTGTTTTGTATCAAAGGATTTTGGTTATTTTCACTGTAGGTGTATGAATACTGTGTACTCATTAATGAAATTTAATATTAATTGCCCTAACTATAGAATCGTATGTTTCTAGGATTAAATTTTGGTTTATTGCAAATCTAATTTATTTTTACGAATATGATTGTAATTCAATTTAAAAAATACAGTACGTTTAATTAACATATAAATGTGCAATAAGCAAAATGGTAAATCATTTGTATGGGCGGGCCCCTTCGGGAAAAATTCTTTCCTTAAGTTACATTTAAGCAAGCATATAGAAAAATCAAATTTTGAAACGAACAGGTGTATGACGACATATTCGATGGAGAAGTTAATGCATCTGAAACGAAATTAGTGTTTTGTTAAAAGTTAAGAGAAATAAATAACCAAATTCAGTCCTAAAAAGGCAAATAATCAAGTGGGAATTAATTTGCATATGGGGGATGAGTCAGGTTCTTAGAATATGTTAATAGTGTTCCATTCATTAGATTTGCTTCACACAGTAATATTACAATGCAGTAAAAATAATATTACTGTGACTAAAATGTACAGAAACCCAGTTGGATATTAATTGCAAATTTCTATAAGATATGTTTTACAAAGTATTACAGATGTAATATTAAATGACACATAAAAAAGAAGGGAAAACTTCTAAGTTTAAAATGTGGGCTTACAACTTCGTTTTAACGACCACCTGACAACACGGACTCAATTTGCAAAATGGCGACGATGGGGCAGAACCCGTGTAGTAGTCTTGAGAGTGCTAGAGTTTATCGGTTATTACTGTGCAGCGTGCATTTAGATGGCAGCACGAAAGAGAACCGCCAGGTCACTAGAGCATTTCTGACGACACAAGTGGAGGCAGTTATGGAAAGTTTCGTGAACTTTGTATTCCGCAGCAAACTATATGGACCATTTTACGTCAGCGATTGCGATTCAAACCATCCCATTTACAAATGGTAGTTTACGGCCCGACCACCATGTAAATCGACTGATTCCCCCATGGTCGATTTTTTCTTTGATGGTACATTAAAGATCTAGTTTACGTGCCACCAATACTAGCAAGATTATATGACCTTAAGATCGCATTATTGCCGTTGTGAGGATCATCAACGAGGACACTACATCATACGTGGATCAAACTGGACTATTTTTAGTGCGTTATTGGCGCAAGTGCTGACATCCAACATTTGTGATGGTAAGAATAAAAATTTGGGGAGTTTCCTACTCTTTCATGTGTCATTTAATATTATATCCGTAATACATTTTGAACTGGCTTTTATAAATCTGGATGATACTTTTATAATAATCCTATGTTATTAAACCAATAGATACTGATTTGTATCACGTTCTATTCATGAAAGGATAAAACGTTCAAATAAAATACTTGATTTACCCAAAGGTTATTTGACATTATTTGACAAGTTTCTAAACTATAATTTAAGTACAAATACATTAGTAACCGAGATAAAACGGTTATACATTTACAAAGGGAAGGTATTTACGTGCAAAATCGCTTTTGAAAGAAAGATAACTTGTTTTGTACATTTTTGGGTGCTTATTCTTGTGGCGGTGCTTATTTTTGCGGATACTCGCGTTTAAGGCCACTTTAGGTCAATCAAAGCGAAGCTTGGTGGCGCAGTTGGTAAAGGAGATGGTATTGGGTTCGAATGTCACGCTTTCCGCTTTTCTTTTTGTCTCTACACTTATGAATTAAAGTTGTTGTTTTGACAGAGGCACGCTGTTTACTCTTGACTGCGCGCGATTTTGATGCATTTTCTTACTTTGTGTGTGTTTTTTTGGTTCGTGCGTTCTTTTTTCGGTAAGTTGCGCTTTCAGCGTGCCCATTAAGGGTCCCCTCTCTGGCCGCTGCTACCATTGCCCGTAAGTCCAAAAAACAACGCATGTTTAAACATGCCAAAGGGATGCCCAGCAACAAAAGTCTTTCTGCGTCCTTTGAGCAGGGTGTACGGCTTAAATCCCGGTCCCTTATGTCTCTTTCTGAGAGACATTGCACTCGGGACGCTGGTGAGAAAATACGATAGTTATAGGGGTGTTACGAGACATTTTAATGTGCTTTGTATTTCAAAAAACAAGATGATAAACTCAAATAATGTGCTTTTGAGCTGAAAAAGCTATCTGATAATGTTTGCAATGGAATTCCGCTAACTAGACGTTGAGAGAACGAGAAAAAACTTGCCAAGTTGTTGTTTGATCAGTAAGAATGTCTCGATTTTCAAGTAGACGGTTCAGAGGATGAAGGATCAACTGCTCCAGAGGATAGTAACAGAGTCCCCAGACGAGATGGAAATCAGTTGGATATACAGAGCAGAAAACCGAACCCTTCAAAACGTGAACGATGTCTGCTTCAACTGCTTCAACTATTCATTTCTCAAGGGTACACATTGTTCGCTATTGCTTTGATTTTTCATGTTTTAACAGAGAACGGACCTCATATACATGTTGACAAGTAAAGTTCTATTTTTTTATTTCAAAAGCAAATATGCACTTAAAAACCTTCTTTTCTAAAAACTATCGTCCCGGGTCAATAACAATGGCAAACATCAAATGCTCTTCGGCCGTCAAACAAATACCGTTCTTCTTTTAAATTAACAGGTTAGGTTAACCATCTGCCCGGAATACCGCTCAACATGGCTCATAGTATCGCACTACTGTGCGATTAGAAGCAGGCTAGTAGCCTACTTAAAAGAAGGAAGAAGGCTATTCATCTGATAACTCTTTTTTGTATAATCGCTACAGATAGACAGCAATTTGTTTGATTTTTTAAATTATAGTCATTGCCAAGCTAGGGGTGAAATGTAA
The DNA here is from genome assembly GCA_036346155.1 of Sinelater perroti. Classification (NCBI taxonomy): domain Eukaryota; kingdom Metazoa; phylum Arthropoda; class Insecta; order Coleoptera; family Elateridae; genus Sinelater; species Sinelater perroti. The sequence continues at coordinate 43,660,962 of JARFIY010000001.1, forward strand.
AAAAAAAGAAAAAATTGAGAAGTATGGCAGTGTGCAAGTCTGGTACTGTTGATGTAGAAATATAAGAGAGATATAACAATGTAAATAAAAAGGAGCCCTAATTGAAAAATATCAGAGCTATTATCACAAATTAAAAACTTTCGTTGGCTAATCAGATGAGAAGAAACTTTATAGTACTCCAGAACCAAATTTAATTCAATAAAATTCGAAATACTTTTGATTAAAACATTTATTGATTGAAGAGTTTGAATTCCCAATAATGAAACAAATTTTCAAATTGTATGCATCATTGCGATACTGACTGTCATTCGTTGAAAAATCTGCAAAATACAAACGGATGTGATTAAACAAATCGTCCTTTTTACGAGTATTTGCACTCTTTATCCTGTTAATTTAAAATTTACATTTTAGCTATTACATAAAAATAAATAAACGATATTGTGGTATACCCTTCTTTTTATTTATTTTGTTGTTTTTTATTTGTTGCAATTTAAAATTTCAGTTATTTTAATTTATTACGAAGCTTGAAAAAATATAGAAATTAGTTTACTACATTACTAAAAATCAATTTCTAATTATACAAAGAGAAATGTGTGGAGAAGCAACACTTAATATATTGAAACTGTTAAACTAATAAACATTTAGTTTGCCCGGTGACTTATCCCTTCGAGGAAAATACAATACTGTATCCGTGTTTACATTTCTAAGCTGCTCAACTTAAGCTGTAGATAAATCTTGCCCCAGTGCTCTTCAACCGCAAGTTACTAAGTCCTGTAGTGCAAACAGCAGCTGTTACAGCAAAGCTTTTAAAATGCATTGTAAACTGTAATTTAAATAAATTATCTCTAGTAATTCAGCACGCACTGATTGACGAAAGTAGCAATAATAATAGAGGAATACTACATTACAATAATGAAAAGAGAAAATCAAACTTAATAGTTCTTAAGTAACTTATGCTGTTGCAATCTTTGCTAACTCTAATGTAATTCATAAAAAGCGAAGCCTATGAAAATTACGCTCAATAAACTCAAAGTACTGCATATGTCATTTATGAAGCACATAATTTAATATCATATCTCTTTGAACAAGTCTTGTCCAATAACTTATCTGGATGTTTCCACTAATGCTAATTTTGTAAATATACACGTGAATGAGAGAAGTATTACTAATACGTTAAGGAATATATGTTTATTATTTTAGTGTCTGAAACGGAAAAGCCCGTGAAGACTAATTTGGATACGGGTGTAGAACATTTTATTTAGATGATCATAGCATGTTATAGATGTAAAAATTATCAACCCAAATCTGCGAACACTTAAATATTTGCCTAAAGCTACTAATCGAAAAAGATCCAAAAGGTAAGTGTTAGAGTGTGATTATTGCTTGCAGTATCTAGCCTCCACCTCTTAACTATCCTCTAAAATGTTTGCTCGGTAAACGATTTTTAGGCAAAAATATATTATAATTTGCAAATGTGTATTATGCTAAAATTCATAGACGGAAGCAATACTGTTAATTTTGCACATGCATTGTTTTTTTGACCGCCACTTTAAAATTATATTTCAGTTTAGTATATTCTATTGGTATTCCAAATATGAGACAAAAACAAACAGAATAATATGTTTACGGCAGTTAATATAAAAAACGGCGAAACATAAAAAAGCATAAAAAGAAGAAGTAAGAATTTAAAACAAGCAATTAAATATAAACGTTTAAATTAAAAAAAAATTAAGTGGGACAAATGAAACAGATATATGAACTTTGAGACATTAAGAATTGATGATTTGGTTAACATGACTGTATTATTTCGTAAATTTTTCAGTACAGTGAGAAACTAATTTTATGAATTTAACAACATTTCTCTCGGACTGTCGATTCCAGAAAAATATATATTGTGGTACAAAATTCGGACTATTCATTGAGAATTTTCGAACCTTGTCATAAAGAAGAACGAATGTTTTCATCACTTTGTAAGTTGCATAAGGAATACAAAGTATCCCACAAGTAAAACTTGAATTGATGAGTACGGGGAAGGATAACGTATAGACTACTTTGAATCATGATAAAAACTCCCAGGCGTAACTAAATTGGTCATAAACCATATTCTGCCGAATATATGCCCCGCAATCCTCGAATTCTAAACGAAAAGGATTATAAGAACGCCATAGTTTCCCATAAAAAGCATTTGCCAAATCGTTCGACACACTTCGTTAGCTAACCTTGAACGCTGACTTCTCGGCCGGTAATCTGCGCCGATGCACAAAGTGGTCCATAAACAATCCGAAAAAAGGCAATAAAACAATTTTATTACGTATATATCACAGGAATAAAATGCGAGGCTGCCTATAATGTTCCAAATCCATACATGGAACGTACAAGCATGCGTGAGGGGAATAACATTAACGCTGAATTGTCCGCATGTGCTCTGACCCTACAATGGCTCGCGCTTGTCAAAAGTTTTGGAAACACTGCGGCGAAAGCACCGGGGAGCTGACATGAATAACAATGGCACTGCGTAAATGATTTTTGCTCGATTTTTAATGGCCGCGCTGCCGCGTGTGATTGTTTTGTGTAATAACTGCAGCTGAAACGAAAAACAGTAGTAAATAACCGGGAACGCGATAAATTGTGGATTATAGACGAAGACTCGGTTCCCGCCCGCATTTTTGCCATAAATCCCGGAGAATTTTATTATAGCAACCTTTTTCCTTTCACCACCTGCAAATACCTTCCAATATCATCTCGCTGTATTACAAAACGCTTCACGCGAACTTCCTTTCAAAGCCTATTTCATATTTTATGTTTCAGTAATGCCACTGTAAATATTTCCTTTGATTTTATTTAATGTCTATTATTTAAAAGGTGCATTTTAAAAGTGAATTTAAACAAAACATTTTTGTTAGACTAATATAATTCGGAACTTCTCTTTTACCTGTGGTAGGGTGAACATTATCTAAGTTTTTAGGTTGGGATGCCCGAAGAGGATTCCTCACGTAATGTACGTCACACTATCTTGTCAGTATCATAAAATCAAAGCAAGACGTACCCTCTTCCATTGCGGCAAATGATTATTGTTAAGTTTCTCACGATACAGTCCGAAATTTTGAGAGACACAATTCGAGAACAACGCCTTCAGGAAGACCCTAGTGTACGAGTGACATATATAGTTTTGGAAGGACTAGAAATACTTGAATATCACCAATGTCTTTCAAGGATCATCATAAATGAGGAGAATAATCGCATTGCTGCAACGGTTGTTAAATTTTGGACGGAACAAAACTCGCATATCGTCGGAAGAGACATCAATTTCCAATTCAAAACGTCATTTTGCTTTACGATAACGCCTAGCTCCATATAGTAGCCCAAACTAAAAAAAATGAGGATATGTTTTGAGCTCTACTAGAATACCTTTCTTATGGTCCAAACTAATCACCTGGAGGACAGAGCGGGATCAAAAAACTGCTAGTCCATTAATAAAAATGTGTTTCAATTTTAGGAGATTACGTAGAAAAATAACTGTACATATTTTTTATGATACTTCTATAAATAATATTGTAACAAAGCTCACATGAATTAAGTAATTTCATAATATACTGGTTTGGTATAGATTTAATTAAAATTTTATCTGAGTTACGTGTAAAATCAAAAATATTTATCACCATATCTCCCCATCCCCGTATCCGATCGCCTTCATTTTTGGAATGCGCCTATGTATATAAAGGAACATGTGTACTAAACATTACAGAAATGTAAAAATTATAATAAAAGTTTTAACGGGGGGGGTTAAGAGGGTCTGGGAAACATCTGGAAGCGAAAAACGCCAGTAAATTGTTTTGGCATACAATAAGTAGTACTTTTATAAAACTTGCATAAAAAAATTCTGTTGTATATTTGATTTATCTACGAAGTTATTATCGTTTTTCTATCTTTTGGTTTCAAAAAAGAAGACGACGGTAGCTAAAAAGTAAGTAGAAAATTCTTCATATCTTATAGACTTATTGATATTAAGGATGAACAGTTGGGTTAATCGCAAGATAGAAATGAAAATTATCTGATAAGGAACTTACCTTATGAGTTTGCAGCAGCCTTTTTATACAAAAATATGATATCAAAAACTAAAGACAAATTGAAATGATATGCAAATTTTTAGATTAATAGTACAATGATTATGCGCTTTCTTCTATACCAAAAGTAACAAGTGATAAACTTTTCGAAGAAAGGCATATGCTTATTATGAATTCACACGAAAGAATACAAAAATTAGAATGTTTTGTAGGATCGCTACGATTTTGCTGATAACTTAATTATTCGCAGACAATATACTTACTGATGTACTTTTATTTAGTATCGTAACGAATTTCCAAATGTACCTTATAGGAGCATTGTCACGTAGATATATGCTGACGATATTTTTCGTTACTCTTCATGTTCACGGTCAAGCGGCTGTCATAATGCTTTCCGAGCAGCCGCGCACGTGCGGGGATTCGAATAATGGAAAATTGCCAGATACTACTAAAAACTTCGCGTACGTCCTGGAACCAGCCCAAAAGAATTGAAGTGGTTAAGGCGATACGAGTGCAACATAAATAGTGTTACAGCTAAATAAACTTTAATTTTATTAATTGTATGTGTTGTGTACGTAAATAGCGTGAGCTAATTTGGATTGCCTGTAAGTAAAATAAATAAATAATTTGAATAAATTTGCACGTGTTATTCACCACTCTGGAGAGCAGAACATTGCAGTATATTTATATTGTACATTCTATTATAAAAATGTAAATAATGTTTTGCTTCAGTAGTTTTTTTCCAAGCCGAAAACGATGTTTACAATTAAATGTATCTCTATTGCTTATAATTGAACCAGGAACAGAACACCACAAAAGTACAAAAATTAATAAATAAAACAAGGAGGCAAATGAATTCTTTGGTAACGAGAAAAATACTTTTTTACTTTTCTTTAAAGTCTAAATTTTGTCAGGCGCTTTTTTTTGTCAGCGTTTACTTCAAGACAAAATTTGCAAAGTTCAGTATTACTGGTTTGCTTGGTATTACATCGCAAAGAAAGACATAAAGGAGGTTTCAATTTTTGGGATTGAATCATAGGAATAAAATCATTCCCTATCTTAAAGATTAGACTATTAAATAGAGAACTTGAATCCTGTAAATTGTCGTTATTGAATACACCATCTCCAATAGAGCTATTCCTGAATTTTTAGCTACAACAAATTATAAAAGTCATTTCTTGAATAATTCCCCATATAATAAAATATTTATATTAAAAACCTATAAGAGCATTAGTAAAAGTTATTTGGTTATTTTTTTGCCGACAATATCTAGTAATATGCAACTACTCTGGTGTTGTAGCATTTGAAATTGTTCTGGAGCAGTGGTGTATTCAGTTCGTAATAAGATATATTTAGGTACCTTCGATTTCTAATTTAACCATGTAAGTAAATTTTTGTAAGGAAATATCAACAAAGTGTTATGATAATAGATAATCAATAGGTCATCTGTTGTTAAATTAAAACACTCCCAAGACTATCACTGTTAATGGACTATTGTAAAACAATTAAGTGAATTGATTTCAGTTTTTAAATTATCAATGATACTTTCTGTTTTCACTTTATAATTATAATATAGATTTTAAATGTCGAAAGTTTTTTTTGTTATAATGTGCTTCCTATGTTACACACAAACAAAATATACCATTTAGTTTAGTAAGATTTGGATTTCATTTTTCTTAAATTTAAAATTATATAATTAATTTTCCCAATAATACATAATCATCGCTGAACCAAAAGTAAGCTTTCACTTAATGTTTAATTTATCTTAGTGATTTTAATTTGTATTATTATGGTTTGCTTCCACTTTCTTTTACCATCTATTTAATCTTTGATGTACTTGCACAGCACCCATTGGTAGAACAAATTGTAAAATAGTACGATCAGATATGTTTCCAGTTCCTAGATTACATTTTTGAATTTCAAATGATTGTTGCCTTTATGTAGCAGTTCAATTACTGTTTCACCCAAACTTAATTTTTTTTAATCTTTTTTTTTTTTTTATTAATAGTTGATACTTTTGTAGTTTTAATTTCTCCATCACTCCTTCTTACTTCCATAAGTTTATGATTTTCTAACTTTAATTCCTGTTTCTAGTAATTCCTAATAATACTGCCTGCCCCTCTTCTATTAAAATGCCGTTTTATTCAAGAACACTCTTTCTTTATTAAAGGGTTTTTCTTTTCTTTCTTCAGTCCTCTGAGGGTACGGTACAACAGCTTGCCATTATCTGCAGTATCATTATCTATTTCATCTAAAGTTTTTCCATAATTTTAGATTTCGCCTTTTTCGCCAGTCTTTCAGCATTACTGTTTCATTAGTTTCCAGATATTTCTTTTTTGAGTTCATCTTTAATTTTTTTATTCTATCAAATTGTGTCCATATTTGTCTACATTCTTGGTTATCTGGGTAATTCATTTAATTATTAGTTTGTTCTTTAACATTACTTTCAGTGTACTTAATTACTAATGCATTATCTCTACCAATCACATTCTTTCTCTGCCATTATATATTAGAAAGAATTTCTCCATAGCGCGGCTAATTGATATCTGAATTGACACGCACGTGTTCGCGATCATTCTACCAGGTTCAAGTGCGGCGTTCTCGAAGGTTCGCGACTAATCGGGTAAGGGTATATACGCAGATTTCGAATTCAGACTTCGATTCCGGTTTTAAGTGAAACAAGCAGGCGAATCCAGACGGGAGCTGTGTTTATATAAATACTGTGCAGTTAATTCTATAGAGTGCGTGTATACATAATGTTATAAATTTGTATAATTGTAAGTACAATAAATAAGTAGTCTTAAGTAAATTTGTACGTTTTATTCACCACCGCTAAGAGCTTTTTACAATGCTGAATAAGACAAATTTGGATTCGATTCGATTCACGGCGGCCTTCCCGCCCATTTGGCGTCATTCCATAAGGGACCCAAAAACATCTAGAAATGCCTAGAATGTTCACCACGCATTTGTGAGATAGCTGGATTTCTAGAAAGCATTGCGTCGGTCGCCGACCGTGACAGCGTCCAGAAAAAAATTGGCTGCACATGTCTACGCGACGCTGCCTCTATGAGACGCATTCAGTAATTCGCTGCAATATAGTTTCAGTTATTTTTTACTAATTTAATATTTAACGACAAAACATAGTTTTAATTTCTTACTAAACATACATAACGTTCTGAAGAAATAATAGAAAACCCATAAATAATCAACTAATAAACCGGTTTAATTGGCGAATTCGATTAGACTTCTAAAAATGCCCAAAATTACTTTTCCTCTGTGTACTTAATCCCCCGTATCTCATCCGCATCGAACCTAAAGCCGATCAGTTGGAATAAAGGCTAAATTCGGTCGAGGCTCTCAAAAATAAATTATTCAGGGCGCCCAAACATGTTTGCGTTTTATTTAATAAATAAAAACATCAATTTACCATTGGCGCGGCAACATCAAATAACAGACGCCGAGCGGGCAAAATAATTATTTATTAAATTTGGGGACGTCGGCAGAAACTCTAAATATTGCCAAACTAGTAAACGTCAATTTAATTTTTATATATTACCTTAAAATAATTTTGTTCAAAAATTGTAGCAGCTGTAAAGTTATGAAATTTTTGAATAATTTTTGTCAAAACAGATTTACTCACAAATTAGCAAATAAGTAAATTGTGTTCAAAAATAACTTGTTATACTAAATTTTGAGAAAGTAAAGAAATAAGAGTTTCAGCTCTAGCATTACAGAACAATAGTTAATTTAAAAAAGTGACAACTTGGAACCCTCATCAGCACCTTTATTATTGCCGATGGAAAGCAAAAACGCGGTCTTCATTTACAAGAAAATTCTTGAAAGGTCTATGCAGGTCACTGACTTTTGACCGTCTCTCATTCTCAAGATAACAATCGTCTGTATTAGAATTCGATTTCCTGCTGCATGCATGCATCTTGATTTTGCAGATTTTTCAGCGCAGTAATTGCATTCTCAAAGCGGAGGTGTACGTTACAATTTTTCGTGCATTCCGGCGTATTTAATTTGCAATTTATCCATATCGGCTGTGAACGTATTCTGCTTATTCAAATTTTAATTGCAAAAATTGTTTGTTTGTTACGCGTGGGCATAAAATTATGTACTCGCATATGAGCTCTAACGCCAAAAAGAACCCATAAACTTGTTTGTACCTGCAATAAAAGCAACAGTAAAATGAGATATGCAAGGCCACCCGCGAAAGTGTAGAAGTGTTGCAAATTGTGCCTGCTTGTCAACGATATTATATCAAAAAAGGTGCGTGCAAGCTTTACATGAATTACAGCCAACTGCACATACTTACGCCGTTTTTACACAAGCTGTAAAAGATGTCAGGCAGTATGAAATGAGGGTGAAACTGCCACGGAGATAAAAAGTTCTTTGTGCTCGGAACAAAAAAGCTCAAAATGAGGCAGCAGTAAATAGACCAAACTAAGATAAATAATTTTTTCGATTATATTGTCTTTTATGAGCGCGTTCGCGATTAGCTTCGTGATTTGCGTTGGTGAGGTAATTAAGAACTGTTTTGTAATTTTATAACTTATTTACCAACACAAAAATGTGCATAATTACAAAAAGAATAAAACGATTATAAATGTCATTTTTCTCTACAAAAAACTTTAACTTTTGTGTTTTATAAATATGTCTTTAAATGGGCATTTCGTACAAAACCGCATAAAAATGTTTATGAAAAGTAAATTTCATCTTAAAACTTGTTTTATTCGCATTAAACTTAAAAAATCGTTAGATATTAATGTCTCATTTTGTTTGAGTTCTTCAAGCGCGATCTGTAATTGCATTTTCAAGGAGAATATCTGCCATTGCCTTAACAAAAACAAAGATCTTCATCTATTTTGAGATTTTATAGAACATAAAATCATATATGAACTAAATACTAACCAATATACAGATAAGAATATACTCACGAAAATTAGTAACCTAACTTTTAATCACCGATATTCCTGAAAAAATAATATATTTAAATTGAGATATCTCACTTTTTAGTTATTATGTATTTCTTTCCTTTTACCTGACTTACATTACCTATAAAGGTCATTAGATATGCTCATTTAAAACTAAAATCACGTTACAATTCCTTATATAAACAAAGAAAATCAGTTGGTCTGCAGATTTTATAAAAAAGATCCTTGAAAATGCCCCAATCAGTACAAAAGCACAAAAAGAAGCCACCTGTACTTTCCAAACTTCGTAAAGAGTGATAAATAAACACTTCCAGTAGCAGCTAAAACCGTTTCGGTAGCGCCATTACGAACTGACTACTGGGTTTTAAATGAAAGATCGCACTTTTTGGAATTCCTTTGCTTGCATTATAGTTTCAGGCTGTTAAAACTGGTAAAACGAATAATAGTTGTTTTCCACGATATCGCAGTGCAAAATTGCAACTAACATTTAATTAGATAAGCATAGACCTTCCTTGATTATATACTGCTATTGCGTTGGAACCTTTTCAAGCCGCTTTCCACACAGCTCCAGCTCCATGTTTAGTTGGGGCATTAGCATGCTACGCTTATCTTTCCGCTTCATTATGCAAATTCGCGTTCATTCTCTATCGAAAACCATCCCCTTTTCAATCCGCGCCACATTTTAACTCGGTTCTTTATTTAATCGTGCAGAAGTTATTCCGTGTTTGCACCGCTTGTGCAGCGTCACCTATGACAAAGTGTGTACACCCAACGATAAATTTATTAGTGAAAAATGCCAAGTAGTGTTTAAATACATAAAAAATATGAACAATTAGCTAAACGTAATGTTAAAGAAAACAAAACAAAAACACTTGGACAGCAGTTTAAAGTTAATCAATTAATAATTATTTTAAGATTCAATGAGCTAGCGAGGAAAATGATCCAAACTTATCCCTAGTTCAAAAATATAACAATAAATCTAGCAAAAATTTCATAAGAGAAATAAATACGAATGTAAAAATAAAACAAGATTATATCTGCTAATTATAGTTAATTTACAAATCGACTTATTCTTAATAAGACTTTTTGGCTGCTAAACATTGTAATTATGTTATATATGATCCAAGACCAAATAGTTTTTCCAATTTCTTTTTTTCTCACTTAATAGCACTACACTTTCTATTCAAATTTAATTATCTCTTTTTAAATGTGTACAGAGAAACTTGGATATATTATTTAACTTGCCGTAACGTCTAATAGCAGGACAGCAAAACTAAGAAGAGCTGGGGATGAGAAAAACCGAGAAAACCTTAAGGCTGTAATTTATTTCATCGTGCATTCGAGGTAAATATTTTCAAGACCAAATCTAGCGCATATGAAAATAAAAAAGTAAGTACCGCATCTAATTTCAGAAAACTAATGCGAATTCAGAAATACATCATCAAAAATAATTTTTGCCACATATAGGTACATAACAATTCTTGATTGAGCTTGTAAAGCCAACTAAAAGAATACAAGACCGAAATTTGTATAACAAATGGATAGCAGTCAATTGTAGTATGAAAAGACATTCATAAATAAAAGCGCATACTGATAAATGACCAGAATGCTTCTCCGAGACTGCATGTACAGTGATGTGAGAAAGTCCTGCATCACCCTCCTTGTAAAAAAATTCCTGACAAACCGTACAGAGAGCGAGTAAGAAAAACCTCAATTCAAAATGATGCTGCCCTAAGAATAAGTCTGGTTGATGAAATCTTAATTCCACTAAATTGACTAATTTATGCCCCAAAACTACCAATAAGAGTATTTGTATATCCACTGTAAGGTAAAGATTATTTGTTTGTGGATTAAAGGATGTAAATTATTAAATCACTCTCCCCCCTAGCAATATTGTGTGCGCTGAAGAAATGTATGCCTTAGGGATAATTATTCTTTAGCGGCTAACATTGAAACACCAGGCGTATCCCGTTATATATAGTTTTCTGCACTTATAGGAATCTCTGGGTGTAGTCACTTCACTTCTACTGTACTCGACAGACGTTTACGGATACACACAGAATAACAACCAATATAACTTACAGCAAATAAAGGAGGAGACTCAGCAAAATCCATCTGCCACACAAAAGGTAGGAACCTTCGGGAGACAGAGCCCTCCTCGAGTGAAGTAAAAATACTTTCTGGTGTTGCAAGATGCAAATTAAAAAAAACAAGGGACTAACTTCCGCAAAACCTCAACATCTTCCAAAAGAGCTGGGGATATCCAGAAATGGATCTGATAGCAGTATTCCAAAATACATACTGCTAAGAAAAGCAGGGAAGTAGACAGTTCTGTCTTCTATAAAAGCATTAACTATGACTGATATCAGACTGAACATCATAATAGAAATCATAAATAACATCAAGCTAACCTAATTAGGGCCGCTTTCATTTCTAAAATGGACGATGTAGAAAAAGATGGACCTTCACCAAATTTTTCCGAACTAAAGCACAAGGGGACTAGTCCACTGCGGATCGTGTGAGACGAGTCATTGCTGAAAGCACCCTTTTGAGGGTGCGATACTTAACATTATTAATGCTAAAGGCGTACCCAAACCAATTCGGGCCATAACATAAATTCAGGGACCCTCGAGGAACTGAAGAAACTGTTAATAGACTTCGAAAGTCATTGCTCCGCACGGAAATCTGAAGGATGATATATAGAAATTCTGACTAAAAATAGTAACAAATGATTATCCTATTAAATAAAAAATCCTGGACCAACATATTCAATCTGTATAGGAGATTATTCCTCCAATTTTCAAAAGTGGCTTTTAAGTTACTCGGATAAAAGAGCGAGGATGGCGAACAAGCCAAACCAAGCTGAATTGAGAAAACGGAGGGGCGTATACCGATACCTACGCTGTTATCACTACCTTAACTCTATGGAGACAGAAGAGACAGAGAGACCCCCTTAGGTGCCAAAATTGCAAAGCGTTATCATTAAATGTTCTTCAGCTAAATCTGCATCATTCTTAGACAGCTTCCTTAACTGCACAAAATTACATTATTAACCTTAAAGTTGATTTTGCACTAACATAGAAACCTTAAGTTTATACGGACCGGATGGAAATATTTGGACGGCCGAATGGTGGAATTTTTGTGCCTAGATGGCGGGTACCCTAGGACTTGTATCGTTGCAAAGAGGAAACTACGCCTAATACCACTTTGAGGTCTGACCACTAAAGACCTGCTTAGAGCACGAATTCAAACAGCTACAGGAGAAAATGCAAAAGTCTTAGTTATGGGTTTAGCTTACTTTCTATATGATTAACTAGGACCACACTCAACTGAAGGAAATGAAAGCTCTGATTAGAAATTGCAAAAAATCCAACTATTAGGATGCAATACTAATGCGCGCCATGAGGTGTAGGGCAGCATTAAAAACAACCTAAGAGGTGAGTATCTTTTAGAATTTACTCTTAGCAATAATTTAGAAGTAGTAGAAGATAACAAACCAACTTTATGAAAAGAAGTCTTAGACATTACTTTAAGCACGCTGCAGATTTACAAGTTGATCAAGTTGGTACATGCTCAGCGAACCGATACTCTCAAATCACAGATATATTAGTATCAACGTAGATTAAATTAGCTTTGAACCAATTACTTACAGGAATCCTAGAACTTATGAGGCACTGTTTAAGCAGAACCTAGCACTAAAACTGGAAGAGTGTATACCAAAACCTGAAGTACTATCTACAATAAAAATAATGAACGAGTTAGTTACATCAGCTATTAACAACAGCATATGAAAACAGTTTCCCAGTAAAAGAAAAAAAGAGAAAAGTAAGAAGTCTTCGTGGAATCATAAACGCTCTAAGCTAAGAGGAAATACTGCGAGGACATTGAAAACATGCCTTCATGTGTTAATTACAGAAAGTTCTATTGAACGAAAATTACAAAGAAATTGGGGAAGAAAGTTTTGAGCTTTTGCTATAGACACATTTTCCGGGTAGTATAATTGTGACAGATAACAAATTGAAATAGAAATGCATCATCCGTCATGCAGACAAGGAGAGAAGATTAAAGATAAGTTAATTAACATACCAAGGGTTGCTGCTGGGATGGACGGCATAATCCTTCACTACTGCAGCATAGTTTTAAAGTACTTACTTTGCGACTATGTGTTCTCTTTAACCCAAGTCTGGCACTTAGATACATACATGTTAAGTGACTGGAATCAGGTTAGGGTCTGTTTCATATTCAAACCGTAATTTCTGTCTAAAAGATTTCTAGACCCATTAACCTGGCGTCATGTCTTCTTAAAACATTGGAAAATGTGATGGACATACATAAGGGACGATATTTTGAACGGTTTCTCTCTATATTAAAAACGATTTGAATATCAAACGGGTAATTCTTGCGAGCTAGCCTTACATAAACTACAATAGCACAAAGAGCAATTAACAACCGAGAGATTACTCTGTGAGCATTTCTAGACAAAGGAAGTGCCAGTGACAACACTTTTTATGTCTTAATTATAAGAGTACTAGATGAGCCTGGCGTACACCAGTCTCTAACGTGATGGGCTAAAGCCGCGTTAACAAATAAGAAAGTAATAATAATTCTTGGAGATACTACTAAGAAAGCTATCGTCATCAAAGGATATCCTCAGAAGCCTAGTAATTGACGACCTTATCGCTGATTGCTATTGACATAAGCACATTTATAAACGGGAGAATAGAAAAGTTATATCAAACTCGATGCAGTGAGCCCCGATAACTGCAAAGGAGTGGTGTTTAAAAGAAGGGGTTTCGGTTAATCTGAACAAGAATTTATTCATGCATAGAAGAAATTTACAGAATTTGAAGGAATTACGAATCAACAAACAATAAATGCTCATGAAAAAAGAAGTCAATATTTGGACGTCCCCTTGGACATCAAACTGATCTTTAATCCTCTTTTGAAAAAAATTACTAATAAAACCGCAAGGACCTTATGGGCTTGAAGAAGAGTAGGCAAAAACTTGGGGTCTGAAACCAGGGATGGTTTTGTGGGTATACGTGAAAATGATTATACTAACAATCACATATTCTTTTGGCACATATATGCTTGTGACATAAAGCCAGAAGCAGATTGAGAACAAATCGAATAAACTCCAACGGTTTTTCTGCGTACGGATAAATGTCATCTCTGTTTACAACCTGCAACTAACTGCATATTTAACATGGAATCTCATAAAAAAACATGCAACGAAATTAATGCAAACCTGGATTAAGTCAACTTACTTTACTCGTTCAAACTGAAATAACAACCATAACAATATGCACAAAAAGTATTATGGAACGGGGTTTTAAAAACAGGCAAACCTCCACCTTAAGAGGTAGCCAAGCTGCGTTAATGGCTTTAGAAAGTTCTAAAATGAACTTCAAAGTTGTGCTTAATTGTACCGAAATACTGGTTTACACTGGGCGAATGTGACAAAATTTGCTTAAAATGGGTCCCGAGACACCATGGTTATAAAGATAACGAAACTGTTTATCAACTTGCAAGATCAGTTTCCAAACAAAAGCTAGTAGGTCCCATCCCCCCATACACGGTTCCTTATCCAATGGTAAAAGGTATTATCGGAGATCTCCTAACAGAAAAACTTAAAACCTACTGGGAGCAAATACAGGGACACAACCACTCTAAAGCGTTAATGATGTCTCAGTTCAATAAGAAAACAAAGTAAATGCCAAAATTAAGCAGCAACTAAAGACTGGACTATTAATACGACACTCTGTAGTGCTTATTGTTAATGACCCAACTTGCAAGCTGTGCGAAGAAAAAGAGAGATAATTGCATATGTGAATGTCTCAGAATCGAAAGATTCAAGCTCTTCGGTGCTTAATATACAGAGCCGAACGAAATCACGATTGCACTCATCAACTGCATCGTAAACTTTTTTAGTGATGCAGGTCTGATTGAGTGAATTATTTCATGGGACACAATAAGCATCGGCCTTCAGTGTAGTGGGTAAAAACCACATCTAGAATGAAAGAAGAAAGAATATACGCTATTGCACACTGGTATGATTTTAAAATTTAGGAATTCTATTTGGATATATACTTTGGTCGATAGGACTTTGTTTTTAATATACGAAAGTTATGTATTTTTAATTTGGTTTTGCCCAGATGCACAGTTAAGTATAATGAAAAGAGATTTATTTGACTGCCTTTGAAACAAAACATTTTTGGTTCCAGCGATTACTGAAAAAGAATGAAAATGGTCGATTTTATGAAATGTAAAATACATGATAATGCTCCGGAAGAGAAAATTACAACGAAGATGTTTGCAAGTGGAAGAAAAAATAATTTTTAAAATGAAATAAAAATTGGCTTGCCAAAAACATTTAAACACCCTATAGCAACTCATCTCCGCAACAGCCACTGAACGATTCCTAATTCTAAAAAATTGAACATTATAACAAAATAAGGAGTACGAGTTTGGTATTTGGTCATCGTCTTGAAGTATGATCCAGATTTTGTTTTGTTATTTACTATCAATTGCACCCTTATGGGACTGTGGGAGTAACTTTGAAAGAGTTATTTGGATAAATATGAGTGCTTTGTTTTGTATTTGAGTAAAGTTAAGGACTTATTCAGACACAATACATTATATTGTAAGTAAAAAATCGCATTAATAATCAAAATTGAGATATTAGTACCAATCTAAAAATATGTCGATGAAAAATATTTAAGTAAAGGGAAAACGTGTGGTATATGACAAATCATGACACGTTAATGCATAGAAAGATTTATAGACTTATTGTCTGTTATTGAATTTTCGACCAAAGTGCAACATAAGAGACAGATACTTCGAGAATCTCTGTAGGGTGTTGGCAATCTACTTAAGAAAAAAACACTACCATTGAATCCGATGTCTGTCCCCCTCAAGCATACTAAAATTGTGTCATTTTAGTTGCTTCACTTCCACTTTTATTGAACGAAAGATGACTCAGTAGTATAAAACTTTCGGTATGGTAACTTCAAATAGTAAAAAAGTATTTTTGATGTACTTACTATTTCAGAAGAAGCACAGCAATTTAGAAGCAGTGATGTTTTTAATATCCCGTCACTTACCTGAAAAAAATAAAAATTCATTCATTAAATTTAAAAACCTTAGAAACGGTGAAATGTTGGTAATAGTTTGCTTAAACAGAAATCACGGTATTTGAAAATATATTAACATGTTATAGTATATCAATAATTATAAAGACAGTCCTTTAGAAGCTTTTCTCCAAAAAAATATTACAAGTTGGTATGTTTACTAATTCTTCTTTTCAATATGCAATAAATAAAAATAATTCGTGGAAAGTAGTGCGAACAAAGTCGGAACACAATTAATTAACATGTATATATATTTTGCATGACAAAAAAGAACAGCGCCCATATATTTAAAACGTAACAGATACACAATTCAAGTCAAATACGTAAATAGAATATTAAGAAACTCACAAAATGTTATAATAAAGATAAATTCCTTTATCAGAATCACCAAAGCCGTTTGTGCTTAGTGGTGTAAGTTGCCATTAAGACTATTTGCATATGATGATAACCAACCTCCGTGAAGGAGAAGGACCATAAGAAGAAGAAGAAGAAGCATATGCAGCACTGACGGTTGTCCCACATTCTAGTCGAATTCCAACGTGTTCCAAAACAGGATACAATACCGGCTTCGATCCAACTAATATTAGTATAAAGAGCTTAGGTGCCACAATACTTTCAACAAAGCAATTTAATTCATTTAGGGCAGAGAATTTTTTATATCTAGAAAAAGATATATGGACGGTTGATTCTTCTGGAGATATATCTTTAAAAAACCTACAACACTTCTACTTTTAAGCAGTACTTTTTAAATACGACCTTGAAATAAATTTGGAAGAATTTTTGCAATTTCAATTTATCAAGGAGTTGATTAATAATAAACTTTTACTTAAAAGAACACTAAGGGTAAAATAATATAGGATGTAAATGACATAATAAGTTATTGAGATGTTGTGACCTCTATTAAATTAGAAATTGATTTGAAATCTGATTAAATCAAATATATAGTCACATACTTAACAATTTTTTTATATATAGGTGGTTTAAAATAGCTTAGTTTGAATATTCATAAAGGGTAATAGTAACAACTATCCATGTGGGCATAAAGAATCCCTTTTATAGAAAAATATTCTACGGCACAAATCACTCTGATTCTAATTAGTTGTTGGACAGTTACTTGAACACAAGCGATTCAAATGAGGTACAAATGGATTTTGTGGTGTGGTCCAATTCTTTATTTTAGAAGAAAAAAACAGTGAAGGAAATGATATCAATAAAAAAATGTTGTATATATTAAGTAAATCACAGTCTTCACATAAAACTGTTCGACTGAGTAAACAAATTTAAGCACAGCAGAAGACGTACCTCGCTTCAAAGAATTCATCCCCAAAAAACATCATCGACAAAACGAGTGAAAGTGTGCGAGGTAACATAGAAGAGGCCAAGGATATTTACATTAATTTATGTTAAATTACACCTAAAAAAAACTTGGCATAGGTGAGTGCTACGGCTGCCCACTTCAAAACAAAGACGAATTGATATGCGAATACCTACTGATTGTTCGCAAATTAGTTAAGAAGAATTCTATGGTTTTGTGACCATGGACTGGAATTAAAACAACAGCAATCAAAACAGATCACAATAGGTGATATAATTAAGGCAAACCATAGGTATACCATCTGTTAAAAATGTAGGAACGACTTTTGGAAGCAGTGGTCCAGGGAAAATATTTTAAAATCACCAAAACATGTTGTTCCATTTCGACAACGCATCAGAGTATTTAAGCCATACACTTGAGCAAAAATTGACAAAACTAAAGTTTGCATTCCTAGCTGGACAAAAATTTGGGTTAACCGAAGGTCTCGAAAAAACTCACTTCATCGAAAGAATCGCGGACCTGAAGAAACTTTGGTGCAAGAACTATATCAAACAATAAAGTGCTGTGTAAAACGTAAATTGTTGTCTTTAATATCAAACTACGTGAGTTGTGCATAATTATGGATTTCTCTTTCAGTTTAAATGAAGAAAAGTAGATATTAAAAGTAAACCTTAATTGTATCGTAGGAAAGTTCCGTGTCTGCAAATGCAGTAAATGGGCTTTTTTAATTTCGTATCGAGAAAAATGAATATAATCTGCAATGAGTATGCCGAAAATAAATTTTCAGTTCGAAAATCCTTCACAACATTTTGAGATTTATTTTAATCTTTAGATTCGCAATAAAAAAATATTTATAGGAAAATTAAACACAATTACAGTAAGTAATAACAGAATCATATAGATAAACTAATAAATAAAATGTATACTAATAAAATAAATGGCAGAAATACTACTAAACCATATAATACGCATTTTGATTAATTGCCTCTGCTATATTTCATGCATCTTTTTTATTTCGTTACAAAAAAGTTTTCATCTTTTTCTGTAGGTAATTTAAAAGACTTTTTGATAGCCTCAACGGTAATGAAAGTTTTACTATTAAAATAAATAAACGGCAATTTTATGGTACCAGATCTGGCAAATAGTAACTGATGTTGCAAATACATCTCATCCAAGTTAAGACGTGTAATCAAACTTGTTTGTAGTTACAGCACTTTTATGTTCTAGATGCTCTTGCTTGATAATATTTAATTCACACAAGAGTTGACAGCAACTAACATCTATATTAGGAGTTTGATACTTTGGTAACAACTTATAAAGCCAGACAGCGTAACCGACCTTTGTGAATATCTGCTTTGAACTGTTTTTAGAACAGGTTCTACGAAATTTTTCATTTAGTCTTGTTATAGATAATACATGTGATTTTCTCTTTCCATGAATCATATAATTTTCTTGTGTTTTCATGTGTAATGCAATTATTAAACTTACTGAAAGTATTTGAATTGTTTTAAATAATTTTTAACAATTGATTTCGATTATAAGATCTCTTGTTCCGTTATATGCTGATTAGATTCGACCCACGCTTTTATCTTATTATCAACTTTGAATGATCTTCCTAAGCGTATGCATTTTTAAGAACAAAATATCCAAATAGGAGGAAAAGGAAAAAGAAAATTTTGTTACATTCATTGATCTAAAAGCTGCTTTGACTCAACATAATATTTAACTGCCTAAAACTACCAAAAATGCCAATGAAACTATTAAAGGTGAGTATATATAAAAGAGTAAATGGAATGGCCAAGCTAAATGGAGAAGAATCAGAAAAATTCAAGATAGAAGTAGGAATAAAACAACCTAAGCCTGCTACTATTCATAGTAACTATGGACAGACTGTTAAAAAATACTAGGACAAAAACCAAACAAAGCCAGACAGTAATAAGATATATTATAATAATCTAATACTAATAAAAATCGACTGCCTGCTATATGCAAATGATATAATTCTAAAAGAACATAATCATAAAGAGATGAAGCATCTGGTAAAAATATGGAGCGAAGAAGAAGAAAAGCTAGAAATGGAAATAAATATAAATAAATGTAGAACAATGGTTATCAATAACATGATAAAAGAGGAAAACAGAGAAATTTACATTAAGAAATAAAAATTAGAAAAACACGCGAATATTTAGGAAGAATTATGGGAAGATAAATGACGATATAAATAACGAAATAAATAAAAGTATTAAAATTTACTAAGCGTTAAATAAGACAATTTTCGGAAAAAGAGAAATAGACAAGAAAACTAAAATAAGAGTGTACAACACAGTGGTACTGCCAGTACTCACATATGCGAGTAAAACAAGGACATTAGAAGATAATCGGGAAGTGATTAATGCAGTGAAAATGAAGTTTCTTAGAAAGATAACGAGAAAACAAAGATGGATAAAAACGAAATAAAAAATAAGATAAATGACAAAGCAATTATAACGAAAATAGAAAGAAAACACCTGAATTGGTGTGGCCATATAATATGGATGAACTAGAACAGATTAGTGAAGAAGATAGTGGTAAGTGGGAAAATAGGAGGACCTAAAAACAGTTGAATACAAAGAATAGAAGAAATAGGAAACAGAAAAGGAAAGAAAAAATCAGAAATGCGAATACTTGCACCGAACCGAATAGGATGGAAAAAATTGGTACTAAATTAGAAGAGTAAAAAGAAAATGGAAGAAGAAGAAAAATATCCGAATGTAATTTTGAAAAGTAATTTAAAAATAATTTTAAAGTATCTTTAACTTACATATGACATAACTTATTATACTTTTACTTTTTCTAAGCTTTTTAAGTTACATAATAAAATTTAAATTTAAAATAAAGTTAGTTACACTTCAGGATTGTATGTCCAACTATTAAAAAATCAATATAATGATAGAAAACTAAAACATGGGGCCGGCGAAGAGATTGCTCTGTAAGCAATCCCAGAACGAACTTAAAAAAACCTTTCGATTTCGATTTCGAATTTCGGGAAAATTCGAAATCGAATATCTGGAAAATTATTCGACATAGAATTTTTTCGACTTCATTTTCGAATTCAGCGTAAAATTTGCTATAAGACTCACATTTAAAATCGTAATGTCGAAAATTTTCGCGAAATTCGAAATCGAATATCTCGAAAACTATTCGACATAGAAACTTTTTGATTTCGATTTTGAAATCAGCGTAAAATTTCCTATAAGAATCCATTTTAAAATTTTAAAAATCCATAATTTTGTGACACCGACAGACAGACCGACAGACATATAGAATTCAGTAACGAACTTTTCAAGTTCGTTGAAAATACAGGTATAATTTGCTTAAAAATATATAAAAACATGTTACTCTCTCACTGTAATTGCGTGAACGCACGAAAAACGAAAATTAGTATTACCCTTGCAAATTACACTAAAGCACGTAAACCAAAACCATGATTCAATTAATAATAGCCATAAACAAAGAAACGGCCTTCATCTTATTCTCCGTCTGACTAAAAAATTGAACTAATCTTCGGTAAAATTAATTAGCGAAGACAATTTAAAGTCAAAAGTGACTCCGGCGGCAAACTATTTCTCGGAAGGTACTCGTCACCTTGCAGCAGCAGATAACTGCAGCCTAATGGGACCCGGCTAATTATAACATTCCAAATCTCATTTAGGCACTAGATAACTAATAAATTAATTAAATTAAATTGCCACATCATGCGGACTGTCCGATCCAACGTCACTAGCAAATTCCTCTCCGTGGAATTGCATACCTCGGCTATTTCGTAGATCTCGGCGATCATTAATTATGCAGGAGGGTTTCTCCGGTATTTCGATATACGTGTAAAAAATCGCAAGACACTTCCGATAGATGTCCGTGCGTTTTATGTGAAGGAATACTTTGAATCTTCGCGATAAAGTAAGTTAATATTTTGATTAAATAATCAAATCACATAGCGTGCAAAGTAATGGAATTTCAAATATTAACAATTTTTTGGCGTAACAAAAATCCTCATTAACTTTGCCTCACTGGTTTCACGTACATTTTCTCGTTGTAGCTTGTTCAAAGAGTAATTTCGATATTTTCATTAAAAAAGATTCAAATATTGACAGCGCATAATCAAAATAGTCTCATTCAATTGGCGCTAACTACGCATTTAAATTAGTTTTGCACTTTTCCAAAACAAAATATTTTTTCGCTCCTTTGTAGTTTTAAAGACTTGATAATTGGATTTTAAAAGTTGTATATGGCTTCTTGTTTAATATACACGATCTCAAAAACCGACAGAATTTACAATTGTCAATAAAGTATGTGTTTACTATTCTAGATATCTATCTTTCATATTACAAAGAAAATTGTAAAACAACTTGTGTTGTTTATGGTGCAAGTGCGACACAAAGCCTAAAAACTATTCTACATTAATCACAGTTCTGGTCGATTTTCAAATTTTCAACAGATAATTAAATTACTTTAAAGCCAAAGCACAAAACAGTTTGAAAAAGTTGACTGATTACCGAAAAAGTATTAGTGAATGTGAAGGACACAGTTAAAAGTATTTCAATACATGCAAGTGCCATATCTGAAAGCAAAATTCGAAAGCGAGATGAGCGAAATGGATTCAGGTGGTCTACAATAGAAACATCTAAAATTAAACAGAGTCCTAACATTCTAGTAAAATTACCGGGTATAAAAAAACAGCAAAATGCATTATGAGTGAAGGCGTGGGGTGTAATTGTTTGATAATAATGATAATACTTCTAATATTTCATAATTTCCTAACCAAGAAATCAACGACAAGAAAAGTACGCAACGGATACAGAGATACACTGTGCTGATAATTAGTTGAACGGTGCTTTTATTGGTGATTAGAAATACTGGATAGTAAATTTCAATTTTCCAAATGCATTTTACTTATATTTACGAATAATTGAGAAAATGTGAAATTAAAACAAATCGTGTGTTATTTATAGTTACCATTCGGAGATTATAAATTCCACATTTTACCATGTTTTTTAAATGGAAAGATGCAATTTGCAGGTTTGTGTTTGTTCATATTGTAAAACAAAGAATTATTTTCTATGATAAAGTTAAATTCAAAAACATCGTTAGTTGATTTTGAACGTTACGGTGTAAAATTAAGTTGTGCCTCTTATACAATTATTATAACTAGGAAACGCGAGTGAGTAGAAATAAGGGCTAGTATTTAATTTCTTTATCGGGAAAAACATTATATACGTCACATTATAAGAAAAATCAAAATTTCTTTGTCAACGGCATAGAACATTAAGAAAAAGAAGAAATAGTATCCGTTGCTAAAGAGAGAAATAGAAGAAATCGTGAAGCAACAACACAGGGAAACAAATATATTATAGTATTTATCAAACCATTGATACAGCAAGGCAAAATCCAATATCAAGTTCATGGGTGAAACATGCAGAATTACCGAATGGGCAAAATTATACCAAAACTAGACACCACTGTAATGAAATTAAGTTTTATGAACTAACAATCCCAATTTGAACATTCTGGTTTTAAACGAAGGCAGTTTTAGCCTGTATTAAAATAATGTATTGCTTCCACTCTAAAACATGATGGAGTAATATGGTGGTTTTGAGATGTTTTGACAATATCCTAACTGAAAACTTAGTAGGAATGGAGAAGAAAATGATGAATGAAGTGTATTAGATATGCCGCAAACCAATGCAATAACTACAGGTAAAAATATTGTGACTAAAAACATTCCTGCAAACTGTGTGGAATTATTTGCACTTATTACAAAATCAAACTGTCCTGAAAAGAATGATTAGGTCTCCATAGTCCCCGATTTGTCCTCTGATGTGGAATGAATTGGGCATATATGTCACAAAACTACTGCTAACAAACCAAATAAATTAAAACAATAATGACAGCATATTGGAGCAGATATGCTATAAAAACTCCTCCAAGATCGTATGATAGCTGATGAAGCGGCAATTAATAAATAATACCAATAGATAATATATTCTTGAGTGACGTTTATTAAAAAAACTGACCGTTGCATTCACTCTTAGATAAACAAAAATAAATGTGTTATTTTCCTTATTGGAATAACCAAGTTCTACGTTTTCTATTTATTTTTACAAAAAAATCAGCAATATAACTTTCTACATTTCAATATACAAAAACAATGAATAAAAAATTAAAAAATTTAAGGCACTATTTTATAACTTAACCAATGGTGTCGATAGATTTGACCAAATAACGCATACATCCCATGTTCTATAAGACTAAAAGATGACATTTAAGGTTCTTCTTAGATGTTACACGAACTCTGAACAGAATTAAGATATTTTTAGTAAAAAGAGAACGAGGGGCCTTTAGTAGTAGTAAGTAAAGAGGGATAAATATGCGAGATGTTTCTCGTACACAAAATAACCATAGAAAAACATATATTTACTATGTTAAATGTTTTAAGCCAGTATGTACCATTTGATTATGTACTAAGTATTATCGAAAAATAAATATGCTGTAATAAGGTAATAAGTTACACTTTACGCATATTTGTAGGTGCAAAAACCATCTATATTATAGTATTGTCAATTATCCGGCCTTAAATCAAATTTGAAATTACACAATATGTTCAATAATAAAGTGACTGTAAACTTAAAATAATAAATAGAAATGTAAATATGTTTTTTCTTTTGTCAAAGTATCCATTATGAGCTATTGGTTCAGTCACCTTCATTAGTGATTATAGTTTCACAACTTTTTTCTGTGGTCATCTCTTGTTACTTTGAAATGACAGTTGATTTAACGTGGACACTGGCTTTCCTTTCAGCTTAACATTCATGCACAACCACACATTTTCAATGGGACTAACATTTGGGGGCATTTTCGGTAGTTATAATTGTAATAACGTTATTTTCTTGCAACATCCAACTTATTCTGCCAGAACCGAAAAACATTTTATCACACTTCAGCAAGAATTTCTGACGGATGATACCTATTTTCTTGCTGTTTACAAAAGCATCCTTAAACATCCACTTTCAGAGGGTGTTTTACTGTGCGCCAAAGGATACTGTTATTCTTCTCGCTGACCATATCCAAAAAAGTGTCCCAACCTCGATCTAAATTTTCCTTTGCCTGCGCCAATCGTTTTCCAACGTATTTTCTGATAAAGGTTTTTTCACAGTAGATCGAACAGAAACGTTTTTTAGAAAGACCTGAATTCCTTTCTTGTGTGAGTTTGACTCGGGCATAGCGCTGCACAAAACCTAGCTCATCTTCGTTGCTGTAACGACAACTCGTCTATGTTCTCAACCTGCATATATCTTCTTTTATGAATGTCTTCAATTTCCGCCTATGTTTTGCAACCGGTTTATAAGTCAGTTTTGGCCCTTTCGGACAAATCATTAAAAACTCTAACTGGTATCGCTCCTGAAATTTTGCACTCATTGCAAAGATAACGAATTAACTGACACCAACAGCACAATGTGCCGACAAACTATGTACTACGCAAATGAGCACGAAATAAAGATTTAATCTAATTAACATAAGTGGCGCTGCTGTACCTCTTTACGAAATGACGATGATTTTTGTCATACAGGACTTGATGTCACCAATTAAGGGAATCATTTCGTCGACACTTGATATTCTACATAATATGCCCATAAATACTATTATATTATGATTAGGACGACGAAATAAAACGAGAGTTCACTTAAAAAATCAATATAAGGGTATCTTTTTGAACAAATTGTGCCTCTAAAACTGCCTATAATTTGTTATTTAATGGACTGAGCTATGGATTGGCAGGAAGCCAATCCTTTATTGTTAGAAAATGAGGCATATTGTTGCTCAGCCAAGTTTGAGTTGAACGTGCTTTATGGGCGAGATGTAAAGTATTACTGAAAAATCCAAGATATTGAATTCTAAAATGCCCTTAAATGCAAAGTAGGAATGGAAAGGAATTTTGTCAATATTTATCTCTGTTGGTTCTTAGGGGATTATTTAATCCAGTTTGGTGAAGAAAAATTAAGCGGATTAGAGCTAGAGTTAGTACAATAAATGAAAAAAGAAAGTGAAGAGTGAAGAATCGGGTTAGTGTGGCATTATCTACTGTAAAGCTACCTCAGAGTCATTGAACAATGGTTGTTCCTAGATAAGGAATAGCTGATAATAAATTAGTAATTACTGTTGCACCTCAAAACATTTGTCCTCGAGGTAAAACGTAGTCTAGGAAAACTGTTCCTATATCTGTTGAAAATTAAAAAAGCATTACATTCAGAAGTTTCACTGCACTTTTCAAAACATTCTGTTGATACACAGTAGCCGAAGTTTTGACTCTCCACAAAAATAAATATCGGTGACTCCATCATAACACACTCCCCCATCATACCATTACAACTGCTAGATGATGACCTCTTTAAACCTTTGACATTAGCTGCTTTGGTTGACCTAGCGGATACCCTATCATTTTGTAAGTTGAAAGATTCCTGTAAAAATGTTTCATCCGTAAACAGAGATTCTCTGTGGTCATCATGCACGTACTTAGTTAACAACCTCATTGTTTCTTTTTCTTTCCTAATTTTCGTTACAGCATCTATTGGTAAATATCTTATATGTTTTGTAAGCAGCTAGTCCTAAGCCTTGCTTAATAATAAGGCATATGAAAATTTTAGAAATGTGCATCTCCCGAAACATAATCTTCTGCTCACGAAGAGGATTTCGTGTAAATCTTTGATTCCTCTAGTCTCATTAAACAATTTTGTAACCCGATACACCAACATACGGCTAATTCCGAAAGGATGTAGAATCTTAAAGTACACTTTCTTCAGTTGCACACTTATATAAAGCTATTACAGTAATACGGTTTTATTCGTCACCCCCTCCATTGGGAAATAACTAAGCTTTACGAGAAATATAATGTAACTTACAACTTCAAGACTTGACAATTGCAACAGTATGTTAAAGTCCGGATATCTTCATTTTGTATAAAGCAAGGGTAGGTTTTATTTTGCAACAATATTTATGAGAATATTGGGTAGAAAAATAGGTTTTTCCCTTCTTTATGTAGTTCGAAAACTGATTTGTTCACATGTGGATTACATTATTTTGTGTACTACTGTGATCTATCACTAACCTAAAAAAAAATCAACAAAACCACTTTTGCTATTTGGAACACAAAAAGCGTAGAAAAAAATTTATTTTTTGTAATGTTACAATGGGTTTTTACATAGTTCACAAAAAGTATTGAATAACAGTTTATTTTGCAAAATTCTTTGAGTAAGAATCATTCTGATGACACAAATGCCAATTTCGCTGACTACGCTGCTAAGACACCATATCCGGAAGAACTACTGCATGAAGCAATTCAGTTATGTTAAGCAATATAGGCAATCCAGCTATTATTATGAGAGCAACACATAATGACTGTTTTAAAAGGCGCAATGTCCCCGCCATTAATTGCGTTAGAGGCGATCTTGAAGTGCTTATTTAAATTTGGCCCAATTTGCACCGCCTACTGTGTTCGCAAATTTAATAGTATGAATTTCTATGGGCGCACTTGACACAGTTTTCCAAATACGCGTGTTTAAGGTTAATTATCAGAAGCAACAGGCATTGAAGCGATTACAGAAAAAAGTAAATGGTTAGCTTTCTCGTTAACAATTTATTAAAATTGTATTTAGTACAGCTTAAAAAGGTGAAAGCTATTATGCAAAATAGAGTAACGGCAATTTTGCTGCCCTTGGCAACACACAAACAAAGGCCAACCACGCAAAATCAATAAAATTTTAGTTTCTAGATAGCGAACACAATAGGCTGTTCGATTATTTATGTCGGGCCAAACAATTAATGTGTCTGTTCCATCAAAATGGTATTGGATTGCTGTAAAATTTCTGGAGTGTGATAAACAATGCTTATTGGAAGTTACAGTGAAACTGGAGATAGAGATGTCGCGAGAGAGGATTCATCGGATTTAATTATTATCAGTTATCTGATATGAACAGGTACAGCTAGCTCCTAATGGCATATCTAATATCTATATTAAGAACAACTTGCCATATTAAGTTAAAAGAACAGCTAGCAGAAATAAATTAAGCCTTGCTCATTTCCCATTAAAACTTTCTTATGTAATACAAATATTGTTGAAATTTCCAATATGATAATATAAGAAAGTTTGTTAAAATTCCTGAAAATTGTCTTCTAACACATTTGCACCGATGTTTTTATATCCTTTATCAGGAACATATAATGCAATGCTATTATAATAGTTCACAAAAAAAGCATAATGAAATAGGTCATTGACTTGTGGACTTCTCAATCTTTTCATAATTTGCTAAAAACTTACTGAATACACATTTTTTCGTGGTACAAATATTTTTTCTTCAAAGATACTTAATGTAATTACCTTCTGTCATGTTAATTCTACTGTAGGAAGGTACATATTTATGTTTTTTGTAAGTCCCCAGCTTACCATATTTCTTAAGTTCGTAAAATAAATAGATTTGACAAGTTTAAATGGAAGAGGACGTCGGTGACTCTCAGTATAAAATTTCTGATCTTACATGTTTCAACGACAAAACAGTTTGCGGTCAGAACATTTCATATATGGCATTTCATAATGGCAGTTACATATCAAATGCGTTGTATAGTCAAATTCAAACCTGATCATTTTTACAAGTCGAGTAAACCCAAATGGTTAACAGTTAAATAGGTTAACATAAATTAACTGCACTTAATCTACCTGCAGTAAAAACGATTATTTGTATTATAAAATCAATTTAATAAAATACATAAGAATACAATAATTTGCGAGTAATCAAAAAAAAAAATAGTTAACTGATAACAATTTCAAAAAGTCTCAATATAACTGCTTAGATGTTAAAGTATAATACCAAATATCATAAAAGCCTTTAGTAAACTAGAAACATTACGTATTTTAAGTTACAAGAAACATTAACATATTTTAGTCTGTTCTAAAAAGCCCCATTTTATGTCTTGCCTTTAGAAATTGTTAATCACGTACCAGTTACACAAAGTACTGAGAGAAGCACGAAATGAAACATTCAGGAATTATACTACAAATCTATTTAACAAAGACCACACAATAAAGAAACCCACTAAACAATTCAAAAAGAGCATTATCGCAATTCTGCCAATCAGAAAAATAGATGGGAGTTACGATAAACAAAAAGCAGACGTTTTTGCCTAACACCTCAAACAAGTATTAACAATCCCTCAGCCTCATGCCAATTATGATGATAATAAAGTTGAAACCTTCATCATTATCATTACCTGTAAGTCTTTTCACCAACTGAAGTACAAAAGGAAACAAGGCAGTCAAATGCCCGTAAAGCACCTGGTTACAATTTGATCGAAGGTAAAATACTGAAACGTCTTCCCAGAAAAATCTTAGCACTGTTAACCACTATCTATAATAGTATACTAGGATTATACTGTTATCTCGTACGGTAGAAATATGCCCAAACTATTATAATTGTTAAACCTGGTAAACCACCAACGCAACCATAGTCGCACAAACTATAGGTTTACTATCCATTATGGCAACGATTTTCGAAAAGTTATTGCTCAAAAGAATAAATGATACCGTAAAAAAACTGAAAACAAGAAGCGTATGTGCAGCAGTGTTTCTAGATATACAACAGGCCTTTTACAAGGTATGGCACAATTGTCTGTTTTATGTACTATTAAAATCTTACTTAACTGAACGAACTTTTCAAGTAAAAATAAACAGCTCACTATCAAAATACCACAACATTGACTCCGGAGTGCCCCATGAGAGTATACCAGGACCACTCTTATACCTAATATACACATCCGATAACCCAGTTAGAGAAAATACTACCGTCGCCACATTTGCAGATAACACCGCCATATTGTTTGTTCACAAATCACCTGAATTATCATCACAATATCTTCAAAATCACCTCAACCTGTTACAAGACTGGTTTAGCAAATGTAGAGTAGTAGTAAACTGTGACTTTTACAAACAAACGTGTCATATGTCCTTCAATCATAATAAACGATGCTTCTATTCCGGTCAAAATTTAATTTGAACCAAAAACATACCTGGAGTATGCATATTAAGACCAAAAAAAACAAACACATCTTAAAGTTAAACAAATATCTTGGCTGCTTGAGTGTCTCGTAGCTTTCTCTCACAAATAAGATCTTAATATATGAAGGCATACTAAAATCTATATAGTTTTATAGAATACAACTTTGGAATTTTCCAGTCATCAAATAATGAAATGCTACAAAGATTCAAAACAAAAAACTCTCCCAAACCCTGTACAAATACTTGGGAACAGAATATATAAACAATGAAATTCAAGGTATCACCCAAACCACCTAGTAGAACAGCTTCAGAATCAACTAGAAATCATAGCGGAAGGCCGAAAGTAAAGAAGGCCCAGAATTGAAAGAATTATTGGAGGAAGATTCCTGCCAAACGCAACAAGAATTTGTACTTACATTAGGAATGATTCAACAAGCAGTTTCACATCGTTTAAAATCGTTGGGAATTATTCAAAAGCAAGGAAATTGAGTTCCATATGAACTGAAGCCGAGAAACGTTAAATGCCGATTTTACACATGGGAAATGCTGCTTGCCAAGCATAAACGAAAGGGTTTTTTGCACCGTATAGTCACTGGTGATGAAAAATAGATCCACTACGATAACCCAAAGAAGAGAAATTATGGGGACCACGTGGCCATGCTTCAACATCGACAGCCAACCCGAATATTCATGGAAAAAACTCATGTTATGTATTTGGTGGGATCAGCTTAGTGTCGTGTATTATAAGTTGCTCAAACCGAACGAAACTATTACTGGGACTCTCAAGGAAAAATGCGCCCACTACTACTCCAGACACGACAAAATTATTCTCCTGCATGATAATGCTCGTCCACTTGTTGCGGCGCCGGTCAAAACCTACTTGAAAACACTCAATTAGAAAGTCCTACCCCACCCTCCGCATATGACAGACATTGCTTCTTCCGATCGATGGCAAATGGTCTGTCCAAGCAGCACTTCACATCATATGAAGTTACCAAAATCTGGGTCGAGTCGTGGATAGCCTCAAAAGATAAAGCGTTCTTCCGACGCGGTATCCGTATGCTGCCAGAAAAATGGGAAAAGTAATGGCTAGCGATGGACAATACTTTGAATAAAACATAAGGTTCCGGAGATTTATTTGTACTCCCTTTATAATTTGCATTTTTATATATGAAAAACACACACATATAGGATAGGAATAAACCATGTTCTCCTGGATGTCTCTTTTAAAGCCCAAAACTAACAATATGCTTTTTTACCATCTCAATTGTTGAATAATATACAAAACATTGGTGTTCAGGATAAAAGTGCTAACAATTTGAACATTACTCGAGACATAATTATAACCTCGTTTTTAACGCGCTATTATAGGTTTTTATAAAAAAGACTTTGATAAAGGCCTATCCATCATTTTTAATGTTTACAGGAAATACAGACTACTAAATTATTCTCCATTATATTTTGATGCAGTAAGATACCACTTACACATCGAGTATAACTCCATATTTCACTTCAGAGGCCATCGTTTACAATAAATTTACAAACTCAGTTTGAATGCAACAAATATACCAGACCCAGCATAGGTTCAAATAAAAAAATCAAAAAAGCTTCAATAATCTTCCCAAAATCAGAGTCGGGAATTTCCTTATCGAGCACAGTCATTATTCATATGTATTATTTTTTGTATCACACGTGTATTCAAAATCCAAACCGTTATCCAGTTACCAGTGTAATTTTGAAGTTTTTTTCCTACGAAAAATAACATGGAAAAATTAAACCAAACTCTGGTTGGAGGGAGAGAGAGGGAGAGAGGGAGAGAGAGAGAGAGAGAGATATATATATATATATATATGATATATAGAGAGAGAGAGAGAGAGAGAGAGTTTTTGCCTATAACTCCTAAACGGTTTGAGTTACCGCATGGAACACAAGACTTTTTTGATGAACCCACAGGTGGTCTATAAAATGAGCGAAGCTTCCTTTATGTAACTATCTGTATTTCATCTTTCGTAGTTATTGCATAAATTTTATAATATTTTCTAGAATATATCACACATACTTTATATATTTACAAAAATCGACTAAATTCGACTACATCATAAAAATGTTGATCCTTATACTTTATAGAAGAGTATACAAACAACTTAGCGACTTAAAATTTTCAATGTTTTTTCGCTTATTCGGTTAATTACTTAGTCTTCCTGATCCAATTGTTTATTATACTTCTGCCGACATTTTATACAAAAGCGGTGTTTCATTTTCTTTTATTTATAAAATTTAAAACACAACAGATGATTTTGTCACAAATAAGATTTTCACCTGTATTTAATATGTAAGTTTTTTTTCTTTTCTTTACACAGTTAGGATCGCAGCCGTAACATGTCTCTACATTCTTCTATTAACACGTAACTCAAAACCAAAACATCACAAACATTCATTCGGTACTAGTTCTTACGTTACTTAATACTTCTTCAACATTTGTACTCCTGTGCCGTATCTGCTATCATAAATTTGTGACCAAACCAGAGCAGTCGGTGGTTTCTCATTTTCGTCTGAATTGGCGCCACGCCATATCTGGTGCGGATGCTCGTATTCTTGACGTAGTCTAAGTAAATATATCCGGATATTCAACGCTATATTTTAGTTTAAATTGTGGCTAGCCTGTCATTCCCCTGCTATCATCGTAAACTAACTCAAACAACGTAACATTTAAGCCCTGCGGGGTTGACTGCATGCAACGTTGGACGTTATATTGCTATATTTTGTAATTGTGAAATCAAGATATTAGAAGCATTCTGACTTGTATCGTCCTAGTTTCGCTCACATCTGTTGTCAGATATTCAGTCTTTTGATGTTGAGTCGTAATTCGAATCTAGCGAGTCGATCATCCCAAAATTGTGTCTCTCGCTCTAGCCAATTCTTGCTTGTGGCCGCCAGCATATCATCCGCATACAAAGGAGTCTACGGTGCGAATTACTACAAATCACGTGTAACGATGCCCATTACCAGTATAAAAAGAAAGAAAAACACAGTTAAGCCTTGGTGGACTCCAACTGATATACGAAATTCATGGGACACGCCAGCAATTGCGTGGATTTTACTCTTCGGCTACCTGTATAGGAGTTGTGCCTATTTAACGAGTATTTCGGAAATATGCAGACGCAGTGAGTACCATAATCACGGCATAGGGTACGCGATCTAACGTTTTCTCTAAGTCAAGAAAACGAGATGCAACAGTTTTGACTTTTCCCGATAACGCTCACTGAGTAGCACGAATAAAGCTTATTGTACCTCGTGCCTCGACGAAACAACACTAATTAAGTGCGATTGTGAGTGGTCGACGATCCGCTTGAAGATTTTTATAGTGTACGAGAACAAACCAAACATATTTCACATTCTGTCGGGCTGCCTTCTTCTTCCAGATGGGTAATGTCGTGGTATTTATCTATGCGATTGTGTCCTGTAAGCCAATCGCTAGGGTCAGTTTAACTTCGGTAGTTGTGATCAAGTGGACTAGACCAAGTATAGGTAATCAGCGGATGAGGAAAGACTTCATTGGAGACTAACTCAAAGTGCTGTGGCCAGAGAGCCATAATCCGTTCCGTTCAATCAGTTAGGCACAATTGTCATTCACATAGAACGTTTTGGTATAGACTGACTTTCGGTGGTGGGCTGAGAGAAGTCAACAAACGTCGCGCTCTACTTCGCGTGTGTCGACCCGCTCATACAGTTCCTTGAAATGTTTTTGCCACTGCTGTTTTCGTCGTGCTTTAGATTTCCTAGTAGGTCTGTTAATTTGCTGACGTTTTGACAGCCAAAAAAGCATAATATCTTCGCTTCTTAACACAAACCTTTCCCTTTCCTTTCTGTCCATAGCCAGAGAATTTGGCATTGGTGAGAAGTTGGTATAAAGTAGAAAAAAGTTTACATTTAATTTTTAAGTTTTCAGTCTTTATTTTATTAAAAAAATCCAAAGTATGAGAAATGTAACCTCCATAGAATGTCCTCACCCTGTTTTTTAGTGTTAACTGAAGAAATAAACCTAATTAATAATGTATTTGTGGAAAAAACTGGGTCAAATATTTATTTATTATATAAATAATTAACTATTCACAAAGAAATACAAATATTAATTTATTTTAAGCACATAAGTTGTCCCTGGGTACTGAGGTAACCTCCATGGAATATCTTTAACTTGATTAAAATTCCACTAGATAGTCTTGTTTACCTGAGCTGAAGTGAAGCTCAAGTCAGCCATTTTGTCTGGTGATGTTGGATGTGCATAGTTTTATTTTGTTTGTGAAAAAGCTCCCCAATCCTCAAAAATCAGGCGAGTTCTTTTTGTAACCTCCATGTGTTCAGTAATGTTATTCATTATAGTGTTAAAAATACTTTTACAGTTAACTCTTATTAAAATAGCCATTTTTTCTCTAAAAGCGAAGCCAATGTACCTTCAGTCTTTTAGATTAGGTTTTAAGCATGGCAATCTACTTATTTGTAACTTCCATGTTACAGTTAACCATGGAGTTACTGAAGTTATGTACATGTATAATGTTGTAGACCTAATTATTTATAAGCTATTTTATAGATTGGTTTTACTGGTTTTTGATTTAACAATTGCAATTAAATTTTAATCTTTGATAACATTTTTTGCTATACTTAGTCAGATTTTTAAACAGCAACGAACTCACTGGAATCCTATTTAAATTTTTGTTACTATCAGGCATGGGTCCAGGGGGGTGGGGCAAGCTCCAAAATGAAAAATGTAACGTTGAAATTTAATGTTATTTTACAATATGTTAAATTTTTCAGTTTGGAGCATGCAATGGCATCTTGCCCTTCCACCCCGGGCCTATGTCTGGTTACTATAGATAGGCCTAGGCCACCTGAAATTATTGATTTAATTTATTCATTACAGATTGAAATGGCTCCAAGAAAAAAAGAGAAGAAGAAAGATCTTAGTTCAGCTTCAGCTACTACCAAAAGTACAAATAAAAATAAGAAAAACCTAGTAAAATATCAGATGCTCAAAGAGAAAAGATTCGACGGATAATCAGAGAGTCTGAATAAAGAAGGAGGGATAGAATTAAAGAAGATCCTTCGTTATATGAAGAACATAAAAGGAAAGAAAGAGAAAGATATAAGGTGAGAACTGAATGTGGAAAGATTAAAAAAGCTTCCCAGATGAGTGATAGAGAAAAACGAGTGAAAAGAGAAAAAAGAAGTAAACTAAACTTTAAAACAGGATACCCCTCCTCCCAGTGACAATGACAGCAATGCAGATAATGTAATGATGGATGAGAAAGTTATTTTTAATGAACCTAATATTGGTCGGGCAGAAACCAGGCAAGAGGAAATCGATAAAAGAGTGGTAAAAAGGAATTAATCAAAATTTTAAAGAGAAATGAAAAAACACAAGAAGAAACTAGAAGAATCAAGAAGTCGTGGGGATAAATATAAAAAAATTATTCCGCTTAAGAAATAAAGTAAGCAATAAAAATAGTCCAAGAACAAAAGTAAGAACACTTCTTAGTGAAGAAAATGTATCCTATAACCCTGTGCTTGTTGTAAACACAGTGAATATATCCTTTTCATCTATCATCTGAAATTATTTCTTTCATTTGTTATTTTTTAGTTAGTTACCTCTGTAAAATCATTTTTACATTAGATCGTGTTAAATTATAATTAAATAAAAATTTTTCCTTAATTTCTTATTTCCAGTATCAAATAAACTCACCCTAAATTACAGTATAGTGATGTATACTCACCTGACAGTAATGTATTCTCTTCAGACAGTGATGTTACTTTTCAGACAGAAATACAAAAGAAAGCATTATATTGGCGTTGTTCAATCTTCTGTTGGACAAAAGTTGGACATTAAGGTTTTAAGGAAATCTGAATAAGATATATTTGTGTTCCCACTAGAAAATGATGTTTTTACTGTTGATATAAAAGACATTCTTTTAAAATTGCAGCAACCAATACTGAACAAAGGTCATTATAAGTTTCCTGAAAATTTAGCAAAATACAAAATTATGTGAACTAAAATTTAAAAAATAGACTTTTATTGTGTTTAATAGGCTTTTAGGACATTTATTCATCTGTATTCTCTTATAATTTAGGTATGACTTTAATAGAATTTTAAGTTACTGATTTTATTGTTTTTATTTAATACTATATAATCATTTAAAGTGACACTTGTAACCATGGCTGCAAATGTACCCTTCGTGTCCAGCAAAATTAGAAAACTGTTTTTTTTATAAAAAATATTTTTCCTTGATTTTTTTTGAAGTAGTAAAGTATTAGTTTTGTTAATAAAATTCTAAGAGTAAAATTTTAATTTCGTTATCTATTTTTATTTTTTACTTTTTTTACCTTCTCAAAAAATTCCCTTTAATTTCAGAATCGCCCACATGTTTCATTGGAATTCTCGATTTCGCCAAACAAACCAACGTTAGGGACACCCCGTATATAAGTCAAAAACCTTTACAAGTTTATTTAACTACGCAAACATTTTGCATTTTCGGACCGCGGTAGTTAAAAATTCTATTTTGATTGCTCCTAAAAGCATTCTGCGCGCCGAAGCCTGTTATAAATACATATCGACAGTTCGTAGGCAATACGCAAAGACAACGCGAAATTTTACAAGCAGAGCCGGGAAAATCTCATGCATGCTTAATAACTGACATGGGTTTAATAGTTAACATTTTCGAGATTCTGGAAGATGAGCAGCGCCTTAATACTTATTACTGCGCAACGGCGTTTAAATAACCGATATTATTCTTGGCTGTTTTCGTGGCAGTGTTTACACAAAATATTTGTTTCGACGGCAAGGGATACAAAGAATTTCCAATAAATGAAGGTCCAAGAGACGATCTTCAAGATCAATATCTAGATCTGTCACTCAATCAATATTTATGAAGGTTATATACAATTCTACGCCGGGATACACAAATGAAATTTTGTGCTCGAAGCTTGATGGTCGCAGAGATTCGCCGCGAAATTAAATCAAGCGCACTGCAAAAATCACATTGTTTTGTTCTTACCACTAGATTCTCGCCGCAGGCATAATGTCATAAGAGGTAATTCAATAAGCCGTAACAAAGACCAGAAAATGAATCCATTAGATACGTGTGCGTTTGTGTCACAAAACATACAATTTGATGTAATTGAATCCCAACTATTAACACATACATATTTGTGAAAGAATTAGCATTTTCAAGAAAGAAAAATTTACTTGGTTACGTGCCTTGGCTCTAGAAACTTTATATTTTTGGAATAATTCATAGGGTTTTAATAAAACTATTATTTGTTACAAAAGAATTAATAGGTATACAGGGTGTCCCAAAAATCAACGTCAAGCCGAAAACGGGTGATAGACCAGGTAGTGACAGTTATCAAAAAAACAATAAAAAAATCTTAGTCGTGTACTTTTAAAATTATAAGCATTCAAAAAAAATTGAAAATATTGACACCCTATGATGATCTTTCACGTACTGTGACTACAAATATTTATTGTTCTTCATTTTTTGTGTGTGATGTAATCCTGAATAACCCTTCTGTAATTGCAGTCTAAAATTAAAACACGACTGCCTCAGGTTTAAAAAAATATCACTTTTGTTACCCAACCGTGCACTCAAAATTATTACATAACCCATCTTTAACTAACTGTACTGAAAGAAAATGTACAATGCTATTTTGGCAAGTAACTTTAGAAGATGGCGCATTTAGTCCAGATTCCAAAATGGTATAACACTTGCTAAATTAACTCTTAAATAAGGAAAAAAAAATTTTTTTCTAAAGAAATCCGATCTCAAGATAATCCTTTTTACTTAGTTAACATGCTTCTAATGAACGTTAGGCTTTCTCTAAGTCCCCAATTTTAAAGTACAAGTTTGAGTGAGACGGATAGTGACGCAATTTTGCCAAGTGTGAGCGAGATAGATAGTGACGCCACTTTCACCAAGATGAGTGAGACGGATAGACACGCCATTTCGACTAGTGTGAGTGAAATGGCTAACGACGCCATCCTAGCCAAATAGGACACATACAGTACGTTACGTTTCTTCGTTTACTGAGCATCTTTCTGTATTCGTGTTGAATTCGTGCTTACAACGTTGGCTTTGTTTATTGGACTTGATTGCAGTGTGACTTGGATTTGTTATTTGACTATTTCTGAAAAACCTGACTTTCTTCTGAACTAAAGTGTCAATCGTTGATCACGTGATTGTGTGCTGTGAAAACCACCATGCCATGTCGGTACACTGCACAGGCACAGGCACCTCATTTATGAAGAATGCAAATGCAATGGTACTGCTGCAGCTGAACTTTATCGTGAGAGATATCAAAATGCTGGACGTCGCTCTCAGAGGGTCGAGTTCCAAATCAAATGATTAGTGAGGAAAAACCCCTCATGCCCTGCGAGGACGAAATCTTACAAGAAGTCACACATGACCCGAGCACCTCAGTACGTGGAATTGAAGCAAGAATAGGAGTGCCCAAAAGTACAGCACACCGAATTTTACAGAAGATGTAGACTTGCATTGTGGCTGTAGACAAACAATTTGAACATTTGTTATGAATTAAGTAAAATTTTGATTCTAGTAATTGAATTTTATTTAAAACTTAAAAGGAAAAATGAATCACTACTTGATGACCCGTGATACCCTTATCCTGATAGTGGTTCTTTTATTAATTCAGACTTATACGTTAGAACTAGGGAACAGAGAAAGCCTAGCGTGCATTAGAAGCATGTTAACTGAGTAAAAATAATTATCTTGAGATCAGGTTTCTTAAGAAAAATTTTTTTTTTCTTAGTTAAGAATTAATTTAGCAAGTGTTATACCATTTTGGAATCTGGACTAAATACACCATCTTTTAAAGTCACTTGCCAAAATAGCATTGTACATTTTCTTTCAGTACACTTAGTTAAAGTTGGGGCGATGTAATAATTTTTAGTGCACGGTTGGGCAACAAAAGTGATATTTTCTTTAAATCTGAGACAGTTGTGTTTTATTTTTAGACTGTAATTACA
Organism: Sinelater perroti; assembly: GCA_036346155.1. NCBI lineage: Eukaryota > Metazoa > Arthropoda > Insecta > Coleoptera > Elateridae > Sinelater > Sinelater perroti. The sequence goes on from JARFIY010000001.1 coordinate 43,699,521, forward strand.
GAAGGGTTATTTAGGGTTACATCACACAAAAAAATGAAGAACAATAAAGATTTGTAGTCACAGTACATGAAAGATATTCACAGGGTGTCAATATTTTCAATTTTTTTTGAATGCTTATAATTTTAAAAGTACACAACTAAGATTTTTTTATTATTTTTCTGATTACTGTTACTACCTGGTCTATCACCCGTTTCCGGCTTGACGTTGATTTTTGGGACACCTTATATATGAGTTACTAAGTAAGTTTTACAATATGGCGCAATGTTATATTTGTCGAAAACGGAATACTGGCCTATTCTATGCCACAATTTTGCACGCGGTTTGATTATTGATTAGTATTTCAAGAAAATCGTATGGCCGTATTTAGGTGTCAAACTATAAAATCAAGACATGTATTCTCGTTTGTCAAAAACCAGAACATCACTGTTGCCAGGAAAATACTTCAGCCTGACATAAATTTAACGTATTGACAGATAGATAGGATAGAAAACGATTTTAACATTTCTGCATAGGCAACTCACACCAGTTCTGTTTCCATTAAATATTCCACTCCTTAACCGGCGAACAAATGGAATGACATGTTTTGTGTCATTGCAACAAGTGCTAAAACATGGCTTTATTTTTATGACATTTTATAATGGTTTTGGAACAATGCGAAACTTCCAATTACGTGGAATGATAACTATGTCCAAATCTCTAAGGAAATGTGGTCCAGGATATCTATGGAACATTGTTCTACGTTCCCAACTTTTTTTATTATTAACTCAAATATGAATTTATACACATCAACATGGTATACAACATGCAATTAGCCTGTCTCTTGTTCTTGAGTCCTCAAACCACAATTCTATTGAGGTACATAAGAGAAGCTTTACTAATTATTCATTCTGGTAGTCTATTTTTCTGTGTGGTTTTATTCCATCTAACATTTGTTCAAAATAGTTTCGATCTTCAACTAAGAATTGTAGTTTTCACTTCATCATTCATATCAATGTTTTGATATTTGTTTTACTCTGACTAGTGGTTTAATTCCTTACAAACACATTAAAAATGTAATAATAATCGTTTATTCTTAAAATATTAAGTTTTTACCATGGGTCTATGAAGGTCCATATAACGTCTAACTCGATAAAATACTAAAATAATCGTGTTCGTAGAAAAATCCTCGCTTTTATTTTATTACTTTAACTGCTATAGTCTGAAGAGTAAAATTATGCAGAATGCCTTAGGTGTGTTAGAGAAAAACCAATTTCTTCATAGCAATATAGCCACCTATTTCATAAATTTTATAAAATATAAAATGTTTGTCTTTAAAGTTCTATATAAATAAGATTAATTTAAAAGTGTCCATATTGCAAAACTTAATCAGACTATTACGTAACCAACGAAGTCTGTTCAAATATTCCAATAAAACTTTCTTTAAGAATTTTATGAATTACATATAATTGGCTTGTTACACACGATTGTAATATTGAACCAATTTTTAAAGTATATTCTAGATTGAATGAGAGATAAACAAACACAAAAATGGTAATTAATCCATTCATTGCAAGCATGAGCAGTTCAAATAAAATGGCGGAACATAAAGAATGAACAAATTCAGGCACACATTTCTCATTAACACAAATGCACGTACCGAGTTAAAATTAACTCTCTAATGAGTAATATAACCGTATAATTCAAAGAACAGAATATTTGAATGTTTGTATTGTTTTCTTTTAGTTTCTTATCAAAAATTCAAATATCCGTTATAAATGTACCAAAATGCACATGACCATTGTTCCTAGATACCGTGCAACACACAACGATCTATTTATTCTAATAGACATAAACACATTTCTTGTTAGCTCTACTAAGCGTTCAATTTTGCGAAGTTATGCTGAACTTGGAACTTGGACAGCTAACTCTTGGTTTTGAAGTCACATTCTAAAGATTGTTACATATATTGTAGCCCCCAAAAAGTTTTTTGTAACTTCGCTCGGATCACACCATAAAAGTGTCAAATAATGGCACGCCATATTTATTGTAAAAATTAATTGGGTAAGGCAGAAAGTAAGTAAAGGCACAGTCATGTTGTAAAAAATAAATTCTGAAAATAACTGACCACATCAAAAGCCTTTATTATACATTTTATGATGTTTTGACTGTGGCCATTAGTACATCTTTTTGGATTGATCTGAAAGGAGAGCTCCCCTTTTGTTCTTTCACTTTACTTGTCATCACTAATATTGCCGCTTACATTGGTCATTCTTCAACAAATATTGATAACGCTTATCTAATTAACCAAATATAGAAATGTTGGTTCATGACTGAAGTGATATCCACAAATATAACAGAAAATGAAAGCAGACAATATTCCACGCCAAAGAAGTCTGTACCGATATACGTAGATGAAGACTTCATTGCGATTTTAACAGGCAGTGGAATTCAAGACATCTAAATATCATAATATGACTATGCTGCTTTGTGTTTGGCACTATTTTTGTTATCTATTATACGTTTTTAAGAAGTGTCGTTTGATGGTAGATATATTTTAAAATAACAACTGAGCAAAAATAGCAACAATAGTCTACGCTTAGAATTTCACAAAAAAGGAAAACTCGGGCGATTTATATTGTTGCAATCAGAGCGAAGAGGCAAATTTTGACGCTAATTAGCAACATTTAATTAACTTCAATAATTAGTGTATTTAGTTTAAGTTCCATGCCACTTTTCTCAAATAACTAAAAATATTGGAATAAAGATACCCCAAAAAGAAACCAATTACATCCAAGCTAATTCGTCGTTGATGTCATCAAACAAATTCTTGGTTGTCGTTTTCATGTTTACTTGGCTCGCAGCTGATGATAGAGTCGAGAGAAATAGCTGGCATTGAAATCGGTTTAACCCAGATATGCCCATGTATTATATATAATACATCTTTAACAGGTCACACGCACATGGAATACCAAGTGGACATTTTGTTTTGATTAAAAAAATTATCCACATATTTTTTTTGTGCTGAAATTACTTGAGAACTCTTTAATGTACTAAATATAATGCACCAGAAAAATACCTTACTATTTCGTTTTATGGGTTTTTCTCTTAAGGAATCATTTGCTTCACTCGAAGATAATGCAGATTTAGTTAAAAATATAGATGATAATATTTATGATATAATTACCGATACAGACTGGTGATGAAGATCTAATGTCTTTAGATAATTTACCAGGATTACAATTACAAGCACTTTTGAGATAAACAGGAAAACCCATAATTTTGGCAATTTTTCGTCTAATTCTGATGATATTTTGTTATCAGAGTTGACTAAAAAAAATTAAGATAATAAAGGAAAGGAGAAAAAATATCACAAAATAGTAAATCAAACATTTTTAAGATCGTTTCAACTCAAAGTCATTCTAAAGATTAACTTGAATAGTTTTCGCTATTTTTCGATACTAAACTTATAACAAATATAACAACAGAAAATAGCCAAGATATGCCGAACAGAAAAACCGCCAACAGATATAAAAAACAAAGTGAAAATATTTATTGAAATTCTAATATTGAATGGTTATATGCGTTTGACCACTGAAGCAATGGTACCATACTTTGGGACGCATTCGTGTAAACATTTTGCTCACGGAAAACCTCTAACGTAAGAATATAAATTATGGGTAGGATCCTCAAGGATCGGATCTATTTATTGGCTCGAACATTACCAAGGTTTCTCGACCGATATTGGTAAAATGTATGAAGATTTTGGTATTGGTGCTAGTGTAGTATTGAAATATTCCGATGCATTGAGAAGAAGGTGGTCTAATAAACAGTCGTTTATTATATTGTTTTTGAGAACTTCTTACTTTTATTCCACCGGTGGAGAAGTTAACAGAAAAACGATTCTTTAAAACGGATATAGTGAGGAAAACCCGTTTATGATAAGTAGAATTACTTCAAAATCATAAAAAAGAGAAAGGACTTGAAAAATTGCTAATAGCAACATATTTGCAATAAAATAGCTCGACAATAATTTAGTAAGGCTGTATTCAAATACAACAAGTGTGCAACAATTACTTTATATGACTATTCTAAATCATTTTCGATACAACAACCGTTTATTGTAAAAATGTATATATGTAATATGAGCGAAGTTGATTGAAGTGAGCAAAACATTGTAACGTATTCGCTCTTTAACTACGTATTTATTTTACTTAAAGGCAACCAGAATTACTAACGCAAAATGGCATTGTATTTACCTGTAACACTATTTATGTTGCACTTGTTTCGATTCTAGCACTTGAATTCCCTATGATTACCTTGCTGTCTGATATTTATGCCTATTTGGGGTCCACTAGAAAGGCCGGAAAATACCCGGAAAGTCTGGAATGTTCGCTTTGTCCTCGCATGTGCAAAAGCAGCGTGGCTGAAAGGCATTACGTCCGCCGCCTGACCGTAACGGTTGATAAAAACTGCGGCCGCGGACGACGATGCTTCTATGGAAGATTCATTGATAAGTCACGTCACACATATAGAAATTCACAATTCTTGGCAACGCTATAGCTCTCATGTCGGAGCTATAAATAATTGTCATTTGGACGACTATTAGAAAATGGCCAATCCACATCACATTCCCAGAAACATTCAATCGTTAAAGAAAACATAATCGTATAGATTATCTTGTAATAATACAAGAATAGACATAGTTTGTGACGTGGTAAGGTAAAAACAAAATACTCAAATTATAATGTATGAATAACGCCGATTATATTACTATTATTTTTTTTTAAATAAAAATTTGTAAATGATAATTAGGCTCTACTGATCAAATTAATATATATATACAATTTATTACTTTTGACCAAGTTTTAGACATTTTTGGGATAAAAAAGCAAAAGAGTTATCTGTTAAGGAATTATAAAACATACAAAGTATAAGCAAGTTCTACAAGTGCGACTGCCAATAGGGCTTGAGCAGAAGTAGTCACAAATTTAGTAGTTTGGTTAGGTTTGCTTTTATCCATGAGGACGTATGCTCAATATTTTATGTTTCTATTGTGTCTTGAGTAAATCGATAAAGAACTTTGTAGTTGAAATTTCAAATCAACGACAATTCGGATGGTCAAAATTAAGCTCGAGTCCTCTGGTAACAAAAAATACATAATCATCGTTGACGTCAATACGTTGAGCATAATGGGCTGAGCAAGTCTAAGGTGATATGTGCCACGCGCACACAAGTAAAGTTCAATCATTACTTTGCACTCGATCAGTTATATGGCGAACTTGATCCAAGTTTTCTTCATCAGCATGTAAAATAGCATATGTAATCGGTCATCATGTAAGGCAACGCTTCATTCTGATTAGTGCAAGTGAAGAGAGACAATCAATTTTTGATTTGGTTGATGACGTACTCAATAATTTACTCAACTTTCGTCACGGTTGGACGCGCGAATGTTACGGAAGCGTTTTTTAAAACAAGAATTTTGGGTAATATGACAATCACTTATGTTGGCGCGAGCGAGCGCAACCAGATCCGACAACTATGTCATAGTTACTCAAATTCTAGAACACTTTCTTAGCAATTGTGTCGTTGAGAATTTCACCATCATTATTTGCATTACCCTATTCACTAAAACAACTAGAAGTGTAACCATCGGGATTTCATAAATAAAAGGCATTTTCCTTGAAAATTCGTACAACTCGATCTCCTTTATCGTCATTATATAAGATGCGCATTATGTGGCAAGAGTTAGTTTCAAGTCAGATTTTAGAAGCTCAAATAGGTTATCAACACTATCGTCCTACTACAACAAAGTGACGATGGTAATATTCAGTGATTTGGTCATTAGTATAATCGCAATAGATATATGTTAACGGTTTGTAGGCGATCGACCTCTGACACAGCCATTTTATCAATAAACGTTGGTAATGACCTGCACTCTTGATAAATCCTAAAACAAATAAACTAAAACCCACAGTCTCCGTTTGTTATGGAAGAAATCTTGAACGGAGTGATATTCGAGACCTGACAGCGCTTATGGGTGGTGACGATCATACGTACGTAACGTTTCCTTCATGTGAAGGAATGGCAATAAACGCACTTTTTGCAATCATGCCTACTCAGTATTCGTAAAGCACTCGGATTTGGGCAATCATAAACACAAGGTCCCTGGCTCTGGACAGATCTGGAAATATTCAAGACGATAGTATGCGCAGTAGATTAAGCCAGGTGAAGCGTTATACACAAGTGATATGGGTAAGCGCGACTACGTCATGTCCACCTGCAATGTGGATAGAAGGATTAGATTAAAGTTCTTGGAGGGGGGGGGGTCCCTTCATGCATCATGTTTTACAAACGGCGTTATTGTTAAATCTGGCAAAGCCGTGATTGACAACTTGGGTTTCAGAAATAGAACAGTGAACCATTTTCACTAATGTGAAAACTTGAATATACGCCTTTTACATCTTAATAAGTTTCTCTTGCCGGAATACTTTTTGCTTACACTATTCATATGTCTGTTGGTAGTACACATCCCAATTTTAAGCTTTTTTTTTCTTTTGTTTAACCTCCCGTCTCCCTATAACGTTTACCTTGTTTAGCCACACTACAAGGGTAATTTGAGATGCTATATTTGTTAATGATTTCAACTAGAGATTAAATAAAACGTTGTTAATTAGTGATACAAAGTATATCATTGGATTCAGTTTAATCTCATGGTTAGAAGGATTTACTATATGTGTAGTTTCGAGTTTTGCTTGAAATATTTTGGCCATAGGCCATTTTCGCGCATTTTGCTATCGTTTCTTAATGACCGACAGACATTTTTAAATACAATTATTGAAAAATCCTATTTATTAAAATTTGCACAATTATACTTTTGGATTACTTTATTATTTAAAATTAAATTCTGTGGCCTGGGTGTTGAACTAGTTGGTTAAATTAATTTAAAAACATAAAAATGCCAAATTACCTGACATTGCTGCACAATTATGAGAATTATTAAATATCCTATATAAAGCAACATCCACCTTTTAAAAATAAAATTAAGAGATTCAAATCCCTTTTTCATTTTATATTTTAGCTTGTTTGTCGGAGTTGTTTGTGTTCCCTCTTTGCACTTGAGTAGGCTTTTAATGGACATTCGATGTAATTCTACATACTTCATGTAAGTTAGCATTCGCCATAGTCGCAAATAAACGTAAGTGAAGAGAATTTATTCACGAGAAAAATTATAGACCACAATGTGTTCATATTCATGGAGGATTGTTATTATTAAAGAATGCATAAAAATAATTAAGCAGCTGATAATCTTTGTTATTATACAAATATAATTTATCAATGTCAATTAAAGTAGACAAAAAGACGTTCTCATAAATAGTGCTTAAACCTGTTAGTAATTTATAATCGCAAGTTAGCTCTAAGAGATAAAGGATTATCTAGGAAAAAAACGTTATATTGCTCAATTACAATTTAACATACAAAGCGATGTTTATTTTTATGTACCTTGTTACTCTGAGTGCAAGCACGTCAAGGTCGCTCTCGCTCCTTGCCGAATGGCCGGGTGGCTGCGGCTATCGAGCCGCTGCATTGCCGAACGCAAAAAGCGTGTCTGCCACGGTCACTTGGTTTGCTTCCGCCGAGGGGAGTTTCGATTGTAAGTGCGCATTCATAATGGGCGTAAGCGTAACCTGCCCATAAGAAATACGTAAAACATAAGCCGCCCATAAGAAATACGTATAATTCACGTAAGCCTTATCTACACATTTAAAAGTTGCACATGCCCAAACAGTAGCGGCAGCAATGTCCTTCCAGGAATTTTGCATAATTATGTTGCCTTGGCACCTGTTATCCCTTTTATAGTGTAGTAACAGATGCATATTTGCTAACTTAATTAATAGTTCCCTATCCGTTGTAAAAACGAAGCTAAAATGTCGACAATACTAAAGTTAGGTTATGCAATTTCAGAATCAAAACAAACCTTCTGTTACTGCTGGCAACATTAATCTACGAAAAAATTAAAAATTAATGCAAATAAAAGTAAAAAGTAAAAATTACAGGAGTGCATTATAAGCGAATGCATAAGCTTTGCATTGATTCAACTTTACTTATTACGTATTTCTTATGGACGGCTTATGCTTACGTCGGTTATGAATAGGCGCTAAGTTAAATTGTTCATCGTTTCCGATCCAGAGAAAAAGCCGATCCAATTAAAAATTTATGTTCCCATCTTGCAAAAATTTGGAGCAAGGCGGGTAAAAAATTGCCAGCTTAGGACGCCAAAACTATTTTTGGCGGGCAACCCCTAATATACTTATAAGAAATTCCACAAAAGTTTTCTTAAAATCCGAAATTGAACACTCATCGTAGCACTTAAAACTGATGCTCCAACTAATATATTTTTTTAAATAGTTTTCTTCAGAAACACTTTGCTCTACTAAATCTTCCGAAGGCAGACAAAGGTGAAGCACAAATGAAACTAAATTAAGCTGTCCGGTACAAACGAAACAAACGCAGAGCGTAAATCTCAATGACGCCTTGCTAAAAGGCTTGTTGAACGAATCTAGCAACGGAGCTGATCCTGATTTTATCGGGCCATTTTTCCGCTTCCCGTAGGTGCAGTAATAATAATAAACTACTGCGATATTGAGTCTTCTACCCACTCGTTGCTACATGCATTCATCTAATTTGCAACAAAGTTCGCCGCATAACTTTCTCAGCACGGCGGTTTACCGTGGCCGTTACTTCGAAAGCCGCCACGACCATTTTGGAGTTCTTTTTGCTTATTTACGACGCCGAGCACGGCGGAAGCTCGCCGCTGGATCGAAGTTGGTCGCAGAGTTGCGTCACGGGGAAAAATATTTTCTCCCGCCGCGATACTCAAAATGTAAACAGATTTCCTTCTACGAATAATAAACAGCCAGAAATTGAATTCTGTCCACGATACAGATTTAATAGCGCCTTTCTTGATTTGTTTCGCCCAGATTAGAAGCGGTTATTGAACAGCGAAATCGTTTAAATTTCATGTGTGTATTGTGTTCAAACGCGGAACGTGTAAACAAGGAAATGCTGCATATACGGTAGATAAAGCTATGCATTTATGGTCTCTACAAACGTGTAAACTTTGGCCGTTCTTATTGTTCTAAGTAGATGATGGTATAAGCGAGTAGTGAATTGCTCATAATAGTTGCTTGGATAGTAAAAATAACTAGTTGTTATTTGAAAGAAGCAATATTTTAAAAAAATATGCATTTAAATCAACACATTAAAATGTCCTCTGCGACTGCCGTTTTCTTACAAGGCAATAGAAAATCAGCGAGAACCATGTTTGCCTAGTACAGTCCTTTAATTACATATCATTTAGCTTGTGTAAACATTCAATACACACTCAACACAAGATTTATATAAAAGGTCGCTAACACTTCAATACGAGTAAGGCTCGCCTAAAAGGAAGTAACTTGAACAAGTTTAGTTTTGCTTACTCCACACACATCACAGACATAAAAAATGAAGACTGTAATACTACTGAATCTATCACAAAGAAAAAATGGTATTATAGTCTAGCCGGTCTAAAAACTCAATTTTTTTTTATTTGGCACTTTCTTAGAGTTTAGGGGTCTTGAGAATGTGACCGTAAAATATAATGAAATTCGTCAAATTGACTGAGATATAAAGGTTTAGAAAGCAGTCGAGAAAGAGAGGGAGAAGTATATGGTGAAAATTGTCATTGAAAAAAAAAAGAATGCGTTATCTCCGCACAAAAGCGTATAGGTACGAGACTACGCAATGCTAAAAGACCAACAAAGGCATCGATGGAAATTGGAACAGAAAAATTGACAGATGCTATTATAAATGACTTGGCAATACAAAGAAATCCAGAGTCAGTAGAAGAAAACTTTAAATGCGTTTTTCTCAAAACGACATTTTTCAAGTCGGCGTGTATTTTTTATACAAACTACTGGACCGATCGACTTCTAATTTTTTTTCACATATAGTGTTCATATTCGGCTATCGTTCGAACCTCCAACTGTTGTATCTGTTTACAATTACTATTTTTTTCGGACCGAGTAAAAATCGGAATATTTTCTTTCAAACGTCGCCATTTTGTCAGTTTTTTTTCAAATTATTTATTAGAGGTTTGAAGGATAACTACATGTCTACAGAATAAAATAAAAGAAGAATCGTTTATTTCAGATGACGACGACGGCAGCAATCACTACGCCCGGTAAAAACGAAATTCACGAATGACCTGTGTGTTTATGTATATCTCGCACAGCTTCCTATAAAAAGCGATGTAAAAATTTTAGGTGTTACTTTAAATATGAATAAATATGAACACAAAACTTAAGATCAGTAGGTTTAACTGTTTGTGTACAATTAATTCCCAAAAATTATCTTGAAAGGTATCTAGACTATAATTTTTTTGGCGCACTCAACGGCTTATTGTGCCTACTTACATGCACTTATTTCTAGGACATTCACACACACCCATAGGTTGAGCGAGACTCGACCTCACGCGCGCCGGCTAAAGGACAGAGCCAACTGGTCGAACCATCTGAGCCTACGCGTCCCTCTAGACTATAATACCCCCTTAATACCAACTTCTTTTTGCTTTAATACCACCATTCTTCTCTTTTTCTCTTCTCCTAAGCCCAATTAATTATGTAATTAATTAAATCCATTTTTGGATGTAGGCCTTCCCTAACTCCTTCCACCTATCACGATTTTGTGCGATTTGGATCCAATTTAGTCCAGCTGTACGTTTAAAATCATCATACCAACGCATAGGTGGTCGTCCTCTTCCTCTCTTATGCTCGTACGGTCTCCATTCAGTTATTTTACGGTTCCATCTATTTTTGTCACTTCTCGCCACGTGTCCTGTGTAACTCCATTTTAATTGGGCAATCTTAATACCAATGTCTGCCACTTTTGTAATTGATCTTATTCTGTCATTCCTAACTTTATCTCTCCTTGTTATATTTAACATTGCTCTCTCCATTCCCCTTTGTGCTATTCTCATTCATTCTATGTTGCTTTTTGTTGTTGCCCAATTCTCTACTCCATATGTCATGGCCGGTAAAATACATTGTTCGAGTACTTTTGTTTTCAGGCGTTGATCTATCTTTGTGTTTTTCAAAATGAAGGATAGTCTTCCAAATGCGATCCATCCACTTTTTATTCGTCTTTTTATTTCCTTCTTTTCACTGCTTCGTCCTAGTTCTATTCTTTGGCCTAGGTATATGTATTCTTCTACTCGTTCAATTTGAGAATCGTCAATTCTAATTTCTACATCTGGACCAGTGTGCATTACTTTTGTTTTTCTTAAATTCATTTTTAATCCTATTTTGCTTGACTCTCTATTTAGATCAATGATCATTTCTTTCAAGTCTTCTAAATTTTCCGCGAGTAGTATGATATCATCAGCATAGCGTAGGTTAGTAAGCCGCTCTCCGTTTACATTTATTCCTTTATCTGGCCATTCTATCTTCTTGAACACGTTCTCCAGTGTTAGGGTAAAGAGTTTCGGCGACAGTGTATCACCCTGTCGCACTCCTCTTGCAAGTAGTACTGGGTTAGTTTTCGCGTGTAATGTATATGTTGCTGTGACTCCCTCGTTTAGTTGTTGTATGAGTTGTATGTATCTTTGATCTATTCCACTGTTTGCTAATGCTCTATATATTGCCCAGTGTTCAATAGTATCAAACGCCTTTTCATAATCTACAAAGGCCATACATACGGGGAATCCATATTCGTTTGATTTTTCGATAATTATTTTTATTGTTAATAGGTGGTCTCTAGTGCTGTACTCCTTCCTGAATCCCGCCTGTTCCCGGGGTTGATACTCATCCAGCTTTCTTCCTAGTCTGTTGGTAATAATCTTTGTTAGCAATTTGTACAAATGTGACAATAAACTGATGGGTCTATAATTTTCAAGTTTTGTGTTTTCTCCTTTTTTGTATAATAATATGACGTTTGAGTTTTTCCAGGTTTTGGGTATTTGAGTTGTTTTTAAGCATGTGTTTAATAGTTTTGCTATCTTTGATATTAAATTATCCCCAGCCTCTCTGATCATATCTATTGATATTTCGTCATCTCCTGTAGCTTTTATTAAATTTGAATTCTCTCATAGTGCTCTTCACTTCTTCTATGGTTATATCGGGTTGTTCTTCGGATCCCACGTTTTGAATCTTTCTAGTTCTAATGGCATTGTCTTCTATTTCTTGATGTACTTTGGATTCATATAATTCGGTGTAAAACTCTTCTATAATTTTTTTAATTTCATCTCTGTCGTGGATTATTATACCATCTTTGTTACGTAAAGCGTACGTTTCTTTCTTTCTCATTTTTTGTTGAAGTATTTTCATTCCTTGGTTTTTCTTTATTACTTCATTAATTTGTTGTTCTTGTATTTGTCTTCTATGTACTCTTATCTGTTTTCTTATTTGTTTATTCACTTGCTTAAATTCTTCTGTTATTCTTTTATTTTCCTTTGCTAGTCGTCTGCGTTTTTCCATTAGACTCTTGATATCTGCATTAATAATATCTCTGTTCTTTTTGCGTGGTATAATTCTCCGTAGTTCTTTTATCGAAGTGTTAATTATTGTAGTTATTTTATTATTTACTTCATCTATTGTGAGTATTTTGTCATCAATATCATCATTAGCTAACTGTTTGTTTATTATTTCTCTATACGCCTCTCCCTTTCTTTTTATACCACCATACAAGTTAATAAATATTCTACACTCAAAAAACCTTCATTGCATGTATTGGTATATGTGAACATTTATTACATATTACTAATTACGCCTTCTAGCTAATCATTTTATCAGAACTGCTATGTAAATTTTTACCACATTCAAACATTATCCCAGTTGTAAAATAAAATTATAACTATAGAAATATTCAGTTGTTTTTTTTTTGAAGTCGATCATACACAGTATCAACGGCCAGCGTGGTCGCGCGGTTAAAACACGTGCCGCGGTGCGGACGGACCCGGGTTCCGTTCCCGGAGCTCTCTAATGCCTGACGGGTGACCTACTCAATCACTGAACAAGGGGTAATAATGGCGGTCATCTAAGGCGCGGTGTTTGCCACATTGCCACGTATCAGAGATGGTGCACGACGACCAGGCACAATGAGCAAACATATGAGAGCCTCAACTTGTAAGTTCGCAGGCTGTACTCCCACACAGGGCGTTAGAGTTTTGTCATTAATTAATATACGGTATTGATAAATATCAAAAGTATATATGAAATATACACCTCTTAAAAAGTTACATTATAAATCTATAGGTTATGTGGGTATCATCTATTTATATAATAACTTCGAATTTATTATATGGAGTACTGCTTCACCTTGAATTATTGCTTGCTGGGACTTCATATTTTTAGTTAGTATTAAGAACTTTTATGCCATAAGAAATGCAGGAGTAATTGTAAAAACAACAAATTAAAGTAATAAATAAAAAAGGATGATCATCCCAAAGTGTAGAAAGCTTAATAACATTAAAGAAGAAATAAAAATTAATATATTTGATATGCCACCCTTTTGTAAAACAAGATGGCCAAAAAAGTATAAAATAGCTAACGCAGCAGCGGAAATTTTGAAATCATAAGAAGAAAAGAGGTATATATATATATATATATACACCCATAGATAACTGTAATGTACTATATGAACTAATTTTTGCAATGTATAGAATAGGAATTGTAGAAAAGCATCATTATATCAATTTCAAAAAAGGAATCAAGTGAGATATATCAAGACTATAGGATAATAAACCTAATATCGCATACGGAAAAACACTTAGTGGAATCGTTTATAGAAGAACATAAAAGAAGAACACACAAGATCAATTCTGATTAAAAAAAACTCAAGCTCTCAAGAAGCATTACCAGTCTAGGCTTACTTAAAGACAAAAATTGTATTGCATTTATAGATATCAAAACGGCCATATATAATGACAGATACTTAAAATTACTCGAAGTGCTACCAAGAATTGTAACCAGAAAAAATGTTGTACGAGTGCAAGACCCAGATATAGCAAGAAAAAACAGAAAACTGAAAGCTTTTGAACGGTAGTGCTTCAGACAAATGCTAAAGGTTCAATGAGTGGACCTACTTAGCAACGAAGCAGTGCTAACAAGAATACAAGAAAAAAGAACCCCTTGGAAGAATATCGTGAAAATAAGACACACTGAAGAATATACTAAGGAAATGAAGGAAATAATTATGGAAGGTATGATAGAAGGAAAAAACATAACATAGACAAAATTGGAAGACAGTCAGGCAACAAACAAATCGAGAAGATTAAAGAGTAGGAGAAAAAGAGCTAAAATACAAGCTAACTTTTCCGAAAAAATGAACATTATAGAGCTGCCAATTTCTTTCTGGAATATTTGTTTTCCAAACCCCTCTAATTCTAATAACAACCTGTAGCATAGTACATTTCCAAATTCAAGCTCTAGGGAAAGTAAGTTTTTTGCAGAGCTAATTGTCTCTAATCGTTTATGTTCTAAAATTTTCCATCAATTTGGAACTTCACAGTGACTAATTAAAATTATAACATCAAATGATTCCTTAATCATCTCCACTGCTGTACAACATAAATCAAAAGAAAAGGACAAATGCCCCTTAAGAAGCGAGCTTTCCGCTCACAATGTCTTTAGAAGGCAATCTGTTAACCGTAAATAATAAAGCAACCCAGCGTCAAAAGTTAAGTGAAAAGTTCTATCAGCAAAAGGCACTTGAATAAATGAAACATTTTAAATATCTACTCAAGGTAAAAGCTTTACTCGATTCTGCAGAAAAAGGCACTGAAAAAATAATTTAAAATGAGCGGCTTTTATCTGACTAAAAACAGCCACGAAATTACAGCAGCGCAAGTACAGATCTCTTTGTAAATGTAAAATAAACATAACGGGAATTCGCTTCAACAATTATAAACAGCGCGTGTGATGTCTCGGATATAATCGCAGCATATTTTGCGAATAAAAATAAAAAATATATATCCTTTCGTTTTTAGAATACGTTTCTCCCTCCTAATAACATCAAAACCAGGTGTTAAAGATAGATAAGCAGAAACCTAATCGCTAATAGGTTCTTACACAGAAACCGTACTCGGATACAAAAAACCTGTTTCTTAAAAGAAATCCCTAATTTTGTCTAAAAAAGCGAACAGCACAAAAGAGGGTTTTGCTTTGATCTTAGTTTATGAGAAACACATTAAAGGTGACGACTGTTAAAAGTTAATCCAATTATATTGCAAGTATGTAATGCGCAAAGTATTTAAAGATTGAACAAAATTTATTTACAATTGTTTGTCATGGTTGAAAGTAAATAATAAAAAGGGAATATTCTTCTAAACTGCGATTCCTTATTCGAATCGGTTTGGGCTAAAACATTCGTTGATTAAATCCCCTTGAAGCTTCAAATTTGGATAGAGTATAAAAAGGTATTAAAAACGCGCGTTCCCTTTTTTTATATCTTATTAGCAAATTAATCAAAATGGCGACCAATATGTCCTTATGTTTTTTATAACTATATTTTAAGATATAAACATATGTTCGTATACATACATATAATTCTCAATTGATGTTGATTGCAAATCATATATTGTAACTTCATTTTGTATTACCTTTCTGTTAAAAATTTGGAAGAGTACTATGTATATGGAATTGTCTAATAATTACGTGTTGATTATCAAGGCATCATCCCAGCATAAATGAGTAGTGGGCAGTATTTTACAATTATTATTTTCTGATGTTAAGAGTCACTAGTGAGTTTATGATTTTCTTCATGTAAAACGAAGTTTATGAAGCTTGTAGTCAAAAGAAATAAAAATTAGACTGTTTGTATTCTTATTCAAGTAACATTACTGTTGACTAAATACACAAAAAAATTATTCTGAGGAAATAGCTGTTTCAAAGAAATAATTTTTGATTTAAATAACGTGCTTTAATCTAGATAATAAGTAGATCTTGTAGACAATTTCATTGTATGTAGAGATGTACATTCACCTCAATGAAATGGGCAATAGTCCAAAATCTCGGTACATAAATTCTGCATAAGCTCAATCACATCAATAAAAATATTTATTTCCGGACATGCCTTTCTCCGTTCAACTTCAATAGGTGCGATAAACAATGGTGCTTTATATAAGCAGTACATTCAATGATCATGAATAATAACGGGTCTGGCTCTCAAATTGGTTTGCTTTAAAAGGTCAAATTTGTTATTGCGGTGGAATGAAGAATTCCAGATTGCTAGGAGAAAATCGTGAGTAACTAAGGGAAATATGACGCACTAATCAAAAACTGAATGGCGCAGAATAAATTTGGTACCTACAGGTGACTATCATTTGTCAATATAATTTACCTTCTTCTTGCTTATCTACTTCAAAATTCTATTCACAAGTAGATATCTTCATCTTATCTATGAAATACTTTGACATCTTAAAAAAACTCAACAATTTTTATAATTCTGTACACTCCCCCTCCTCCCATTTAACGCTTTATTTATACGTTTTCCCTTTTACACGGTTTTCAAAAATAGCAAGTGTTAAATATTTTTGCCGCGCATATATTTCGATAGTCATTTTTTAAGACAATTCGCTTGTTAATAGTGGTGTTAAATCGAGAAAAGCTTATTTCCATTTTTTACATACAAAAAGAAATTCCCATTAAAAAAGTGGAGTAAATATTTAGCTGCAGAAAGGTACATGCCGTACTTTTCCTAATCGGAAATTTTTAATTCTTCATATACAGCAGTAAGTAATAAACAATTATAGTTTTGTAACATTTTATAATTCAATCAAAAAATGTTTGGACTTCACTATGTAGCAAAATATACAAAAAAATATACAAGTAAAAAATTTATATCTTTAAAAACACAATTTTAGATTGTTAATGTAATGAAGTAAGAGTAATAGAGATGGTTAAATTATATTCTATGATTAAAGCCACAATAAGAACTATAAGTAAAAATAAAAACTGCCTTAGAAAAAGTATAGCAGCTGAAACTGGCACGAATATGAGCACAATTTTATACGTAGGGGATATTGAACTGAAATACGGAAAAAATATAGAGTAAACTAAACTCCAAATGGATGACAATCGATACCAGCTTTACAGATTTTTTAAAAAATTAAGAATCAGTTATTTCTTCGGCTGAAAAGAAAGTCTTTTTCAACAAGCCTTGGTTGGTTAGAAAGATTCAAACAAATAAGGCATTGTTTGCATAATTGAAGATTGAAAGGTGAAGTAGCATCTGGTGATGTCGATGCAGAGCCAAAAAATTCAGCAAAGTTTGCTGAAATTGATACCGCCAATTCATACACTCCAAATCAGATCTTCTATGTTGATAAGTAAAGATTACTTTGAAAAAATACCAGAGAGGACATATTTGCAAAAGCTCACAAAACAGCTAGTGGTAATACATCATCAAAAGATCGCATAACAGTTTTTTTCTGTAGCAATGTTTCAGGCAATCACATAATAAAACAATCGGTCATTAAAAATTTTTTGATGATTTTTTTATCCCAGGTGTCGAAGAATATTTAAAGGTTTGGCTTTTCAAGTGTTTTACTAATTGACAATGCACCGGACCATTCTCAAAATTTACAATACAAAAATATGCAAGTTGTATTTCTACCAAAGAATGCGACTTCTTTATGGTAGCCGCTAGATCAAGGAACAATTTCTATTTTAAGGCACTGTACTACTGTGTACAAATATAACCCGGAATTTTGCTATAATTTTTGAAATCCTTATTTATTCTTACAAATCTATTTCATCGCCTTCGAAGTAATCCCCCTCGGCTGTAATGCACTTATGCATTTTTCTACTCACCAAAACACTTTGAAAAGTCCTGTTTCGGTATGGCCTTCAGCACCTTCTTCGATTCGGCTTGAATCTCTTCTATCGTGTCAAAACGGTGTCCCCAGAGAGGTCTTTTTATTTTTCTAAATAGCCAGAAGTCACATGGAGCTAAGTCAGGCGAGTACGGCGGTTGCGGAACGATATGGGTGGAATTTTTAGCGAAATGGTCACGAATAAATTGAGGGTTTTTGGAACCAAACGAGATTTGACTTTTTTGAGGCACAAAACTTCCTTCAAAATGGTGTTGACTGATCCATTTGAAATGCCAACGATGTCAGCAAGCTCTCTAGTTGTCAATCGACGATTTTGGAGCACCAATTCCTTAATTTTCGCGACGTGCTGTTCGTCAGTTGATGTGGTTCGTCTTCAACGCCTTCACGACCCTCTTTGAACATTTTATGCCATTCGTATACTTGTGTTTTAGACATAGCCTGTTTCCGAAGCATAAATATCATTACTAATACAAAATTTAATCGAACTTCTTTGTTGAATATTTTCTGACATGGTAAAAATCGAAAAAGTTAATTTTGGTTGTTTACGAAAACGAGCGTCACTCTTCAACTAATTAAGATATTAACCTAAAATTTGACACAGATGTCAGTGCAGTCCTACCAACTTAAAACTAAAAAGGTTTGTGCCCAACGAAATGTCCGCGCAGTTTAAATTAAAAATTCCGGGTTATATTTGTACACAGTAGTACATCAAGCGAACTTTCATGCCGTAATAAATGTTTGGATTGTATTAAGTAAGCTGCGAAATTAAGCAATCAACGCTCAATACAAGTAGGAAAAAATTATACCCAAAAATAGTTGAAGGGGAGATTTGTTTTCCACCATTAGAGCATGAATATTCTGAGATAGTTTACAGTGGGAGGAAAAGGTTTAGACGAATTTGCCAAGTAGCGGATGAAAAACTAGATGACGACGATTTAGTTAACATGGTTAATGAAACAAATGATGGCGACAACACTTTTGATGGAGGAGTTTGAACCAGTTACATTTACAGTAAATCATCCGCGAAGAACTTGAATTAAGGCTAAAATTGAGTAATTTTTTCTAAAAAATGGCCTGAATGTTAAATAGGATGACTGATTCCAGTAACAAATGCGTAGCTTAATATGAAGCTATTAATGAAGATCTAACTAAAAACCAAACGCAATTGTTAATTACGGATTTCAAAAAAAGAATCGCTTCAAATCATACCAAATAGAAAGAAAACATTAATAGTTATGAAACTGACGGCAGCAGTTAAACTTTTTATTTAATTTTTATTGATTTTATATTTGTTGTTTCTAAAAATGAATTACATATAGTTCTATACGTGAGCTTCACGATATCTATTGCGAATTGGCAACCCCGCGTGTGCTAAGTGCTTTCTGATGTTTGCATCATGCAGTTTGACATTTTTGACGGCATACATACTCAAAACATTTTATCATACGGATGCTGTTTGTTTGTTTTCATTAAGTTAAAAATTCCCTCTTGGCTAAAATAATGGAACTAACTCGTGAACATTTTCGTGCGATGATTTTTTGCTACTTTCGACGTAGATTATCTTAACAACTGATCAACTCACTTCGACTTTTGTTGATGAAGTGTATAATCCTTGATTCAATGAATTTAATAGTGATCGTAATGCGCTGACGGATAAACTTAAAGAAGGGCGTACAAAATCGGCTGCGGTGCTGTTCGCGAATTGATAAAGCAACATCGTCATGTAACTTATCGTGAAATTCAGACATCCTTGGGCATTAGTATGACTGGCATACATTAGATATTGCATGAGCATTTAATCGTGAAAAAGCTGTGTGCGCGTTGGACCCTGCATAAGTTAAGGATCGTTCAAAAACAGATTGGTCGAATGAAATGCCCAAGTAATATGATCGCGGTGCTTCAAAAACCGTTTACAGCATCCGCCACAATCCACGATATCTCCGGAACTACTTGACCGATTCATATTTGGTCATTAGATACTTTAGGTCGGTATCTTCTCCGGTATTGAATTTCAGACCTTTAGCCCTCATTTGACGCGAGATACAGGAGTCAGAAGGTCACATGCATGACATGCATCGCTTTCGAAAGTTGCCTGTCCGGGTTTTATATCCGTCTTATTTTTAATTTATCATCGTGGTCGAGCGGTTGAGAGCTGGGCTGCGGTGCGGACGGACTCAGGTTCATTCCTGGAGCTCTTTGATGTCTGGCGGATGGCCTACTCAGTCACTAAAAATAATTGAGTATCTGTGTTCACTTCGAACAAGGGCGGTCGTCTAAGGAACGAAGCTTACCACATTGCCCGTTGCGCGACGACATAGAGCCTCAACCTTCTCAGTTCTCAGGCCGTGCTCCCAGGCAGGGCGTTAGAGCCTTACTATTATTTTTTTAATTTACATTCAATCAAATACATTTAATTAAATAGCTGGCTAAATTATGTGCATTTCCTTTGTTTTCGATTTTCATGAATTTTTCTAAAATAGTAACGATTTTGATTCTTTTCAAGAACTGATCTCCAATGTAAATGGGAAGATAAATGTTTTAAATGTGCATAAGCGCAATAGGTTAAACATTTAACTTAAAATTGACATGACGTATGTTAAGCGGATTCGAGAATTAGTAAATATATTGACTGTATAACTGTACTAAGTAACAACAGAACTTAAATATACATAACTAAGACATAGTTAGCTCGTAAATTTTTGATTTATCCTATAACACTATAACATAAACATTTATGTAATGTATATAACTCTATTTTGTTTAGTATTTCTCTTTAAAAACACCATCGCTTTTACATTCATTAAAATACTTTACTGAAGTATTCATTAGTTTTTCATGAAACGAATTGGTTAGATATGAAAAGTTAAGTTTTCTTTTACTCAAAACAATGAAACCACAAATAAAGTATATTAAATATATAATATCGAATAAAATCATACTTCAATGATACAGAACATGTTTGAATGCGAATGGAGGGTTATGAAAGCATTTTAATAACACAAAAGTGATGACTCAAAAATGATTTTATCATGATAAGATCATTGACATTCTTTATACTGTTCAACGGTTAGGTCTAAAAGTAAATACCGCAATATAGATGCTAGAAACTGTACAATGAAGTTAAGCGAGTTCCTAAAAACTTGACAGTAAAAACTATGAAAAATTGTAGCAAAATTGGACAATTTTAATTCCTATCATCTGTAAGAAAGTGTGAAACTAAAGATTAAAAATATGCTAACTACATTCGAGGATTATGAGAGTTGTTTATTGAGTAATTCAAACATCCAAGCTACTCACATACTCTGGAATATAACCAGTCAGATATACAAATGCATAACTTGCAAAGTTCGACACAGAAATCGAAAATTTGGAGTAAAACTTTATAGGAAATCAAAAAACAGCAAAACCTTTAACCGTGAAACGTATAGCCTACGAGATTCTGACTTATTAAAGGAGGTTATTCAAAAATCATCCTACGATAAATTGGGTTACATTACATACTGAAGAAATGTAATAACACTTCAAAATGGTAATGAATAGTTTACTAGAAACTTGTCGGTGTTGAAAAAGTTAATAAATAACAGAATACAAGAAACAAAATATACTAATGGTTATTTAGTAAATGTAATTACGAACCTTTTGATTTCAAAAGATGGTCTGTAGATTCCTTAACTACAAATTTATCGGCTACAATAATAAACTCTTACCTGCACAACTGTAATATTCAAATTGGCAATTTTTATTGAGAAGTTTTCGTTTACTTGGATAATCCCCAAATGTAAAATGCTTTTAAACTTTTCAAAACATCTTTAAATAGGCATATTAACATAAATTTTTTGGAAAGAACAAAACTGAGGAAGGTACCCTCTTAGACAGGGTGTATCCTGAAAGTATTTAAATTACACATTAAATTTGTTTTAAATATTATCTAGAACGCTCAATAGTTATAGAAAGAGAAAAACAACAAAATCAGAATTTAAAAAAGGCCTATGTGAAAATAGACATACAACAAGGGCAAATTTAGACCGGAAAGTTTAAAATTAATATCACCACCTCCTTTGAGCAACAGTAACTTACTACGGGTCTGTAATATGGCAGAATGATGTCTGGACGGCAAGCTTTGGGACTAGAATACTAAAATGGGAGGAACTAGAGCTCGGGTTGGGTGGCAAACATAAATCTTACAAACTACCTGTGAATAACTATCAAGCACGGAGCGAATTTACTACCGAAATGATGCTATATTTGAATAATAAACGTCCATCTTAATGCTAATGCTATCCACAAAATCGTTTTAACGATGATATCTATTTATAAACCATGAATGAATGCAAATAAGTTATTTATTTCTTTTATATCGCATAATACTTAAAATACATACACTGGAGTGAGAAAGTCTTGGATCACTACAACAATTAGGGAAAATTAAACACGCAATGCAGTATTTTCAGTCTTTTTTCTGGCCACTTGTTATATATATTGCACAGCTAGTCGTAATAATTTTAGAAAGGAAACAACAGAATTCTGATTGAAAAATACAATTATAAGCCAAATTTACCACAATTACAAAATTACTTGGATTAAACTAGCAAAACTACATATTTTTAAATCTAAACTAATATTAATATTTGATTAGCAAACCTTCGCATAGTTTGGCCATGAAATTCACCATTCTTTTCTGTGAATTTTGTTGGTGGTCATATAGGATTGAATTATATTTGACCTTTGACAAGATACATTATCCCATTGGGAAATAAAATCTTCATCTCCAAACATGTGTTTCTCACTAAACAACATATCATTTTTCATTACTTCAAAGTACCTTGTGTACCAGCTCTTTGGGTAAACATGCATCTCTATATCATATTTCATTATAGGAAGTACACATTTTGGTAAATATTTTTCTCTGGGAAACCTAACATAATATACAGCATAATAGTCAGCAATTTTTTAAAAAAGATAACGAGCAGCCGCATACTAACGTGTTAGCAACTGCCAAGTAATTAAATATAATTAAGGAATATGTGCGAAAAGTGTATATTATAACTAAAAGTATTGTGCGAGGATGACGCAGGAATTTTTCACATAACCGTATTATTGATAATTTTATTATTTACATATCCATTTACATTGCAATCATAACTTATCAACAGTTTTTAAAAATTATTTATGTGTTTTTGCAACAATCTCAAATTAAAACAATAAGTAAATTGAGCGCCAAGAAGAACAGATTCTAGTGAAGATTTTTAATTAAATAGTTTCGTATTTTATACTTGGTAAAATATATTTGGTTAAGTATGCCAAGATTTCAAATTTGTTAATAAAAGCATGAATTTCGAAAGAAATGTTTGACGTTACTTTAATCGTCCCTATTAGTGTATACTTTAGGTTTATATTAGTATTGTTTTTAAATATTCCTAGGCAACAAAAAATATTTTTGCGCTTACAAAAGTTAAGCTGAGTCTTTTCTTCTAAGTATGGTAATACCGACTTCATTTCCACACACTAAAAATTTCGCCTTAATAAAGTTCTTCCACACCATGCAAACAAAAATTATTTATTAGAATATGCTTTCTAGCATAATCCATTAGAGTATTCATAAAAAGAGAAATAAACAATTATTATTATGTAGATAAATTCTTTAGAAAACTTCACATATAATACAATACAATAAATTAATACAGCTATTAATACAAATATGTATATGAGAGTAGTTTCCATTATCAAAGATGATACAATTCTCTTTTATCTGTATAGCATAAATTCAAAGGTGTTGCGTAGTGCAATGACAAAAAGAAAAACAAATTAAAACTAAAATTGAAGTTGTCTTTACACAAAAACAAAAACCCCCAAGCAGGTTTGTCGAGATGGAGAGGGATAGAGGGAGAGGAGTAGAATTCTCCGGACCCATTGTTTTTTGGGACCAAGATAAGCTCCAATATATTGTTCTTTATTAAAAAAAATTTTCAAAAAACGGAGTTCTGAAACAGTTACATCTCTTCTCCTTGCATATGCACAAAAAAAATCTTAAATTACACTTGAGGCAAAATACAAGGTCCGTCTCGAAAGTAAAGAGTCATATAAAAAATTATAATTACAACAATAATTTATATATTTAATAAAAATGGTACAAAATAAAAAAATATTGCACTTGAGCTTAATCACCTTCAAAGTAAGCACTTTGAACGATGACCCTTATTAATTGTAGCTCATATCAGTTCAACATTTTCTGGGTTCCTTTTATCTTCCAAAACGTGGATCACATTTCACAGATTCCCGAATAGTTTTGGACGATTTATGCCATGCTTTTATTTCTGTTGAATTTATTGCATTTAACAAATGTTCCAGCAAATCGCTGATCCAGTCTGTCCTCATTCACGCATGCGTATTAGTCCACTCTTATCGGCTGCCAGATTACATTTTGGTTTCAATTATATTAACAATGGTATGTGCATTCATATATAGCATAGCTTAATACAGTTGCAGTTTAAATTGTTTTATTAGGTGAATTGTAAAACTTAGAAAAAATGAATTTATTTGCTAGTCTAGTAGCTAGCATGCAAAGATATAAAGAAATTTCCCCGAGCTAGCTGTTAGCTCCGGAGTCCCTGACCCGATAATAATCCTTTAGCATATACCAAAGTATCTTAATCCAAGAACAAAGAAAAACACGTTTTCTCGTGCAAATAATTTCTGAAAAGACATTAGTAAATCAAGGTTAAAACCTGCACCTTAGTGAAATGAACGTAATTGCCAGAATTCAAAGAGCAGAAATAATTGAGGATTATCCAACAACTGTCTAAGCGATAAACAAGAATTAAATATTTACAAACAAATAAATCTCTTCTGCTGCTGCTTTATGCAGCTATTATTAATTGTAACGTACGCTTAAACATGACTTATAATTTATATCTCTTTTATGCAACATTTATTTGGAAATTACGACCCGTTTGCACATCAAACGGACACTGATCACTTAAAACTAACCTACGGTGCGTTAACAATAGGATTGGGGTTTATATTCAAATAATTTGAATGTCATAATTAATAATTCAAATTCGAATATTGGAAAAAATAAGAATAACTGGAATTTTTGATTCAATATTAAAATAGAAGACAAAGAATTGAGGTATATGCACATCAGAACGGTAGCATTTCAAATGAATATAAACACGTAGCGTTTCTTTCACAATTCTACCAATCATTTGAATGCTATGTTCGAATATTTCAATACCAATTCCAATTAAATAACTATTCAAATGTCGATAATCAAAAAAGTCCCCGATCTGACCCCGATGTTACATTCCACATGAACTTCACACTGTAACTACCATTTTTAAATTTCTGTGTATGTTTAAAATAAATAAAAAAATCCCCTTACAATTAAATCAAAAAACCATGTAAAAGCTACCTTGAAATCCTACAAATATGTAGTATCAAGGGTTATGATAATAAATCTACAATGTAAATATATTACAAAAAAATATAATAAAAGTGGAGGAGGGAGAGAAACATCTATAACAAAAACAAAACTTCAATAAGATAAATAGTTCATGTTAACTTTCCAAAAGTTTCCTGTACTATAATCCATACAATTCTAACCTATTATTACGGCTAGAAAGATTAGGTGTAAATACGGAAACAAAATAAACCGGATGGACATTGTATTACTTATTCCGATTAAATATTAAAAAAAACAAAATTTTGGTTTCTTATGAGAATCAACACCAATCGACAAAATCATTGCCTACCTTCACTGGCTAAAGAAATTTTAGTACGTTAAGTTATTCAATTATCTCGAGAAATCCAAATCTACAGATTGTCGAGTTCAAGAAATGATGATAAACGCAACGATGAAGAAATTACAAAATCGCTACGTTCACAAATAGATTAGTGGTCGAAATATAAAACGAGAGAATTCAACAATTAAACAATTGTGCAACTTGTACTACTATCTGTAGGGGCCCTGTACAAATGTGACAACGACCTTCGCGGACGAATCGACAGTAATGGCATTGTAAGTTGGGCCAAAATTCAATAACGACTCAAGTGGCATTTCAAGGCGAACACATTTAAATCAGCACAGGCAAAGTTTACTCTGTCAGTAAAAGCAGCGTGCTCATCGGCAGTGCTGACAACCAGCAAATAGTATTTTTCACACCTCGCTACAATAAAGTATGCAAACCTGGTGGGCTTAATAATGTAGTTAAACGTTAAATAAAGGATACAATTGCAGGTCCTTTGGCAGAAATATATATAAATCACTATCACTAATAAAGTGTATTATAATAGTGAGACCTACGCCCTACGTGGAGGCAACGCCTGCGAACTGAAAGGTCGAGACCTTCACCGTCCGGCCATCGCGCACCATCCGTTTTGGGGCAATGTGGCAAGCACTGCGTTTCAGACGACCGCATTTTACCTATTTATTTTTAGCGACTGGGTAGGGCATTCGCCAGATATCTGAGCTTAGGATTGAACCTGGGTCGCTAATTATAATATATTGCGCAGACACTAAAGCAACTGACATTCAAAAGTAGTTTTATTAGAAAAACGAAATAAACTGACTACAAAATAATTTTAACATTTTTTAAAAGTCCAAAAGGCTCCTGGTATTCAAGAGAATTTTTAGTATGCCTAATTCAACATGTACGCCCAAAATCCATCATCTTTCGTGTTATATATAAAATAAACGCGATTCAAGGTTAAAAAGAGCAAAATATCTAATTTTTATACACAAAAAAACAAACAATTATTTCCAAATATCAAACAAACTGCATTAAATAGAGATCTAATTATCTGGCAGTTTAGGAAAATGTGTGCAGATAAGACTGATTTATTTCGAACCTTGTACTGATAGTTCCACGAACAGAAGTGAATTGCGTTTGTCAGGTGCAAATGAGTGTTGTCGCATTTTTAGTAAACAATGTGTTAACCTTGAAAACTCCTTGCAAACAAAATACTCCGAGCTAAAAGCAGATTTCGTTTACCATATTGAAAAGCAAAGCATTATATTTTGAAAATATCTGCAAGGTCCTATCATGGCCTTCAGACCAATATGTGTGTGTTTTCATTATTCCAAGTAACAATTTCTATTACTCAAATAATCAATTTTAGTTATTTTACTAATTGTGCAATAACTTTTTACTTTGCGAATCGCTTGCTTTACAATTGTTAATAGAAATACGTAGAGCATTAAAGCCACAGAAAAAATGGACGTAACTATTTTCCTTAATTTTCAGGTGGGTGGTACTAGTCATAATTTAAGTGGGATTTATTTATATCTAAGATACAATAAAAATTATAAAAAAATGCGATACGTTTATAAGCGATGCAAAAAGTTTTATCCCTTTCCTGTAGCAATGAAAAAATTATGTTTACCTTATAATTTTAAAAGCACTACAGGGTAGCTGATGTTAGGCTACATAAAATATGCTTGGATATATTCTACACAGTTATGACTGCTTATTAATACGGATAATAGCCCACATTAATATAACTCTTGATACGAAATGCAACAAACAAAGATAGCTAGGTGCATTAAAAACGAAAACTTGTCTAGTGACAAAAATAAAAATGTCGCATAACACAGGATTACGTAAGTACAATATGTATTTTGTCTTTGCTGTTACAAATCAATAAATCCTTTTACCATTATCTGTTAACCTTTAATCTGACTAATTCATTTAAAGGTCCTGGGAACCAATTAAATTAGCTGGTAGCTGGTTTGCAAATCTTGTCGTACACGAATAGTATATTCAAATCTTCACGAAGGGTAGTATTTGGTGATTTAGTACCAAGTCCAAATTGGTTTTAATATACATTTGTATAAAAGAACTTCATTGCAAATTATGGGTGTAGATTTTTGTCAAATGCACCAGCTCATCTATTCAAATTTAAGGTTGGTCTGTTTTTTCATGGCTATTATATGTGGTTTCCATGTAAGCTTTTCAGCTAGGATTATTCCTAGGTACCTTAACTAATAGTTAATTGGTATTAAGACTTCAGAGTTGTAAAAGTAATGGGAACTGATTTCTCTTGGTTTACTTTAATTCACGAGATGTTAAATTATTCTTAAGAAACATCAAAGTAGTGGTACAAATTTTCAGAGGTATTATCAGTAAGAGTGGTAAGCATTGTATTAATTGTAGTTGGGTTATCAGCGGTAAAGAAGAAGTATAGGAAAGGATCCAAACCATTACCCTGAAATACACACTCAAACTTAGTAGAATAGTATGTGAAAAAAACCATCAGTAGGCTAGGGTTTTGAAGAGGTAGAGAGTGTAAGTGGAATAAGTTTAAATGTATGTAACAAAACAAGCTACCAAATATAAAAAGCCTATTTTATGTTTAGAAAATCAGCGGTGCATAGCTTCTTCTCTTTGTGTTGTTTGCTGTTCACTAGTTTTGTTGAATGATTTTCCCAGAAGACAAATGGTATTCATTGATCTCAGGTAATATCCTCTACAATTTTGTTCATATCTCTTCAAAAAATTGACATAACAGGCGTTAAGCTTATTGATCAGTATAAAGTAGTATTTTTAGTGATTTTCCGAATTTATCAATTATAATTACTTGAGTAATTTTCAAATTACGGGAAAATGTGATCTTTAACAATGCTAATGATTTCTTAGGAAGCAGTTTGAGCATTTCCCCTCTTGTTAAATCAAACCTTGTTGCTTTATTTTTACGATCTCTTGATCGACATTAACTGGCGAAAAAGACTTTACTGCCAAAGTCATAATACATAAAATATTCGGCACATTTTGTACGTTGTCTTTGTTATTTAAATATAGATCCGATGCATTAATTATTTCTGAGAGATGATCACCAAAGCTTGAGGCATTTTCCTTGTCTGTCCTTCCTCAGCTACCGTCTTGCTTTTTTAGTAAAGAAATATGTGACATTAGTCTTTTTTCTGTCGTATTTCATATGGTATGATCTTCCTTTGACAAGTTAATGATATAGGATTTAATCGTTCCTTTTATAACTCTTCAGAATGTTTAATTTTAAGCTTTAGATTTGTTTCTGTCAATGTAGATCGAATAGCAATCTCAATCTGTTTCAGGCGATGTCAGCTTGGAAGCTCCAACTCCATTAGTAATGTGTGTACTAACGACAGTAACGATGGAGGATATGTTTTATTGAGAGATCCAAATTTGATTCCACTTTAAAGTAACTTGATGCCACGTCTTTATTCACGAGGTCATTTAGATTCCCAATCTTGTTCGGATCAGTTGGCCAATCCTTTGCTTATCCAGTAGAGTGCTACAATTATTTATGGTAATATCACTTACCAATATTCTGCCTTTGGTGGTAGATAACCATGAACCCTTGTCTATATGTTTTGCATCCACTAACTGCCAATAATAAGTTTGTATTCTAGGTGGTGAAATCATGCTATATATTCGTTAGTTTCAATTACATGCTTTTATATAGGTTTTATATTGCTGACATAGGTTTAGCATAGACATGGATTAGCGTAGATTACATTTTATTAGTTTGGTGGTTCGGTAGTCCTTGGTGAAATATTGTGTTGTGACTAAGTACTGCTTCTTCTTCTTGAGCAGTTTCATCAGAACATACAGTGTGATACACGGTACAGTATTTAAGTAGTGATAATATGAAAGATAATAATTATAAACAAATTAACAACGATGGGTATAACGCCAACAGATTAGCACATACAATAGATTATTAGATAGTTTCTATCTCGAATAGTTTTCGAGATATTCGACTTCGAATTTCGGGAAAATTTTCGACATTACGATTTTAAATGTGATTCTTATAGGAAATTTTACGCTGAATTCGAAAATGAAGAAAAATTCTGTAGAATAATTTTCAGATATTCGATTTCGAATTTTCCCGAAATTCGAAATCGAAATCGAAAGGTTTTTTTAAGTTCGTTCTGGGATTGCTTACAGAGCAATCTCTTCGCCGGCCCCATGTTTTTTTATGTGATCCCTAAAATTAAAGTTCCAAAATTCTTTCCATCTAAGAGATTCTGTATATATGCTTATACACTGACAAAGGCAATCATAAAGAGCTGTTTTTGTAATGGTAATTTTGTTATTTCTTCAATTCCTTTAAGATTCTTCTGAAGATCTAATATTCAATTTGGAAAAACACAATACAATCACAGATCCTTCACTAAAAAGTGTTTTTTGCGCTTTTTAATGTACCAAAAAAGACTAGTAAAATTACTCTTGTGTCCCGCTTGGCCGTTCGTCCTCCATATTTCAGAAACTGCTAACATTTTGACATTTTAGATTCCTTCAGATCATATGAAATTTCAACAAAAACGTAATGGTTTTTTTTTATCACATCAGGACCCTATTTCTGCATCTAGAAATCTGCAAAACCATCTGAATATATTTGAAAACTGGTTAAAAAAAATGGAGAATGGAAGCTAATGCAACTAAATCTACTCATATCACCTTCACCCTTCGCAAAGAAACCTGCCCTGCAGTTACACTTAATGGGACTCCAATACCCCAAAATGATGTAGTTAAATACCTCGGACTACATCTAGATCGAAGATTAACTTGGCGTACTCACATTTTAACTAAGAGAAAACAACTGGGTTCTAAATTTCAACAAATGTACTGGATGCTTGGAAGGAAATCGAACTTATCCATCGAAAATATACTCTTATTGTACAAAATTATCCTAAAACCCATTTGGACATACGGGATCCCTATTTGGGGCTCCGCCTGCACCTCAAATATAGAGATTCTCCAGCGCTTCCAAAATAAAGTCCTTAGATCTATTGTCAACGCCCCATGGTACGTGCCTAATGCCTTACTCCATGCTGACTTAAAACTACCTACAGTTCGTGAAGAAATCACTCGATTCAGCACTAATTATAGAAAGAAGCTGACCTTTCATCCCAATGAGCTAGGAAACAACCTGTTGCAAGAAAAAGACTAGCCAGGACGACTTAAATGATTCAAACCTTCTGATCTTCCCACCAGATTTTAGTCACTTACCTACAACTAAATTGCCATATCTCTAAAATACTACAGAGGATGTCCACTGGGACATTACTCTACATGACATGCTATTCCTAGAATAGTCTTAGATTAAGCACACATCAATTGTATTTATAGTCTCCACCGAGACTGATTGTACAAATAAAAGGAAAAAAACCCTTTACTTTTAAAGATGTTACAAAAAAAAAACAGATTACAAAAGTTGACGATGTAAACCACTGCATAAAATACAACAGCCATGTTTTTATGATTATTGAAAACTATTATCAAATCAGAATGTTATATCAAATAAAAGCAGCAACATAATCCTTAACAATGCTTCCTCCCGTTTTAATCGATTTCACATGATTCATCGTGGTAAAAACTGATACGAAAATTATTTTTCATATATTTTCGAGTCAGCAGAAAAGAAAAATTGTTTGTTAGCCAAATGTGCGCGGTTCATTCCGAAACTACGTACTAAACTGTGTTTGCAATATTTTGGGACATAATAGCATTAGTTTGCGAAAGAAATTAAAATACTTCTTCAAGTGGGTTTTCAAGAATTATTTAAATATTTGCACAATAAGAAAGTATAACTAAAATTCAACAAAACAATAAAACATCATAACTGGAAATTGTACTTCAACAATTTGTTAACATCCCATAAACACTTCTAAAGGCTCAAAAACCTTGAAATAGTCGCATTTAGAAGAGTTGCATGTTAATTTTAAGAAACAAGAGCAATTATTAAAATTCATCCCATTGGAACCGTTACACCGATCTATCATATACCGAAAAAAGCATATAATATAATAGTTTCACAGAAAGACGTTGATTTTCACAAGGTACATATGTCACTTTATAAGATTTTGGAGTCAGAAAATACTTTTTGAGAATAGGTATTACTCAAGTTAATTTATACATATTAAACAATGACGCCTATGCATTGAATATAAAGTTATTAGTGTAGATGCCCATATAAAGGCACTAATTTTTAGAGAGAATATGACACAGCCTTAAATGAAGGAGAGGAAAAACATCCATTAAGAATGATAGTATAGAAGCAGAACTTCTAAAAACACACTATGCCCAAAATCAAGTAACAGAAAAAAATAAATTTATGATCTGCAGTTGCTTCAGTAGAAGACGTAGACTTACGCGCAGTAAAATTTTATATCTTGCAGATATTAACATGAGTTGACATTTTAACTTCTCCGTATAAGATCTATAAAAAAGTAATTCTCATCTAAATAACATGTTGGTTGCCCTAAAAGAAAACCCCAAAAGTTGTAATAGACCCCAAGTGCGTATTTTGATTTATTTGAATTTCAGTCATAAAGGCTTCATTTCAGTTTTCACTCGATAGTTATGATAAAGATATGTTTAGAGCTACATTGCCTTTTAAGAATTGTGGCCCTTCAAGTACCCGTTTAGAGAAAAAAAAAAACTAACCAATGATTACTATTTTTTGCGCACTTACAGGCACTGCAGCCTCAAGGGCTTATTGTGCCCACTAACATGCACTTAAATGTTAGGACATTCACACACACACACCCATGGGTTGAGCGAGACCTGAACTAGCGCGCGCCGGCTAGAGGCACAGCCAACTGGTTGAACCTGCTGAGCCACCGCGTCCCCTGAGATTAGTATATGACCTATGTTCATGAATTTTACAAAAAAAGGTCAGAGCAAGGTACTAAATAGTAAAATTCAAGAAAATTTGGAATAGATGTGCACTTAAAAAATATTACGTAACCATATTTATTATGCTAGTGGATTGCAGCAGTTATGTTTATACAAAAATAAAAGAAATTTTCATTTAAATATCAATTTTTTAATCAGTTTTGGGTCTAATAAAATTTTATATTCTTCTTTTTACAAGGAAATAACAATTTTTATTAGATTGTGTAAAACTAAAGCAAAAACAAATACAAAATACGTCCTCTGTTTTTAAATTGTTTGTTAGATAGTTCGGAATTCTTTAACAAATAGCCATCTAAAAAGAAAAATAAGAACTAAAGATTATGAAGCAGCATAAAGTTTTATAAACAATCTTTTTTTAAATTTTTTTTTATTAAGTTTATTGCCAGTTCAACAATTGTACATTGTTATTCATAGCATTGATAAAGTAAGGTATACATGTCATTCGGGGTACATAACATAAGATACACAATTATCGTATCAGGTAGTCCTAAAGGATTAACAATGGGTCTTGGGTGTTGGCGGGTTAATTAGTCAGTTTTTGTGTTATCCGTTGTTATACATACAGATCCTGTGGGAGTTTACGCTTTAATCTTCTATGCAGATTTTTGCGTCCTAGTTTATAGTGCACAGCGCCTTCGCAGTTGGTGATAGTAAGTTGGAACTTTTTGGTGGTTTTCCCCAAATATTCCTTTATGGTTGGAATTTTTAGCTCATGATGGAGTTGGATGTTTCGTACATACCAAGGGGCATCAACTGATATTCTTTGGATATTGTTCTGGAACACTTGTATTCTGTTGATGTTGGATTTAGAGGCATTGCTCCATATAGCACAAGCATATGTTGCTAGCGGTCGAATTAGGGATTTAGATAAAAGTAGAGAGCAGTTGGTTTTTAGTGATGATTTTCTGTTAATTAATGGATATAGTTTTGTTAGTCTAGCGTAGCATAAGTTAAGCTTCTTATGAATATGAAATTTCCACGATAAGCGTGTGTCTAGATAAACGCCTAAGTATTTCACCGCTTCAGTGTTGGGATTCCATTCAATGTGTGTACCGTTTATTACTAAACTATCGGGATCCTTAATTTTCCCGAGGGTGAATATTTTGGCTTCACATTTTGCTGTGTTAAGAGTTATGTTCCATTTTATTAGCCAGTTGTTTACTTCATCAATAGCTGATTGAAGCTGAGAGATTGATTGGTTTAGATTCCAGCTTTGCGATATGATCACTGTATCGTCAGCGTACATAGCAAGATTTTCTCGTGTGAGCGGGATATCTCTAACAAATATGTTAAATAGTAGCGGTCCCAGCACGCTTCCCTGGGGGACTCCGGCTTTGAGTGGCTATATAAACAATCTAATTCAATACAAAAATACACAGCTTGTTATATTCAGCTAAGCCACGTGATGTTGCAAAAGTATATATGTGAATCTGAAAAATAAAAAAAATCATAAACAAAGAATCTTAATCACAAAATTAAGTTCAGAAAAATAGTTCCATCAAATTTATGAATCATTGTTAGCGGTTACACAGAAAGGCCTTACGAATTTATAAATATAGAAATTATTTTAATACCTAACTATTATACATAAATTATCTTGTCGGTCTTAGAAGCAAAAAACCAAACATAATGTAGCAAGAAAGGATTAACTGATGAGAAGCCATTACCTACATTAAATCAAGTGGCACGAGAAACAGTTCTTTATCAACAGCATACATGCGAATATATAAGTTGACAAAAACAAGTCAATTTTAGACCAATCTTCCGATATCAAGCACAGAAGTGGATGAAATATTTTGAGACATTTATGTAAGCTCAAATTAAAAGTTAGATTTAAATTAAATGTCTTTTGAATTGGTTTTATGATTATATTTTAATTGAGTATCAAAAGTACACAATCTCGTGTTAAACATGGAAAATTGTTTTGCAAACGACCACCTCGGTATCAGTTCTTAAGTCGTCAACTGTTTGTGAATTGCTGGCGTAAAACTTCAATATCAGATAACCCCACAAAAAGACGTCGCACGGTCTTAAATTACAAGATGGCCATCCAACTGTTACTAGAGTATATCGATTGTTGCTTGAGCTGTACGACGGGTGGCGTCGTCCTGCTAAAACTACATTTATTTCAGATCCATGTTCCTCAGTTGGTGCCAAAAACTGGATTATCGTGTAACGGCAACGAAGAAATACGGACCTATCACGACGCATCCTCAAAATTCACACTACAGTGATCCATTGTGGGTGTATTTGGTTTTCATATGTTACGCGAGGATTTTTTGGACTTCAAATGCGACAATTTTGATTTTGTTTACTTACGAACTTGTCGAGTTGAAACTCAAATTTTCAATGCTATTTAACAATAATAATTCGATGTTTTTCGTATTTCCATATTTATTAATCGAAAGAGTAGTAGCCGACGGCTAAACAAAAAAGCGGGAAGTTTAATTCAAATTTTCAATTTAGGCTACGTTTTATATGAAATCGTCCTGATAAATATTTCATAGTACACATCTACATATTTAATTAAACACATAAGGGCATCCATCTCAACTTAATTTACATACGCCCTGCAATTTCTCTAATTTATCTCATTTGTATCATCTGAGTCATCATGTTTGTGTAAGATTGTAGATTATTCATGGAATTTAAGTGCATTTGAAGATTTCCGGAAGTTACGGCCTTTTGCTAATATTTTGTACCGTGCAAATTAGCTTGGCTGAAAGTCGGCGATAGCGAATCAACAAATTTATGGCGAGGTTCTGAAGTTGCATCTAGTCCTCTGTCTTGCGATTCAGTGTGATTCTAAAAATATATTTCCAAATAAAACGCCATTTTAGACTATTCCAAGTATAGACGAATAAATAATAAGTGGGGCCAATGCATAAGCTTACCAAAATCTACAGGTAAAGTTTCGATATTTAATTGTTGCTATGTAATGTTAACTGAACTGGGCGTGTTTTTAATGACAAGATATCAACAATGAAACAGGCAAAAACGCACTTTTATCTGCGCTAATATTTCTCAGATGAGTGTCACAGGAATAATTTCAACTGATTCAAAATTATTTGATTTTTCCAACAATGAGCCACATGATAGCAAAATTATTTAATATCTAAACGCAATTAAATTTGATCAGTTTATGGCGGATTAATTCAAAAATTTCCTTAGCTGCACGTCGCTGACGAATTTATTGTTGTATAAAAGACGTTTAAGGCTAGCGTGGTCCTGTGGTTGCGGGACAGGCTGTGATGCTGATGGACGCGGGTTTAATTCCCGTTGCTCTCTGATGCTTGGCGGGTGGCTTACTCAGTGACTAAAAATAATTGAGTATCTGCGTTCACTCGAACAAGGGGTAATAATGGTGGTCGTCTAAGGCGCGGTGCTTGCCACATCGCCCCGTACCAGAGATGGTGCGCAACGACCGAGCAGAGAGAGCGAACATATGAGAGCCTTAACTTCTCAGTTCGCAGGCCGTGCTTCCACGCGGGGAGTTAGAGCACAATAAAAGATGTTTATGACAAATGCAGTATGTAGCGCACAAAAAAAATATTTGAAATCAAAATGAAACTTTTATACGAATTGAACTATGGATATGTGTACTAACATCACTTATGACACCCCTATTGAACTTTGGTTATCGCTTGACAATGTACAACTTCTTGCACAATAGAAATCATACATCTAAAACTTCTAAAAAAAAGAAAAAGAATAAAAGATTGAGTATCCAAGAAAAAACTTGGTAGTCCTAATAAAATAGCATGACAATGGAAAATGTATTTCATCTAAACCATATATTTTTAAAAACGGTTCATAACCAAAATAACAAAAAAATAGTAACCAAAGGCGATATCTATGGAAAAAGTTGAATAACTATCGGCATGTATTTTACCAGGTAATCGAGAGAAAAACTGCTGCCAAATTTGCTACTATGTAGCAGACTTAGAACTATTGTCTAGATTAGAGAATGAGACTAGTTTCTTTTAATAATTCAACAGTATCATGGCGCTTCTAATACTCCAAGCATTCGAAGATCAAGCAATATTATGGCACCAGCCAGACTTAAAAATGTATGTTTCTCAAAATGTTATTTCTGCAAATTTCTGAAAAATATAATTTAACGTACTATGCGTGTGTAAGGTTTCGGCTGTGAAAATAAAACCATAAATAATTCATAAGTCATAAAAATTGAAATATAGTCTCTCAGACAAAAGCATGGCGGTGATTATCAGTACTACGTTAATCGTAGCCTTGTACTTTATATTTGTAATTGTAGAGTAAATCTTTGTTGTAAATGCTTTATTAAAGAAATTAGTTGTTCTTTTGATTTAACTAGATTTTGCCAAGTTAAACAAAATGAGTATCGTTTATGCTTCGCGCTATGAGGTTATTTTTGTGCTCACACCCAAGGGTCCGAAAACGAGTCGTACAGCCACCCCGAAATACATAGGAAAATCGCGGCAATTTATAAGCAAGTGGGTAAACCGGTATTTGGCAGTACATAATGTCGATGACTTTTCATATTGTGGGTCCTCTGGCAAAGTGCCGAAGAAAGTCGAGAAAATGATTCTCACTTTCTTTTCGAAAAATCATTGACTCTCCGTAAAGATGCCGAAATTTTACGCAAAAAAGGCGATACTATATGTGTGCATTTGCGGGCTAATGACGTATAATATCGAAGCACTTTGCAAAAACCTTTGTTGAATGGAAAACATGTCGCGAAACGTCTCGCGTGGGCACAAGAGAACTCGGACTATAACCGAAGCAACGTAATCTTCTCCGACGAAGCATTGCTTTGGGCATTTCCAATCATGAAACGTTCCTGGACAACATTAAAAGGCAGGTTGCTCAGTGTGCTTCATAAAATAAACCAAATTTACAGTCAAACTTTATTACCGACTGCAAAACGCTGGTTTGGAAAGGACGAGGATTGGAGTCTTCAGAAGACAACGACCCGAAACATCGGAGTAAAACATGTAGCTCGTGGAAGGATTGGCCAGCTCAGTCGCCCGGTGCCAATCCAATCGAGAATGTTTGAATTTATATTAAGATAAAACTACGCATAATCGGCCCCTGCAATTTGAATTAGTTCTCGCGACAAATTCGAAGAATTTAGAGGTCCTTTCCGGTCGAATACGCCGAAAATCTTGTGGGAAGCATACCCCGGAGATGCCACGCACTAATTAATGCTGGTGGAGACTGGATGCGCTACTGATGAATTTTCGTGAAAGTCAAGGTCGAATTTGTACAATTAATGTAATTTTTTGTAAATAAATGACGCGGTTTTTTCAAAACAGCAGCTACGCTTTTATCTGACAGACTGTATATAATCTTAGATTTTAAAGGTCATTTTTTTGAAATAAATACATTTCTTTCGTCCAAGATTAACTCTTTTTAAGAAAACCAAGTAAGACAGTTAAAATCAATAGCCTTAAGTGGTTAAATATAAGTATATATCATTATAATACATAATATTCTCTAAAATATGCCAGCTGGTTTGGATAATACAAATGAAAGATGATAAAAAGGATTATAACCGTTTATTGGTTGATTTAATTAAGAGAATGTCATTAGATGACACGCTACCTGCTACCGTCCTAGAGAGTCTTATCCTTACACCAGGATAACGCGTCGTCTCCACAATTAATGTACAGTCAATCCTTATACAACACGGTTAATTCGTTTCATGTTATATTAAAATCACGTCATGAGATGTAGGGTCATACAAATAGAATATATTTCCACACAAGTTTATTGAAAAATTTTTAATTATTTTAAGACTTAAAACTTGATACGTTGAAATTAGAATAAACCAAAAATAAAATTAACAAAAAAAAACCAACACATAAAACAATGCAAATTCTAGCAATAAGAAAAACATATCAAATTAATTTGTATCGTTACTGTCATCTGAAACCGCTATTTTCTCATCAGATGTTGTTTCTTCATTATTTGGTCTGATTAAATTAATTGTAAATATCCGTTCGTTCTTTGTAGTTCTGTCAACAATTCTTGATAAGGAACTAAGCACTTTCCACCGCGCGCTATAGAAAGATCTTTCTTATTAAAATAAAGTTCTAATTCTTTGGCAATGTCTATTTCCCTTTTAGACAAGATTTAAACTTAAATTTGGAGTCAATTCATCGTTTAGGTTTTCGAGGTCTTCATGTTTCGACCCATTTGAGGTGAACTTGCCCATAAGTTCCATTAACTCCGCTTCACTTCAAGTTTGTTTCTGAAATACTTATTCCACATCATGAATATTTACCTTTATCTACTAAACGTGACGTAGCGTTTACTCTTCTGTTATGTTCTACAGGGTGTCCTACAAGGATGTTCCAAGACTACATGTATGGGTTCTTTGAAACATTTTAACAAAAAGTTCCCATGAACACGAGTCGAATTCTTAACCGATTTTGAGATACTGGTGAAGCAAGTTAGGGGTCTTTGGAGGTGCTTGATCATTCTAGCTCTTCCTGTGTATGTCCTCTTTGGGGCCATATGAAGTCATTTGTGTATGGTAGAAGCAAGCCTCATTCAAGGAAAATACTTATTGCAAGAATTCGGCAAGCTTTCGATACGATTCATGAATCGTCGCATTACTTTTGCTCAAAAATTGGAGAAGGCCATTTGGAACGTTTATCTTCATTAATAACTTTAAATGGTTTTAAATAATTTAATCGGTTCAAGAAATGGGAGTTTGTTTTGTCATAAATTTATTATAAACCGGTAACAGCAATACCACTAAAAACTAATCTTTTAAGTATAAGTCATCCTTGTCTACAACTAGTTTTCTTGGTATCAAAAGTTACAATAATGATACTGTTTTTTCTTTTTATTTTGAAAATCTGTTTGAAAGCGTGAATATCCCTTGGTCCGACGGTTGAATTAAAATATAAAGTTATGAGAAAAAAAGACTTATTTTTATGTTGGAATGATCCAATTTCTTGCTGCGGTTAGTTGCATTATTCACAAGCGATAGAATTTTAAATCTCGAATTTCTTTCCTTCATATGCCTTTCTGCGGATCCGATAAAACAATTATTAAACTCATCAAAGATATGTTTAGTCGTCCAAACTTTATGTTTCGATCGCCAGAATGAAGGTAATTGAGACTTATCCTTTGCTTTCATTATTCGAGAACTGAAACAACAAAGTGTATTACCATATTGATTTCAACATAAAATTTCTGATAAGGTACTACACATTTTTTCCAGTAGAACGCTGTCCCATCAGCGTTGAAAATCTGATCTGGAGTATACTCTCCTATGTCTGTGATTATGCGTACTTCCAGTGTAAATTTATGGATAGCTTCTCTATCTGCTGAAGCTTCTGCTTGAAATTTGAAATTGTATAACGAAAATCTCTTCTTTACCTTTTCGAACCAGCCTTTACTTGCAGTAAATGACTGATTTTGTTGTTCTGCAGAATAATGTACAATTTTTCATATGTTTGTAGATGCTAAGGGCTTTATGTCTAGTTATATTTCTACTTAAAGGAATTTCTTTATTTATACAGCACTCAAGCCAAACTATAAGAATTCTCCATTTGAATTATATCAATATCTCGTGTTCGGGCCATATATATTGCCCTTAAAGAGCATCCTTCATAAACACTTTTCCTAATTTTCGTTTCTCTTTATTATTCTAATTGTAGCTTCGTTTAGATTTAATAATTTTCCAGCAGATAAATGTTCTTCTCCATGTTTTAATCGATTTCAGATTTTAATTTTGCCTTCCAGCGAAATAAACTTTCTATTTAACTCTTTTTTGTTGTCGGACAACAATCTAAGGTCTAAAAAATATTCCTCGGTAATTATTTGAATTTTTGTAATAACTTCAAATAGAGAATTTGCACGCAAAATGTTGAATCGCGATAGTTATAAAATTAAGCCCGAAATATCCTTATTTAACAATTTATAAACTTCTTATACTACTTCAAAATACTCCTGCTATATGTGGAACGCCCAAGTTTGTTAAGTTATGCTTTGTGAAAACCACGTTATTATAGAATGGCGTGTTGTAAGGGGGTTGACTGTGCTAAAAAGTACATAGTGTGAAGAAAAGTCTTAAAAAGATAAAAAGAGTTTGTTTACAAACGATTTTGAAAATTTATGTAGTAGCCTACGTACACTACGTGCCATAACTAGTAGAAGAGTTTATAGACCGCAAGGTTTTTTCCTTTATAAAGCTGATTTTATTTTCACTAGTGGGGTTTTTATCAATACTTAACATTATTATATACCTATTATATTATATTTATAGTTTTCAAAGGTGTTTCAATGTATATTAATATTGAATTCTAATTTTAAATTGCCTTAAGAAACCACGAGGATGTTCAAAGGCCCGTTCTCCCTATCTTCACTTTAATATTCTTCGTAACTTTGGCAATGGACTTACACTGATCCGGCCAAATCCGGGTAAATCACAGTATTCGCGGGAAGTACGACCTGCGGGCCAAATTAAACCTGTGCCTAGATTACCCGAAATTTCAATTTCGCTCTAAGCGGCCCTCGATTCGAACGAATCCCACCAAAGAAATCGATAAACCCATGGGTTGCAGCCGCAGTAGCCGTGGGCGACACCGCCGACAGCGGCGCCTACGTCTGAACTACACTCGACTCCTCAGCGATACTTTTTCTGCAATGGGCGCTCTGCGGCGGAACCCAGCCGGCAGACATCTACAACCGCAGATGCTCGTCTTTGCCGAATCCGTCACGCAAACGAACGTTGCTGACGAATGGTGGAGCTGCAGAGAAACAGTCGAGGGTCGCGGTTAACGGTCCCGAGTGTGCTGGCTGGCTGGCTGGTTCGGTGCAAAAAAGGTTGAGGCAGAAAGAACGCTCCGCGACCGCATGCATGCAAGAAAGTACCGGAAAGCCGACGAATCGATCAAGCTGTCTGTCTGGTCGTCTTGGCCAGCCGGCACTCGCAGGTGAGGCACGGAACCGGCAAATCTCGGGGCATTAGGCAGGTAGCCGGCAGCAAAAAGGCGCCCGGTCGCAACACGCCGAGCGGCCGCAAGACTCACCAAGAAAAAGACGGCGCAGGGCAGCGTGGCGGGCGCAATTTCATCCGCCGGTCGACGGGGTGCGAAGCACTGCACTGAGTCTGAAGATCACTGCGCGACACGGCACGAAACCTCGAGTGCTACAGCCGCGAACTGCACGGATGCTGTCGGACGTTGCCACGTGAGCTGCCGAATCGGTCGAGACGCGGACGCATTCGCATGCCCGGCTGTAATGAACGACTTCGAATGATCTCGTTCACTGTTGGCGACGGCAACGCGGTCCGCCTGGGAGAGCACGCGCAAGTCGAGGCTGCAGATCTCATTACAATATCTGCGGCTGCCGCCGCTCGTATTCCTGCCCGGTTTTTCGCCATCTACTCCACCACAATGTTCTACAGTGCGATTCAACCCCACCAAGGCTGCTCAAGGGCCATTTCGGATGTTAATCCGGTGCTAGAGCGGTCAATTCATTGTGCCTCCGTCCATCACCTTTCAACACAAACATACAAATCTGTGACGTTATTGTTCCCATTGCCGTTGTTCTATAGATTGAGAAACACAGTCGCAAACCATTTCCAAACTGGATCAAGGTCCATTCGTTACATTCTTTATTTATTTTGTTTTTCATCATCTTTTTTATATTTTCGACAAATATCAATTGATTTTGTTGCCCATCTTCATTTTTTATTGTTTTTTTTTTGTTTATTAGTTTTTACTCCCTTTTCACATTTTTATATTAGAACAGTTAGATATATTGATATTGAGTCGGATTCCATGATTAAATTTTCATGTTATCTTATTTTTTTTATCCGCGTCGCAATTAATCCTTTTTAAAATTGTTGATTTATGCTTGAACAGCAGTCTAATATAAATCAAATTTATTTGTTACATTTTTGAATATTTTGACCCAAAGCATAGATTTTGACTTATCACCTACACTATATATATATATATATATATATATATATATATATATAATTTTAGGTGTTACTATAAATATAAATAAATATAAACGCAAAACTTGAAATCAGTAGGTTTAACTGTTTTTGTACAATTAATTCCAAAAAATCATCTTGAAAACGGGTATCTGGACTATAATACCCCCTTAATGTTGCAGCAGTAACATAATGTTTATTTTTATTCTGAAGTTGCATAACCTAACTTTAGTATTGTTGACATTATGGCTTCGTTTTTATAACGGATAGAGAACTGTTAATTAAGTTAGTAAATATGCATCTGCTTCTACACCATAAAAGGAATAACAGATACAAAGGCAACATAATTATGCAAAATTCCTGGTAGGACATTACTGCCGCTACTGTGATTGGGCATGCGCAACTTTCAAATGTTTACATAAGGCTTATGTGCGTATAGGCGGCTTACAATCGAAACTCCGCTCGGCGGAAGCAAACTAAATGGCCGTGGCAGACGCGCTTTTTGCGTTCGATAATGGAGCGACCCGATATCCGCGGCGGGCCGGCCATTTGGTAAGAGCGAGAGCGACCAAGGCGTGCGTGCATAAACGCACGGACTTTTTCGTTTAAATTAAGCACTCAGAGTACGACATGCTAATGTTTATATCAGCCGTCTTTGTTTACTTTCCGTTGAAATGTATAAGCTGTTTTTGTTTACTACGCACGGACCTCTTAATGTAAAT
Organism: Sinelater perroti; assembly: GCA_036346155.1. Lineage (NCBI taxonomy): Eukaryota > Metazoa > Arthropoda > Insecta > Coleoptera > Elateridae > Sinelater > Sinelater perroti. The sequence goes on from JARFIY010000001.1 coordinate 43,742,709, forward strand.
CAAGGGCCGAGAATGATGCCTCATTTCTTTATTTACTTTTTGTTCAAATGTATAGATAAATGATGAGTCCGTTCCCATTATTTTGCAATAGCATGAGATCTAAAATCTCTAAAGAAGAATTGTAATTTTTTATTATTACATTTATTATTCTAAATAATTATTAGGAACTATTACTGTATTATATTTAAGTAATCTAACCAAATGAAATTGAAAATTATTTGAACGAGGTATTAATAACTGAGGTTCAAAGTGCAAAGTTAGTTTGTCTGTGTACTGTAAATTATTTATGTATATACAATTAAAAATTTTCATTCTAAAGAACTTTTGGTTATTAACAATGCTATTTATTCTTCTTTATTATGAAATTTTTTGTAGAGAAGCTCCTCATTTTAAGTTTAGTTTAACAAATTTATATTTAGGCTCTTTAGCAGCAACAAATGAAGTTATAGTGCGCTGGTAGGCTTTTCACGGTGTTTATCATCAAAAAGCGAATTTGGCTGAAAACTCATTATTCTTTATTAAGTGAAATTTTACAACATTCTTCAGTTTGTTAGTACCCTTTTCCTCTCATTTGATGTCTTTGTTTATAAAAATGAGATTTTCTCATTCTTACACGAGACAGGCCCTATAAATTAATCAGCACAACCAGGAAATTTGCTTTGAAGTAAAGTAACGTGCTGTGTGTCATGTAGCTCCATTTTGTTGCCCCCACATGTCATTCAAGTTCAAATTATTGGTTTCATTGAAAAAAATTGTTTAGTAGCCTTTGATAGCATCATTTGTACTCAAAAAAGTACTTGCCAATGATTCCTTCAACCTACATTGCACACCAAACGGTGAATTTTTGTTGATGCACTGGTTTTTCGTTAATAGCTGAGTTTCACTGCCCCAGCCTTGACAACCTTGACAATTCACAAAGTTATTTAAATAGAAATGAGCTTCCACTGCTGTGTTTTCTAAAACTCAGTTCACAAATAAACTGTTTCTGGTAACCTGCTTCTTTAAGTTCTGGAGTCAAATGAATTTCATTCACCATAAAAGGGATAACTGGTAAAAAAGCAACATAATTATGCAAAATTCCTGGACATTGCTGACACTACTGTTTAGTCATGCGCAACTTTCAAATTTTTACATATGGCTTACGTACGTATGTTATGGACGGCTTATGCTTTACGTATTTCTTATGCACGGCTTAAGCTTACGCCCATTGTGTAGGCGTTTACAATCGAAACTTCGCTCGGCGGAAGCAAACCAAATGGCCATGGCAGACACGTTTTTTGCGTACGGTAATGCAGCGGGCCGATGACAGCCGCGTCAGCTCGGCCATTCGCCAAGGAGCGAGAGCTGCCCGATGTCTATTTTAATTGACAACCCTACGTGTGCTAAGGGTGCGATCTAACGTTTACCTCATACAGTTTAACATTTTGATTGTCATGCGTACTCAGAACGTTTTGTCATACGAACGCTGTTTTTTGTTGTCACTAAGTTGAAAATTTCCTATCGGTCAAAAAATGGAATTAACTCGTAAACATCTTCATGAATTATTTCAACAATAGTACATCGATTAATTCATTTTGACTTTTGTTGGTGAAACCCCATACAAAGCCACAGTATATCGTCGATTCAATGAGTTTAATCGTGGTCGTAGTTGGCCGGCAGTTGAATTTAAAGAAGGCTGTCCAAAATCGACTGTGGTACCAGGAAACATCAATGTCGTGCACGAACTGATAAAGTAACATCGTCATGTAGCTTATCATAAAATTCAGGCATCTTTAACATTAGTATGACTATCATACGTTACATATTGCATGAAAATTTAACCGTGACAAAGCTGTGTGCGCGTTGGATTCCGCACAAGTGAATTGTGCCGATTGGTCGAAAGAAATGCTCAAGAAATACGATCGTGGTAATTTAAGTACCGTTTACAATATCGTCACATGTGACGAACCTTGGATTTATGCGTAAGAATCTGAAAGTAAACAGCAGTGGACTGTACGGGTCATCCAAGATGAGCCAAAGCCAACAAAAGTCTTCGAAGCAAATGGTCGCCTGTTTTTTGCAAAAACTGAATATGTTGTAACCGTGGTTATAAAAGATTGTAAAACGGTCGCTTCTAAATGGTACACAACCATTTGTGTTTTAGAAGTCTTTAGAGAAAAAACAAAAACTAACGCTCGACGCCGGATCATTCTTCACTATGCCAATGCGAGCTTACACTATTCTACGCAAACAACTGGCTTTTTGAGCACTCATAACGTTGAATTGATGGGTCATCTGCCATACAGTTCTAATTTGGCCTCTAAAGATTTTTTTGTTCCCACAAACACACTGCGTGGGCAACAATTTTCGACCCTGGATTGTTGATGTTTTTAAAACCCACGATTTGCAAAAAATGCTATAAAAATTGATTCTAGCGTATGCAACAATGTAATGATCGCCAGGCACAATATTTTGAAAATAAATAAAAAAGTTCCTAACATTAAACAATTGTTTTTGTTGGTTTTTCGCAATAAAGCAGCTCACGTATCTATCCGATTCAAGTAGTGCTTCTTTTGTTGTTTTCCCAGAGGTTGCCTTTTTTACCTACACATCTCACATTTTCGATTTAAATTTTTCTCGGCCTTTCCCTTCTCCTCTTTGAGACACTTTTCGGTTCATGTACTTCTTTAACTAGTTTATTATGTTATTTTGTCTACATGTCCATACCGGTTTTATTGAATTTCTTCTATTTTTTTTATTGGTTTTTTTCTGTTTCTCTGTATGTTATATTTCTGATCTTATCCGTTTTGCTTTTACCCTCAATTTTTCTTACGTATCTAATTTCTATAGCTATTATATTCTTTCTTTGTCATTCAGTTAATTTTCTGCACTAAATTTCAGTATCGGAGCAACAACTTTCTTAAAAATTTGCACTCTTGCTTTCTTTGGTATTTTCTTTTTTTCGATTAAGGTTGTCGTAATTCTGTCTTTCCCCAATTGTGATTTTTTTTTTATTTTCTCATTAATTGTTTTATCTTCTGTAGTTATTGATCCTAAATATTTAATTTCTGTTCTTTGTCTAGTTTTTTATTTTCTAAACATGTCGCGTGTTTTTATAATTATTTTCCTATCGTCAGAGTCTTTGTTTTTTAATTTTTATTTACATATTGAATTTTTCTAGTTCTTTCCCATATTCCTCTAACTTCTTATTCAAGTTTTTTCATCCTTCGCTATGGTAAATCATGTCGTATGCAAAGCACAGTTTACTTATTTTACTTTGTCCCATCTTTCAGTAACTCAATTCATACGGCTTAATTTCTTGCTCTGCTTTTTTTAGTACTTGGTCTAAGACCAGTGAAAATAATGATGGACTCAGCGTGCCGCCTTGTCTTACGTTTGATGTTTTCTCAAATAAATTCGATTTGTCCTGCTTTATCGTAATGTAGTTCTGTGTATCTATATAAAATTTCTACAGCCTCTGTATTTTTATTTGCTTAATTTTGTATGTGGTACTCTTATTTTTGTAGTGTCTCTTAGATGTCTTCATTTTAATTTTGTCGAAGCTTTTTCCGTATGCATGAAGCACACATGTACATTTTTACCTTCTTTAACTGTCTTTTTTTATTTGTTTCGTTGTAAATATTGTATCACTTACCCCTCTATCTATACCAAATCCAAATATTTTCTTCGAGCGTCTTATAATTTGTCTCAATCTCTTTTCTATTATGCTAACATATATTTTAAGTGCAATATTTAGAAATATTATTATTTTATAGTTTTGGTTGTTTTTACTGTTCTTTTTTTTTAATATTGGGACTATATATAATTGCTTTTCTTTTTTCCTCGATATAATTCCTTTCTGTACTTCAATCACTATTCGTTTCAGTTCTTTGAGTGCTATTTCTAGTAGTGCTTTCAACATATCTGCAGTTATCAGGTCTTGTCTGGGTGCTTTCTTTGTTTAGCTTTTTGTTTATTTTTCTCAGTTTTTCAATGTTTATTTTTATGTGTCTAGTTGTATTTCATTTCACGAAGCACTGTTTCTATCTTTTCATAATTTTGTTCTCATCTTTTGTAATATTTCCGTCTTCATCTTTAATATTTTTAATTGTTGAAGGTCTTATTCTTATAGATTTGTTTTAACATGCCGAAAAATAGTTTTAATTTTGGTAATATGTTTTTCATTCTTTCTACAATCTCTGTCCATGATTTTTCTTTTATTCTTTTATTATATTTTTAACCTGACTTACATGGATTTTATGTACTTGGTAGGTCTCTGGTCTTTTTATTTTCAAATACTTTCCTTATTTTTTCTCTGTACTTATAACATTACTCTTTCCGTCCACCACTTTTTATGCTATAGCTATATATAACTTGCCTCTGCTGTTGTTATAATCTTTTCTTGCGAATTTTTGTGTGCTTTTTATACTTTTTGTCTGTTTTCGTTTCTTGTTATCTTGCTTAATCTGCCCCAAATTTTGTTTTTTATTTCTTTGTTTCTTAGCTTATAGCATTTAATTTTCTTATCTTCCTTTTTTCTTTTTCCCTTCATTTCGTTTCGTGTTTTTATTTCTAACCAAAAGTGATCACTCCTTATTTCGGATACCCTTCTTACTCTTATATCTTTAACTTTTTTCTATATGCTTTTATTTATTAGAAAATAATTAATTATTGATTTATCATTTCTACTTGCCTTGTTATTTTGGAGATATTCTTTTTTACAGAGCGTGTATTTCCGATTTAGGTTTATTTTACAGTCAAAGCTAGATAATTCTTTCTCCACTATTGTTTTTCAATTTTCTTCTTTTTTTCTAAAAAAAGATTCAATTCTTCGGTTTCTTATCTTAACTTTTTTATTTAGATTTTTTAAAACTACTAATTTGTTATCATTTCTATCAATCTCGCCTTGTAATTCTTAAAAAAACTTATTTCCATTTTCTTCCCATCTTCGTTTAATCCAATATCTCACTATTAATGTTAGTTATTAATTTTCTTCCCCTTCTTTTATGTCCATTGGCATTATTCTTTTATTTACAAAATATTTATTTACGATTTTATCTTTTTATCTTTAGTTGTAAATACGACTCTCGCTTAGCGTTATATTTTATCTCTATTCCTGATCAGTACAACCAACATCTGTTTGGTAGTTTTTTTAATTTCTCCATCCTTTCTTCTTATTTCTGTGATTTCTATATAGTGTATATATTCTTTGAATTCCCTATTTCTAATTTAATAATTTGTTGTTATTATATTATTTTAATATTCTCGTTATCATTATAGATGTAAATCCTTTTTTGCTCTTACTACCCCCACGCCTGTTATATAATTTACCATATTTCTTATCACTGTAGTTCCTTATTTTCTTTTTTATCGCCTAGTTTGAATTACAACTATTAGTAACTATTTTTGGCTACTAGTTTTTTAAAGTTGCGGCCTTATTAACTTTCCTCATTTTCCTTCCTTGTTATCCCATTTCCATTCTTCTGTTCTTGTACCTTACTTTTGTTGTTTTCTATTTTCCTTTTTTGCTTTCGTTTTCACTTATTTTTGTATGGCTGCTCTTTTTGTACAAGCCATTTTGGATAAATATAATTTTCTTTGTCTTAATTCTTAATTTGTTTTTATTCCGTATTACTTTTTTGTTTTCGATTTAATTTGTAAGTAGAACTAAATATGTTTTATTCTCTAGTTTTGTTACGATTTTTCCTTTTACTTTCAACTATCTTTATAAGAAATTTTCGATTAAGTTCTTTAATTATTTTAAGTTGTTTGTGTCTACTTTTATTCCTTTTCTTATATGATTTTCCTTATTTTTATATTCTCTTCGTTTGGTTTTTTTATTTTCCACTCTTATTTGTTTAAGTTCTTTATGATATTATTTTTGCTGTTGTTGGTCTTTGTAAACATTTTGTGTATTTTTTCTCCCATTAATCGCAACATATTCATCATTACTTCTATATTTCTTTCTAGTTTTTAAATTATTTTATATACCCCAATTGTAACTGAAGTAGTTAGGACTTTTTGAAATTCTAGATCTATATTTTGGCTGATGCGTATCTGGTAATAATAGAGAGAATTAATTTAGTGACCTGTTATAATTTATTGCTGACGTTAACTATTGGTTTGCATTTTTGTTTCATTTGTTTGAGTAGACCAAGACCTAATTCGTTTTTATTTATTTATATCTTTATTTGAGAGACATTTATTTACAAATTAAAAATAAACAAATCAAATAGCTACAGTGACTTTAACTTATAATTTGAAAATTATATTTAGAAATCTCTTTTCATCAGTTTGCAATATGAATTGAGTGGTGATATAGGTAATACTTGTGCAAATGTGTGATTATAAGATAAATGGTTCATCAAATTTAATTTGATGCAAATATTCAATTCAAATATTCTTATCTTATATATTAATGTAGAAATGCTTTGAGAGTAAAAAGTAAATTTCCTGAGAGGACAAATAAATGTTTACGATAAGTCAAAAGTCACATTGTATTAACGTAGTAAAACACTTCATTTAACAAGATGTATGATTCTCGATAATCCTAGCTTGGCCGCTAGGAGAGAGCACGCAGGCGATAATGGCGAAGGCTGTAAGGCTGTGCGGCAGAGCTCGCACGGTTGCCTACAGTGACGTAGCAAAATTTTAAGTACGAGTCAATTATTGTCTTGTACTGTTTATTTTAATCAGCTTTCGAGTGCTGGACTCGCGCCTCGTCCTTTTTTAAATTAACAAATTTTTAGACGAGGGCAGCGCAGGGCCGAGACGATGGACTCGCGCCTTGTCCTTTTTTAAAATAACAAGTTCCGGGACGAGAGCAGCACAAGGCCGAGACTATGGACCCGGTATAATCTTCTTATAATATAATTGTCTTATCTCCCTAACTTTCTTTCTTTCGTTCTAAACTTATAATTCTATCTCCTCCTAGACGCTTCAACCGATTTCCTTGAAACTTGCACACCACATTCACAACTATATTTGCTAAAAATCAGCCTTCTAACTTTAACCGTTTTGGAATTATTTAAATATTTTGATTGTGGTATTGTATAGATGGAACACCTGTGACAGATAAAAACATTTTTTTTTTGAAAAACAGCGCCATCTGTTGGACGTTAAACAACAACGCGTAGCCGGGTACAACTATTTTAGAATAAAAACAAACATTCTCTTACCGTTGCCAACATTAATCTAGAGAAAAATTAAAAATTACTGCAAATGAACGTAAAACGTAAAAATTACGGGAGTGCATTATGAACGAGCGCATAAGCTTTGCATTAATTCAACATTACGTATTACGTATTTCCTATGGGCGGCTTATGCTTACGCCCACCATGAATGGGCGTTAAATTGTTCCATGTTTCTGATCCAGAGAAAAAGCCGGTCTTATTAAAAATGTATTCGTTCGCACATTGCACAAATTTGAGGGAAGGCGGGTGAAAAACTGTCAGTCTAGGACGCCAAAAATATCTTTTGGCGGGCAACTCCTAGTATATAATAATAGGATAAGGAAAGTCGTGTGATGTTCACACCAGATTTTTTACGCATCCTATCTGGAACTTTAAACATAGAGGTCTGAGCGCCAAAATTCCCGCAACAACTAATTTCTTTGCATAGTGATTAGAAATGGCCGGCAAGGTTCTGCAATTTCTTCTTATAGGACCTTGTGATATCACAGGCGTGCGCTAACAAATTATGCACAATTCTCGAAATTAAGGCGGAAATCATACGCGTGATTGAAGGCATCGGGCAAGACATCTGCGAGTGAGTTAACAGTAATTCTGAGGAACGCATAAATGCCTGCCGACTTGCTGCTGGTATGTATATGCCTGACATAATGTTTCATATGTAGATGGAAGATTTTACTAATTACAAAAGAAAATTGCTTTGTAAGGTACTTAAAAATACAAAGGAGACTATTAAAAAAACTTTTATTTGTTATTAGAATACAAACTTTGGGAGATTATTTTTTAAAAATAATGTCATCTAAATGTATTCTGCATATTGGCAACACTTTTTTAAACAGGAAGCAAAAATTCTGAACACTGCGCGACACGCAGTTTTCGTAATGGCTGTCATTTCTTGACCGATTTTTTTTCAATTGAACTAGAGAAACCGGATTGTTGCTGTATATCCTTGATTTAATATATTCTCACAAGAAGAATTCCATAGCAGTCAAATCAGGGCGCTTAGAGGCCAGCTTATATAATCTCTTCTGGAAATCAATTTTTGAGGGAAAATTTCAAACTTGTGGCAGAGACATGTCGAAGTGTGTGATGTTGCTCCATCCTGCTGAAACCATGTACTTTAATTATAGTCAGCAAAATTTTGCCGTTCGGGTACCAAGAAATTATTCAGCATAAAACTGAAGTCGCTGTTAACACGCGGCCCCTTTAATCTTCAAAGAAGTACGGGCCGATTACTTCTTGTGCTGACATTGCAGCCATACAGTAATTTTTGATGAATGAAGGGGTTTCTCATGCTTACATTATGAGTTTGTAGCGCTTTAGTAGCGACAATTCTGTTTGCTAACGTGGCCATTAAGGTGAAAATGTGCCTCACCTGAAAACAAAATGTTGTTGAATGAATGGGAATGCTCAGTTATACAGTTAACGAACTGAAGCCTTTGACTGGCATTGTTGGGCTTTAATTCTTGCACCAACTGAATTTTATACTGACGCAGACACAAATGTTTGCGCATAATGGGTTGTAATGACTGGGCACATTCAAAAAACTTACCCGTCTATGAACAGATACATCAGGATTGTTGTGTGCTCTCTATGTTTTTGTCAGTTCTTGATGACTTTGGTCATTGTAAATTTGGTTTATCTATAGTTGAATTTTTTTTAAACTTACACACCCATTTTCTAAAGAAGCACTTAGCGTTTGATTTATGTTACGCAAACCACGATGATTACTGAACCTTTTCCTTGGAATAATTGACGAATTATTGTTTTTGTAAAATTCTTACACACAAAACACACGGTCGGCTCCCGAGAAACGTTCCATAGCAATTCCATAGCATTCCCGAAAGCTGCACTATCGATTAATATGTGCCGCGCGCACCTCAAAACTTTCTTTTGCGAAACTCAGTATAACCAATGTCTTGGAAATTTAACTAATTTATTAAATTTTTAAATATGGTGCCCTTTATAGAATGGTGATGATATTAATAAGGCAGTTTTCTAAAAACAAGCACAAACAATATGATGGCGTCATGTCGAGTGTACGTAATGACCAAGAAATTTCTGCGAAACGGAAAATGACTTGAGTAAATAAATCTCTAACAACGGCTACGGTTGGTGCTGAAGTGTAAGTAGGTGATTTGTCTTAAGAAAAACGTAAATATTTTCTCCTTTAACATCCAACTCCTTTAATTCTGGGATGATAAATTTTTTAAGTATTGTAATGGACCACTCGGCAGTAACTATAACGGTAGTGGAGAGGCAGACGTGTAAATAGCCGCTCTCGTGGTGCGGTGTGGGATACGATACCGATCCGGCTCGTAAGGACCAAAAAATGGAGAGGTATGGCGTTTAAATAGCCGCTCTCGTGGTGCGGTGTGGAAACGTAGTACGGCCCGTAGTGGAAGGTCAGCCGATAAGGCCAAAATCGTCCCTTAAACGGCCGTCGCGTTAGCGGATGGGGGCGGCTACCGATATCAACCAATGAATTGCCAAATTGCTCACCTGAATCGGCTTCGGCTTCGGCTTCGGCTTCGTCGGCGATTCCAAGGTGGCCACCTCTGCGTTGCGGATCTGGTATCTGCGGGATGTTGAGACACGACTAAATTGGCCGAGCTGCGATGCGTGAATATTTGCGGGGTGTTGAATATGCGTGAATGTATGCGGGTTAAGACACGACCGTATTGGCCGCGCTGCGGGGCATGAATCCTTGCGGGGATGCGAAATGTTTCTTGCGGGTGAAGACACGACCGTATTGGCCGAGCTGCGGTGCTTGAATGTCTCGGCTGAGCAAAAGCCCATGCCGTTCGTGTGCGACGGCAAAACGTAGCTGATATCAAAGGTCCGCATGCCGCCGCGATATAAAGCGGTTCAAGGGCGAAAAGGCCGCCACACCAGGTAGCGTTATTGTTTTTACAAAAATAAAGACCGTTAACTCCATATTTGGCTATTCTGCATCATACTGGAACTTTGGAGGAATTAATGGGTTCTTATTGCAGTTCTGTGGTTTTCTGTAGCCTTGTCATTTATATTTTGTTTATTCACGAATTTTGATAGATAAAAATGAAAATCTCCGCCGACACTAGCAAAACCAAACAAATGCTGCGTACTACCGAAATGAATACGTTACGAATTATGGGGAAGAGGAAGCAAGCCACGAGTTAGAAAAAAGGATGTAAGTGATGAGTGTAGTATAATGGATACAGCCCGAGTTGTAAGAAGAAGAAAGGAATGGAATAAATACGAAAATAAATCAAATGATCATAAACTCATTAAAATAGCACGAGATAATAAACAACATGATAAAACTCGCTAAAGCAGACTACAAAACAGATGGACGGAAAATTGAATTTTCTTCAATAATTAAAGAGTGAATAAGAACATACTTAAACCTACATAAGAGCAGAAGAAGTATAATAGAGTTTTGTTCTCACGGCGAAAAAATGATATATGATAATCAGTTTAATTGAGAACTAACCGAACTAATGTTCGAAGTTATCTTTCAGACACGATATTTAAAAAACAAAACTTTACAACTATATAAAAGCGGAAGTAAAGTTTGCTTTGCACCACCTAATGTGTGTAAATTGCACGCAAGGGGTTGTGCTACATTTATAAAGCAGTTACCTAGTGCCAATAACAGAAAAAGATACCTTACGGATATTAATATTTGTTGAATGTGACTCTTTTTCTAACTAAACTTTATGTATTTTAATATAAAATTTAATAAAGGAACATAAATGTATGTGTTTTTTGAGGCAGTCGTAATGAGAGCTAAAATGAGTTTATTCCTGCTTATAAAAAACTTACCGATAAAGGTCAACATATTTAAAAGCCATCAAAACTCTACTAAAATAGCGATAAAATTTTTTAATAAATTTAATACAGAAAATATGCTAATTATAATTATAATTACTACAATCTTAAAATACTTCAAAAAGATCAGTCACACATGCAAATAAGTTATAAAAATTTAATAGAAGCCGTGGTGTTAGAAAAAACAATTTTCTTTTTGTGTTTATTTAGGATTGTTTTTATTTGGTTTGTAACATTTATTTGGGTATGAAAGAAAAGTTTTTCCTAAATCCACTTAGAATGTTACAATCTTTTTTAATTCATTATAATGTGCAATCTGTTCAGCTTTATAAAGTCAAAGAAACTTATATGACTTAACAGAGATTTATTATATTTTACAAGAAATAAAGAACATAAACGTTATATACAGAAAAAACAACTTAACACGGCGATAGTATTTAAAATATTTTAAGTCTAACCTAACTTTAAAAACCACAAGATTGTATAAAAAGATTGTTAAAATTTATAGATGTGACAATAGCATAAGCAGTTCAATCCTATTTTCGAAAACGCTCGACTTATATATAGTTGTACAACAAATGGTTTTTTGGGCAAACCCCAAAACTCCACTTCATTTGATATCGAGTTAAAAAAATGCATTACGATGACCACTTTTTTAAATATATTTATTATTAATGAATGCTTTTTTGGATACTACGGCTTTGATTAGTGTAGTCAGCAACCTTTACAATGTTATGAAACAAGTTGTTGTCCCTAATAAGGTTCAGGGTGTAAGTACAAGCTACGTCCGGAAAGTAATGCGATTATTTCTAGAAAATTAGTTTAATTGAAGATATATTTATATACACTTAATATTTTTTAAAATAACGTTCTTAAACATCAGTTCACCGTTGTTAGCGGTTTTTGTCACTCTTGCCTAGAATTTCCTTCAGAGCACTCGTCGTAGCAGCTCGCATATTTTAGCAGACCCAAAATAGTGTCCTTTCAATCTGAAAAGAAACCGGATGAAGTCAGGTTCGAGCTATAGGGAGGTTAGGGCAACGTTGCTACGGTTTGTTTCATTAGATCTCTCACTAACAGGGACGCATGGATCGGCACACTGTTGTAGTAAAGAACCCAGCTGTTGGTGATTTTCGGACGAACGCGCGTGACTCTTTTCTTCAGCGGTTTAAGGACCTTCATGTAAAATGCTACATTGATCGGGTGATATTAACTCTTTATAGACAATACCTTTAGAGTCTAAAAAAATAGTGAGCATTGCTTTTATCTTTCATTTAACCATTCGAGTCTTTTTTAGTCGAAGAAACTAGACCACGTGTCACTTAGAGCTCTTATCTTTTCACCCCCGGATCGTACTAAAAAACTCATGTTTTGCTACTAGTTGTCCTTTTCTCCAACAATCAGGCTTACTTCGCACGTGGTCTAAAAGTTTACGAGAAGTAAAATGTACCTTTTTTTAATGCAACACAAAATTTTGGAATTTGCAACTCATGTACAGTGGATTTAAGAAGTGCCAATTTATCATATTGGTCGAAATCCACGTAGGCTCAGCTATCATCGTTAGATTAACCATTAATCACCATGTCTTGGAATTTTTCAAAACAGATAAAATCCAAGCTACACTATTGAAACTTAAAATCACTTTCTCGACCAATAACTATTACAGTCGTTTATTCCTTGCCACGACACACATAACTTATCCGGTGGGAGATCCAATTCTGCATACTTCCAGTCTACTATCAAGCATAAAAGCTGATTCCTCGTAGACGGTATAAGCGGATCTTACAAAAATAAAAAAGGATGTAGAAGAATGTTATGGGTTTATTAAAATATGTTTTTAGGATGAGTATTGCAGCAGACCAACATCTTTAAAACACATGCCTAAAATCATCGAAAAAACATTTCCATATAAAAATTTTTGCACTGATTCAGTGAAATCCAGATTTAAACCATATCAAACATACGTAAAAGAGATAGGCGCGCTGCCGCGCAAAAATGTGAATTACAAATGATTATTTATTGTCCCCATTAATTTAGCTTGTTATTTATTCTTGGTGGGTCGCTTTGTGTAGGTTAAAAAGAAATTCAGCGGCTTACTTAAAACATTTTGAAACTATATTGTACGATATATTGCATCCAAAAGATGTGTTTTATTTTTTTATTGTTCTTTTTTTTATTTGTTTGCATTTATTTTCTGGTTCAAAGGTTTTATATAAATTGCTTTATTTTTTAATAGCTTTACAATAATTATAATATTTATTAATATCAAAAGTTAGATTTTAAAAAATGTGAGAAAATGAATTATTAAGAAATAAAAGCACATAAAGATTAAATATGCGTTTTGTTGTCTGCTATTGTATATAATTATCTGGTTTAAATTACCCAATATTTTAATACAGAGTAAGTACATAAAGCAGAGGACATAAACAAAGCATTCGGTGAAATATGTTATGTAACGTATACTATATGATTAACAAACATTACTTGGAGACATTTTTTTAAATAAAGATTAGAGGAACAATTTAGTTATTGGTGCTGTTAATTAGTAGTAAGGCACATAAATAAGAAAAAATTAAAAGAAATGGATAATCTAGTTCAAAGATTAGTTAATGTAGGTAAACAATAATCTCTTACTCAAATTTTTCGATCACAGTTGATAACTATTAAAAAATGAATTTAATTACTTAAGGATGAGCAAGGAAATATGTATCTGATATTCAATGTTGGTTAATTCTACAATTATTACAAGATATTAATTAGGGATAATTAAAAACATTTTATTGTAACTGTATATATTGCTACATTTAGTTATAAATTTATAGGATTCTAAAGAATAATATCGCCATAAACACCGATTACGTTTTTATAGAAACACGAAAGAAAGTTTAAAGAGAATATAAGTACTAGTATTGATGAAATGTAATTTTGTGCGCCTATCTGCATTCTTTATGCTGCTGTAGAAGAATTTATCACGTCTATCACCATACTCAAGAATGTTGAACGCATTAGCGTCGAAGATGCCATTGCCGGACTCCCACTTCTGTTAACTGGTGAGGCCATTTAATGGTGGAACGGGGTACAAACACGTGCCCATATATTTGAACAGGTGATCCAGCTAATTCGCGCCGCTTTTGCTCCACAAAAGCCAAACTTTAGAATTTTTGGATAAGTTTTTACACAATCACAACCAGAGACTATGGCTACGGATCAGTATATAACGATTCAAAGAGATCGTTTTTCCCAAATGTCTCGAGAACTAGATGAAGAGTGGCAGTTAGATATTATATATAGGGTGTTATGACGAAGAGTTCGAAACCGTGCGTCGCGAGCTGACCATAATTACAATGATCTCTTAGAATGTGCCCGGATAATAGAAGCCAACGAATGAGACGAAGCCTCTTCCAAAACAAGTCGTTCATCCATCCAAAACACGCAATAGGTGCACATTTTGAAAAATGTACGGCCACAACGTATGGCGGTATGCTGAAAGAATGATGCTGTCGCGACTAGTTCATCGAACTCACGTCTCAATGGTAACAATGCAAATGAATTAAAATGCTACTATTGAAAAAAATCGGTATTATGCGACGAAAATGCCCCACTTACTCAGCTAGTTTGACATATGTCAGTCTTTGCTACCTGGACGCGAATTCCACCCAAAGACCGGCAGTCAAAATCGACATTGGTGGTGCCTCGGGCACCGCATATTTAAACAACGGCGCGAAAACCAGCCTCGCAAGCTTCGAGTTGTATCAAGTCGATTTGCCAGTTTAAGGATATTCCTATAATCCAGACCGACGGCGTTTGTAAGCCACAAATAGTGAAGACAACCACGGAAACGGTAAACCTAAACGGGCCCAAGGCAGAAACTAACTTTATGGTAATTCCTGACGCACGCGATACTAAGACTGTTTGGGGTCGATTTAATAAAAAAATCTGGATTGGTCGTCAACTATAAGAATCATAGATGACACTTTTCCGGGCGGCGCTACGAAACTGTTGGGGTTGTTCGTAAATATCAAGAGTCACGGAAAAGCCCACGTTGTCCGAAATATCTAACCTCTGCATCGATATTGGCGTACCACCACCGCTTTTGTTGCCAATACCATCGCCCATAGTCACAATGTAGGTAGTGTGACTTTCAATTGGGTTTGACTGAGAACTACGGCCTCGTCTTTAACATCGACTATTACACAACCTCTATTAGAACTTTACAACAGTTATCCGTACCAGACTACAGTCGAACATTTATGGGAAATCCCTGACTTCGATATGGGTAGCCTCGACTACCGAGAATTGAGATTATGCAGATGAACAAAAACAAGTGAATCAACTACTAATTACATACCAAAATCTATTTAAAACACACGGACCACCCACGCTAATAATAGAACATCACATAAACACCGGCGACAAACCACCAATCTCAAGTCCACCATATTGTCTCAATTCGACCCGATAGAAAGTCCTCGAGCCAGAAGTTCAAGATTTACTCCAGACAAATATTGTAGAAGAGTGTGAAAGTGCAAACCCAACGGAAGTACGCGATAGTGTATCGACTACCGAAAATTAAACGTCGTAACGAAGCCAGATCTCTACCCATTACTACGATTGAAAGACCTTCTTCATTCCACTGGGCTATCTACATATATATCCATAATATATTTGAGAAGTGGGTATTACCAAGTTCAGGTATGCGACGCAGATCGTAATAAGACCTCTTTTATCACTATCTACCGCTTTCTACGTCTACTATTTGGACTTAGAAACGCACCAGCCACTTTCCAAAGAATTATGGGCAGGTTCAAGACTAGATTAAACGAGGTGAAGATACTTGTTTATTTGGGCGACATAATCGTTCTATCCCCAAATTTTTCTGCTCATATTCTCGACCTAAGGAAATGCTCCAACAGAATGCGTAAGTTTAACATTTGTATGCATTGACAGAAGTTCCGCTTTAGTTGCGAAAAGCGAAATACTTATTTCTGCCGAAGGCATCCGAACGAGACCCAAGAAAGTATCTGCCATTGTAAACCTTTACCAACCAAAGAACGTGAAATAACTATTAACATTTCTTCAAACCTGCAATTGATGACGTGAAAATGTACAACAAAACAGGAAAAAGCCTTCGCCGCACTGAAACAAACGGTTACTACGGCCCCTGTACTTCGTTAGACAGAGCTAGGTCTCTTCTATAAGTTAAAAAAAGATGCGTGTGCTTACGCGCTCGGGGCAGTATTACTCCGTGGGGGACAATGAGGTACTAATAGAATACGCCAGTTGATTGCTGACACGAGCTGAAAAGGGCTACACTACCACTAAACGAGAGACCTTGACTTTAGTCTTGGCCGTACAGAAATTTAGAGAATATTTGGAAGTAAATTCTACCATCGTCATCACCGACCATCAACCATTAAGATGGTTAATGTTCCTAAAATTGGTTTGATGGGCTTTACCACTACAGCCCTATGATTAATTATTAAATATGCTCCAGGAAAAGCCAATGTCGTCGCTGACGAAAATCCAACTTCTGAATTAGGATAATATTAGAAACTAGTAGATGACTGCCTATACGTTAGTTCGTACATACGAGGTGCGTTCAAGTTCTAAGGTCTTAAATTTTTTTCTCACCAGTGAGAGTAAGCAGAAAGACGTGGGAAATATTTCTAAATTTGTAATATAGAACGGCAGCACCATACAATGCACACAGGTCAAATTATCGTCATTGTGGTGAGAATTGTTTTGTTTAAAATGGAAAATGGCCACGTTTAGTGTTTAAGAACATTGTATAATTATCCGTTTTTCTATTGCATAGTGAAATTCCCATCAAAATTCTTCACTTAAGTGAGAAATGCCTTGATGTCATTGGGGATGTTTTTTTTTGCACACTTACAGGCACTGTAGCATCAAGGGCTTCTTGTGCCCACTAATATGCACTTATTCTAGGACATTCACACACACCCATGGGTTGAGCGAGACTCGAATTTGCGCGCGCCGGCTAGAGGACAGAGGCAACTGCTTGAATCTGCTGAGCTACCGCGTCCCCCATTTAAAATATGGCTTAGTGGGTGCGAAAATTTAAAGAAGCTCGAGAGTTGTGTGGTCTCGGTCACAAACCAGCCAGACCAAAACCATGATTGCATAAGTGTAGCAAGTTATGGGAAACCGTCGATTAGGTGTGCGTAGTATCACATGATGATTTGAAAATGCGGAAATTTCTTCTAGATGGGTCCCACGAAGGCTGCGCGTGTGGCAATGTTTCAGAACATGTTAACACGTGATGCCTCTATAAATGGTGACCTTTTTCGACCACGAAGGATACTCTCCGTAGCCGCACATTTTTCAATCAAGTCGTTATTGCATCAGCTATTTTGCATTGAGCAAAACACACCCCTAAAGAAGTGTTCTCAGCAGCTATAGAGGCGTTGTGAAAAAAATATACGTCTAGGAAATTACGTTGAGAAGTAACAGAAGTACCTTTTTCAGAAAAATGTGGAGACCTTAGAACTTGAACGCATCTCGCACAAGGCTCTTATAAAAAGATTATCTGATTTTAAAATGATGTATTTTATAAAGTATTACAAATATAATATTAAATGTATATGAAAAGGAAAGGAAAACTCTTAAGCTTTTATTCATATCATCACAAATGTTCTATGTGAGCTTCTCGCGTCTAAATGGTAGTTTACTTCTGTTCATACACGCTATAGCGTCTTCATTGGTGCTCCCCACAGCAGTAGTAATGCGGCTTCGAAGTTGATATACTGTTGTTCGTGTTGGTTGTAACAGATATTTAATGTATCCCTAAAGAAATATCACAAACCGTAAGATCAGGACATTTAGAGGTCCAGCCGAATAATATTAAATCCTTTCTAGCACATCATCCAATTTAGCGATAACAAAGTTTCTCATTTAGACAGTCACGCACTTCACCATATCAATGAGATGGAGCTCCATGTTATTGGAATATAAAGTTGTTAAAATCCTCTGCAACATATCTAAGTGGTATTCGTCACATACTTTTTACGGAAGAAAAAAAGGTCCGTACATTTTTATTTTAAAGACTACATAAAAGATATTAAGTTTTGGGGAGTCCCTTTCATGTGTCACAGCGGTGTGGCAATTTTAGTCGTCCTCCATTCTCCGTATGTTTAAAACATCTAATATTATGTCTGTAGTACTATGTGAAATATACTTTTTAAAACCTGATGATCCTTTATTGTGCACTACACAGGACAGATTGTAAATAATTGGGGAAAATAAAAGAAGATAAGCTAATTTTAGAAAGATTTATATAGTGCCTAATAAGAAATTTTATTTATTAATTCCTGCACTTCTTGCATATTTTTACAATTTGACTAGTAGAAAAGTAGTAGATTAAATATGTTGAACAGAGTACAAATAATATAGTATTTTTTAGAATAATATTTTGTATGCTTATAATTAACAAACATTTAATTGATATTGTTACCTTATCTCTGATAACAGCATTTAAAGTAATCTTATAGAACAGTTATATATTTGACTTGATTTTATATATATATATATATATATATATATATATATATATATATATATATATATACATATACATATTAAAAAGTTCTTAGGAATTCTATGCTTCCAAACAAAAGTATATAAAGAAGAGTTATGTTTATATACGGGTTAAGCTTTGATAAAGTTGAAGTGTAATTTAAATGTGATATTTTTTTAGACAGAAAGACTAATAAATTATAGCTTTTAAATATGAAAGTAAATAATATATAAATACGCAGTAAGCAATCTTCTCTAACTTCATCGAATATGGAAGCTAATCTACTTATTCTAGCAAATTCTTGGAGTTTTTTCGATATAAAACTTCTAAATGCCACTTGAAACGTGATATAAAGCTGTCTCTCTTAAACGCAATACCCGAGAAGTTTAAATTTATGTGCGAAAAAACTGTTTCTGGCACAACATTTCTTTTTGCTTAATTTATGTGTTCGTTTTAAAAGTAATATGTTAAGAAACAAGTTAGTACGTTGGGTGAGTTATTTATAGCCGGTCAAATTGTTTATCGAAAACTTAGTTATTTATGATTCATAATTTTCGTGTGATTGTTGAAGACGTTTTTTAGGTTTTGCACAGGTGATTAATAGGTTGCTTTTTATTATTTGCAAATATGCAAAGATAAATTAAGTTCTTTCCAACATGACAATAAGTGATCTATTTTTAGTATGGCCGTTGGCATCTTCCGCCGGTTCTTTATTTGTCCGAAACCAATCTCTAGCTACGAACAGCTTAAATTTCCGAAACAGACGGGAATCTAAGAAAGCGAATATGCGAAAGTATTTTAAATTGGCTTAAGTTTTATTCAACGATGACAACTAAGTTAGAATTACACTTACAAAATAACAAGTTTAATTTAGTGCGTAGCTTCAGCTGACAAAAACTACGATTGCGACTTTGTCGGTATTTGCCAACACAAAAATATCTTTTTGTAAATCAACTTGTCGGCTCTTTTAAAAAGTTATCAGCACAATAACATAAGAAAATTTAGAAATGTCTACCCAATTTTTTATAAAACAAAAACATTGTTAGAAATATAGAAGACGAGACAAATAGAAAGAAGATCATAAGGTAGATTTCTTAATACAATAGTGTAAAAGTTAGTTACAACATTAATGACAATACTCGTGTTATGTAATAAATGCCAGTCAGATGGTTTTAGGTTTTTGAAGAATAATACAAACCGTGAGATAAAATGACTAAACGAGTGAGAACAATTGTAAGTGATCAATTGGATCATGCTGTGTCCCGAAATGCAGGAAGATATCGCAACCACACTTACAACGTATTTATGAAGTAAATCAAGTAAGACAAAATTAGAAAGCTGCGTCAGTTCATTGTTTACAAGAATAATATGTAAAGCATGTAGCTATTCAGCGTTGCCCTATCGCACAACGATACGATGAATAAGTGAGGTAGAAATACTTTTCCAGAAAGACCTTCTTCAAGACGATACTATATTTAAAATAACATAATTTGGGTTTTTACTTTGTTTTTTAGAAGTTGATCTCTTATGCACCCAAAAATATAAATCTTATGAATACTTCTAGAATAAAAATTCCAAATAATAGAGTGGTAATTAAAGTAGCTTGATTTATTGAAGATCATTGTTCTAATGAATACCAAGAAGCATATAAAATATTCTTGTGGAGACTACTAAAAATTCTATGTATATGAGCCCGTCCAATAATTTTCGAAGATACGGTGCGCGCGAGGGTCTCCGATTTCGTTCAAATTTTAGGAGCTAAAAGTAGGTAGTGAAAAAATAAAATCCTCCAATTTTTAGCCCTCCATCCCCTCCGGATCCAGAGATATGAATTTTTGAAAATTGATAATTACCCTTATTTTGCTGTTCTTAAAAATCCATATCTCGGGAAGTTTGGGTTCAATCGGGCTCAAATAGAACGCATTTTTTTCGTCTGTGAGTCTACTTTCATGCCATCTGGGTCCGGTTTATTTGTATGTGCCTCTCTTTTCTTGGCAGTTTGAAATTCGAGAACATAAAAACAGCAAATTCTTTCATCTTGTAAATGGACCCAGGTTACAGCAACAGCGCGAAAACATTTTAGACGTAATAGGCATGAAAGCAGGCTCATAGACGAAAAAAAGGCGTCCTAGTTGAGCCCGATTGGACCCAAACTTTCTCAGATACGAATTTTTAAATAATGGCATTTCCGCGAAATTAGAGTTTTTTCCGGTTTTCTAAGTGTCACCAATCGCGCTTGGCCGATTCAAATACTTTGAAAAGTGGGGAAATTGTTGTTTTACTAGAATACAATGATTTCTTAATGGTTTTATCCTTGGCCCGAACTTGTAGCATGCGCGATCGCCACTGCGCAGATTGCTCTTTTCGAAGGGAAAATAAACGGAAATTGTGGGAATTTCTGAATTATACGGCGAGTCAGGGGCTCAAAAAGGGTTGAAAAAGGTCGAAGTCAGTACAAAATACTCTTTTGACAGATTAGACGGTGATAGAACCTGATTTTAATAATCTTTTGATACCTTAAACCATTGTTTACTGTAGTCATTTTTTTGAAACAATTACGCTCTGCTAGTCGGACATATTACTCCCGCTAACAGCCAGTGTAAGTCCGTCTGCTAAGTTGGGTGAAATTCGAATTCTGAAGTTTTTCAATTATCACGTCGCCTCAGTGTTGCGAGTTCATTCAAACAATTTCAGAATACTACAATATAATTATTTCAAATCTAGAATAATTCTTCTACGGGGAGTGGATAGCCATTCCTCAGTTTTCAGTTCCTCAGTTTCTTGTGTTATCGCCATACAAGGCTAAACACTTGTGAGGTTATGTTGTGTAAGTGTAACGTGCCTTAAAGGAAAAGTAAGTGGGCAATGGCTGTACTGGAAATGATGTGTGCTATCGGGAAATTCCTGAACGACAGTTGTTCTAAACCTTATAATTTTGGTTATTTAAGTGAATTTGATGCCGAACAATTGGATATCCTCAATTTGAGATTAAAGAGTAATTTGAGTGCTTATGAAAGTGAGTACATATGTAAAAGGCACAAGAACAAGTTTGTCGATAATTATACGGCTGAAAGGAGAAAATGTTGCGATCCATACGGAATTCATAAAAAACCTGTTCGGGGTGATCTGCGCATTATTACCTTAGAATTGAGTCAAAAATGTTGTAAGGCAACGGAAACGAGATTGATTCCAGGGAATAAAATGCTTAAACGGTGTGAGCAGAAAGTTACTGAAAGTGTCGCGGAGGGCCACAATAACAATGTTGTGAGAACGGATGTTCTAAGGCCAAGAAGAACTGTTGCGGGTGGAGTAGATACTCTAATTAAAGGAATAAGCGATCTTGAGACTTATCCTTCTAGTTCATCGAAAAGTTCAGGTGGTACTGAATTTCTGACTTGTAGCCAGGGACGATCGACTCTCAGAAACGTTTGTCGAGAACTTGGAATGCCTGATCTTGAATTATCACGGGTTTCTTTGCCCAGAAAAGAAAAACTAGTGGTCGATTTTTTAACTGATGTTCAGGCAAAATCAATTCGTCAAATAAAAGATGCTTTTAATCTCGATCTAAATTCATTTATGCCACTGGTTACTGGCAGTTCCATCCAAGACAGTGTCTATTTTCATCAACTTTTGACAGAATTGCAAAGAAAATTCGACAGCAATTCAACAATCTCCGACAAGATATCTCTTCCTTTACTTGTTCCAAGGAACTGGAGTTTTGATTTATGCCAAAAGTACTTTAAATGTACTTCGTATATGTTCAGTAAAGTACGGAAGCTGCAGAAAAATTGTAAGTTCTTTATGATGAAAGTTGTAAGATTATTGTCTAGAAAATTGGTTTAATTCCAAGTTTTCATGTCTACAGGTGAATTAAAAAATCAACCGAGAAAAAAAAACATTCTAAAATTTCTCAAGCAATGGAAAAAATTATAGAGAGTTATATTCTGGATCCCAAAAATTCATACATATGTCCAGGGAAGAAACAGAATTTGATAAGAAAGGCTCGAGATGAAACGGGGTCGATGGTCGAAATAGTAAAACAAAAGCGTCTGCTCATCTACACACTACAAGATTTACACTCTAACTTTCTGCAAGATTATAAAGGAGGTGAAAACGTACCAAAATTTTCTCACTTTGCGAGTTTGGTACCTGAAGAATGTATTTATGCTGGAGATCCAGGCTCCCACAACATCTGTGTCTGTGTCGAACACGAAAAACACTGTATCTCTCTCTTTCTCTTTTCCCATTTATGCCTTACAGCGTTGGGGCCTCTATCCATTTCTTGTAGTTGGTTCTTTGCATCGCTAACGTCCTAGCTTCCTGAATGGTCTTCCCTCTTTTCCTTGCCAATTCTTTGATATTATCCTCCCATTTGATTCGGGGCCTGCCTCTCTTCCTCTGTCCTTCTGGTCTGGTTTCAAAAATTTTCCTCGGGTATGAGTCAGCTCTCATCCGCATAAGGTGTCCGTACCATTTTAATTGTTTGTTCTCTATTTCTTCTATTATTGGTTGCTGTTCTAATTCGTCCCTTACGCTTTTGTTCCTAACTCTATCTCTCCTGGTCTTGCCCACTACTTTCCGTAGATATGTCATCTCAGAAGCTGTTATTTTTGATCTGAGTTTATCCACTAATGTCCAAGATTCCGCTCCGTATATTAGTGCAGGTGTATAGATGGTTTTATATAAATGCATTTTTGTTCTAACTTTAAGCTCTTTCTTGCCTATTAAAGTGTTATTTATTTGGTAGTATATTTTGTTTGCTTTACTTATTCTGTGTCTAATTTCCTCTTCTACTTTTCCATCTTTACTGATGATTGTTCCAAAGTATTCCATTTTATCCGCATACTCCAGTTGTTTATCTTCTATCAGAATGGCAGTTTGTTCTATATTATCTTCTCTTGTAATGTGCATAACTTTACTCTTATTAGTTTTTATCTCCATTCATTTTTCCTCCAGGTTTCTTTTCCAAATGTTTATGTTATTTTGTAGTGTTTGTGCATTTCCCGCTATTAGGAGTATGTCATCTGCATAAATTAAATCTTGGGTCATTACTGGTGTTAGATTATGATATCCTATTCTTGTTCTTCTGGTTTCATTTTTGCATTTTGTTATTATATTATTCATGTATATGATGAATAGCAGTGAACTGAGACTGTCTCCCTGCTTTACCCCATCTATTCATGTAGAATTCCTCAGACTTGTGTCCATTTAGTCTTACTTTGCCTACTACTTTTTTGTTGATGCTTTTTATTATTCGTATTAACTTTTGGCTTGTCTCTAATTCTTCCAGTGCATTCCATATGTGCCTTCTTGGTACCAGATCAAAAGCAGCCCTAAGGTCTATAAAGGCCAAGAAAGTGTCTCTGTTTTTGTCTATTGTTTTTTCTATTATGTTTCGTATTGTGAATATATGGTCCTGGGTTTGTCTGCCGGGCCTGAACGCTGCTTGTTCCTGCTCCATTTTGTCCTCAATCTCATCTCTTAATCGTTTTTCTATGACTTTCGAGTACACTTTACCGGGCACTGATGATAAACATATTGCTCTATAGTTGTTGCAATTAACTGTTTCCCCTTTCTTATATATGGGCACTATAATATTTTTCTCCCAGTCCTCCGGTGTCTTTTCTGTTCTCCACGCTTGTTGAAATATTATCTGGAGCCATTTTATGATTGTTTCTCCTTCTATCTTGAGCATTTCTGATGTAATCTCGTCTTCCCCGGGTGCTTTTCCATTTCGTGTTGTTTTTAGTGCTTGTTTTATTTCTTCTTCTGTAATATCATCGTTTTCATTCTCCTGGTCTACACTGAATAAAAGGATCAATTATTGTGATTTGATAGCAGATGCAACTTGCGATTCAGATAACATAGACTGTATGCTCCATCGATGCGGTGAATGTCCAGGGATTCTCAGAATTACAAGTGCTGGATGATTTGAGATTTCTGGGACAGAACAGAGATCAATACAAATTCTGGGATACCAAACAAGATACACGAGCTTCTCTCATTACAATGTGTGAGAAAACAGCCAAATTCAAGACAAATTTGTAATATGTGCGACTATCAGAGCGTAATTGTTTCAAAAAATGACTACAGTAAACAATGGTTTAAGGTGTCGAAAGATTATTAAAATCAGGTTCTATCACCGTTTAATCTGTCAAAAGTATTTTGCACTAACTTCGACCTTTTCAACCCTTCTTGAGCCCCTGACTCGCCGTATAATTCAGAAATTCCACAATTTCCGTTTATTTTCCTTCAAAAGAACAATTTGCGCAGTGGCGATCGCGCATGCTACAAGTTCGGGCCAAGGATAAAACCATTAAGAAATCATTGTATTCTAGTAAAACAACAATTTCCCACTTTTCAAAGTATTTGAATCGGTCAGGCGCGATTGGTGACCTTAGAAAACCGGAAAAACTTAATTTCGCGGAAATGCCATTTTTAAAAATTCGTATCTGAAAGTTTGGATCCAATCGGGCTCAAATAAGACGCATTTTTTTCGTCTATCAGCCTACTTTTATGCCTATTACGTCTAAAATGTTTTCGCGATGTTGCTGTAATCTGGGTCCATTTTCAAGATGAAAGAATTTGCTGTTTTATGTTCTCGAATTTCAAGCTGCCAAGAAAATAGAGGCACGTACAAATAGACCGACCCAGATGGCATGAAAGTAGACTACAGACGAAAAAATCCGTCCTATTTGAGCCCGATTGGACCAAACTTCCGATATGATTTTTAAAAACAGCAAAATAAGGGTAATTTTCAATTTTCAAAAATTCATATCTCTGGATCCGGTAGGGTGGAGGGCTAAAATTGGAGGATTTTATTTTTCACTGCCTATTTTTAGCTCCTGAAATTTGAACGAAATCGGAGACCTGCGCCACCTGAATTATATATATATATATATATATATATATATATATATATATATATATATATATAATAGCGTAAACAGATCATTTAGTTCTTGGTTGTGTCTATCTTTTCTCAGCTTCCTTTTTTTCTTTTTTTTTATGATGCTCCCTAGACCACCTTTTTTAACGTTTCTTCTGCCGTCCATTCTTTGCAGATGGCCTAGCCTTCTTTTAATAAATTTTTCCATTGAGTTTTCTTTAAGCAGTTCATATAGCTTTATGTTCATTCTTTTTTAACATCCTAGTGCTGTTTTCCTAACAAATATCCTTTGTAATATTTTTCCTACGCTTCTACCTTTTGTTGGTGTTCCGGGTCATAACGCAAGTTTTACATCCGTATGTTAATGTTGGCCTTAATACTAACTTGTAAATCTTGAGTTTTGTGTTTCTGGATACTTCTTTTAATATCTATATTTTATTTAGTCCTCCTGTCTAATTGTTACTTGTTGCTAATTTTATCGTATTTATTGACCATCAAGAGTTTCATATATATATTATCATTGTTACTAATCCAATTAATTTCAATTTGCAGTTCCTATAGGGCACTTACTAAGTTGTTGATCTGTTTTTTTAAGCCTCTTTGATAGTCGCTCAATACTTTTTCTGCATACTTGGTTATTCTTTATCTTATTAAGCTTGCCAATATTTTATATGAAACAACTAGAAAAGCAATTAAGCTGTAATTTTTGCTATCCATTTTGTCATATGTTGGTAATATGATGCCTTATTCTACGACTTTGCTATTATTTCCATTTGCCAGATATCAGTTATCAGTTTTAAATTTTGCGTTTGTATGATGTTTTTATCATACTTTATGTTCTCTACAGTTACTTCATTTTCTACTGACGTTTTATTCTCATTTTTATTTTGCTTATTGCATCTTGTATTTTTTTTTGTATTGGGTTTTGTAATTGCTTTGTTTTTCATTATGCTTATTTTCTTGATCTGTTTGGTTTTCTTCAGATTTTAAACTTAACATTTCTTAAAAGTACTATTTTCATCTTTTTTTTTATCATCTGATAAATTACCTTCTTCATCTTTAATAAATAGCACATTATTTTAATGTCCTACTCAAATATCCTTCACATCTTTATAAAAATTTCTAATTTCCTTTACTTGATATTTTCTTCCATTTTTTATTCGATTTTCAAAATAATTTTTTGTTTTTTTTTAGTATTTCTTTCACAATTTTTGATAATTTTTTCTAATGGTGTTTTGTAGAATTATTTGTCTTAATGTTTTCTTAAACTCTAACTCTTCTTCGCACTCTTTATTCCACATTGCTTCTTTCTTTGCGGTTTTAGTTTTGGGGTATTTGTTTGTGTTGCAGATATTATATTTTTTCCAGTTTTCTCTATATCTCTTTAATATCATTTATAATCAATTTTTCTTTACTAAATGTATCTTCTATATTCATCTTATATTTTTGTGCGATCTTCTCATTTTGCAACTCATTTACGTTACATTTTGTTCTTTGTTTTTTTTGTACTATTTCTGTTCTTTGCTGTTTTATTTTACTTTCATAAGAAGTTATCCGAATCGGCTTCATGCCTTCGGTATGATCTAAATTTGGTTATTATTTATGCTTTTTATCTTGATTATTGGGTAGCGGGTAGCACTCTTCTGCTATTGCGGTAGAGGATATGCTACCACAGGATTTGTCAAATCCTGCCTTACGCCAGCTACTGGTTTTGTTCATATCCTCTATCTTCGAAGAGAAATCAGGTCCAACCCGCTTCTTTCTTCATCTCCATATCTCCTCTTCTATACAGCATGGAGGAAGGAAACGGAAAACCGCCTTCATTATTTTCTCAAGAAAACCACACGATGACATGCGGCGGCTTAAAATATCAATTTTAGGAGTACGTAAAACACGATGGCCTGGTGCGGGCAAGTGTAACACCATTAATTATGCAACCCTGTATTATTTTGGAAATGATGAACAACATTATAACCACGGAGTTGAGGTTATTGTTGAAAAAATATAAATAATAGTGTCACAGAATTTATACCTTACTCTGATAGAGTAACGCTACTAAAATCCAAGCAAAACAAATTAATATAAATATAATCTAGGCATACGCCTCAACCTCCTACAAACCAGGCAAAGAAGTAGAAGCTTTCTATGGCGACATTAAACAATTACTAAAATATATCAAACCACATGAATTAAACTTTGCACAAGGTGACTTCAACGCTAAAGTAGGTAAAGAAGAAATAGTGGAAGATATAGTAGGGTTTTTCAGTTTAGGAGAAAGGAACAGAAGAGGCAATATACTGATACAATTCTGTCAAAAGGAACAATTTAAAATTACAAACACATGGTATGTCCCCTCAAGATAAAGATGAAAACGTCGTACATAACCAAATCGACATCATTCTCATAACAAGAGATTTAGTACATAATTAAAAAGAGCTCCACATCCCGTCAGATCATGTTCTTTTACAAGCAAGTTTAAAAGTGAAAATTTCCGTAACAAAAACTAACCACAACAAAACACTAAAACTGGACACCGATAAATTAAGAAAAAGAAATTGAAACAGAACTAATGTCAAAATTAAATAAAAGTCTGACAGAAGTAAGTAAAAATAGTTTAGAAATGACACCAATAGAATTATGGAAGGAAACTGAAGACAAAATATAAAACACTGCAATAAAATTAGGATACCACAAAAACAATATAAAAAAAACAAATGACGGAGAAAATACTAAAATTATTGGAGCGACGACAACACAAAAACAGAAATAACTGAATATAAAAGATTGAACACACTAATCAGCGGTAAAATCAAGAAAGCCAAAAGAAACTGGACAGAGAAAGAATGAGAAGAAATTGAAAAATTACAATATATGCGCAACACCCTAGATTTCTAGAAATGCGTGCTCATGATTTTTAGGTTTTTCCTATTGCTAACGAAATCAGTCTTGCAACATTCCGTGTGCTTGCTTTCTTTCTGTAATCTTTTGTAAATACTTTCTGTTCCGACCTCGAAGTTTGCGTCCCCGATTACTATTAAAATGTTCTTGTTTTGGGTGTTGCCTATTTTTTTTCTAGCACTTTATAGAACTTACCTTATCTCTTCTTCTTTATTTTTAGTGGCCGCGTAGATATTTATTATGGATATGTCCTTTCTTCTATGTGTTATGGCACATTCGGTGCGCATTTTTCAAAATTCTTTATTTTTGTTTTATCTTTTGACTTGTCAGGAAACTCATAATAAACTGCCTACTTTGACTTCCACTTCTAAACAGCATGTAATTGTCTATATTTTGAATGCCATTTACTTTTAAGTGCGTTTCTTGCAGCGCTACTATTTCTATCTTATATATTTTTATTTCTTTTGTGATATTTTTTAATGATGCTCCTGAGGTTTCAAGTATCTATGTTTATTATGTTCTCTTCCTTGTTTTCTAGTGTTTTTTTTGTAGTGTTCCTATGTGTTTTAATGCTTATTGTTTTCAGATCGTAGTTTTGTCTGTCTTTATATCCGTAATCTTTGTTTATTCTCTTAACTGCAGCTATTGGTTTTTAACTTTTAATTCTAGTTATCATTCTTAAAGATCTTGCACAAGCAGTACTTTTTAACGATTTTTTGTCTACTGTTTTTTTTATAGTCTCTGCTTGTCTCCGTCTCCGTGTCCTTCATACTTTCAACGTTAATTACTCCGTACACTTTGTTATTCACTATTAGTTTATTGTATCTAATCTGAGCTTTATTTTTTTCGTTTCTTCATTTAGCTGAGGAATTATTAGCTTTCGTTCTCTTAGCGGACAATTTTCGTCGCTTCATATATGTGTCTTTCAAATTTTTGTTTTTTTTATAAATCTTCATTCTTTTATCTTTAAGTATTTTAAATAGTATTGTTTCTTTTAGCTTTACATTTTGAACTTTTCCTTACATCACTTATATCAATTTCAATGTCAATGTGCACCTAATTTTTGTACAATCTTCAATATCTTTTGCTTTTTCTATATCCTTTTCATCTTCCTGGTCTGTTATCACCCTGAATTTTCAGATTTTTTTTCTCATCTCTCTTTTCAACTGATCTATTTTAATCTCGTGTTTGGTAACCTTTCAGTTTAGTATTTTCCTGTTTCATTGTCGTTATTTCCAGGACAAGATGATCCAGTTTGCCACCAATTTGTTGTAACTTAATTACGCTAGAACATCTTTTTATTTCTTCTATATCCCCCATCGTGCTGTGTGTCACCACTTAGTCCGATCGACCCATCCACCCATAACTTTTGCTTTGCGGTATGGCCCGTGCTAAGAGCTGACCCCGATCAACTCATTGGGGCCACCTACTGGCACTGCAGTCTCAAGGGATTATTGTGCCTATTAAGATGCTACTTACAAACTACATAGAACGTCACATACACTCATGAGTTTCCAGCGAGACTTAAACTCGCCTCCTCTGGGTTTACAGACAGTGGAGCGGCGGCAGCTCGTCGGAAGCCTTACTTTTATTGGAACTCCAGCTAAATTTGCTTTATTTACTTTTACTAATTATTATTTTCGTTCAACCTTAATTATTTGATTTACTGTCCTTGTGATATCTTTGTTCAGTTATACCTTACTGTTACGTAATTTATTGCTGGTAACTAGACCAAATTTGCAACAAATCACAGGCACAAGCAATTTACACCTAGCAATAAGTAAGGCGCCTGTCGTTTGTTTACTTCGTCACTTTCCGCACTTACCCGTCTTATGAACTGCACTAATGTGTTATACTTAACAATCCTCGCGTAAAATATACTTGATACTCCCGATTTTTCGGTTTAATAACGGAGAGATTTTAACACAATTTTTCAATTTCATGCGATGGCCGGCTTCCAAAACTTTGTGTTAGAAAATACATTTTTTACTAATTTTCATAACTATTTCAAGAATGTTACAAGCCGTCAAATATTTTTTTAAACGGCAACTCATGTTTTTAGTAACTCATTAAATGTAAAATATAATCTTTAAAAAAACCTATAAAAAGTGTAGTAGCTTTTATAAGAAAATGTTGGTTAAAAAACCGAAAACCTAACAAATAAGTCATAAGATCGTTTTTTAATTAAAATTTTACAGCTACGTTATTGATAAAATTAAATTTTATAAAGAGTACATACAGATTAACTTATACAATATTTCTGCACTTTTTAATATTGGACCTGGGACTATTATTTAATGAAAAAGGGGTGAACAGCTGAAGTATCGTTTGTAGGTAGTTTAAAAGAAGATGGGCGACAGCCATTTGCATAACTGGCGTCTTTCAATTTGTATTCAAAGAAGCTAACTATGTAAATGCTTGTTATAACGATATAACGGCTAATGCACGACGTGGGAGTTATGAGAGATTGCATTTATAGAAATTGGGATGCCTGAAAGCATGCTAAAGCGAATAGAAAAGTAAGATATTTAATAATTTTCTAATACTTCTTTAAATGAATTGTTAATTTGGAAAACCGTACTAAGATCGTTAAAATTGCTGGCATATCAAAAATACGCTTGTAGATACCTACAAAAACGAATAACTCTTTGAAACATTATATATCTTTTACTTACCTTAAATATACATACGTTAATGTAACTAATATATATATATATACAAATTCAAATATAATTCAAATATGAGCGGCAAATATTGCTTAAATTTAGATTACTCTCTTATATAGCTAAGGCTGCGTTATTCATCTCACTTAAAGGAAAATTGTTCTTAAAGTGCTATTTATTTTCTCTTATTATGACCCATATATAATATTGCAGCGTTCTGAAGGCCGCTTAATTCGGTTTTCTGATGTTTATCTTAACTTCAAAATTAGACTTAGCTTGTGTACTTGTTTTATCAATAGACAATTCTTTTATGTTATGTTATAGATTTTAAATTACATTTAATCGTTGTATCATTAAAGTTGTGCTTCCGAATAGGTTCCAACGTCTAATTGTAACAATGCAGTAATGCTACTTGAAATGCATTTTATTTGTATATGATCATAAATATGAAAAAGTTAAAACCATATCATTTATTGTCCATATAAATTTAAAAGTTGTAATCACAAACGTAATTTGCAAATAACATTCTGTATATGACTCTTTTGTCTGCGTGGATATGCTTGTTATTAGCTAACGTATGTTTTCAGAAACTATCTACAATATTTCATTGGATATGGATGCATTTTAATTCTCGAATTTTAGTCTTCAGTTTATTAGTGCTGAAAATAGAACTAAACTACACGTAACCATTGAAACATTTTCATAACTTTTACACTGAATGATTTGGTAATCAGTGGGTCAGTTAAAACCATCATTATTCAATATGATATACACTTACCTCCCGATTTACAAGGCACTTTAAACGTTTTTCAAAATACTAACACATTTTTTTGAACAAATTTCAATTTTCATTTTTTTCAAAGATTACATATAAAATTAATTGATGTAAATGTAAGCAAAGGTAATTGTAAACGCACATTACAGACTAAAAACATATTCGACAAGAACAGAAGTAGGGCGCGATCGATATGGAGCACCATTGAAGTCCCATCACATGTTTGTCTTGTAATAAACCAGACATGTTTTACAGTCAACCAGGAGCATCCTTCAATATACAAACCGAACCACCGCTAATTAATCCACAATGAACCAAATGTACTCGTTCCAACCAATGAGTCAACCAGTTATGATGGACACCAATTATTATTTAACTCAATATCCATAAATACATCAGAATTTAGATAGAATGTCACCTATTAGTGATGACGAATATAATGGGCATCCAAGCGAAGAACAAAGTGAAAACCCATGACAAAAGTGGAATATACGAAAAGAAAATAAAATAAATGTAAACTCCGAAAATCAAACTCTAAACATACAATTAGCTAACAGATATAACGCATTGATTAATAGTGCTATAAAAACCACCAGACAACCCAAGCAACAGTATCCTCAAACCTCCACCTATATTCGTATATGACGTAATAAATTTTTCCGAAATGGTAAAATCCTTACAAGACATAGTAGAAAATGAACAATACATAACAAAAATTATGGCAAGTAATACAATAAAAATTAACTGTAATATTCCGGCCACCTATTGAAAACTAATTAAGTATATGTGGGACAACAATGTTATACATTACACCTATCAGCCAAAAAAAGAGTGGCCGTACAGGGTTGTCATAAAATACCTACACCACACAGTTGACACTAACAATATTAAAGTAGAACTAATATTACACAAGACAAGAAACATAATTAACTCAAAACAAAGGTAAACTAAGGATCCTTTAAATCTATTCTTTATTGATTTGGAACCTTCTGATAACAAAGATATATACAAGATCAACAGACTCCTAAATGGTATAGTACAAACAGAGCCACCGAGAACAACTAAAGGCTTGATACAGTGTATGAGATGCCAGCAATATGGACATACAAAAGCATATTGCAACGAACCATTTTCTTGTGTAAAGTGTGGAAGGCCACACAGCACTGTCAGCTGCAAGAAAGACAAAAAAACTCCTGCAAAGTGTGCGTTATGTAACGGTCTACACACAGCGAACTATAAGGGATGTGAATTTTATCACAGACTTTTAAAACCACAAAATACCAACAACAGGTTAAACATCCAGTCAACCCAAACCAGATGACCAATGTCGAGTATTCAGAGGACAAAAAAATGAACAACAAAACCTCACTTATGCAGAGGTGCACAACAGAACACACAAACAGGAGACGATCCCTCTACAATAACATTGAATAAATTATTAGAGAAATTCAAGTCAATGTTTAATCAACTTATACAGCAAAATAGCATGGTGTTAAACATGCTATCAACACTGATAAATAAAATGCACAATAGCTAAGTTTTTAGGAATCACAACATGGAATGCAAATGGGGCCCATCAATATAAAGATGAAATAAAACTATTCTTTGATAATAACGCAATAGATATATTTTTGATCAGCGAAACGCACTTTACTAACAGATCTTATTTTAACCTACCACAATATAAAAGGTATTATTGTAATCATCCAGATAATACAGCATATGCCGAAAGTGCAATTCTTAAAATTAACATTAGCACCTATGAACTTTCCAAATTTGATAAAAAGTATCTGCAGGAGACATTAATTAAAGTAAAAGTGTTACCATATGACTTAACGATAGCATTGGTGTACTGCCCACCTCAATATAATATCAAAAAAGAAAATTTTAGCGAGTTCTTCTAAACACTGAGAGTAAACACACTCTTTGGGGATCACGATTGATCACACAGAAAGGCAAAGAACTTCACAAGCTGCTAGTAAAACAGCATTACTTATACTCATCAACAGGTACCTCAACTTACTGGCCCACCGACTCAAATAAGATTCTAGACCTTCTAGACTTTTATGTCACAAAGAGAATTTCCGCATCACACTTGGATGTAACTCAAGTTTTGATCTTTCGTCGGATCACTCACTGATAATTGCAACTGTCAGCATGGTTGCCATAATCAAATATCCTACGCTTAAATTACACAATAGAAGAACGAAATGGAAAGAATATAAACATAAAGTAGAACAAGCAATAAAACTAAACATAAGTTTTAAGACACCGGAACAAATCGTTAAAGCTCTTGAAGATCTAATAGATATACTTAAAAGAGCAGTCCAACAAACTACAACGCAGAATGATACACAATAAAGACCTAGAAACATACCCATACATATGTAGCAACTTATAGATGAAAAAAGAAGAGCTAAGGCAAAATAGCAACGAACTCATGCACAAGCAGACAAAAGATCATTTAACCGAATTAGTAACAAACGTAAAGCAACACTTAAAAAATTAAAGGATTATTCTTTCCAAGGATATCTTACTAAACTAAATCGATTCGACAATAGTGTCTGGAGATATATCATATATATATAATATAATATATATATTTAATGTATATATAAAATCAACTAAAAACCCCAAAATGCCAGTACCATCTATACGAAATCAGGATGGACTCATCGCAGGACAGTGAGCAAGCAGTGATGAAGAAAAATCAGAACTGTTTGCAAAACATCTTAGCAAAGTATTTACACCGCATGATAACCAACCTGATCAGGAAATAGAACAAGACATCACGTCTATACCATAAAATATCCAACCGGTCCGAATATTTACCCCAAAAGAAGTTCGACAAGAAATCAGCTTCTTAAGTGCTAAAAAAGCACCAGGTATAGATAAATTAAAACCGAAAATGATAAACAAACTCCCGAGGAAAAGAATTTTACTTTTAATGTACGTGTATAATGTAATTCTAGGACTAAATTACTGCCCGAAATAATTCAAAACAGCTGATATCATATTAATACCGAAACCAGGAAAGGTTGCAAAAATTGCTTCTTCTATAATAGCAAAAGTTTTGGAGCGACTACCACTTTGAAGACTAAACCAGAAAACTGAATGCCCCTCCATTAATTTGGATTCAAAAGTGGCCATTCTACTGTACAAAAGACACACTGGATTATTCAAAGCATTAAACAAAGCACTGGAAAACAAAGAATATTGCACATGAACCTTTCTAGAAGTTAGCCAAACTTTTGACAAAGTTTAGAAAGAAGGCTTATTATTAAACTACTTCAAAATTCTCAAATCATACTTAAGTGATCGTGCGTTTAAAACAAGAGTAAATCAGTGTCTAAAAAATGTGCCATTAATGCGGGAGTTCCTCAGGACAGTGTTATAGGACCACTTTTGTACGTGTTATATACATCCGATTTGCCAACTAATGCCAACATTACAACAGGAACGTTTGCAGACCCAATAACAATCACCAATAAATTAAAAAACCATCTATGATGAGATGAATTGCAAGTCTGGTTAGAAAAGTGGAAAATTAAATCTCAGCAAGTAACCTTCACAATGAGGAAATGTTATTGTCCATCATTTCATATTAATGGAGTAGATATACCACAATCCAGCACTGCTAAGTATTTAGGCTAGATAGCAAATTAATCTGGAAAGCGATAACAAATAGACTTGAAAATAAAAGATTTATACTGGTTGTATGGAAGGAAGTCAAGCCTATCATTAGAGAACAAATTATGATTGTACAAGACTGTCATCAAACCTATTTGGACTTACGGAGTAGAAGTTTTAAAATTTGGAGTTTATCAGTTTTTATGTTTCAACATGTATTATACACACAAAATGTAATAGGAAGACTAAGTTACCCTTTTATATTTACCCCATATTTTTTCCCATAGGGGGAAATGTAAACACCATTTTAAGTTAATGTAGGCATAAAAATTTAATTTTTTTGCAAATGCTTAATTTTATCACATATTTTTAGTGTTATTGCTGTTCCTTGTCCGAAATGTCAGAAAAAAGGAAAAATTATCTTACAAGGTCGAGGATGTCGTAAATGTTGTTGCAGATGCGTTGAACAGAAATAATAGGTATCGTCAAGCAGAAGAACATTATGGGGTTCCAAAATTTGTCATTTGTAATAAAATCGGCAAATAGAAAGCTCCAATAAATGTAACTGGGCCAGGTCGTTCTCAAGTTTTACCACCTGAAGTCGAAAATAAAAGTGTAAAACGTTTGCTAGCAAGATCAAAACTTTCTTGTGATAAGTTGGAACTTCGTCAGCTAGTTGAGGAACACGTTAAAGCTAAAGGATTAAAAATATCTTTAAAAGATGAGGTACTGGGGGAAGGCTGATATTATGCATTTATGAGAAGAAATCCTTATCTTTCCTTTAAAAATCCAGAACACCTGCAAAAATTAAGAAAAGATGCAAGTAAACCGAAATTATTTACTATTTTCATGAAATCTGGAAAGAGCTTTATTGAAAATAGTCTGGCTGGCGATTAAAGCAGTTTCGTATTTGATTCGGCTGAATCAGAGTTTAACAGTGATCGAAATCGGATTAGGACGATAGGTAATAAAGAAAAGGAAAATTGGTAGAAAATGAAAAATTTGTAGGCTCGGGTAAAGAAAGTACTACTGCTCTGGTACGCGCTTCAGTAAATGGTAAAGGTCTACCACCGTTAATTGCATTTAAGGGTGAGGGGTTCAAGCTTGATGGACCTCAGCAAAAGCTTATCCAGTAGCATTATATGCAACTTAAAGCAACGGTTGAATGGAAGAACCCCAATTTTATCATTGGTTTATAAACAGTTTTGTAGCTTACGTTGGAAATTTATGAATATTTAAGAATTTACCAGGAAAAAACATCGTTATTACTATTGATGGTCACTGCAGTCACAATAAGCATGAAGATAATTAAAGAAGCCGTAAGAAACAACATAGCCTTAATAACAGTTCCAAGTCACCTCATTGACAAGTTGCAACCTTTGAACAAGAATTAAAGAATAATTGAAACAGATAGTTAGTAAAGTACGACAAGAAACAGATGGATCGTGGATGTAGAAGACTCATGGAAGAAACATTTTTTGAATTTATCAACATCACATGACAGGAATCAATGCAGTATATATCTAGTGTATTCTTCAGAGATTCTCGAGGAAGATTTTATTATAGTGTTTAAATAATCTTCAAACAAAGAAACAAAATAAGACCTTACTACCTCTTCCTTATCTTTGTCTAATGAGTCTAATAATTTTCCCGAAGTCATACTAAGCGAATTTGACAATAAGCCGGAAAATATAATCATTTCTAATTGAAACAGCAGACATAGGGGAAAGTTCTGGCTACAGACGAAGTTCTAAATCAACTAAAAGAAGTAAAGAAAAGAAAAAAGCAAAGCCAAAACTAAAAAAAAGTGAAATAACTGATGATGAAAGCGACATTAGTCTACAGGAAAGTAATGAAAATCTTGGAATGAAATGGAACCAGAAGGTATAAAGATATAAAGACTATGTTTGAAATATTTCAACTTTATTGAACGGAAAATTTATTATGCTCAAATGTGGTAAAAAAACAGCACCATAATTAAATATATTTGTGTGGTTGAATATATAAGATCAGCGGGAATAAAAGTAACTTACCTAAAGTCCTCGGACATGTCTAGAATACTTTTTCCATCAATACATTACCATGAAACAGATTTTAGGGGTACTTCCAAATTACAGTTACCTACTTGTTTTGCGTTAGTTATATTAAGAATTAAGATTTTCTGCTTGTTTTGTATTACCTAAGTTGAAAAAATCTAACAAATATTTTCTATTTTTAATTTTAAAATTAATTTGGTTTTTGATTTTGTGGGGTTAATGTAAACACAAATATGAACAACAAAAATAGTATACACTTTGTTGACATTTTCCTACTAGTTTAGGCCATTGCTGTAAATGAGTAAGTAGTTACTTGTTTACATTTACCCTGACGGGTCGGAGATAAATGTAAACAAGACATAATAAGGGTAAGGCTCTAACGCCCCGCATGGGAGCACGTTCTGCGAACAGAGAGGTTAAGGCTTTCATATGTCCGCCACTGTGCTCAATGGTCGCGCACCATCAAACAAGACATAGATATGTATTTTTCAAAACTAGTTATTGTTTTATTTAAAATCTCAAACAATCTCCAAAAAAAGGTAATGCTTACATACTACAGATTTGGATATTAAAAAAAGTGTTTCGGATTAAAATATTAGTCAGATTTCCAGCATTTCCATTTACCCCAATTATTCCTATGATGCCATTTAAAAAGCATAAAACACAAACAAAAAGAATGCAATTCAGATGTGAGAAATGATGTCATTCAAGTGGCGACAGTTCTTGTCCAAGCATTGTTGCAGGCGGCAAATGACAACTAACAACAAGTGTATTATCCATACACTAGTTTCTCTACCACCGATGTTATACTTGTCTTAAAAGCGTAACACCTCCCTGTTGGACATTGTACTTCTATAATGATTTTTTAAAATCATTCATTTGGTCACCCTTTTTTGTGTACACATAAAAATCAATTTATATTAAAACAGTTTAGTAAATATTTAGTATCAATAAGATGCGTATCAGTGCGTTTTGTTAATTGAAAATTTTTAGTTCTTTATATTCTCTGATAAGTAATAAGTAATTATAGTTTTATAGTACGTTATAATTCAATTAAAATATTTAAGTTTTATCATGTCAACATAAATTTAAAAATCTGGTGTGAACATCACACGACTTTTCTTATCCTATTATTATATATTATAACGGGTCCATCGTCTCGGCCCTGCGCTGCTCTCGTTCCGGAACTTGTTATTTTAAAAAAGGACGAGGCGCGAGTCCAATACTCGAAAGCTGATTAAAATAAACAGTAGAAGACAATAATTGACTCGTACTTAAAATTTTGCTACGTCACTTAAGGTAACCGTGCGAGCTCGCCCGCATGGCCTTCCCCATTACGCCTGCGTGCTCCCTCCTAGCGGCCAAGCGCTCCCCCCGTCCTCCCTTGTCGGCACAGAAGCTCTCCGAGCGCGCTGTGATTGGTCCATTTAACTAATTGTTAATCGGCTATAACTTATTTATTTGACCTCCGATCAAAAAATTTCATTGTAGTTTTTTGTTCGTCTCGGTCTGATCTATCCGGTAATATAAATTTCCCGAAACATTTTATGAACACCCGGTATATTAAAAATCCTGAGCTTCAATTTTTTCTAGTTCTTATTTTACCAACTTTTATTTTAAATTCATGTTTATCTCGTGATAACAAATCATTTTTATTCCCATGAATTTTTTGTATCTTCAACTGTTTAGATGCGCGACCGCTTTGCGACAGATTTTGCGACCTTGTGACCAAACGACTCTGCCGATTTTTACCAAAAGCTTCGCACTGCGCCCCCTACTTACAAGTAACTTGCATACCAAATTTCAAGTCACTAGCTGTTACGGTTCTCGAGAGATCCTGTTTACTGACAGACACACACACACACGAACCAATGGCCCAAACCAACTTTTTTGGTGCCCTGAGGCTATAATTCGTCCCGAAATGTGAAAAACTGGGTAAGTCAAATTTCCGCCGATTACATTACTTTCCTTATTATAGGATAAAGAAAGTAAAAAACAAGCAAAAGGAAAAGCTGTATCTTTAGAAAAACAAAAGTAAAATTTAGATGGTCTACGTAGTGGTGAAAGAGTAATAGAGATACATTATATTTCGTAAATAAAGCCACAATAAGAATCATAGATGAAATTAAGATTAAGTGTATCAGTTGGAACTGGTACGAATTTCACCACAAGTTCATACGTATCATATTGCAATGATAATATTGATGATATGGATAGAAGACCAAGCTCAAAAGCGGGTGCCATTTGATTTCAATGCCACTACAAAAAAACTTTATATAATTTATATATATATATATATATCTCCGGCAGTACATCCCTATGTGGAATTGTTGCCGCTCTTTTAAGCTCTTCTGACTTTTAAATTAATGGAGTGGTTCGTCATCCTCTCCACTGTTTTTACAATCCTTTGTGATTCTTTGCTTTCTACTATTTCTCCATAATTTTCTATTTTTAATTTTTCTCCAATTGTCAATTCTCATTGTTTTTATGTCCTCTATTACTTGGTCTTCCCATCTTGTCTTCGGTCTCCCCTTGGTCTCATTTTCTGTGGTTTCCATTTCATTATCTTCTCGTAATTGAGTTTTCATCTTTTCTATTTATGTCCATACCAACGTATTCTTCTTTTATTTTTACTATATTTTCTCCTTTAGTAGATCCTCTTTTTTGTTGTTAATCTTATATAATCTCGTTTGTCTTCTTGGTCCATATATTCTTCTAATTATTTTTCTTTCGAATATTTTAATTTTTCTGCGTCTTTATTTGTAATATCATGTATTTTCGCATATAATACTGCTGATCTTATTGGAACCTTGTAAACTCTCATTTGTTTTCTTGCTTATCTGTTTATTTCATTTCTTTAGATATTAGGTGTATATTATCCTGTTTTTTCTTTGTTCTATTTCGATTTTCTGTTTCTCTACCCTGCTTTACTTTTTACTGTTCCAAGATATTTAAATGTTTGGACTTGTTTGAATTTATGTTTTCCAGTGTTATTTCTAGTTTATTTTCTGGTGTTTGATCATTACTCCTTTTTCATATATTTGTTAGTATTCTTGATTTTTTTCCTAGTTTTCGTGCTTCGTCCTCTTTTTCTTTTAATTTCTTCCAGGCTTTTTGTCTCTTATACTTGCCATGTCATCCATCATATTCAATCACTTTATTGATTTTTCATTTATAGATCCTGTTATTTTGCAACTTTATTACACCTCTATCTGTTTGTCTTAACCATTGTCCATCTCTGTCTTACGCCTTTTGTTTGTTTTACTGTTTTTATCCTTCTTGTGTTATTACCATTGCTTGTGATTTTCCAGTGTCATTTTAATTAGTCTTTTATCTTTACTGGTATTCCTATGGATATATCTTTCATTATCATTTCTTTCCAGGCTGTCAAATGCTTGCTTAAAATGTACAGTATATGCAGCTCAATATCTCTTTCATAGCATTTTTCTATCACTTGATTCAGTACGTGTATTGCATCCACTGTGGATTACCCCTGTATGAGTCCATTATGGTAGTCTGCTATCTCTCCTTTTATGTATTTAGTAAGCCTGTTTCTTCTATAATTATCACATTTCGTTAGGTCTTCAGTTTTTGGTATAGGCATTATCATCCCTAGTCGCCACTCCTCGGGCATTATTTCCTTCTCCTATATTGCCAATATTAGCTCGTATATTCTTGTCTTTAATTCATTTCCCCCGTTTTTTAACATTTCATTGTATATGCCATTTGACCCTGCTGCTTTCTCGTTTTTTACGTTGTTTATGATATTGTTAACTTCCTCTTGTGTTGGTTTTTCCACTGTCTCTTCTTGCGTGTTTTTTGGTTCGTCACCTTCATTACTGCCTTCTTCTGCGATTTGTATTTGTTCTAGATATTCTTGCCATTTTTTTTACCTAGTTTTGTCATTGCTTTCTTTCGTGTTTGCCGTCTTATTTGTCTGTATAGTTTTGTGTTATTCTTATTATCTTTTTCTAACTCATCCATTCTTGTCTCTATCCATTTCATTTTCTTATCTTTTATCAGTTTTATTCCTTCTTTTCGTATTTGCTTGAACCTTTCATAATCTACTTCCTTGTTTGTTCTTATCCATTTTATTCTTGCTTCTCTCTTTTTGTTGATCATTTCGTTGCATTCTTCATCAAACCAATTTTTCTTGATTATTTGTTTTCTTTTTATGGTTTCTTCTGCTGCATTGATTATTGCAGCTTTATATATATATATATATATATATATATATATATATATATATATATATATATATATATATATATATATATATATATCATATTTTCAACTAGAAAGAAGCATTTTTTAGCAAATATTTATACAAATATATTCTTGATATAATTTAAGATTGAAAGGTGATCCTTGTAGAGACAGCGCAATAATATTTAGCAAACTTTGCTAAAATTGTAGCCGCTAATTCATACATTCCTGCTCAGGTTAATTTGAAAAAAAAACAACCAGAGAAAAACCTATTTGTTAAAGTTCACAAAACAGCTAATGCCTACAAAGCCGCGAAAGAATGTATACAGTTCTTTTTTGTAATAATACTTTATGTGATCACATAAGGAAATTATTAATTATTAACAAATCAGAAACGGCACATGCATTTAAAGGAATAAATATCAACAATATTCCCATTTATTGGATTCCTAACAAGAACGTATGGATAACTGTTACCATTTTTAATGAATGGTTTTATTTTTTTGATCCCAAATGCCAAAAAGGTATTTAAGTAAAAGAAAATTGCCTTTTGAAATGCTTCTGCTAATTGAGAATGCCGTGGGTATTTACAATACAAAAATGTGCAAGTTACATTTCTATCAAAGAATACGACCTTTTTGTTGTAGCTGTTAGATAATTTCGACTTTTAAGGCACTGTACATCAAGCCAACCTTCTTGTATATTTTAGAACAAATGAAAAATGTCAAACCTTTGACAGTAATGAACGCTTGACAAAATTTTAGATTGTATTAAGCATGTTGTGTTGTCGTGTACCTAAATTAATCACTTTTAATGCCTGTTGGAAAATTATGGCTAGAAGTATTTGACGGTGAAACTTTTGTCCACCATTGAATATTCTCAGATAGTTAAGTTGGCACATACAATAGGAGGGGGGGGATTTAGCTAAGGCAGACGCTGCAGAACTAGTGGCTAATGAAAACTAAATGAAGATGATTTAGTGAACCTGGTTAATAAAACAAGTGATCGTGACAACTATTCTAGTAAAAAGAAGTCTGAATCAGTTACATTGATAGCAAGTCATCTGTAAAGGACTTGAATGGAAGCGAGTATTAGTTAATCATTTTCTACAAAATCACCAGAATGGTGAACTGATTTCACCGTAATATTAATCAATGCTCAGCTCAATATACGGAGGTCTACAAGGATCTAACTAAAAACCAAACGCAATTGTTAATTCGGGTTTCATAACCAAGTATTCTAGAATTGAAAATGTCCCTAATTCAAGCATCGAACCAGAATCGCAACAAATACTATTGAGTGACGAAGGTGACATCCTACAGAAAAAATTAGTACAGGACCTTCATTATGTGACGCAAACAATAAAAAAATTTATTATAAAAAAACTACGCAATACAAAATTTTAATTTTTTTATTATGATGATGAATAAATGGAGTTCAGTCCATTATGTTTTTAAAATGACTGCCTTCACTAGAAATGCTAATTTCAATACTTTTCCCGAAACTCTTAATTGTGGCATTTCTGATGTCCGCGGAAATGACCAGAATCTCTTCTGTGACGTGATTCTTGAGTTTGTCCATGGACTTGGGTTTGTTCCAACATCCTTAATATAACCTCATAAGAAATCACATGGGTTTAAATCGGGAGAATTTGGGGACCATTCGATGCCACCTTCTATGTTAGGAGAGGCGTCCAAACTTATGTTCCTCTTTCCAAAGATTTTTGTGAGGATATCATAGATGCCCTGAGTACGATGGCCTGTGGCTCCATTTTGCTGAAACCAGCATTTGTTGACTTGTCTTTTGTCTCTTACAATTGGAATGAATTCATTTCTTGAGAACTTCTGTGCGATAAACTCCTTCATTCACATATTTTGTAAGAAACGGTGCGCCGATAATTTAATAGTGGAAAATTGCACACCATATACTAATTTTTTTTGTGTGAAATCGACAAATTTCGGTCAAATGTGGGTTTTCGGTGCCTCAATATCGGTAATTTTGTTTGTTGACATAACCATTTAGTTGAAAATAGACCTGATACGTGAAATAGACGTGCTTTATGCCCAAATTTTTGACTCAAATTATCTTCACGATCAATTGTGAATCTTTTGCTAATATTGACCTTGATTAGAGGCGTTTGCAATTAAAACTTATACGGAAATAAATTCAATTCCTTGGTGAGGATAGTGCGCATAGAGCCTACACTGGCACCGAGTTTAGTTGCGGCTTTAAAGACTGAAGTTGTAGACTTTTGTTTTTAAAGCTCCCGAGCTTGTTCTACGGTCTCGGGAATGGCCTCAGTGACTTGTCTGACTGTTCTTGACAAATTGTCACCCAGTA
This sequence comes from Sinelater perroti, assembly GCA_036346155.1. NCBI lineage: Eukaryota > Metazoa > Arthropoda > Insecta > Coleoptera > Elateridae > Sinelater > Sinelater perroti. The sequence goes on from JARFIY010000001.1 coordinate 43,786,662, forward strand.
CACTTCGTGCCTCTTTAAACTTTCCAATCGGCCTATCTAACATGGTAAAATAGATAATTTAATTATAGAGCAAATTTTATCGTGGTATTTTTTACCTTGTGGAGACAGATAAGTTAGTGTGCTTATTAAACTTGGTCTTGAAAACAGTTAGCGCTTTATTCGGTTGAATAGCTGATTTTAGCCGATGCCGTATTCACTGTTGACTTAAATTGTAAACAAAACTCCATTAACCTAGCCACAACCAACATGAAACATAAAATTGGCTGAAAAGTTTGACCGTGGTAATAAAAAACTCTTTTGCGTGACTTAATGAAGGCCCCGTAGTTTCTGAAAGTGATAATAATGGTTAAGTTTTTGACTACATTTTTTTACGATTTTTATATTTCTTGTTTCTATGAAATGAATGTAGTTTTATGTATGGTATTTGATAAACAGATTGATGTTATTTTATGTCGAATCAAGTACGTTTAATTCAAGAACTGAGTAAACTGTGTGATTTTGAATTACATGCTTTTCTCAAAAATCGATGGATCGTGTAAATTGGAGTATAGCTGTGGTTTTTGATACTTTTTTCGTAAGGTAATTTATAACTCCAGTTTCTTCAAATTATATAAGTTAATTCATTAGATAATTTTGTAATTTATTACTTTTTGATCATATTAATGTACTACTGAGATGTTATATTCCTAAAAACCACTACTACTTGTTACCTTTTTACATACTAAAAGTGATATTTATTCGCATAACTGTTAATGGGAATGTAAGCTTCATTAGACATACTTCTATGGTTCTATAAAAAGTTTGATAATAATTGATCAGCAAAAATAACTTGCCTATTGACATAAATTTGCAATTGATGAAATTCCTGGAACTGGAGTCTAACAACAATAATCTGGTTAAAGTGCGTCGAAATATAATAGCACTGTATGTTTTCGAATAGAAAATTGTGAATTCTGTATCAATGCGTTGGCTGCTTTCCGATTTTTGAACAGCTTTTCTTCTTCTTATTTTAATACATTCGATGCACATCCAACGACCACTGCATTAACTCTAAATGGCATTGTTTGTGAAAAATTATGCCATCACAATTTTACTAATTGAAACTGAGCCGTTAACATCGTATTGGCTCCATAGATTCGAGGATGCTTTTGATTTTTGAAATCAGTTACTAACTGCTAAGAGATTTTTAGTTACGTATTTCTTAATGATGACCACTCATGAAAATCATTATCATACATTATGTCCGTTCCTTTTCCTTTTATTTGTTTATTTTAAATCTTCTACCCGCTCTCGTACTGTCGCAAAAAATAGTTGTCATGTATTATGCCTTAACTTCGTATAACAATAAGTACTATGTTTGCTAATAACTTTGTCAGAAATAAGCATGTATCTGAAGAAATAAAGTGTTCCGACTACATGCACATCTACTTTAAATCAGCCCTACACAAAAAGCCCAACGTAACGCTCGAAAGACAAACTGGCCTAGGCAGAGCTAGAACACAACAGGTTTGTAGAATGGACACTTGCGTTTGTAAACAGTGTGGCAGAGAATCAGAGATAGCCATCCATATCTCTTACGAGTGTGAGATTGTAGTTCACAGGAGGCAAGTTATTTATAGAAAACCAATAATGGTTTCATAAGAATATATCAACTATCCAGTAAGGAACGGGTAGAAGGAACAAGGATACTGAAAAAAGTGCTGTAAAAAAATGGGAGAAACACAATAAGTGTATGACGCTGTAATGCTACCGTAGATATAGATCAAATGACTTTCAATAAATATAAAAAACAAAAAGTTATCGTTAAGTTTCTAGAGCTTAAGCTACCCTAACTTAAGGGTAGTGTTTTAAAAACTTTTTTAATTATAATGCAGATTCTAGAGACCTTTGAGGATTGAGCGTATTTCCTTAAACCCCTAATTCCCTGAAATGCAGATCACAAAATTTACCTTACTATGTTGTAGGTTCGCTTGGAGCACCTAGATCGCCATATCTTCTACCAAGACCATTTAAAACCCTAAAGGTAACTCTCCCAGCATATAGTAAGCTTCAAATTGGGATGCCTTTAAAGGACTCTACATCAAAAGAGTATGCACCCAGTTATCACTCTTTTTCTATTTTTCTACTCAGGACAACCCAGTATCCTAAGCTTGATCCAGGGTTGTACCTCTCTAAACCTGTTCCTGCAGCTCCGATCTAGGCAAAGGGATCAGCACACTGGGATTTTTTTGCAAGTTACTTAAACTCAACCACAGTTAAATCTGCGTCTTCCTAGGGTTGACTCAGGTCACCAATAGTCCTAAGCCAGTCTTTAGTATTTACATTATCGCAGGTCATCAATAAGACAATTTAAGATTATTAACTTTGTTGTAAATCTTCATAGTTGTTTTTGAGTTATTAGAATTATATACAAAAAGTTAAGTAAAAGATTATTTGTTAATATTAATTAAATGTAATTTTCAGTTTAATTAGAAATAGTTCTACTTTGTTTTTATTTATTAATTAGATGTCTAAGAAGAAAAAATCGTAATAATTTCATATAACGAAATATTTGAAACGGTGTTCTAATACTAATAGACAAATCGGCACTTTTATTATTAATTTACACTTCTTCGATATACAACGACTCAGTTTTCTCAATTTTTTTTAGAAAATATAGTGAGGTCCGGCATAACGTCTCGCTTTCGCTAGATTATATTTTATTATCGTTTTCTTTTATATTAAGGGATTCGAAAATTTAAGAAGACGGTGCATTGTCTCGTTTTTCTTCTAAATTGTATGTGCTCTCTATTTTGTAAATTTACGCCACATTTAATTAGAAATTTTATTGTCACCTATTGTATTTCTGCTGCCTGGATTACAAATGCGTAACTAACAAATTTGAAGCATTGTTGTTGACTATAATTTGTTTATTACAATATATACGTGCCAAAAGCTTGACGTGTTACATATAAAAGCAAACTTGCTTGTAAGAAAAGGTAGCTGCGACCATTTTAAGTGAACCATGGACACAATTTTCTCTGATTTATGTAGATGCAGATTATGGTAGATCTAAAAATAGGCGGATTAGAGTGAATTTTTCCTTGCTTTAGTTTTTTATTACGTATTTTACATTTATATTTGTTTATTGCCGATTTAGTCAAATTTACTTTTGTTGTTTTAGAGAAAAAACATAATTAAATTTGTTTGCATTTGTGCATCCTACCGATACAATAGAATTTTTCTTCAAATACTTAACATTTATATGCTAGTTATGTCAACAAATATATAGTACTAAAGTGCCAAGTACTAGGGATAAAAAAGTGTTAGCCTTTACAAAACCATAGATTTTTTATTTATGTTGTTATAATACTTAGAAGGAGGAGGTTAACGAGAATTTAATTTTGTTTGAGCTTGGCCTATAATCGTTTTAATGTCTAATAAAAAGTACGTTGAAATGTTAATGTATACTTTATTACTGTTTAATTTATGTCGTTTTCTCTTATAAAGTAAAGGAGTAGTAGTGTAATATATATATATATATATATATATATATATATATATATATATATATATATATATATATATATATATATCAAAAGCGCGAGTTCAAACAAATGTTTTATTAATATCGGGAGTTTACTCAAAACAACTAGAACTATACTTTTCTGCTTACAGAATTAATTTTTGAAATAATATTTTTAATGTAAATTTATTAATTCCTGTTTAACGTAAACATGCAAGCATTATACAGATACTGTAGGTTGGTAAAGGCTATAAAACACTTACTATTTCAACTCAAATACTGATCATCTTCCGAACAACGGTTCACAAAATTAAAATGCAAAGTACATGATCAAAGATCAGCCAACAAAGAAATATTCCGTAGTGCCGAAAAGAAGCAACTTGCTTAGGAACAATTTCATTAAATTAATTCAATTTGAGCAGCAACAGCTTTAATTAGTTCCAGAATTGCGACGCTTCGCAGACAGCATAAATTTCGCAGTTAAAAACCAGCTCGTGACTTCCGAGGTTTTCGCGTTTCAATTCAATACGCTTGTGCGTATCCCATGGGCTACTTTTTATAATTATGTAAATTTGGATAGCTAAATGTGTATGTTTTGATACCGCGTAGGGTGTTTACAAAGCATGTATTTTGTTAGAATAATAGCCGAATAACAACTTAAGTTATACAGGATGTAATCAAAAGCTCCGGCACAGTTGTGGTCTTCAGTCCAATTTGCAAATTAAAAGATGTAAAATTGAGTACCTGAGTTAACTTAAAATAAATGGTAATAATACAATTATCCATGGTACAGTGTTTGCCACATTGCTCTGTACGTGACGACCGGGCAGTGAGAGCGAACATATAAGGGCTTCAACCGCTCAGTTCACAGCTCTTGCCCGACGTAAGGTTTGGCCGTTATTAGTAGTTGTTTTATTAAATTTATTGCAATCATAAATATTAGAGTAGAAGACAAATAACAAACTTACCTTATATGTTATTTAAATCTAAACTAATGTTAAAATTGGATAGGACAGTCTTTGTTCTTAGTAACTAATATACATTTTTGGATATAAAAATTACCAGTTCTTAAAACTGAAAAATACAGTGATATCAAGCTTGAATTAGATATTTTACTTATTTAATTTTTATTATGTTTTTGTGATTCGAGATGATGTGACAAGCATAACGCCTAAGACAACTGCATAATTCCCTTTTGTTTGAAGTGAACGCAGGTACTCAATTATTTTTAGTGACTAAGTAGGCCACCTGTTGGCATCAGACAGCTCCGGGAATGAACCCTAGTCTGTGCACACCGCAGTCACTCGCCTTAACCGTGCAACTACACTAACGTCAATAAATTATATTTCTTTTTTAATCAAAATGTACGCCGTACTTTGTAAAATTATTATGACTAACCACCCGTGTAATGTAGAAAACAACAAAAACTGTTTTAAAACAGTGTATTATATGTTCAATTATTTGAAGTGATGCAAGACTTTTTCACTATTTTTCAATATGTAGTATTACCTGATGTTTATTTGTGTAGTACAAAAAGATTAAATTTTTTAATAATTTTTTTACGTACTGGGAGAGTCATAATTGTTCTGAATAATATATATTATTATTGAAACTTTGCATTAAATGTGAAAATAAATGCACAATACTATTGGGCTTCTCAAAACAGTTTATCCTACAAATGTAATGCGGCCTTTCAAATTTAAATTGTTTGTCTTCGCCCGAAGTATAGCGTGAGAACCGAAAGTGTTTATTTATCTGTATTTCACAAAGCATATTTGCAAAAGAACAAAGTCACAACCTTGTTTTTTTTTCTGGAAATGCTCAATTTTGATATGAACATGTACATTTTATACTAGGATGTTAAAATGAAATATACAGACATAAAATTTAAACATCAAATTTTATCATAATATACAAAAAATTAGCTGTAATCTACAATTAACACTTAGTTGAGCCTGCTTTATTGTGATTCAATGCTTTTAACTTTTGGGACAAATTGATTAAGCTGTTTATCGTTTTCTAGAGAATCCTCTGCCATTCTTCTGTCACTACAGCCATTAACTTAGGCTTTTGAGGTCATTCGGTCATATTTTTTTAGATAATATACCACAACTTTTTAATCGGGTTTATATTTAGAGATTGTTTTTCTTTTTATGTGGTAGTCATACACGCTCAGTGGCAAAAGGTGCCATGCTCCCTGAAAACTTTTTCCTTAAGGAGAATGCTATTGCTGAACGTAAGTAGAAAAGCATTATTTAAAAATTTCGTTGTATTTGGTGCTATTTATTATTTCATCACACAAAATTTAATGCAATCTGTCATCATACCAAATAGCACCCGATACCATTATGCTAACTTCTTTTATATTTTACAATCTGTTAAAGGAATTGTCTAATTGATTTGATTAATGATTGCATACCCAGATACGATTACTGTCACTAAATTGTCAGTATTTGCTTTTGTTAGAAAAAATAATGGACGACTAAAGTCGGTAGGTCAAAAACGTATGTTTGTTGCCCTAATTCTGTCGATACTTTTCCGGGTAGGGTGTCAGCAAGTTTGTTCTTGATGATACGTTTTTACAGCTCCGTACTATACAAATAGCATTCACTAGTGTTTTTTCCTTTCAATACGTGCGTTAATTCGGATACTGGTTTTTTGGAGACCCTTAACAGCTTAACTGCTCAGTTTCAGTGTTCTCTAAGGTCAGGTTTTGATAGCGTTGGCCGTTTATTGCTTATTTCAATTTGTATAAGTCGATTCACTGTTGACAAAGGTATCTAAACACGCATTTTCTTCGGTGCGATCACAACGAACAGCTTGGCTGTGATAAGCGGTTAGATGCATTTAAGTAAGGGTATGTTAGTTCAAACATTACTATATTTAAGAATGTTATTTAACTGCAGGTAGTTTACTCTTTTTCGCAGAATTTATTTTAGTTAGTGTCTGTGTCATTCTAACATGCTAGTTTATAAGTAGGTACCAGTACTTAATTTAGAACTTGTTATGTGTCATTAGAATTAATGTACTAAGTACACGAAGGAAAAAGACTGAATTAAATTTTTTATGTGTATTTGAATATAAGGTCATAAACTATCCGTTTTTTTGTAGATATATTATTAAAATTTACGTAAGTTAACCTGAGAAAATTTTATGCCTGATAAATTATATATTTTTTAATTAACAAAATGAAAATTTTAAGCGAAAACCACTACATCTAACAACTGAATTATACACATTCACATACATATATGAGTTTTTTAAGAACTTTTGTTTCCTAGAAGGTATTTGTTCGAGACCCACGAAATAGATCCCTTAATACTTTTTAACTAATCGACTTTCAAGAAACATATGTAACAGGTCAAACAAGCGGGCAAATATAAAGCCTTTGGTTGTACGAAAGTGCAACAATTCTTCGGCATTTGGCAAACCTATAAAGAAACCGGCCATAAAATTAACTTTTCCAAATAAAAAACACTAGTTTCCATTTACCATCCCACTAGCAAGATTATCTTGTCGAACAAAACACCATCAACATTTGAATAGTCGGACAATAGTCGAAATTTACCTATTATGTGGAAACTGTTAATTATTTAACGTTGTAGGTTGCAGTAATTCTTCCAAGTAATTAAAAAATGTTTTTGCCAAACTTTGATATCTGATGTAATAAATAGTAGAGCACACGAAAACAGTTTTTTGTGGAGCAGATAGATTGAGATCCCGAGTAAAGAATTAGCTCCAATATTTCTTGGTTTTTCAATTAGGTTACGGATTAAACTGCGTTAAGGAGTAGTTTGAAATTTTATATTTACCTCAAATTAAGGTACAGGTATCTTATCGATGAGGTGAGTTCTTCCTTAGTTAATTGTTAGAGAATTAAGTTCTGTTTCATTTTTCCCGCATTCTATGCTGTTAACTTAATTTTAGTTGGTTCTTCCGCTTTTGGGGATAATTTCTTATGTCTACTATGAGTAGCAGGTTTATTGTTAATGATTTATCCCTATATCAGCACCACGAGGTCTTTATGTAAGTTAGCAGTCTGGGTCCTCACAGGACTGCCTTCCATCGCTAGGAGATGTAGGTTAGGTTTTTCTTTTATCGAGATTAGGACCAAATGAAATTTCTTAATCTTTCTAGAGCAGTGGTTACCAACCCATCGATCGCGATCTCCCGGTATCTCGCAAAGACAATTTTGTAGCTCACAACATATTTTAAATTTTAAAAGACAAAGAGCTACTCTCACTCGTGCTACGACTCCGCCTCAATCATGAAGGACAACTTCTTTGGTTCAGGTCTAAGTCTACTTTACACCCATAAGTTTTAATGTTTAATGCCCATTCTGAGGATTACGTCAATATCAGTCTACGATGTTTAAGGGTAGCTTTTCTGATGATCATTTGGGCTTCTATCTCTCTTTGCTAAAGCCCCAGTCGGCATCCAAAGTTTCCAGTTCTTTTTGCGCTCAGGGTATGTCTTCTTAATGGATCTATGTTACTGCAGCCTATGGCTAAGTTTCCAGTTGATTGGCAGAAAACGTCCAGATGTTTCGATAACATTGGGTCTCGCAATCGTTTTTGTCGTGCATGTGTCCAGTAGAAAAGTATGTAGCTTTCTATTTACTTGTCCATCAATATATTGACTATTGAAATTTTGTTTAAGAATTACAATTTGCATTTTTGTGGCTGAGTCTTCGCCATTATGGATTGATAGAGTCGCCCCTTCCCATAAAATAATTTGGAGCTTCTTGCACCTACTTATAATATGACCTATCTCAACACAGTTCCAGCAGCGTAATCGCCTCTATCTTATTTCCAATAGCTTACCAACTTTTTCTGCTAAGCCTTCTACAGGTGCATTATTCAGTTCATTACTACTTACCGCCAATTATTTTATATTTGCACGTCTTCTGGACGCTCATGTTTAGCAGCTTCAAATTTAGTGCATGTGTGAGCGCATCAATCAATGTTTTTGGTCTGGTCAACTTTATTGCTTGTTTGGTCTCATGATTGTTAATTCACTTAATAAATATTAGCATAACTGATGTCTCCAAGAAGCCGTCTAGTGCTGTTGGGTATAAAATACGAACAAGACGGGCTATGTCTGTTTCAAATTCTTGGAAAGGTTTGCTCGATTTTTGTGCTCGATTCTGAAGTTGTGTACGGTAAGCTTCCTCTAGATGAGACTATAACGTATTTTGAGGCGTTTGACGATCTGGCTACAGTTCTCTTGCTTGTTAATAGGTACAGTCTATAATACGCATCGCCACGCAGAGCAACAATTAAAGCAGTCGCCTTTTCAATGTCCGTCCATCCATTCACTCTAGCAGCCAGTTGAAACTGAATAATTTGATTAAGAAGACTTACCATCAAACGTTGGAGGCTGAACTTTACTTCTTACCATGTCGGCGCTCAACAATAGGCCTTGCATCTTCTGGCTTTCTTGAATGTGCTCATTAGATTCGTCAGGCACTCCACTGTAAGTTATCGTAATCGAGGCCTGAACTCACCTTCAATTTCTTTTATTTTCTCTTCAAGAGCATCAATTTTCTCGTCCTGTGCTATTTTTAGTCTATTAATTTCGTCTTTTGTTTCTTTTCGGACTTAACTGATTTCTGTTTTAACTTGATTCGTTTTGTCTAATGTTCCGGATAGTTCTTTTTTTCAGGCAATCAATGTTTAAGCTTAAATCTGCTTTTACGCTATTTATATTTTCCTTAAAATCTGTTTTTATATCATTCATATTCAAGTTTACGTCTGCTATATTTCAGCTAAAATCTGCTTTTAAATCTGATTTTAACCCGTTCAACATAGTATTCATCTTAGACAATTTTCCCGCAGTTTCCCCACCAACGTTTAATAAAGCTTATTTAGATCAGAACTGCAATACGGCTTTATTTTTAGTAAATCGTCAGATCTTCCTAATCGTTTTTAGACAGATATAATATCCCTACTACTTACTTATTATTAGTTATTAATTGTTGAAAGTAATTTCATTTGAGGAACGTCAAAGGGCGTTACCTCCCATGTAATTTACACTGCTATGTATTTCCATGATAGTAATATGATTTGCTTATTGCTAATGTAGCAGATTGCAAACAAATACCAACTGTTAAAAAAAATATTTTTTTTGCTTTCGTTTCAGATCGGTCACTTTAAGATAGAAAAGCGTAACTTTCCTCTCTGCCATGCTTCCTTGTATTTATTTCAGTTTGGTCACCACTCAAGTTACAAATGCTAAAATACCCCACACCTGACACCAAGTGTAACGTTTCTGCGCGAATAAAACGTGCAAATATACTAAAACTACTTATTTATTCTACTTATAGGTTATACACATTAACAAAGCTATTTGTATACACAATTCATATAACTATTAACGTAAATGGCACATCATCATCCGTCCTGTAAGTTTTGAAGAACTATAGGGTGCCTGTACAGGCGTTTCACGTAAAGGGCACACTATGTTAACAGTTCTCGCACGAATCTGCTGGTTGTGTCACTTCAAACTAGCAATTCGGAATGCCCAGCGGGCTACATTTATGTGTATTTAACTCTCGAACCTTTTGGAATTTTCGCTAATATGTAGCCAGTTGGATTCCTAGAAGTGCCGGGCGCCGAATGTGACGCAATGCGGCTGTCGATCAGCCTTGCTACGGGAGACGTTCGAAAATTTGTTACAGTCTTGTGTATCACTAGATTGAAAAGTGACCCTAATAAATTGTTTGTTTTGGTGTTGTCGGTCATACTTTCTAAGTTTAGCTATTATTAATTTTGTTATTGTTATTTTGTTAAGTATACTAGTTTCTGTGGTATCTACATTATTTCATGTTCTGTATTAAACGTCAAAAGCATGTTTAATGTAAACAACATGTATATTTCTATATTAAATTTTTAACATCTTTGCATTGTTTTCCCTACCGTGTAAATTGCATTGCCGCCTAATTTTTCTATTCTAATTGCATTTTGATAGTGCTCTAATTCTGTCTATTTTATTAGATCATGATTTATTATTGATATTAAAAGATTATATATTGTATTTAGAAGAGTAATACTTCGATAGTTGTTGCAGTTATGTTGGTTTCTTTTTTTAGGTGCTCGTACCACTATTTTAGTCATTTACTCATCACGTGCATCTTATTTCTTCTATATATCTAGAAGAAGCTAAATTTTTTTGCCTCCATACTTCATTACTTCTACTTCTGCCACTTTATTGTTACTTTTTTTGTTTTATTTTGTTTATTTTTCTCAAATTTTATATATCTTGGTTGTATTATATTAACTTTTTATATTTCTGTTGTTGAACGATTTTATTTCTTACCAATTTTGTTTTTTCTATACATTTTGAATATTATTTTGTTTAGTGCTATCCTCAATTTCAATAATTACTTTTACCACCTTCTTTTTTGTTTGCATAATTTTATAATTTATTTCTTCTTTTTCTTATATATTTGATCGTATCTCTCTTTTCTAGTTCATAAATATTTTTAGTTAAACTATGACTTCCTGGTCTACAGCTTTAGTTTTTAGACTTTTTCCTTTATTTCTTTTAGGACATTGTCTATTACTAAATTGAGTAAGGCCGGACTAAGAATTTCTCCTTGTCTTAGTCGCTCCACTGTTATGAATTCTTCAAAGTATAAGTTCTTGTATTTTCGTATATATTATTTATGCAATGGATTAGTTTACCATTTATCTTTCTTTCTTTTCGGTTGTTCTACACTCGTTTGCTTTTAATATCAAATGCTTTTTCAAAATAAATAAATGCTACAAATATTAATTTCAAGTAAATTCTTCTATTACTTGTTTAATCTTGAATACATTGCAGATAAATAAATTAAAATTGATTCATAGTTTAAAATTATATAAATTTTATTTTGCACTAAGTTAGATATCGTCGATTTTAAATTTTAAATAATAAAACGGAATTTCAAACAAAAATTTATTAAATCTGTACTTTTTCCGGTAGTTCATCTAAAAAGCATACCCTTTTGTCTCTTTATAAAATTTTCTAATCCAATTGGTCCACTTGTAAGGCATTTAGTGTCAAAACACTATTGTGTTATTTCGAATAGTTTTAGAAACAAAAAATTGCTTTTCAATTTTAAAGACGATGCCCATTTACTCGGAAAATGAGTCACTCTTAAGCCTAACCTTTTCACAAATATTACATCGTAATTAGCCTCTATCTACTTACTTTATTCTAAATTCAAGTCTACAAATTGTTTTCGGAAAAAGTATTTGTTCAAGAAAGTTGAAAATTATGTTACTTCTCAACATAATCTCCGTCTAGACGTACATTTTTCACAACGTCGTCGTCATGATTCTGTGGCTGCTGAGAACACTTTTTTAAGGGTATGATTTTCCCACTGATGTAACAGCTGTTCAATTGTAAAATGAGCGGCTACGGAGAGTGTCTTTCGTGGTCGGAAATTCATGGCGGCATCACGCGTCAACATGTCCTGAGACATTGCCAGTCGCGTAGCCTTCTGTTTGTTGGTCAGAATTCGTAGGATCCACCTTTAACATTTTCAAGTCATCATGCAAAATGGACTCTATAAATCCCACGGAAGTACTAAGTTTAGAGTCGGTATCACCCACACGTAATTGACGGTCTTCCATAACAACTTGCTCACTGGCCCAACCGAGGCTGCTTCGGTTCATTATTACACAACTCTCGACCTTCTTTAAACTTTCACAACCACGAACTCACATTTCTAATATTCATTTACCAATAATATTCAATTACCATTTGAAGTATATAAAACAACACTCACTCCAATGGCTGTAATACGACCTATGTATATTGTGTGGTGCTTCCATCTATATTATAAATTGAGAAATGTTTCCCGCATCTTTCTACTTACTCTTATTGCCGAGAAACAAATTTGGAGACTTTAGAACTTGAATTCACTTTGTACGTAATACTGCGTATTATAAGTTAGATGGCAAAGTAAACTTGAACTGTTACGAGGTTATGTCTCTTTCTTTACGTTATGACTTTTTATTGCACATTTTGCTACACATTTTAGTAAGTTTTAATACTCAAGATTGTTTTAACTTTATAAATTTTTTTATAAAAAGGATGCATCTTAAATTTTATGAAATGGTTTTCACACATAGCATGTGTCTGTCGTAAAATATCTATTCGCTAAAATATGTTACCCAAGTAATGAGTTCAATAATAACATTCAATAATTATTTATTTTATTGATTCATTATTTATTTTAATTGATTGATTTATATTTTATTGAATACGTTTTTGCAATATATCAATGTTTCGATTTAATTAGGTGCCAGAGAGAAGGATCTGTGCAGGAAGTTCAATTTTTACAGAAATTTCTAACATTTCTTATTTAACGCATCAATAAACAGCAAGTCCGTAGAAAGTACCTGGTTAATGCAAAAACAAATTTTCATTCTCGCTGTTTGCCGACAAATTGTGTTTTAAAACATTTGGACGCAAAAACCACAAAGAATGTAGAATTCCGTTAGAGAAAGGTAACTGTAGAGTAATAAGTAATTAAAATTAAACAACCGTATTATACATGAGTTAATGGCATCTATGTGGGATATTTATAATAACTCTGGAGAAAAATTGTGTGCAGTTAAATTGACTAATTTATTTTATATTAAATTAAATACAAATAAAAGGTAATGGCTAGCAAGTTTTCTATAATATAGTATTATGTACTAGATACATATTAATTAATGCATATGTATGTGTATTGCCTTTAATAAACACAAATCTGCTTGTGCTTTTATGATCTAAATCTATCAAAAACAGTAATTGAGCATCGACGGTATCTAATTGAATACAATTGGAGTGTTGATTAATATTTACACTCCATTAAGTGATAACTGCTATGTTCCCTATCAGGCAGATTGTAAACTAATTTTTAAATGAATAATGTTTTAAAGGTTTAATAATTTTGACTATGAAATTTTTAGATATTTTTATACTTTTTTTTAAGTAATAAGGGTTTTTCTTACAACTGATTCTTACTGAGAGTTGGAACTTTAACGCCAATAAAAAAAGTGAAGAGAATTCAATTATTTCTCAAAAATAACTCAAAATATATTTGAGATATGTACGTGACAGGAGCAGCTACCGTTTTAAGTTGGTTTGCTAGTAACTGTTGTCTAAATAGCTACCACCTAGTGTCATTGCACAACGAGTTATAAAAAACCTTTTAATTGCGCAAATGTTAAAGCAACCGATATTCTGCCCAGATTATGTCGACAGTATGAAGCAAAGTTGATAGTTCGACGCACTTGGGCACTCTCATAGGTAATGCCGGAACAAATGCTTATCGAATTTGTGATCTTATAGAAAGCAATTGTTTACTTGGGAATTGAAATGTGTGAAAAGTTGCTGTTAATTATCATTATTAGTATTAAAAACGAGCTCAAAGAACGGATCCCAGGTCTTTTTTTGCTAAATATAAGACTACGCGACTTGTGATCTGTTATAGACTCTTCGCTTTTTATAAACAAAAGGGGGCTGGATATAAATATAAAAATTATTAAATTTTTAACACGGCTCTTGACACAGTAGTCACATTAATATGGAAAAGTACAACAAAGTTAGATGTACCTAAAACTCTGATAGCAGTAAGACTGTTTTTTTGTGAGGTTGTTTCACTATAATAAAAATTTACACAACATATGACAGATGCATATTTATTTATCGATCTATTTTACTTTTAAGAACATGAAGGAACTTTTATTTATATGTCTGAATTAAAAAGACTTCTCCAATCAGGTATGGTAACAAATACAGTTTGTCTGTACTCATCGCATAATACCATAAAAATGAAGAATTGTGGTGCTTTGATTTTGTGTAGTTTAAATGTTATCCATAACTTCACTAAAAATTCCTGCCAGTACCTCGTATTATAAAAGATAATGAAAAAGACAATGAATGTTTCTGGCTGGTGTATCATCTGCATATTGTAACTCTATAAGTGGTCACGTGGAAAAACTTTAAGGATTAACAGAGTGCTCTATCTAGCGAAATAAAATTTGCGTTTCTATTAAAAGCTCTGCATGCCTAATGAGTACCGTTATATTTTTGATCGTTGTAGATCGTTTACAACAGCGCAAATGTTTAGAGTTGTTCTCACAAATCATAAACGCATTTAACACCGTTAAGGCGACCATTGTATAACACAGTGTATATATGCATATTATTGACGTAAATCGGATCGTTGCAGATAACATCTCGGTATTTGCTGACATCACTCGCTTTTTCACTCCATGGCAGCCTGCTTTTTTGTACCCTTAAGAGAGGTAACCAAGGATTTAGGTAAATAAAATCCCACGTTTCTGTTAAAATTATTTTTATATTTATATATTATTTCCACCTCTCTTTGTATAATCTTGGGTAATAGTTTTTACAAGGGCTGTAATGACTCAGTGGTCAAGATCATTGTTCCTCTGTCCTGAGCCGGAGCAAGCGAGTTCGAGTCTCGCTCAATGTGTGTGTGATGTCCTAGTTTAAGTGCATGTTAGGAGGCACAACAACTCCTTGAGGCTGCAGTGCCAGTAAGTGCGTCAAAAAAAGTTTTACAATTGTGTTTGCCCGAAATTTATCTCGTAGTTAGGATTGACGCGTAGGTGTTCTTTAATTCTGCTGGTAATTGTACGGTCCTTAGTCCCTTTGCAGATCTGCTCGCATGAACATGGTATGCAGTATGGTGTACTCTGTGGGCTTTTGTGTTCTTAGCTGGTCGAAGCAAGTCAGGTATTTCGTGGCAGTTGTGTAGATGGTTTCTATCTTGTGTTTGTTCTCATTTGGTAATGAATATAAGATAAAAATATTTGATTACCGCGATCGATTGTGGTTGTGTTTTGCATCTGCTAGCTTTCACTACTCTATTTATTTCCCTCTTAAAGTAGCCATGTTCTTTAAGGCTTGTTCCAGATTTTTTTTAGTTTTTTTATCTAAGAACCGAGGTTGACAAATTGGCTGGGCTCAATCTATTAATATATTCACAACCGTTATTTTTTGCCTTAGATGGTGACTGCTTGTAAAGGTATAGTTCCGTATGCATGATTATATTGTCTATTGTTCGATATCAACACCTGTACCTCTAAGAAAGCAATCATATTCATTTCATGATGTATCGAATATGTTTGAAAAATTGTGGTAGTATATTCTTACCGTGCCTCCATATAACAAGCGTGTTATTGACGTATTTTAGCCATAATTTGGGTTTTAAAGGTTAAATTTCTCTATGTAGTAGTTGACGAGCATAGGACTTTTGGTTCCTAATACAAATCTTGTCAAAGAAACAGCTGGGCTTAAGGCACTGTCGAACAAATTGTAAGTTGTCATCAGGAAAAACTTGCTTTAAGTTGTCTGGGGTATTTTCAATAATAATTTTGTTAATCAAAAATGTTTAAATAACAATTAATCTCCTTGCTATAGTTGGATGTTTTGAAGATGGTTGAAGATGGAGTCCTTGATGTAATTACTGGTAAGACCAATATGTGGTTGTAGTAAATTGCACATATATTGGTACTGATAATGAATTTCAGTGATATTTTAGGAAATCTGTACATTCTTGGCGGCAGTGCCTGTAATATTATTATTTTCTTAATGGCGTCATATAGAGAGGGACTATTAACAATTAGCTTATATCGCGTTTGAGAACGGTGTAAGGTTTTGACTGGAGCACTTCTTCTTTCTATAGTTGTTGTTTTCATTCTGCCCTGGGTAGATTTTCTTTACGCGTTTTAACATGATACAAAACGCGCAAAAACTCTACTCGAACTTTACCTGCTTCATGCTGCTTTTATATTAACTATTATGTCTCCATCTAGAATGGATTTAGGTGATATCGCAAACTTCTTATTTGCTGACTGCCTGACGGCTTTCTGGATAAACTTATGTTTAGAAGAGTTTATTATCGTTTGTATACAATCAAGTTGTGTAGGGGTGTTTTTTTTCTGTATACGCTAGAACTTACATTGTTTATTGGTAGCAACGTTTTTGTGTTTTTCCGCAGACCCGAATGAGATGCGGTTTACGATAATAGCAGCTAATCCGGTAATTTAACAAAGATCTCCCGTATGCGTATGAGTATAAAAGAGAAAGCGCACGGAACAGTAACTTAATTTTAGAAGGTTTTTTTCTAAATAAACACTGACCTTGAAAGCTTTTGCATTTATTAATCAATAAAGATTTAAAAAAAAGGTTGAGGTGGGCACACCACCATTAACATTCAGTATATCAAAGTTCTTTTGCAGTTAGTTGCTTCGCTTGTTAAGATAAAGAACTTTTGCGTCAAGCAGAGCTAGTTTAGGCCAGAGAACAACCTTTTTCAAGATCCTCATAATTAACTTTTTTATTTTAAAAGAAATTTGTGATGAGAACAAGTCTTTGTGATGTGAACAAGTCAGGAATTTTTTATTAATTGTTATTGTAGATAGTGGAAGCTGCATTCGCAAAGTTGAAGGAAACCAAACCGCTCTTTATTTGTTGATTGGACACCCTAGTTGACGAAAAATTGAGATTATACTAAAAGAAACACTGATTTTGCTGTTAAACTGGCTTATCTACAATTTGTTACCAATTTAAATAAAGGTTAGCCTTGCTTAAAACTATTGAGATCTGGAAATCCCCTCGACACTTAGGTGCTGGCTGCCCTTAACCGCAAATCTTAAGTATGTAAATTTTACCCACTTTTTCAATAAAAGTTTGATTTAAAATTGAACTTTAATATATTTTCCCAAACAAAATACAAAATATCGTAACAATTTGAATTTTATTGCTATCAATGTAACATACTGATTTAGAAGTTACGTATGAAATACATGTTATAACCAAATGTCGTTCACGATTCTGCTGACATGCAACTATTCTTTTAACAAAGTTTTCCATAATTCTTTCCCATAGATGTGGCACTATTTCAGTAATTACACGCCTGATGTTCTTTCTGTTAGCCCAGAAATCGTAGCAGGTTTATTGACATAAACCATTTTCTTCTAATAGCTCTAGAAGAAAAGTCTAATGGGATTAGATATGAAGGCTGCGGTGGCCAATCGAGATTAGTTTAAAGAAAAATAACCAGGTTATTCAAGTTCAAATCGTTGCTTTCATAAAAAAAGTTATTTAGCATCTCCTGATAACATATACCATTGACAGTAATGAAAAACACTTGGATTTTCTCTACCCTAAATGCGACTATTTAGACAGAGTCATTTAAAGAAAAATGAACTTTATCGCTTAATATGAGCTTTTGTTGCAAAAACCAGCTCCAACTGCTATGTTCTCTAAAACAGAATATGCAAGTGTTTCGTGTTTTTGGTGTTTTTTTCCATGTGTTTAGTACCAATGTGCAAATGCAAACTTCCAACGTTCAGGCAACGCATATGGACCGAAATTATATTCTAAAGTTCAATTTGGATCACTCTATAGTTTTCAGAAACAAGAAATAATAGGCCTGGATTATGGTTCAAAAAGAAAAAAAACAGAGAAACCAAAACTGTAAGTCTATGATATTTTATTATTAAAAAAAGCTTACAAATATCAATAACTGTGACTTAGGTGTCGTATAAGTACAGAAGCAGTGAAAATAATAACACAACCCCAAAAAGCACAGCACTTTCTTGTTTTTATATGCTTCACATAATCTTTACCTGTGTAAACCATTCAAATATTTATTAAAATAAAATTATATTTATAATGATACTGAGAGCAATATATTTTAATAAACCGTGTTACGCTTGGTACTTTAATACAGCAGTTTGATCAGCCAACCTAAATATTTACGGAAAGAAGCTGTATAACTGTTAAACATTTTAGTACTGCTGTTTTAATATTCTAATTTGTATTTGAAATTTTTCTTTAATATATTATTATTAGTAATAACAATTTTACTTCCCTTTCACTAAATGTAGCCACCCTTATGAATGTCAAACTTGTTATTCAACGAGGATTTGTCGAATCCGCTGCGGCAATTTGATTACCCGGGCTTCCTCGTAGGGTGCTGATCTAAAGAAAATAATATCCTTTATCTCCTTCCTTCCTTGCGGCTTCGTTTTGTTTTACAAGGCCGGCTTTAGTAGAAAATGGCTCTTGGTCACGCACCGCGATTTTAGAGAGCGGGACTGCCCTCCACTTGTTTGTATTGTTCCATGCCTGTCTCTTGACGGATCTGATATTAACATGTATCATATAGAACACACATAAAAGTATAAAAATAGATCTTTTATAGAGGATCACAATAATTCATGTTATATTGTTGTTACAGGATATGGGACTTTAACTTCCGTATTAATTTCATTGTATTATTTCCAGAGTTATTTTTTATAATTACAGTCAAGGTTGTTTTAATTATAAAGGTAGTAATTTTATTTCTTTAAATATATTAAATTAACTTAATTGCATTTGCGCCGTATTGCTTGTGTAAAATAAATTCCAACAAAATTATCTTATTATTTTTATATAATGTTATTTAATATATGGTGTATAATAAATAAAAAGTATTTAAAAGTGTAAAAAGTTTGTATATATTAAATGAAATAAATCCAAACTTTCCTAAATTTTGATAAAAATAATCTATTTATTGATTTTTAGTTTTATTTATTATTATTATTAGTTTTAATTTTAGTTTCTTCTTGTATGTTACATTTCTGATCTTATCCATTTTGGTTTTACCCTAAATTTTTTTAAGTACCCCAATGAGGTATGTTATTATGTATGTGTTTTATTTATTTACTTTTATTTGGATTTTAAATTAGGGACGGCCGTCTTTTGGCTCCCTCCTGTATACGCGCATTTGCTTTGATTTGAGATAGCGACGGCCAGTGTGCCCGCTTCCGCGGTGCGCCGATATATAAAGCAGAACCGCCTTCGGCCGCGGCCTTGCTCCTCGCTCTTTCGCTCACTTCGTTTTGAATTTTAGTTGTGATGGTTTAGAAAGCGGGCGACCGGCCTTAAATTTTCCATACCCGAGGCCGTTTCGACCGAGAGTTCGCCGGCGTGTTTTGTTTGGCGGCAATAAGTTTCACATCCCGGTGGCCGTTGTAGAAGGTTATTTTTATTGTGAAATTCGATATTTTTCCGACCAGATTTTCTTCTTCCTGGGGGGCGTTTTGTTGGCCGATTGCATTTCGGGAGTTGAAATTTTGCCAGCGGAAAAATTCGGTTCAATTTCCTTGTAGCTGACCCGGCGGGAACCAAGAAAGACCTAGTCGCAAACTCGGATATACCAGTTGGAGGATCCACATCAGAAAAGACGTCCGATCGGCTCCGCAGCGAAGATTGGGGTAGCTTGTCCTTTTTTCACCCACACCCTTTTTCCTCTTCCTTGTTTCCCCAGGAGAACAGCACGGGGAGCCGATTTCTGGAACTTCCAAAAGGTGTTTTTCGAGCTTTGGCTTTTTGATTGAAGTTCCCTTGTTTAAATTTTAAAATTACGATACGGTACACTTTTGGCCGAAACAGTATGTATTATATTATGAGTCATTTTATTGCCGTTTTAATTCTCTTAAACCGTCTTTCCCCACTTGCAGTTCTTTCTTTTATTTCTTTACCCATTCTTCCTATTTCTCTAATTTTCATCCTAAAGATTTAATTCTTTGTTCTTGTTTATTATATAAAACAATAATGAACTCATTGTGCATTCATGGCTTACGCCTAATGTTGTTTCAATAGATATGATTTTTCTTGTTTTAATCTAATGAAGTTATACAGACTCTGTATTGCTCTAATTATTGTACATGGTACTACTATTTTTTGTAGTCTTTCAGATGTTTTCTCTTAATTTTGTGGAAGCACAATTGTACGTTTCTACCTTCTTTAATTGCCTTTATATTTGCCTCGCTGTGAATATTGGTTTAAACGTGTCTTCTATAATTTATCTAAAAAGTTTTTAAAATTATTCTAGAGTATATTTTGACCACAGTACTTAGATTTAGCAGTCTATAGTTCTGGCAGTTTTATCTTTTAAATATTGGGGGTTGTAATACCCACTCCCCTTTCCCTGGATCTAATTATTTTCAGAGTTTTATTAATTGTTTGTTTTCTAATGCTACTTTTGGTAGTGTCTTCAACACACCTGTAATTATGTTTTGTTTGGGTGCTTTTCCTTGCTTAACTTTCTGATTGTTTTTCTCAGTTTTTTAATGTTTATTTCTTCTTTCTGTGATATTTTTATTTTTAGGTTTTTGTATTGTGTAACTGATTGTACTGCATCGTTTCTTTCTATTTTATTTAACAACTTCAAGAAGTATTGTCTATATATTTTCATTATTTTGTCCTCATCTTCTATTATGTTCCCATCTTTATCGTCCATAATTTTAATTGTTTTTTTGATTAATTTTTTTTATTATTAGTTTTGACTTTGGTTATATGTTTTTCATTTTCTCTACAAACTCTGTTGATGATTTTTGCTTTTCTTTTTCTTTTTAACTTTACTTTTTTGGTTTTTATAATCTTAGTAGTTTTTTATATTACTCTGTTGCTGCTAAAATTTCTTTTTTAAAGATTTTCCATTTGTCTTCCATAATTTTTGTCTGTTGTGGTTTTATATTGTCTTGCTTAATCTGTTCTAAAATTTGTCTGTTATTCTTTACCTTTTAGCTCATAGCATTTTATTTTCTTTGCTAGTTATCGTCAATTTTGTCTCTTTTTTTCTTTTATTTTGTATTAATTTCGTTTTATTTTTACACAAAGTGTTGTTCCCTACTTCTACCCCTTCTATTTTTTGCTATCAGTTTTTTGAAGTTATGACTATTTAGTTTTCTCAGGTTTCTTTTTTGTTATCTCATCTCAATTATTCCAGTCCTACATATAATTTCTCATGCTCCATTTTTGTTGTTTCTCTATGTTCCATTTTATTCTTTGCTGGTTTCTTTTTTATATCTTTTTCTTTTGGACAAATCATTCTACGTAAATATTATTTCATTATTATTTTATTTTTATTATACCTTCTACTCCTCTATTTTATTTGTAAGTCAAATAAAACATGTTCTATTCCCTAGTTTTACGGCGCTTTTTACTGCTACTTTTATATTCAACTCTCTTTCCATGAAATTTTCCATTGCGTTCATAAATCTTTTGGGTTGCTTGAATTTATTTTTATTTCTTGTAATACTACATTGTTTCTTCTTTTTTCGTTGAACAGACGCTCGACCCTACTATTCATATCTTTTACAATATCTTTCTTTTTTGTACTATTTTTGCATTGTTCTTATTTTTGACTCCTATTTTTTAAGGTATTTACTATATTCCTCTTGCTTTATTCTTATTTTTTTTTTATCTTTGTGGACATTTTGTTTATATTTCCTATCATTAATCGGACCATATCCATTGTCATTCCTGTTTTCTTTTAGTTTTCTTTGGCTCTTTACTGGTAATCTTTCTGTTTTTCTGTTTTTCATAAAGCATATTTTTTATTTTGTTCATCTTCTATCTGTCACTTTTTCTTCTTAATTCTCTCATCTTCGCTCCATTTTTAAATATTATTTTATTTCTTATGACTTAAATAAACACTTTAAAATAAATATTCCCAAAGACGGTCCTCTTCTTTTATACACGCAATCACACGACGTATTTAAATATTAATATCACTAGCACACAGTCTGACCCTGACTTCTATAGGTGTTTCTCTTTTTTATAAATGTTTATAGTAACATTAGCTTAAATTATGAACTTAAAGCTAATCTTACTTTCTATTATTTTCTGAATTTTTTTCTACACACTTTTTCTACTCACTGAACTCACTTTGTTGTCTTATTCGCTCGTAATTTTCACTGTCTGCCAAGGCCGAATCCTTAGTTTTACAGTAAAATAACAAAAAACAAATTATACAATTATAAAGACGTTTCTTTTTAACTTAAAAGTATTATACCAGAAAAACTTTTTCAGTGACCCTTGTTTGGTGGAATTGAAGAATTTTTTATAAAACACGTTTATTGCCGCTTGATCGCTCTTTTTTAAATTTTAGGGTAGTGCAAAAGTGTTTTGTTTCTTTTAGTACATAGCTTTGACTAGATAAATTGAACTGTCTGATTATATGTCATATTAAAGAAGATAGTTTGTTTATCCGCATACTAAACTTCATATTTTTTTTTAGAATTATAACTTAAAAAAGTAGACCCAAAATTGGTTTAAAAATTCCTTATTGCCGACACCCGTCTTCAAATAACTTTCTATAACAAATTAAGAGTAGTTTTACTTCAAGCTATAAGTACCGTACAATTATCACATGTTCATTCCAATGGACAATAACCCGTTACTTACATAAGCTAAGCAAAGTTAACGGACAATGCAAAGAAGTACCTTACACATTAATACAATAGTAAGATGAACATCGAATTAATGTGTACAGACAATTATTTGACAACAAATATTTAATTCTCCCGTCGAATTGTTAGCAATGATGGAAATCGAATCTATCTTCGTAATACAAATTAAGCTAATGTTTAGGTAGGTACTGCAGAACTTAATGTAAAACGTAAATGTTTTGAGCTTAAAGTTATGCTTTGGGTCTGAGATGTGACTTGCATTGGGCTGATTGCTAAAAACTCATCACCTCTGAGCTTTATTGTTAAGAACTTGACAGAAGGTTTGCTATTTTGGAACAATAATATCCTGGTATGGTCGATGCAAAACGGCTATTGCTGCATACGGATAACACCAGACCGTGGACGGTTTCAGCAATTCGATAAAAATTGAAGGAATTCGATGGAACTGAATTGTATCAATTTGGTATCATCTGATTATTCTTTATTAAGACTAATGATTCACTTCTTGGTTGAATACAACTTTCTCAATTTTCAGAAATGCAGGGTGCTGCCAGTTCTTTAATTCCAAATCCCAAAAGCGGTAGCTACAAGGGTTAGAAAACTTGGTTCTTAGATGGAATATTATATAACATAGTGTTTTATATTTTAACTTTTATTTTTGCATCTTTCTTAAAATGATACATTTTTATATTAAAAAACAAACAGCCTTTCGCATCATTCTAATAATTCCTAAAATTAATTTAAAAACATATTTTTAATTTTCAAAAAATTTGTGATGCATTGGTTTGTCAGATTTTTAGTAAAATTCAATTAATCTCTTTATAAAAATATCAATAAAGCAAAAGTCGGTAAAAATTTACTGTGATATAACTGAGAACGGGATTGTATTTTATGTGACTTACGGAATTGTCTGAAAAGGAACGTCATTGAGTTAATTAAAGCTGACGTGTGGTAATATCTTATATCTTCCATGTTTCTTGTAGCTTCGCGATTTAACATTTATATTTGAGAGTACATGCCACAACATCTTCTATTACATTTTATTTAAAAAATGTAGTAACACCTTAACGATACTCCATTATCTATTAGACTGTAGAATAAAAATAGGTTGGATAAAATTAAGACATGTTTTCACATTTAAATTGTTGAAAATTATGCAAGATCTGCAACTGAAATTTTCATACAGAGAATTGCGAATCTTTTTACTCTTTAAAATATTAAATAGCAGCACACAAATACAAATAATTAGTTTTGTATAGAAGTTAATTATTGTAAAATAATGTTTTGAAATTTCATAAAATCAGTTTTGTAAATTTCCTACTCAATTATCAAGAGCTTAATAATCACGAATAATAATCAGTCTAAAAATGTCAGCTCAGCACAATTAGTTTGTCTTATAGGTACTGAATACGATTTCTAACAGAAAACATTTATAAAGAAGAGCAACTCCAGAATTTCACCTATTGTTCAGACTTCCACTTCTTATATCTCCAACATTGTGACAACATAACAAAAATCAATTGCTACTCTTGCCAAAGCAGAAAAAATTGGTAGCACCCGAAGCTATTGCTGACGAAGACATTAGATCTAATATAACTGGAAACAACCCAAAAAATTTTCGGACAATAAACCAAAATGTGCTTGAGCTAATATTTCTTTATTTTACGCTACATCAAGTCGCTAAAAAGAAATTTACGGTAGATGTATTAAGAGTATTTAATGATTTAAATATAAATAAATTAACAATAGTACCACTTTATTAACATTTAGCGCTTTTGTAGTAGGTTTGTTAAAGGCTACAAAAAAAAATAAAACAAATATTACAGATAATAGGTAAATGTACCCTGCATTTTATGTAGAATTCATTAAATGTTTTAACACGTCCCTTGTTTTATTGCTGATGTTTTGACATATGAGTTTTATAATTTATTGAAAACTGTAGTGGTGTATGTTAAAAATATAAAAAAAAGTCTATTCCACACGGAAACTAAAATAAAAATCGTATGTGATTCATGTCAATAAGCACTATAAGCCCTTAAAGCTGCCCGTGACTTCCAATAAAAATATTTAAAAACTCTCAGTTTTTCTGTTTGAAACATATCAAAAATATTTTATCATATTACATTTAAAAGTAGAAAAACGCATAAACTTAAGACACTTAAAATACAGAACGCTTTTAACAGCAGTGTAACGCAAAATGTGTCGATAAATCTGCATTTACAAGCTCTGTGGTTAAATACTAAGTGTACGGTAATTTATTATAAAACATGTGGTCACAAACTTGCAGTAAGTACCAGTGTAGAAACTTTACATAGCTACAAATAAAGTGTGCTAATAAAATTTAAGGAAAAATTATATCTAAATATTTAAGAAAGTGTTGGTTATGTCAAGCGTATTTTAAGATTTTGCGTCTTTTTGACTGGAACTTGTTCAATACTACTATGGTATAGAACGGAACCCAAGTGGTGGTAAAATTAATTAACAAATTTACCAAACTGTACACAATAGTAGAAACTTATTATACATTAGTAAAATGTAAAGTGAAGCGCATTAAGCAAGAACTAAGGGCCTCGAGAATTAAGAAGAAACAAGTTATAGTAAATTAGTTCCCTATCCGACTGTACAAGACTTTATGTGCCATATTAACAAAAAGTACGTCAAGTTATTAGTTTCCACTGATATAATATTAAATAATAAGAACTAACATTTTTTTCTTAATTTATTTTACAATGGTTATTTAGTCTCATTTAGTAAATATATATATATATATATATATATATATATATATATATATATATATATATATATATATATATATATATATATATATATATTCCGTTGGTAAACTTTAAAGCTATGACAATTGCTTATCCTAAAAATCTAAAAAATATCATTAGTTTGGTCTATTTTTGAGCACATTATACAAATCTGGTAAATCCGCGAACTTGAATCGGTTTAGTCATGGCTCTTCAGGGTTTTCTTCCATTAAATGATCCACCAAAGAGTTCGAATGAGTACTAAGCCTGTCTTTATAGTGAATACTAAATGTCCAGATCTCTGTGTACGACTTCATTGGGAGCATACCATGGTACGTCTATTATGCATCGAAGTACATTGGACTGAAGACGTCTCAATATGTCAATGTTTGAGATGCTAGCTGTGTCCCACAGCTGTATACCATATGACCATATTGGTTTAATGATGATTTAATATAATAATATTTTATTGGAAAGTGACAACTGAGATTTGCGGTCTAAAAGCCAAAATGTATTTTGATATCTAACTGCTTTTTTATCCAGTTGGATTCCTAGGTATTTGATGTCTTATATTTGAGGTATCTGCTGGTTGTTCAGCTGGAGTGGAGCGCAAGTTCCCCTTTTGGTTCTGAAGGTTACATGTATTGACTTGGTTTCGTTCACTTCGATGCAGCCATTTCTTACACCAGTGTTCAAATTGGTTGAGGTGATTTTACAGCTGTACGGATGCTATATTTGGATCTGCATGTAAAGATAGTAAAACTGTATCATCTGCGACAAATGTTATTTCTAATATGAGAAGGTCTGACGTAAAGAGCAGATACAAAATCAGATGCAGAACACTGCCCTGTGGATCTCCTGCATTGATTGTTGTAAAGATGTTTGAAATTTACCAAATATTACAAGAAAGTTTCTGTTAGTAAGGTATGACTTAAGTATTTGGTAGAACACTTAATTTTGTAGAACAAACCCTTGTGCCAAACCTTATCAAAGGCCCGTTTGACTTCAATAAAAACCGCTGAATGATATGGTTTGCTTTCAAAGTCTTTAACAGTTCTGTTTGCTATTCGGTGTACTTGCTCAATTGTGGATGTTGTATTCGCAAGCCAAATTGGTGATCAGGTATTCGACTGTAAGCAGTGAGCACTGGTATTACTTTTCGAAGTAGTAGTTTTTTTATCATTTTTGATAAGACTGACAGTAAACTAATGGGCCTGTAGGATGTCACATCTTCAAAGGGCTTTCCAGGTTTGGGTATTATTATGATCGTGAAGCCATAATACTGCATTAAATAAATAAGTTATATACCTACACCCCTTTTCTGGTAGTTTCCTAAACACATTTTCCGATATCAGGTCATAACCTGGTGTTTTATGGGCATTTAGATCTTTAGTATTTAGTTTTAATTTCACCAAGTTTAAATAGTTTAGTAGGTGATCATTTGAAATATTGCTTGTAGATATTCCAAAATAACACTTTTATCATCCTTAATAACCTTAGGAGGAAATGGTTTAAATACTTTAGTTAGGAAACTAGAAAATGCTGAAACTTTTTCGTGGTCATTTCTGGCTCAAGGTTTGTCCTCTAACCAAATACGTGAATTATACTGCTGTGATCGTTTGGGCCTTTTGGTGGCCTTTCATAGTGAGTAGTCGGAAACCTCTGTAGATGTTAAGTGTAGCAGAAAATCTTGCACTGCTTGATTGTTGATAGAACTGAGAAGACTTTTTACTTCAGTTGTTGCTCGATGAAGTGCTTGTTTGTCGCTTGGGTGCCTTGTAATTTGCAATTTCTTGCGTAATTTGCGTTTTTTTATGATCTTTCTTTTCACTATGATAGAACATTCAGAATATTTATTTTTCTCAACTTTCTTGTGTGCCCACTGCCAGACAGCTTGCTGAACAATGTTGGTGAAGTTTTCTACTGCTGCAATAAGTTGTTTTCGTGATTAAGTACAGTCAGATGAGTTTTGTCATATGTACAGTGTTTCCCAGATATGAGTCTCATTTGTTGTGTTTATTATAGAGAGTAGGGTGGCGCGTTTTGGGCAACATTTACGTGCACACTGTTACTATAAACGCATAATGTTCACCTGTAAGACTAGACAGGATTTAGTTTTAAGATTATTTGAACTTATTGTGCTTTTAGACAGCAGAAATCTAAGTCAATCAGTCATTGGCTATAGATGTGGCCTAGATGGTGTATATACTGTTGATATGTTATGTGATTTGATATTACAGTTGATTCTGTATGTCAGAAGTTGACGTCCTATATTTGGTGATTTACTTAACTTCTGCTCGTAATGCGATTCAGAATTAACTTATGGCAGATATAACTGATTTGACAAAATATGTATTCGTTAGTGTTTAAGTGCTCGTATGGCATCTTGTTTATTAGTATGTGCTTTGTTTGGAGACAGCTGAGATGACTAACGGTCCAATCTAGTCTTCGATGGCTATAGATGTGGCCTGGAGATGGTGTTTTGTGCGAAATTCTAGTGATTAACTACTTGGGAATAAGTAACATGATCTTTTATAATATGTAATGTTGAATATTGTCTTGTTTGATCCAAATTTCTGTTTCTGAGTGATGGAAACATTTTGCATTCTAGTTATTTGTATACAAGGCAGTCTTTATATTTTTTTGAGAATGTTGAGCTTTTGATGTTTGTTGGTGTGGATTCCTATTTTGTGCTGTCACCTTATATCTTATATATTGAATTTCAAGTATAAATTATTTGTCGGTGCTTGTTGTGAATACTGATAATTTTGCGGAGCATATGGCATTTGGATTTGAATATTTGGTCAATTTGTATCGGGACGAGTTGTTGGTTATTTTGTACAGGACTGGTGTGATTATAATAATAAAACATTTTAAGCTTGACTTTTTAGTGCTCACAACATTAATTTGTTGATTAAATTCTTGTGTTCTGATAGCACAGAAACTGACCTGGAGGTCGCACATATATTTTTAAAATAAATACTAATAGTAAAAGTGCAAAACCTGAATTTAAATATCTTGAAACGTACAAACAAATGTCCGCCGGCTTCGAAATACAAGTGGGGAATGAAGAAATAGCATTTTAAATAAATAATGCTTTATAGTGAATATTGGAAATTTGATAATTTTTTTAATTAGAGCTCTTTTTCTTTGCCCGTATTTTAATCTACACAATTTTAGACTATTCAGCCTAAAGAAATGTATACAAAATTTATTGTTTTTTATTCTAGTCTGTGCAACCATCTTTTATAAAGGGTATACCAAATTAAAAACTAAGGACTTACATTGTGCCCTAGTTTTTCCTGCAAAATAACCAGCGTTCTGCTAAGTGACATTTTGTGGTAAATACATTCTGGTTAGTAATTTGAAAAACTACTCAAGGAAGGAGCCTGTGAAGATTGTCAAAATTTATTTCAAGCAGGTAGAATGTTTCGCCGAAACTGTAGGCAAATTACGTGATACTTTTGGAAGGAGAAATACACCACATGAGACAACTGTGAAAAGACTAATTTAAAAACTTGAACAAACAGGTTCAGTTGTAAACAAAAAACAGGCCAATTTCATACCCGCCGTTGTATTAAAAACATTGCCACTGTGAACGATAGTATGGCGGAGCGTCCAAAAACCTCGGTGCCCTGCCGATGACCAAAGATTTGCAAAGGCTAACTTCAAGATTCAGTTAACCTAAGAACTAAAGCTAATTATTAAGGCAAGCATTTATTGGGACTTATCTTACGAAACAGTGAAGTAAAGTAGCCACCAAGGTTTTCCGACTTCACAGGTTGCGATTTTTTCCACTGAGGCTTCATGAAGATCAAAGCATGTGCTACAAAAATAAGTATGATTTTTAAATTAAAAGTAAAATTCAAAGAGTTACCGACAAATTTTAACCACTGTGATGCGGAAAAGTAATCGAGAACTTTTGTTAGAAGAATTGTTAAATAATGTATGTTTTCTATTTTTTAAAAAGTTTGATTTTTTAATGGAATTGTTTAATTCGTTTTAAAAAAGTAGGTTACTAATGCAGTGTTCTAGTAGAACAGAATTCTTTACAACAGTTTTTTGTATGTTTTTTTTAATGCAATATTGGAGTGTACAGTAGTGCTGAATAACATTACTGTTATTGATACACTATATTTCCAGTAGTCGAACCTCAAAATCCATTCGGTGTTCCATAAAACGGTTACAATTTTGCCAACTAAGAGAAAAAAAGAAAGTGTTTATGGTAATTCTACGTTTCAAGAAAGAACGATCAGAAAGTTAACTATTTTAACTATATTGATAACACATTTTGAAATCGACACGGCAATATTTTCTCAATTTTGTATCTAAAAAATTTTAATTACGTTAACTATGACATATACACATTTTCATTGCCTGAACCTGTTTTATAGATATATATATAAATATTATTATATATATATATATATATATATATATATATATATATATATATATAATAGTAATTTTGTAAATGAATTTGCCACCTATTAACAAGAAGGATACTTACTTTTTAAATGTTAAAGAATGTGAACTGTAGAACTATTAATAATTATCTGCAAATTAAACAGTTGGATTAATAAAACGTCACATATTCAAGGTGTCCCACGAAACCAGATGTAGACAATGATAATATGTACTTAAAATAATGGTTTTTAATAACATCACCGATCTAAAATAATAGGTTTAAGACAAAACAACTTCGCATTTATTGAAAAAATTATTAATTTGTTTAAAACAATTTAAAAATTAGTAATGAGAATACATTAAAATCAAAATGAGCTAATTTCTAAACATAAATCAACGCGACGCTGTAGATCCCCTCGTATTGAAAGCTTCCCGAATTCTTGCACTATGAATTTTTCTTGAATCAGGCTCTCTTCTACCATACACGAGTGATTTCACATAACTCCAAAAGAAGAAATCTAAAGGATTGAGATCAGGGGACCTTGAGGGCTATTTTTCGTGAACATTTCTTCCAATCCATCGTCGAGCAAGCTTATTGTTTAAACAATCGGTAACAATTTGGGCGTAATGTGCACCACATCCTACTTATAATTTCTACAGTAACTTTCTCAAATAAATTTGACAAGTCGTCTTCTAAAAACTGTCAATACATTTGATTATTTAGTATTTCCTTAAATATGTGTGGTCTAATCAAAGCATTTCCAACTAACTAAACCTAGATATTAATAGTAGATTTTACTGTAGTTTCATGTGGACTTTGAAGCGCCTATACATTCAAACCAAAATCATTTGAAAACCCCAAATTAACTTGTCCTTTTTATCAAATTTGTTGTTTTCTATGGTGACAGTCAATATTTTGACAATAAAAATTAAAATAAATATTCTTGCTAATTACAGTATCAGGTAAATTGCTGACCAGTTTCGAGGAAGAAAAAAGCGCTAGAACGACCAAGCACTCCCAAAGAGCCCTAATTTGTTTCAACAGTTTCCTAGGACACCCTATATATTATAATGGTAAACTTTTCAAATCATTCTACGTTAAGCAATAATGTTAAATATCGATACGTATATGATTATAATGATCTATGCTGCCACAAATCTAGAAAAGATTTAATAAAATTATATTTAAAAAATATACTTTAAAGTTTATATAATTTATTACTTAGCCAAAATTACTTACAAGGCTATATTTGTATAAAAAAATTTCTGTGTTACTTGCACTCCTTTTAAAAAGTTTTTCAAGAAAACGGTAAGCTTATGTTAACAAAAAAGCCCTATTTAAAATAAGTAAATAATGTATTCGACTATTTTCAAGCTGTAAATATGTTTTTCCGTATGGGGTTGCTAGTTCTCTATTGGGTGCCTTCCCATGTGGCTGATAGGGAAATGCTTATAAGATAGGATGGGCGCCGGAAAAATCAAATACTCAGGGTGGACTAAAACTAGCATAGCTGTGTCTGACTCCAGTAGGGCGGCTGCAAACCGGGTCTGTTCTCCCGATTAGGAACAGCCGAGTTACCCCCCGCAGAAAGCAATGAGAAACTACTTCGTATAATTGCCCTAGGTAATTAGTTACTTCCCAAGATACAAGAGTTCCTAGTCCTGGGCAGCTGTTAGATAGTCAAGAGGTGCAAATAATCTTCGGTTCAAAATAATGAAATACAAACCGAAAATTGCGAAATAGAACGTGCGAAGTTTATTCATGACAGGAAAAGTAAATAGCGCGATACAGGAAATAAGGAGACTTAATATTAAAATACTAGGAATAAGCAAATGAAGATGGCCAAACACAGGTATATGTAGCAGAGAAGATGGAAAGCTATATTACTCAGAAAGTAACAGAAATGATTGATATCATCGAAACAGTGTGGAATCGGAATCTACCAAATATGTTGAAAATTTTATTCCAATTTCAGATAGACTTAAGTTACTACAGCTACGAGGTCAGCCCTTTAACATAAACATTTTACAAGTGTATGCTCAACGGCAGATAAGAGATATGCTGAGGAAGTAGGGCAGTTGTATGACAACTTAGGAGAGAGTAATGGGAG
Source organism: Sinelater perroti (assembly GCA_036346155.1). Classification (NCBI taxonomy): domain Eukaryota; kingdom Metazoa; phylum Arthropoda; class Insecta; order Coleoptera; family Elateridae; genus Sinelater; species Sinelater perroti. The sequence continues at coordinate 43,818,697 of JARFIY010000001.1, forward strand.
AAGAAAAAGGCCAGGAACGACAGATAGCAACTGCAAATACTTGGTAAAAAGTTTATAAAACGAGATTGTGCATGTTGATATCTCCGCAAGATAATGAAAGAAACGGACACTCCATAAGTATCTCATCAACAAACGCTGCAGAAACTGCATCAAACAAATATCGACATACCCAACTGGAGACATAGGATTGGATCATAACCCTCTTGTGGCAAATGTATTATTGCTTAGGTAAAAACCATTATTAAAAAAAACGAGATCTACCAATACATGTAAACAAACAGAAAAATAATAATATCAAAGAGAAAACTACAAATGAGATCAACGAAAAACTAGACAAGTTAAGTAATACTTATTACACAGAAGTAGAGACATTGTGGCACGACGTTAAAAACATTATTAAAAAACTAGACAGGAAAATAAAAAGAAAAAATGAGATTAAAGAGCATAATTTAAAACTGATGGATAAACGCAGAAAATTTAAACGTAATGATATTAAGTATAAAAGGAAACAGCAAGAAATAAAGGGAGAAATCAAGATAACAAAAAAGAAATGGACGAGAGAAAAATGTAAAGAGATGGAGGAATTCAAAAAAAGCACGACATAAGCGTAATGCACAAAAAGTTGAAAGAAATAGCAGGATTGCATAAGAATCTCTCACAATGCCGGTCAACAAATAGTGATAACGTACCAGTGTTGCAAGTAACAGATAAACAGATCATTACATTCGAAAGCTGTTTCACGACGAATGTACTGACATTCATATGGAAGATCCACACATATTAAAAGTATAGGTGAAACATGCAGTGAAGATTTTAAATAATAAGAGGGCATCAGGACCAGATAAAATTCCTAAGGGAATTTTAAATCTTATGAATGGCGAAAGTTTGAATATAGTAGTAGTAGAATTATTTAATAAGATACAGGGTGGCGCGTAAACACGGGAACTTTTCAGCGGTAGTTGGTGGGGTGGTCGCACTAAATAATCACCCTCTGACGTCATGTTCCGATCCATCGAAACCTAAAGTTAGTTGTCATGGAGCGTTGGACCGACCCACAAAGCGTTTTCGCTTTCAACGCGTATTGCACTTTAAACGGTAGTTTCGTAGCTGTGCAACGGGCATTTAGAAGACATTTTCATCTTCGTGCTACTGACCAAGTTCCATCTCATAATGTAATAGGTTTGTCGGTTTCACGCTGAAAAGCAGATTCTGCTTTGAACTGAAGACCTGCAGGCCATCCGAGATCCGTCAGAACATCCGAGACAGTGGCAGCTGCGAGAGGCGCTTTTTTGCAAAACCCGAACCGATCTGCACGGAGACATGCGCGAACCCTTGGACTGTCTCGTCGTTCCCTCGGCCGAATTTTGTGCAGTGACTTAAACTTTCACCCCTATAAAGTTTAAATTGTTTAGCAGTTGCTGCCCATTGATTACGCAAAAAGGTTACATTTGCAGAAAATTTTTAGAGATGACTGACAACGAACTTATGAATGTCTGATGAAGCCCACTTCCTCCTTGACGGAAGTGTAAATAAACAAAACTGCTGATATTGGTCCGATACTAATCCACAACTGTTGCATCAACGCCCTTTACACAGCCAAAAAGTTAACGGTTTGGTGCGCCATTTCTTCGCAAGTAATAATTCGTCCTTACTTCTTTGAGGATGATGCGGGTAACGCAGTAACTGTCAATTCTTTACGATATGTGGCAATGATTGAAAATTTCCTCACCCGAAAACTTGAGTTAAACTACCCCGTGGATGAAAACATTTAGTTTCAACAAGATCGCGCCACTTCCCACACTGCTCGAGCCTCCATGGCCGCTGTTCGCGCAGTTTTAGGAAATCGCGTAATTTTTTATTTGCTGATGTTGAATGGCCGCCAAGGTCACCTGATTTAACTGCTTCTAATTTCTTCTTGTGGGGTTATCTCAAAGCTAAAGTTCTTTCCACAGAATTCACACGATTGATGAACTAAAGGCGAGAATACGTCAGGAAATTGATACTGAGCTACTGGAGCGTGTGGCACAAAATTTGATCACCAGAATGGAGGAGTGTGGATATTTGACTAATGTAATTTTCAGATCGTAAAAATTTAGCTCTCTTAATATTTCGTACAATTCTTTTAATGCAATTTTCTTTAAACCCCGAAATTTTTATTTTAAAAGGTCCCGTTTTTACGCGCCATCTTGTATATGACACCAGAAAACTGTCAGAAGGCTGGTTAAAGTCAGTATTCATTCCCGTATGGGAAAATGGCAGAAAATGTAGCAATTACCAATTAATTAGCGTAATGAGCCACCTCTTATTTTTATGAATAATACATAGATGGAGGTTTAAGCACTATATTTATCTAAATTTATCGCAGGCAGAAGACCGTGAAGCATGGATCGCAGTGATCGCCAACGTCTAGAAAACTGGACATGGTACTTAAAAGAGGAAAAAATGTGTTTCATTTTTACCTATTGTTAAAATGCAATTAAAAAGTATTTTGATTATTTTATTATTAACTTTATTATTTCATATTATTATGTATTCGTAGTTACAAAAGAATCAATACAAACAACTTGTAATTTCAAATTTTATGTTGAGTATAATCGACCGTTTGAAAAATTGTTTACAGCTTTTGTCTTTATATTCTACTTAAAGTGTATTCACATTGTAGTATTTTAGAAAAGATACAATGTTTTAGTAAATATCTTGTTTAACATAAAGTTTAAATATCAAGTTTGTATTTATTAAACAATTTTAAATCAGGTTACATTCAAATGGAGTTTTTATTGAGAAAAACTGGAAAGCAGATAAATATTTTTTTATTATAAAATAATCTGGAATAAAAACGCTTTGATCATAAAAGCTGTAATTTAAAACAATAATTGTTCTTTTAAATTTTATTGGATGCATTTGTCCAGAAAGAAAGGCTGTAGATTTGCAGGGATATTAAAGTCCAATTTAATTTTGTTTAACATTAACATTATTTTGCCAATGAAATTCAACGAACTATATATGCAACATCTAAAAAAGTTATTCATATTTTTTATTGACTTTATTTGTTACTTAATTTTAAATTCCTATTTATATAGTTTTTTTTAGCAAGAGACAAATAAGAGTTTATGTATAACATTCCATTAGGAGAACAAGTTGTGGTAAACTATATGAAAGATTTTACGATAGTAAAATGTGATTTAAATCGTATCGTTTACAAATGGTGCAAAGTTTACGACCTGACGACTATGTAAAATAAGTTTATTTTTGTATGGTAATGCATAAAGTGATGAAGGAGGGCGAATTTGCTAACGTTCGGTATTTAGTGACTATGCGATATTTCATGTAACTGGAAGTGGTGAAGGAAAGGTATGGCGAAGTGCTTGAATATCTAAACGAAGAATTTTCTTGGATTGGACGATGTACAGGAGAGGATTTCATATTGATCACTTGGGCCCCTCTCTAGGTCTCCCGGTTTGCAAATTTTTTCTTTGGGGGTACATTAAAGATCTTACCTGCCACCACTGCTAACAACATTGAATAAACAGCATTACTGCTCATGTAAGCAACATCAAATGGGGACAAACAGCGTACGTGGATCCAACTGAACTATCTTAAAAATGTGTTGTGTGACGCAAAAAGCTCACATCGACCATTTGTGATGTTTTAATACTTATAGGACTAGAAGTGAAAATTTGGAAGAAGATGCACTGGATCAAGAAAAGTTTGTTGGTTTGGAGATGTTGAGTATATGATGGTGTGAATTAACGAGAGGTTTGGGGACGCGTTGGCTCAGATGATTCAACCAGTTGGCTCTGTCCTCTAGGAGGCGCGCGCGAGATCGAGTTTCGCTCGACCCATGGGTGTATGTGAATGTCCTAGCATTTAAATGCAAGTTAGTGGGCACAATAATCCCTTGCGACTGCAGTGCCTGTAAGTGCGCAAAAATATTTGGATTATGCGTTCCGAGAAGACCAAATACGTTTACGCTTCTGCGTTGATGCTATTTTCAAGAAGATTTTTTATTTCTTGAAAACTGAATAGGCCTACTTTCTGAGAATAGCTATGAGTTTTTGAATAAGACCAACAATAAGATTTGCATGCTGTATTTTCCTGTTTGCTTATCAACTTATTAGACTAACAGAAATAATCGAGAACGAGTTTGAAGAAAAAAAATAATCAGAACTAATTCTTCTAAATCTAGAAAGACCCTTCGATTAGGTGTGCTGGAACTTTTGTATAAAATGATTAAGCTAAACATTCCAAACTACATAATAAAAATTATAGGCTCCTTTCTAAACAACAAAACGTGTAGAGTAAGAATTAACTTAACACTTTCTAAAAACAAAACATTAAAAGCAGAGGTTTTCCAAGGGAGCCTTTTGAGACCAACTTTGTTCAACCTCGATGTACATTGTTTGCAGATGATACGGTGATACTATAACAGAATTGTACAATCGAAACAACGATAGATCATCTGCAAAATGTAGTAAACATAACGTATGACTGGTATAACTAATTTAAAATAAAAATGAACTCAACTAAAACTCAGGAAAAGATGTTCACACTCAATTATATACTATGGAACCCAAATATCGTTGCTGTAAAGTCTATATATATTTGCATTTAAACGCAAAACTTAACTGGGGACATTACCTAAACAAAAAACTTAATGAGTGTCATACAAGATTTATTCTATTATACTCTTTGATCAACCGAAAATCTCACCTTAGTTCCGAATGTTTGCTACTAATTTATAAAACGATTCTCTGAGCTATACTAACTAATGCATGTCAGTTGGAGTAACGCAACCAAAACATCACTGAAGAAACTTCAAATCATGCAAAACACAGTGTTAAGTTTTACAATTAACTGCCCTTGTTTCATACGCAACAACCAAATGCATCAAGAGTTAAATGTTCCACTAATTACAGACTACATCCGCCAACTAGTAATTTTTTTAAAAGTTAGTAATGTGTACAAGTGCAATGAAATTAAACCTCAGAAAAAAGAACATACACACAAGACAACGTGAGCTACCAGAAGACTTACTCTAAATTAATTAATTTTAAATAATATTAGAATCTGTAATGTAGATAGCTTCACTTAATCCTCTCTCCAAATTTATGTGCTCCTAGTTATAAGTCTTTATTGTACCAAAGCCTTGTATTGCATTTTGTTTGCAGAGCTAGCTAGTCTATAATAAAAAGAAACTTTCATATTTATTGATTTAGCAGTAAAAGTTTGGCAAAAATATTGTTTGACTAAAAACAGATTGGATTGGCAAAGATTAGTTTTAAGCATTTGCGTAATTGGTGGAAAGATATAATCGGGGATTTCCATATGGTACATAAACGTTGACTATAGTCTCTTGTACCCAGGAATTAAAAACGTTTTCATATTTCAATTGACTTGAGAATAGTTCTACTGGTAGAATGAGAAATAAGAGCATTGTCTTTTACAAAGGAAGGTTAATTTTATGGATCATTTCTTTATGATGCTTGCTAAGTGCCCAATTATTACCGCTCATGTATTTGGCTGGATATTCGCCTCCATATGTTTTTTGACAGTATTCATAAAATATTTCATACATTTTTTAAAATTGATTAGAGCAGTAATTCTTGATTGAGCGGATAAAATTGGCTATTTTATTGTTGCAACGTATTTTATCGATAATGCCTTAAACATAAGGCAAGAACAGTTTTGTTGGTTAGAAAGGTCTTGGGATTGGGAGTCGGTATTTTTGTTAATATAATAATTATAAGGGTCAAAGCCTTTTATAAACTTTAGTTTTTCAGAAAATGGTGAATTGGGATAGGCATCTATTTTTGTTAGACCTATTTTGTATTTATAAAGAACAAAGCCAAGTAACACACTTTTAAACTAGAAATAGTGATTTTGTCATTGAAATAAAATTCAGAAAAACTTTTCTATCACTTAAAAATCTATGCATCAATAAATTGAAACAATATGTCAAGAAAAAGTTGGAGTACATTTTTTTGTACTAACAGATGTTGAAACATTAAAGTATTATGTATTAGATTATGTTGGAGTAACCACTCAGTTGAACGCAGTTAACAAATTTTTTTATATCTATTGGGGAACTATTTGCACCAATCCAAAAAATATGCCAAAAAATAGTTGATTCACGATGATGTTAAAGTTCAACATACAGATAAGTTGATGGTTCTATCAAAAAAGCTATAAGTTGTAAATTATTACATTAAAAACATGGGTTCTATTAATAAAATTAATATGTTACTTAGCCTAGTATAATGACTAAGATATTTTTTTATTTAGTTTATTTAGGAATTTTCAAATTTCCACACTATGTATGTATAAGTGAAAATAGGCAATCATATGTATTTACAGGGTCTTTACCTTAAGCATATAACAAATTATTGGAAAAGATTAAATAAATTAAACAAAGTTTCTAGAAATGTTGCAGTAGACTTAGATGAGTGTGAGTTTCCCATACTATTTTCAGCTGTTCCAGCGGAAAAAGAATTGCAAGAAAATCTATTATGTCTGTAAACATACAGAATTGGGATCCAAACGAAGAAAGAATATGAGGCACACATGTGGAAAATATAACGTAAATTTTTGTCTCATCACTTGTATTGATAAATATAGAATAAATTTTTTTTAAATATTCTACCTAATTTTTATAAATACTTTTGTTGAAGCAATATTTACGTTTTGACAATAGTCAGTAGTGATGAATTAGTTACCAAATATTCATCTGCTGCAGAAGTGAAGTAATCTTCTTTGTTTTTGTTTTGGCCGATATATTAAACATTAATTATTGTGTCTATTGTATTACTAATTTTAATGCGTATGTAATATAAAAATATATATAAAAACCAATTGATGTTATATTTGTATTTTACGCGCTTACGACTTTAGGATCTACATAAGGTACTGATAAACTTTTATAATATTGCGGAAATAAAGGTCACATTTTGTGACAAGTTTAAGCGTGTCGAGACAGGTTCAAACCAGCACTAAAATGTGGCAGTGAAGGAGAAATTTGGGCTATAAATTTACATCGATTTGTGTGTTGATTAACTTTCAGGAAACGGTTTCTGTGCTGGAAAATAGTTGTTCTCGTGATACAACTTTATTCAATTGATATTGAGAGTTACAAATAGAAAATTTTCGTATTGAAAAAGCAATGATGTTAAAACTGCCATTTTCGTTTTTGCGAGCGAGAATATCGCTGGCGTTAGAAAGATAGTCGAATTCCATAGGTATGTGAACTACCAATAGTTAAAAAAAGTGTTTCGACATTTTCATATCATAAATACATTATGTTGCACGACGACCTGTAAGCGAAGAAGATTTGTTGCTCTGGTTACCACATGCTTTAACCGATGATGATATATAGCACGATGCATTTTGCGATGCTGCAAGAATAAATTTGAAAATAAAATTCCTCGTTTTGTCAATAGTATGGTAACAGATGACAAAATTTTGCTCGAGAAACAGGCCAAAAATCTATCAGTAGAAAACACCTTTTAATAACGTGAGATACCGATTGTGCCCAGATCTCTGAGAAAACTCGGAAATATTGGTTTAATGACTGGTTTAAAGAATGCAAAAGTTTATAGTGTGGTGAAGTATTTTATGATTTTATGAAGTATTTTAATAATTATAAAAATTAAATGTGTACTGCAAAACTTTTTTAAAATAATTCGTATATCGATGTACTCAAATCGAAACAAATTAATTTTAAATGTAAAAAAATCGTTCTTTTTTCCGTTTTAAAGCTTAAAAGAATTATTAAAGAAATGAAACATTGCGATTACAGTTTCTTACCGTCTATTAAAACTCTATAGTATAATGTATTGAGGAAAATTTTTGCTTCCTGGTAATATAGATCAAATATTGATCTTTCTAATAGCCAAAGACTTAAATCTGGTAATAGAACTGTAGGATAACAAATATTTGTTGCGGTCGAATTCTGCCTTTTCTTGAATTAACCAAAGATATTTAATTTTTTAATTGGGACTTTACCCGCTTTCTGTTAGTGCTGTTTGAAAATACATACATTATCGAGTAAGATAACTTTTAAATTCAGCCTTAAAATGTTGAGCTGGGGCTGTGCTGCAGGCTACCAGCGGGGTCACAGGTGGCGCATAGTGAATGGCCTCTAGATATAGAGGTTAACTGCGAAATAAGCAGATTATCTGACGAATAAGCGGTCCCCGACCAAGCAGATCGAATGATCGGCGGTATAAGTGATCCCTCTGTATGATACTAACAGGGCAATCTCTTGCCCTTGGGATGGAAAACTGTCCCGAAAGACGGAAGAATCACCACTGATCAACGGAATGGGAACGCAGAAGGACACGGAAACCCACTGCATTAAAGGTCTTAAGGACATTCTAGTAGATCAATATGGCAGATAGGCTTAGAATTAATAAATATACTGGTCACGGACTTCGGAATCCGAAATCCGGCAGGGGGAGAACAACCACGAAAGAATGCAAGGCTCCCTTGGTCGTCATCCAGCGAAATCCTTGCAAACTTAGCACCCCTAAAAAGAAAAAACGGAAGACGTTCAAAATAGGTACGTGGAATGTAAGAACACTTTATGAGGCTGGAAAAATTCATAACGCTATCCGCGAAATGAAACGACTATCTATCGACATCATGGGCATCAGTGAGATGAAGTGGCCGGAAACAGGTCAATGCCAAGTTGAAGAACATACAATTTACTCCTCTGGCAACCGCGAAAATAGACATGAAAACGGGGTCGGAATTATAGTGTCCAAAGAAATGAATAAATTTATCGAGAATTTTGTACCAGTTAATCAAAGAATGTTAATAGTTACTTTAAACACAACACCAATTAAATGCAATATCGTTCAAGTATATGCTCCAACAGCAGAAAAAACCGAAGACGAAATAGAATCATTCTATAGAATATTAGACGATCCCAAAACAAGATATAAACATTATAATGGGAGATTATAACGACAAAATTGGGAAAGGGAAGAGCGGGGAGTTAGTTGATGATTATGGTTTGGGAGACCGAAATGAGAGAGGAAATAGACTACTCGCATTTGCACATGAACACCAATTGGCTATCATGAACACCTTCTTCAAACTACCTGCCAGGAGATTATATACCTGGATATCGCCTCAAGATAAATCTGGAAATGTGGTCAGAAATCAAATTGACTATCTACTAATAAATAAAAGATTCAGGAATAGCATACAATCAGTGAAAACTTACCCAAGTGCTGACATAGGATCTGAACATAATGCCCTAGTAGCCAAAATAAACGTAAGACTGAAGAAGGTAGAGAAAAACAATCGTAAACAACAATACGACACGACGAAATTAAAAGACAACATCAAAATCCAAGTAGCAGCTACATTGAACAAAGGGATTGCAAACATAGGTACCAGTAACAATATTGAAGTAAAGCTGGCAGAATTCAGAACAACAATAGAAAAAAATTACAAAGACCATTTGAAACCGATTAACCCTAAAAAACATCAATGTATGACCGACGAGATTCTGTATATGGTGGACGAGAGAAAAAGATATAAGAGAACCAACATAGAAAAATATAGAGAAATACAAAGAAATATCCGGAAAGAAATAAGAATAGCTAAGAGAAAGTGGTTAGAAGAATAATGTAAGGAAATTGAGGAATTAGAAAAGAAACACGACCATTTTAACATGCATCGTAAGGTAAAAGAAGCGGCAGGTGTGGTCAAACGCTAATCAGTTGGACGATTGATAGACGAGGAAGGAAATATTATTATAGGTAAAGAAGCAAAAATAGAACAATGGAAAGACTATATTACAAAACTTTTCGAGGACGAACAGAGGGGTGATCCAAAACAAATAGCATGTGTAACTGGACCATATATAACAAAGGACGAAGTACGTGCAACAATAAATATTATGAAAGATGGAAAAATGGCAGGCCCGGATGGAATCCAATCCGAAATTTTAAAACTTTAATCATCTTTAATCAAATATGTGACTCAGGAAAAATATCCAGAGAATGGCTCAAATCAACTTTCATTGCCATACTAAAAAAACCAAACACGAAATACTGTGCCGATTACCGTACTATTACCATTAAGTCACATCTTCTTAAAATCTTTTTAAAAATAATACATAGACGAATATATAAGCTCTGTGAAGAACAACTAATTGAAACCCAATTCGGATTCCGTAACGCCTTGGGCACTAGGGAAGCTCTCTTTGCTGTACAAGTTATGTTTCAACGTTGCAGAGATGTGAATGTCGATATTTACGCTTGCTTTATAGATTATCATAAAGCATTTGATACAGTTAAGCATGATAAACTTACTAATGTTTTGGAAAAAATTGGGATAGATGACAAATATCTTCAAATCATAACTAACCTCTATTGGAATCAATCTGCATACATTACAATAGATGGAAATAATTCAGACGAGATAGAGACAAAACGAGGCGTGCGACAGGGATGTGTTCTGTCGCCCCTGTTATTCAACATTTATTCTGAGCAAATATTTAACGAATCTCTGCAAGGTATAGATGCTGGTATATTATTAAACGGAACTAGAATGAATAACATTAGATATGCGGACGATGCGATTATATTTGCGGACAGCTTCGAAGGTTTAAAAAAACTCATGTCTTGACTCAGGACTTGAAATGAATATACAAAAAACAAAATACATGGTTATCAGTAAGAATACAATTCCACCCGAACCCTTAATAGTAAACTCTCAACCAATTGAAAGAGTAACATCAATAAATTACCTAGGTACGTCGATAAATAATCAATGGGACCATTCTAAAGAAATAAAGTGCAGGATTGAGAAAGCCAGATCAACATTTGTAAACATGCAGAAAGTGTTTAAGTCTCGAGATCTAAACTTGAATACAAAAATTAGACTATTAAAATGTTATGTGTTCTCTGTCCTGTTGTATGGAGCTGAGACTTGGACGCTGACGGAAGCATCAATGAAGAAATTTGAGGCCTTTGAGATATGGACATACAGGAGAATATTGAGAATATCTTGGGTCGACCATGTGACGAATGTTAAGGTACTACTAAGAATGAATAAAACAACTGAAATCGTAAAAACTATAAAAATCAGAAAGTTACAGTATTTCGGACATATTATGAGGAATGAACAACGTTATGGGATACTTCAACGAATACTACAAGGTAAAGTGCTAGGAAAGAGAGGACTCGGACGCAGGCGCATCTCCTGGCAAAGGAATTTAAGATCTTGGTTCTCAATGACAACGGCAGATCTCTTTCGAACAGCCGTCAACAAAGTTAAGATTACCATATTGATCGCGAACACCCGGAACGGATAATGCACAAGAAGAAGAAGAAAATGTTTGCTTTGTGGCCAGCTCGCACTTGCATTATTATATGCAACAGGCGCTATAGCTGACACTTCCTTGCTTCGCGAAGTTAAAACCGCATTCGAGTGTTCCATTCCGCATTCACTTGTTCACGCGCTCTGTACCGCATTTTTTGCCCAATTTATGCCCTGGATGTACTTGTAACAAAGCCGTTCTTCTGTTTGCTGTTTCTAAGCCTAAAATCAAGGCCACGGTCGAAATGAAGGACACTTTCCATAAATCACTCTCAGGTTTTTCCATTAACCTGTAAAAAACAACATGTGTGTATCCTACCTTTTTTTTATTAACGGATTTGTTTATAGGGAATTAAAAGGTACCATTAAGGAAAAACTGCTCCCGGAGGCGAAGAACACCAAGGCAAGTGTTGCTTCCTTGCCCTGCCTCTTGTCCAGCCGCCTGCATCCCCACCTGGCCGCCGCCTCTGACGCCAGTGGTGCTCGCCTGCCCACTCGGTTGCCTGCTCCGCCGCCAGGACGCCTGCTGCACCGCCAACCGCTTCCTTTCCACTAATCGCTGTCTTCATTACCAGTTAGTCTAAGTGCTTCCAGCCGCTCTCCCACCGGCAACGTTAGGATAAATCTTAACGTTACGCTAGCCTTAAGTTAGAATAGGTTAGATTAAGTTAGGAATAGTCACCTCTAGTTTTGATAAATATGAGTGTGACTTCGTTTGCCTTTTCTCAATTTTTTTTCCTAGCGCATTTTATCTTTTGCGCCCAGCGCTTACTAAGTGTTTTTCTACGCATATTCAATATTTATTGTCTTTTTCATTTAGTACGTAGTGAATATAGTTTCTTAATACTTGTGACAAATTTGATTTTTATGCGTGAATCGTTGCCAATTTTCCTTTGAGACTTCGTAAACACACCCTAATTGCTCTCTGCAGCTTGGTATTTATGACTTTTCTATTTGGAACCAATTCAAAATGCATAATACCGTCAACATTCCAAAATTATCCTGATATAGATTTTGGTCTCGAGGAACGATCACGATTTACAAAGTAAACTCATCTTTATTACGAGTGTTAACACGCTTCAAAAATTGGTGATACAGTGAATTTTCAAGCTGCTGACGATAAAAACTCGAGTCTCTTTTGGTTTGTGCTGTAGTTACTTATTGTTAGTAAGGATCTTGTTTTGGTTTCTTGTGTATGAAGTCGAATTGACGCAAATAATTCCAGGCGGTCATGTGCCAGATGCCAAGTTCATTCATAAATAGCAAGTGCTTTATAAAAGTTTAGCATCCAAAACCTCCTTCATCTAAAACGTGATTGATCTTTAAGGTTAAAATCGCTAAAACTAAACCGTTTGTATCATTATAAAAAAGTCATATAGCCCGTAGTTTCTTATCCTTCGGCATCGCAAATCCCCTTTGCACCATCTTTTATTGATTGTTCCCGTTTCTGTCAACAACGTATCATTTAATTTAGTCAATTAATCATTTAAAACCTAAAAATAATTATTGTTACTCCTACATCATAAACACAAAGTATAATAAAAATGCACGTGTTAAGAAACATTTTTACAACTCGTATAGGATACAAGCCATTCTCTATATCGACTTACAACATGCACTCTGAATTTGACTTTAAGTAATGTTAAATTATTTTTTACAAAAACTTGTAGCCAAACAAAGCATTTTTTAAAAGGATAATAAAATTTATAAATTACTTTGAACTCTATTTAACTTAACCTAAGTAAATGTATACCGCACTGAGTTAAAATACTGCTATATTTAACCAAAAATCGTTTGATGTATTAAGATAATTTTTGTGCACCCTCAAGCAGCTAAAAAATATCTTATGTATACAGCCATATTTATCAAATAATAGTACATTCCTTGTATGAGCGCACCTTAAAAAATATATAAACTGTTAAAATACTACTTCATAACAAAATGGGTTTGAGCTATAAATTTAGTCATATTTATTTGTGTTTTATAGTCGCCGTTAAATTAAGTTGTAATTTACTCTGTCATTTGTATCTTTTTAAATAATTTATGGAAACTTTACTGAATAACAAAGAAAGCCCCTAGGAACTGCGAGTACCTCCCACCCTGTTATTTTAATATTTCTGATATCATCCATTTGATATGTTATAGAAGAAATTCAGATAGCATTTACACATTCTTACTATATTGTATAAGAGCGTGCTGAAAAGTAATGCCTCCGAATTTTTTATGCGAAAACTCTTAAAGCTTTTTAAATAAAACAAACTTTATTAATATTCTACATCTTTATTTTTTATGCCTACATATTTATTTCTCAACATAGTTACCCTGGCGACGAACGCATTTATCCTAACGAGAGATCAGTTTGTTGATACCGTCACTGTAGAATGTCTGACTTTGTTGACGGAGCTTAAATCTCACCTCTGCTTGCACCACTTCATCACTATCAAAGTGAACTAACTCCTCGACGGTGTTTTTTAAGTTTTTGGAAACAGATGATAATCGGATGGGGTCAAGTCGGAACTGTATGAAGGATGATCGATGACAGTAAACCCAAGGCGTCGGATTGTTGCAGATGTCGCAGCGCTTGTGTCTGGCATTGTAATGCTGAAAGAGGGTGCTCCATGTGTAGACGAACTCCTCGAATACGTGCTTTCAATTTTCTGAGGGTCTCTCAGTACCTCACAGAGTTTATGATGGTGCCTTTAGGCATGAATTCCAAATACATTACATTTTGAACATCTCAAAACAGTGTGAGTATGACTTTGCTTACTAGTAGCAACTTTTTTAGCGTCGGTGATTCTTTGTGACGGAACTCCATTGATGCTCTCTTGTTTTCGGGATAAAAATTGTGAACCTAGCTTTCATCACCTGTCACAATGTTGTTAAGGAACCCATTACTCTCACGCTCAAAACGCAAAAGAAATTGTTGACAGATGTCCAATCTTCTCTGTTTTATGTCGGAAGTGAGAATTTGAAGCACCTCCCGTGCACACAATTTTCTGTACCGCAGTTCTAGAATCATGGCCTGTACACGCTCTCGTGATATGCCACACTTACCTAAGAGCTGTGTCTGTATTATTCGATGATTTTCTCTGATGAGTTCATCAACCCGATTCTGATGAGTCCCGTCGGTTACCGTACACGGTCATCCACTTCGAGCACTATCACAGACGTTGAGGTTACCACCACCGTTTCCTTCATTACGAGCACGAACAACCCAATGTCCCACATTACTAATGTCCATACAATCATCACCGCACTCAGCTTTCATTCTTCTACGAATTTCAATTGGAAGTACTGCGGTTAGAAACTCGATTACAGCACGCTGTTTCTCACGCACCGACATAGTTACGTTACACACCGCCATGTTACGCGCTACAATTTGGAGCCCACTAGCGGCAGAAAGTTGCAACTTGCGTCAGCGAAGCGGGAAAGTCGACCAAGCAATATGCATGACATGTAATACCTCAACCGATATTGAGAACAAAATAAAAAATTCGGAGGCATGACTTTTCAGCACGCTCTCGTAGCATGTAAAGCTATCATACCGATCTAAAGATCATTTTAGCATTATAAATTTAACTATATAAACTGATTGAAACTTTCTTCAGATAGAATTATCGGTGCTTTGGGGTAGGTGAGCTCTGGTATTACAGTCAACTAGTTTATTCTACCTACTAAATCTATTACTTCAAATTAATACATTTAACTTGTTTAATGAAATCGAAAGTGAGTTAACTGTAGCTGCATCATTTTGGATGCCTCCAAGATTACCGAGTAACTTATAATTTATCCTCCATTAGTTGGCAACTTTAAATATTACGTTTGAATAGTATAAGGGTTGTACAATAATTTTTTTTTTTTGAAATAGATAAACTTGAAGTGTGTTGTTTCTAGTAATTACGCACATTCTTTATTTTATCAGTAATAATATGTAATATATTCAGTATTTCTCAAGTTTGAAGCAGTAATTTATTTATTATCAAAACTGAAGAATGTCAAATTAGTTACCAATTAGTTATAATTTTAGTGCTAATATTCTTTGATGACCGAAATCAAAATTTTTAAAAATGTTGTTTTGATTAAAACAAGTCGAGAAAACCTGTTCAAGTGTAAAATAATTATTTGAAAGAAATTACAGCATAAGCTTCATCATATTTAGGGTTTAAAGCCACTCTGTTATGAATTAATTGCGTTGGTGTATTTAAAAATTATGATCAATGCGTCGGAATCTGACTTATTTTATATTAAGTTTCAAATTACTCTTGTTATGGTGGTATGCACTTAAGTTCTCGATTTTAGTGTCGACGCTGGTGTTAATACGACGAGGCGATCGCCTTAGGATGTAATGTTCTGGAGCAGCTCGAACCTTAATTTAAAATTAAGCACGGGATATCATTTACCAAGTACTCAGCAAGTTATATTAGTTAAAATAAGATACTTGAGAGCGGCGTAAATGCAATTTTTCTTTTATACATTAACTCATTTTTCTTAATGTAAGGTTTTGAGAAATAAAATTACATACTAAAACCAAAAGCAGCATATGTGTACAAACTAATTTTTTTGCGTTTGAAATCGTAGTTCTAGTATTAACAAAATTTTGTAAACGTCACGTGATTTCCCGAAACAAAACTAATAAAGGCAGTTTGGCGTGATAAAACATATAAACTACTGTAATGCAGAAATACTCAATTTACAAACAAGCCAACTTGTTTATGGGCGCTTAAGAGATAACGAACACAAGGCTGTTCGGGTGGAAATGACTCAAGACATGTTCACATGCAATGCCGCTATAAATGGTGCTTTATTTTTGTCAGTTATGGCAATGGATGAGACGTGGATGCCGTTTTTTAATCCTGAAACGAAACGTCAGTCAACGCAATGGAAGCACACCGATTTACTGCCACCGAAAAAGTTTTGGGTTACGACCTTTGCTGAGACACTTATGGTGACCATGTTTTAGAACAGCGAAGACGAAATGTATTCCAAAAGATACTACTGTGACGGCTAAATCATACGAACAGGTTTTGATAATAAAGTTCCTTTTAGCATTGCATGAAAAACGACTGGAGGAGGTTGAATGGGTGATTTTTCATTAGGACAACACCCCTGCTCATCGGGTAGTCCTAACTCGCTCTCAGTAGTATGGTGTCTTATGCTGTCTATTTACCTGACCTTGCTGCTAGCGATTTTTGTCTTTTTCCGATCATAAAGAACACTCTCCTTGGGTGCTCATAAGCAATTTTTCAGTGGACAAAACACATCTCCAAAGAATATTCTCAGAAGCCATAGAATCATGGCGACGACGTTGTAAAAAATATGTACGGCTTCAGAGAGATCATATTGAGAAATAACAGAAGCTTTTACTATTATGGATAAGAACTTTTTCAAAAAAAAAATTGGAGACCTTAGAACTTAAACGCACCTCGTAAAATCGGAAAGTGTAAGTATAAAAAAGTTAAGAAATCTCTGCTATTTAGGTAGCAATATAACAGCAGACAAAAACATAAGAATAGAACTCAACTAATAAAAAGTCTTCTATAAGATAAAGGACTACTTATATCAAACAATATCTCACTAAAACAAAAGGGTGCAGTTGCCCGAGCTAGACAATTAAAACATGTCAAAGGCTCTGAAACCAAAGAACAATGAGAGTAAAATAGATTGACAGAGTCACCAACAAAGAAGTGTTGAAAAGAATACGACAAGGTAAGTCTAAAGATGGACTGCGTACAGCAAATTATAAAAATGCCGGATACAACAGCTTTACAGGATTAAGACATTTGGTTAAGGACAGTCAACACTAAAAGTCCGAAATAAACCAATTACTAAATTGATATTTAAGAGAGGGAAATTTGACAGATTTTTAATCTCTATTTTAGAAGTATGCAAAAACATTTGATAATATTTTTTAGTGATACATTCACTAATATCCAATTTATTTTGGTATATGCATAAGAGTATTATGTTGACTGGAGTGGCATGTAGGAGTTCTTATCTATCAATGGTGCCCCTGGATTCTATTGGGGTGGCTAAAATTTAATTCTTTGTTAATTTAGGCTAATGAGCCATTTTTATTCACCTTGAGTTGGGCCCAAGAGTTGTTGAATAAGATTGTTTTCATGGTTGATTAGTCTTGCAAATTAGGATGCCGCTAAATTCTCTATTACATCTGATAAATCAAGGTGTATTTACGGAACCTGGGGGAATGTTGCTTATCTTAGGTTTTTTGGCGCGTCTCCAGAGATAGAGTCCGTACGTTTAGTTGGGTATCAGGATTGTTTTATGTAGTAGTACTTTATTTTCAGTAAATAGTTTAAACGTGTGTCCAAGAACTTTGTATCTGAAATCAATCTGTGTCCTTTTTGATTTGAGATGAGGGTACTAGGTTAGCTGTCTGTCGAGACAAAATCTTAGATACTGGGTTTTCGTTTTAACTGACAGTGAAGTGTTACAGAGAGTCATGTCGTAAATATGACTTGCATAAATTTGACTTTATTTATCTTGATTCACTGTAAGTCGGATTATTCACTTAGATTGTTTAAGTGTGCTTATAAGCGTTGTAAAGCTTCTGTTTCGTCCTTATGTATGGAAAATATTAAGGCACCATTAATGAGTGTAGCCTTTCACTCTTCCTGAAGCGAGTACTAGTATTAAAACATTAAAAAATCACAAAGTGCCAGGGCACGATTCAATCACAGCACAACTGTTAAAGTATCTCCAAAAAACAGCTATCGTTCTTTTAACCACTATGTATGACTGGATATTCAGCTAGTCATACTTTTCTACACAATGAAAATATGTCCAGGTCCTAACCTTATTGATCCATTAGCCTGTTGCTTCTACATACTAGAAAAACTGTCCGAAAAGTTTCTCTTACCAAAACTTCAACAAGACTTGGACACTATTATTTTATACAAGTCCACCGCACCGTTAATCTGATAGCTAAGAGCTTTGTAAAGCAGAAGTTCACTATAATTTCCGTAGACGTTCAACAGACTTTTGATAAGGTGTGGTGTATCGGTATTTTATGAATTAAAGTAATTTATGTCCAACGCGTGATACATTTTAATAAAGTCGTATCTCAGCGATTGTTACTTCACTGCCTACATAATAATCAAATAATACCACCCAATAAATGCAAAGATTCTATGGGACAATGTCCTGAATTCTGTATTTTCTTACATCTTTTATAATCTTGAAACGAAAAATTTAAATATATAAAAAAATTATAATTTCACTAGAAAGAAGAGTACATGTCTAAAAACCCTCGACATAATGTGTTTACACACACACACACGCGCGCGCGCGCGCGCACGCACGCACACGCACGCGCACGCACGCACGCGCACGCACGCACACGCACGCACACGCACACGCACGCACACGCACGCACACGCACGCACACGCACGCACACTCACGCACACGCACGCACGCACGCACACGCACGCACACGCACGCGCACGCACGCGCACGCACGCGCACGCACGCGCACGCGCACGCACACGCACGCACACGCACGCACACGCACGCACACGCACGCGCACGCACGCGCACGCACGCGCACGCACGCACACGCACGCACGCGTATATATATATATATATATATATATATATATATATATATATATATATATATATAGTACTTTGGAGTTGAGTTTGTGGAGCGAAAGCGGATAGACGCGAAATTGGCTGGTGGCGATAAAATACTGAATACGGGCTTTGTCACACCGACTTTTCGTGAAGTGTAGCTAACTGAATCTGAAAGTGAACATTATTAGCAATTTAATAAGAGTGAGTAGATAATTATAAATAAGGAGCGATTATAGGGCAGTGTAAATAGGAACAATCAAGAATACAAACGAAGAGAGTTTTTAACCCGAAGGCCAAACGTTCCCTGCCTTGCGCGGCCGGCGGACGGGAGATAACGCGACCCGGACGATACGGAAAGTTTATTTACCAAACGTACAAAATCTAAATTCAGATAAAATATTGACAAAAGGGATTATAAATGAGTTCAGGATCCAAAAGAGATAGAGATCTAAACAGTAGCGAAGAAAAGAAGAGATCTTTAAGAAAAGTAAAATAGTAATTAGATCACCAACATTAAAAACAGAAAAATAAAAGTAAGTGAAAGAAAAATGGAGATCTAAAAGAAATTAAAGACATGATTAAAATTATGAGAGATGAAATTAAGAAAAGTACAGAAGAAAATCAGAAACTACGAGAGGAAATGGCAAAACGGGAGATAAAATGGGAATCGGAGAAAACAACTCCAAAAGAGAATCGAACAACTGGAAGATAAGTTTGAAAAATAGAAAAGAAAAACGAAAGTGTAGGTTGATAATCAAGGGTGTAAAGTTAGTAGAAGATCGAAAAGAAGAAGAAACAAAACAATTCCTCGCAGAAAAATTGGGAGTAGAAGTAGAAGTAAAGAATGTAGTAACACTGCAAGGAAATAAAGGTACAACTACAAGTCTGGTTGAAATGAAAGACTGGGATAATAAACAGAAGGTCATGAAAATAAATATAAACTGAGAGGATCCACCGTATACATAGACAATGATATGACGCCAAAAGAGAGAGGAATACAGGCCGAAATAAGAAAAATTGCAAAAGAAGAGAGAAGTAAACGTAGAAGAACGAAAATCGGTTATAAGAAAATCATCATAGAAGGAGGGAATACGTCTGGGATGATGAGGAAAGGGGTTATAGAGAAATCAAAAAACTGATAACAAAAAAGAACCAGGCCGAACTTATAAAGAAATATGCGATGGACATGGACGACGATAAACAATATAAGATGAACAACAAAATGAAGAGCGTAGGAATAGACAAAAGTAAAGAGAAAGAAAAGGATAAGAGGAAAATAAGCAAAATGCAACAGGAAAATTTGAGAATAGGAACATGGAATGTGAGGGGAATTAAAGACAAAGAAGAAGATTTAGTAGAAGAAATGATAGAACATCAAGTGAAAATCCTAGGAGTAACAGAAACCAAGAAGAAAGGAAAAGGTATGAAACGAATCCATAAAGGATACTGGCTATTTTGGTCAGGAGTGAAGGAAACGGAAGGAGCAAGATGTGGGGTAGGATTAATAATAAATCCAGACATGCTAAAAGACATTATAAAGGAAGAATATATAAATGAACGGATTTTAAGATTAGAAATGAAGCTAATAGGAGAAGAAATATGGAGTGCGATAATAGCATACGGAGAAAACGAAGATGCTAGAAAAGAAGATAAAGATAAGTTCTTTGAGGAAGTACAAAAAGAAATAGATAATGGAGGAGAAAATGTAGTTGTTATGGGAGACTTAAATGGACGAGTAGGAAAACAGAATACAGGTATAGAAAAATACTTAGGGAAAGAAGGAGAAACGACCAGAAATAATAACGGGGACAGAATCATAGAAATCAGCACAGAAAACAATTTAGTGATCGCAAACACAAAATTTAAACATAAGGATATACACAAATTCACAAGAGTAGTAGAAAGCAGGAACGAGAAGTCAATTATTGACTATTTCTTAATAAGTAAACCAAATGGAAAAAGGTACAAGACGTCAAAGTAACAAGACAAGCAGAGATAGGAAGGACCACTACTTGGTAAAAATGGACCTAAAGAATAAAAAGAAGAAAAGAAGATAAGAGGGAAAGAAATCAGTGGAAACTATAAAAACATATAAACTAAAAGAAACAGAGAACCAAAAAGATATAGGAAATTATAACCAAAAATTTAGAGCAAAAGATAATACAAAAGGGTAGAAGAAAAGTGGGAAAGATTTAAAGATACCATACTAAATACTGCGAGAGAGTTGCGGGACAAAGAAAATAGCTAATAAAATATGAAGAAAACAGCATGGTGGAACGAAGATATAAAAGCAAAGATCAAAGAGAAAAGCAGGCATGGAAGAGATACTTAAGTACAAAAAACAGCTGACTACGAAAATATAAAGAAACAAGAACAGAAACGAAAGCGGCGGTGAGAAAAGCAAAAGAAGAATCATGGATAAAATTTGGAGAAAAGATGACTGAAAACTTCCGGGAGAACCAAAACTATTTTACGGAACCTTAAAACAACTTAGGAAGAAAAAGGAATATAATATGATGAACATAAAGGAAAGGACGGAAAAATAATAACAGAAGAAGATCAAATAATGGAAAGATGGAAAGAACATTTCGAAGAACTAACAAAAGCAGAAAACAGTACAACAGATGAAAAGAAAGAACTAGACGAAAGAGAAGAAATCGAAGAAATACAAGAGAAAGAAGTTAGGAGGCCATAAAGAAAATTAAGTTAGGAAAAGCAGCAGGAAGAGACAAAATAACACCGGAAATGATAAAGTTTATGGGAAATGAAGGAATAACTAAATATACATAATTGCTAAATGAAATAATGAAGACAATGATAATACCAAAGGATTGGAATATAGGAATCATACTCCCATACATAAGAAAGGTGACAAAAGAGAATGTGGTAATTATAGAGGAATTACGTTAATAAGTGTCCCCGCGAAAATACTAGCCAGAATAATTGAGAAAAGAATAAGAGACAGAATAGAAAATACAATAGAAGAGACTCAATGTGGTTTTCGGAAGGAGAAGCACACAAGATTTAATATTCATCATTAGACAAATCAGCGAAAATTTATTAAAAAGGAAGGAAATACATATGTGCTTTATAGATCTAGAAAAGCTTTTGACAGAATACAAAGAGAACAAACATGGAAAGCACTAGAAAAAGAGGAATAGAGGAAAGAACGATAGAAATAGTAAAATCAATGTACAGAAGTAATAAAAACGTAGTAAGGACTAACAATGAAGAGTCACGAGAGTTCGTAACAGAAATAGGAGTAAAGCAAGGATGCGTGCTAAGCCCTTGCTGTTCTCAATAGTGCTAGACGAGGCGATGAAGAATGCAAAGAAAAGATGAAGAAGATAAAATTGGGATACTGGCAAATGGAACAAACAGAAATAAACGAACTCATGTTCGCTGACGATATGACGATAATAGCCGACACAGAAGAGAATCTACAATACAACCTAGAGGTGTTAGAAACAGAGCTGCGGAAAATAAACATGAAAATAAACATAGCGAAAACTAAAAGTATGGTAGTGGCCAGAGAGAATATAACACACAAAATAAAAATACAAGAAAAACAAATTGAACAGGTAGAAAGTTTTAGATATCTAGGATCAATAATCGAGAACAACGACAAAATAGATAAAAAAATTAATGATAGAATGGAGAAAACAGGGAGAATCTACAATACTCTGAAAACGAACTTTTTAGGAAAGAAAGAAGTACCAAGAAAATAAAAACAGAAGTAGTGAAAAAGTGGTGAGACCGTCAATAATGTATAGTAGTGAATCGTGGTCTTTGACAGAAAAACATAAAATAAGACTAAATGCAATGGAGATGAGGTTCCTAAGAAGAATACAAAATAAAACGAAAAGAGATAAAATCCGAAATGAAACGTACAGACAAGACTTAAAGATAAAACCTATAATGGAAAAAATAGAAGAAGGACAATTAAGGTGGTTTGGTCATGTGTCGTATGCCAAAAACAGATTAGTGAAAAGAGTGTATGAATCATGAGTTCCGGGTAAAATCAAAGAGGAAGGCCAAGGAAAACCTGGGAAGAAGGAATAAGAGAGGCAGCAGCAAACAAGGGAATAAACTGGGAAGGTATAAAACAAGTAGCCCAGGACAGAAAACTATGGAAAGAAAAGTATACAGCAACATAACAAACTCTTCTCCCGCCTGCCTTACACCTAACGGTAAAAAGGGCATAAGGATTAAGTAAGTAAGTAAAGTATATAGTACTTTCATGCAATAAGTATGGATTTTGTATGTTATGCAATAATTAGCACTTAATTTTAATGAGATGCGGTATTTAGTGTCATGCAAGTTTGTTGTATATATTTTTTACTTATATCTAAACAATAAAGGATAAGAAACATAAATTTAATTTTACATTACGGAATTCGTAACTATGAATTTTAAAATTGCTGTTAAATATTCTAATTTTAGATATTTTCCAGATACTCGCAGATGTCTTTTTTAGCAAATAATTGCTTAATAGTGAATTATTTTCCCAAGGTATGTCTTTGGATAAAAGTTTTAACTATAGTTTTTGGATAGTTGTCAATAAATGAATGTAAATGTACACTTATTTGTAGCCTAAGTAATGGCAATTAAATGTGTCTACATTACTATTGCAGTGTGCAACATAAACAATGTATAACAATTTAATTGTTGAAAATTACCTTATTCAAAATTCACTTACTCAAAAAGTAGGACAGTCCAAAATTCTCAAGGTATATATCTAAAAAACGAAAAGAGATATTTACATTCTGTAAACTCTAGATGTTATAGCATATGATTGTTATTTATGCAATTGGCATACTTGTATTTTAAAAATTTTAAAATAAATATGGCTCAGCCGTCAAAAATATTTTTGATCGCAAGAAATATAACGCGTTTAACCCTTTAGCTGCTGGTATGTATTCATAAATTTGTGTCTGAACGTAAAAAAAAAAAAGAAAAGTTCTACAAACGCCTTTTCTTTCATTTCTTATCTATATGTGATTATTTATTTACATAAGAATGACAAAATTGGTGGGGCTAGACGGGGTAATTACCTCCCCCCTTTGATATAGTTACACTTCCACGTAATATAAAAAAAGCTTTGCTAAGAAACTTAGTCCCTCCAACCTTGTTATCTGGGCCCCCCCTTGGTACATATATATTTATTTATTGCAATATGATTTATAAATAGGGGTTTGTTATATGGGGGAAAAAGTAAAAAAATATAATTTTGAGTACAACATTCAAGCTATACGTATATAGATCTCTCCTCCTATCCACAACTTGCTCTCGCTATCTCCACCTTCTATTCTCACTTTCCCTCCATTCTCATATATTCCGGCGAATACAATAAAAAATAAGATAATTATATACATGGGAAACTTTCATGTCTCATGTCCGTCGAAAGGTTTAGAGAAGATGTATTTATTTAGCTTACGACCTACAAATTATAGTGGGAGTTATAGAAATGTAAAAATATGAAAATATACAATTTTTGTCAAAAATAAATATATAACAAATTTTTATTTCACAAAATATCCATATAAGTAAGCACACTAAAACTCGTATCTAAATAAGGTTATAATTACAAAATAGCAAATTGAAATCAATTTATGTAACAGTTTTATTACATCAAAAAGAGTGTCTGGTGTGATATATTTTGTAACATTCACCGATACAAAGTCCTACTTTACATTCAGCGCACCAAGTTGTAACATACTTCCGCTTTTTTACCTCGGTCAGTATTAGAACATACATGGCAAATTCTTTGTCTCTTTAGTCTACTTCCAGTAGGTGGAACATTTGCGGAGTAATGTCTTTCCATGAAATTCACTGCAGCTAAGTGATCTATAGCTTCCATACCCTGTCTTCCAGGTCTAGCAGCAGTCAGAGTTCCGTGTTTCCTAAATTTGTTGCACAACTTTTCTTATGAAGATGTTCAAGCGTATTAAGTTTTCCTGTTTTTACGAGGAACATATTATGCGCATTTAGCATGGCAACATCAACCAGGTGAAAAAATAGTTTTTTGTACCATTTTATTGATTTTCGGATACACTCTACTGTGTCTAATTGCATGTCACATTTATCAATCATGCGCATGTTTTGAGTGTAATCTATCACACAGTCCGGTTTCCAGATATGTTCGCCAGTTCGAAGGTCCAATTTTCCGCTATTTTTCATCACTCCTTGATGAAATGTCGAAAGCATTAGCACATCACGTTTGTCTCTCCACCTAAGAGCCAACACATTTCCGCACTTTTTGCGTTCACACATTCCACGTTCCATCCTATGTAAAAATATTGGAAAATGTTTTCGATTTTTTTTTATTGTACCACAAAAACCGGTGTTCTGCTGGTCTAAGTAAATTGCACGTTTGGGACTAGTGTACCAGTTATCTGTGTATAACAGATGCCCTTTTTGTTCAAAGTTCACCATTAGTTTTTTTATTACTGCACCTGAAACACCCAACGGATCATTTCGAGGAATGTCAATTTCAAATCCGGTGTACATTGGTAACTTTAGAACAATTCCCATCTCATAATCACACAATACAAAAATTTTAATTCCAAATCGATGTCTCTTGGATGGAATAAATTGCTTGAAATGCAGCCTGCCTTTAAATAACATCAGGGATTCATCGATGACAAGTTTTTGAAAAGGTTTGAAAATGTTGAACATCTTCTATTCCATTCTTTAAATATAGTTCGTATTTTCCACAATTTGTCATTATGGTCCGGGGGTGGAGGGTTATTATTATCAGCGAAATGTATATAACGCAACAGTTGCGTGAATCTGTCTCTTGTCATACACTGGCTAATAAAATTACTAGCAATAATTGGATCTGTTCACCAATAATCCGAAATTTTATGTTTTTTTTTATGTGCGGCATCGATAAAATTATTGCTAAAAAGCTATACATTTCATGTACATTGTACATTGGTGGGCAGCTATGGTTTTCTTTTTGAGGCTGGATCGTCTACGGCACTGTACTCATGGTATCTATTAATTTCATTTACAATTGTGGTCATCATATCCTCATCAAAATACTTTACAAAGTACTCGTACTCGTTATCTTCATTTTCTATTTCAAACGCCTCCGAGATGCTACAATTTTCATAGTCAAAATTGTATATTGTGGGATTAAAAATATCGCAATTTTGCCAATGTAAATCTTCTGCAACAGTCTCTTCATCACTGTCACTAACTGAGTCATTGTCCATTTCACTAAACTGACTTGCACTATCCAGGTCTCTAAGTGAAAGAATTTCTTCTTCATTACTATAAATGTCATTATCAATCAATTCGGTCCTGCGACGCTTTGAACCGCGCGTACCTCGAGATGTTGACGGTAAATCCATTATCGATATTATAATGAGGCAAATAAAAAAATATTTTTAGTGCAACAACAACTCGACACTTCAAATATTACTGCCAAACTCACATTTCGTGTGTGCTGTCGGAAATACTACTAAAAAAGGGGTTACCTGGAAAGTTTACCGTGAGTTTTAAAAATGGGTAATATTATAGATTTCGATGTGATCTTTCCGAATTTCAACTTTGCCACCTCGTATTTTTGCCGCTCACGCCGCCATATTGGAAAAATGGCTCCTAAAAGCAGTTCTTTTGACAATATCGTCTTTCCGACTCATTTCACGATAAAAACATTTATATACAAAATGAAACTAGGGAAAATTTCCTTTTTCCGTAAAATTTTTTCCGTAATAGTTTTGGCGTACGAGCGTCGAAAATTGAAAATACGATGTATATCATCGACGGAGGATACTTATTACACCTAGTCATTTGGTATCGCTGTCCATCGTTTTCATCCATTTGCAATCAGTACGTTACCTATGTTCGATCGAACTATACCTATATCCAATGCCATTATCGTATTTGACGGATATCCGAAAGATGTAGCGAACCGTAGTACCAAATATGCGGAGCAATCCCGACGATCACGAAAAACTGCTTCAGTGGACATACTTTTTGATGAGACAATTATCCCAAGTGCGTCATAAAATAAATTCCTGGGCAATGATGCAAACAAGAACAGAAGACAGAATTTGAAGTTGAGAACTTCATAGTCAAACAAGCCACGGAAGATGTAGATTCGCTAATAATCAATGCCGCAATAAGCATTTTATCGGCATTTCATTTCGAAATAGTTGTCGGCGAAGATGATATACATCGTATTTTTACTTTGCGGCGCTCGCACGGCAAAACTGTAGATTTTACGGAAAAAAAAGGTTATGACTTAAATTGGCGGATATTTTCTCTAGTTTCAATTTTGTATATAAATGTTATTATCGTGAAATGAGTCGGAAAGGCGATATTGTCAAAAAACTGCTTTTAGGCGCCATTTTCTAATATCGCGGCGCGAGTGGCAAAAATACGAGGTGGCAAAGTTGAAATTCAGAAAGAGCATATCGAAATCTATAATATTACCCATTTTTAAAACTCCCGGTAAACTTTCCAGGTAAAACTACCAAATGACTTTAATAAATGTAAACAAATACAAATTGGTATTTATTATAGGTCTGATACCGCAAGAACGAAAATAAACACCAAACGCACATGCTTCATCGAGAAAATATAGATAAAATAAATAAAAGTAAAAAAGCGACGCCCGTTCCCTGTATAATTGATCAAATCGCTTATTGACGACACCCGTATCACACAAAAATTTCGCTTCGTCGTCTATTGACGACAGCCATAGTTAAAGGGTTAAAGGAACATTAAATGTAAAGCAATTTTGTACAATAATTTCGTAATTCTAATCATTTTTGTAATATTTGATATTATCAAAAAATTTTTGATACATTAAATAAACACAAATAATTTTTTATTGACTATCAAATTTGTTTCAGTATCTATTCACTGGATAATTATTATATAGTAAGTTGTTTTATGTTTATTTGTTATTAATTTTGTTTGGAGTATGCTTTTATATGCAGCCGGTCTCACGACATGATCAAGTGGGTGGAGAAACTTGTTTTGAAGGATCGCCGAATGAGTGTGGAACATATCGCCTCTAAAGTTGGCATTTTCGTAGGAAACTTACATGAAGGCCTGAAAATGTGAAGAATGTTCTCCAGGTAGGTGCCACGAATGCTGACAACTTTGAAGTGATTTCTCATGCTTTCTAGTCACCTGACCTGGCTCCTAGTGACTTTTGGCTGTTTCCAACGATAAAATGCATTGTACGTGGTCGCAAATTTACTAGTAGTGCCGCTATTGCATCAGTGATTTTTTAGTGGCCAAAGAAGACTCCTAAATAAGCGTTTGCAGCGGCCGTGGAATCATAGCGTCGACTTTGTGAGAAAAATGTACTGCTGCAGGGAGATTATGTCGAGAAGTGACACAAGTTTTACAGTTTTCGTGTGATTAGTTTGTTAGAAAAAAAATCGGAGGTGTTACAACTTAAATGCACCTCGTATGTTTGAACAAAAACCGATTTCCTAGTAGATCCTTTGATGACAAAAATGTGGTGATTTAAGAAATTTAGTATTTAAAAAATGTGCGCAGTTATATCATAAAACACTTTTTAAAAGTTTGTCATATTGTACTAATTAAATGATTGAATTATACGTGTTAATGCAAACGATAATAATTTCAAACATTCACTATAGATTTTTCTGTAAATTATTAATTTTAATTTTATTTTTGTTTTTCTTAATATTGTTGTAATAAAGCAATTTTAATGTTTATTTTGTATTTGGATAGACTCATATGGAAACAAATTATATGTATTGCAGCAAATATTTCTAAAATCATTAGTGTTCAGAAATAATTGCAGACAATAATATTTGCCAAACATTTTCTTATAAACGCATTGCATTTCAAGCTTCTGCGGCCCAGAATTTTTTTCGACGGTACGGTCATCCCTATTTTTAGACTTCAAAACACAAGTTCACCGTTGAAGCAAAGCAATTTGTATGCTGTAACATCCAACTTTTACAAAATGTAAATATTTATTTTTGCGTTCTAGATATATACCCTAAGAGTTTTAAAAGTTTTAAAAACCTGAATCTTCATACGTACAAAATTCAACTGACGCAAGAGATTAATATTGTTGGCCATTTTTATCATCGACAATTAGACACAGTTGGGGTTTGGCAAACCTTCGTGCAACTCACGAAAAGCAAATCCATCCTTAACAAGTCACTGTTAGATTTTGGGCCGTACTAGGCCTATACTTCTTCAAAATGATGCTGAACTGTGAATGGTGATCGTTACCGTTACTTGATAACCCCGTTTTTTTGGCTCATAATTCTGGTTCCAGCAAGACGACACCACCTACTGTATAGCTTAAGGAACAGTTGATTTACGACACCGACAATTCCCTGGTTACATAATTTCAGAAGCACCGACTTCAACTGGCTATTAACATCTTAGGATTGAACAGCGTTCAACTTTTGTAGGTTTACCTAAAATCTAAAGCCTACGCCAGCAATCCACAAACAGTTAACGACTCCAAGAACAAAATCCGATGTGTTATCGATGAAATTGGTCAGAATGTGTAAAATTGTATTCAAACATTTTGTGAAAAGAACCAAGATTTGCAGATCAATACGAGGGAGCCATATATCAGACATAATTTTCCATATTTAATTCAAGACTGTATACTTTAAGACTTAATACAAATCCAATCATAAAATCAGTTCAAAAAGATGTTTTATGTATAATTTAAATACACAGGAACACATGCGTGCACGTATGCACACACGCGCATGCATCTAATGAATTTGATGGTATAATAATTCTGGTCAAGATATAATATTTTCAAGATTATGGATGTAACACGTATGAAATCATTTCTGTAAATATCAATCGTGCAGTTTTGTTACAACTGTGATTTGTATTAGAAGCTCAATGATGGGTTATGTGATCATGTCAATTTTTAATAATGCGTGTCTGAACTAAAACATATTCATTAACTCTGACATCTTTGCAACTGGTATTATTATAATATTTTCATAGTAATTGGATGTCCATTTTGAACACATCTATTTTAACTCTATGCAAAAGTACACAATTCTAAAGTAGGGCAGTTTAGAAGATAATGCGTGTCTAACTAAAAAATATTTTAACTCTGCCTTTGATGGTCTTTAACTAGTAATTTTAGTAATGTGATCCAAACACCTCTATTTTAACTCTTGCAAAAGACACAATTCTAAAGTAGGGCAGTTTAGAAGATATTCTAAGATAATTAAGTTTACTTTATCTTGGTTTTGTCGGCTCTAAAATCCGCGTGATTGTAGCACGGCCTATTCGTCTATGTGAGCTTTGCTATAAGGCTCTCATATGTCCGACTCTAACGCCCCGCGTGAGAGCACGGCCTACGATTTGAGAGGTTAAGGCTCTCATATGTCCGACTTTACTGCCCGGTCGTCGCGCACCATTTCTGATGCGGGCGATGTGGCAAGCACCGCGCTTATACTACTGCCATTATTACCCTTTGCTCAAGCAAGCGCAGGTAGTCAATTATTTTCAATGACTGAGTAGGCTACCCGCCAGACATCAGAGAACTCTGTAAATAAAAAATGAGACTTCTATGGGGACGGTTAAATAAATACTTTGGTTAGACATTAGAGACAACTATTTTAGTTCTATGAAGTACTTTATTTCCCAAAATATCTTCTTAAAGCTAATGCACTTGTTCCAATGTTTCTTCAAAGTTCTGATTTATCTATAGCAGCAAATTTTTCGGGGCCCCACAATATTTGTTTATTCCACGTATTACCTTTTCGTTTAACCCAAATGTTTGTCCAGTTAGGAAAGTTTTGAGTTTAGGGAGTAGATAAATAATATGAAATAGCTGGATCAAGAGAACAGAATAAATATGGAAACATTTTGAATTCAATCAATTTTTGCTTGACAATGCATTTTGAATGCCCCAAGTGTGTTGTCGCGGTAAAACAACATATTAGAACGTTTTTCTTCAATAATTTCAAACGTATCATGTGGTATTTGCTACTACTGTGGTTTTTAAGTACTTATCCAGAAAAATCATTTTGTGGCATTAAAAAAAATCTTGCGGCAAAGTCTTTAAGAGATACGTAAATTTAGTAGTAGAGCAATTTGATGTAAATCTCGCCCGAATTTAATGTGAGTAGAAATAAAATATTATTAGTTATATCTCCCCAGTTCCTAAATCAACCCTTCTATTTTTGGACAGTACATATCTAAAGATTATACGTGCTAATTTATTAAAAATTAAATAGCAGTCCCCTTATCACATTTAAAGGAAAGCGACCCTATCACTTCATGTGTCCAATAACCACACCACACAGTCGATCTTAGTAGATGCATTTTACGCTTCTGGATTATTCGAGTATTTTTATTTTTACAAATCTCACAGTTTTGTTTGTTGACGAACCCACTCAAGTAAAAATAGATTTTGTCACTGAAAATTATTTTTTATGAAATTTTTGTCCACAGCCCGTCTCTTCACAACCCATTTAGCAAATCGCCTCTGTTTTTCACAATCAGCAGGCTTAAGTTGTTGCGTCAGTTAAATTTTATGTGTGCATATGGAGATCTTCATGCGCAATTCTATGTGATGAAGTTGTCGGTATGTCCAACGCTGCGAACATCGGTGAATCGATTTTCCGATAACATTGGCTTGCACAACAGTGAGATGTTGTTTTGTCCGACGAGACCAATCCCGTCCAAGTAATTTCACTGTTCCCACTGAACCAATCGTCCCAAACTTCCTCGTCAAACTGCAAATTAGTTGGATACTTCATTTCTCCCGAGAAGCGCACGAAGTTTTCGTACTGTTTACATGGCACTTTCACACTTTGTTAAAACGTACTGGAAAACAACCAATGCTAAATTAATCAAAGTGATAACAGATAATAAAGAAGATAAGAATAGTCCTGCACCTTCAAAACAATAAAAAAATTCGATTTGATTCTTATTCGGTGCCCTTTATGGAAGACCCTTTGATATTTCTAGAAAATGTACCTAAAAATAACTGACACCATCAATTATCACCGGCTATGAGATTTTTCGGTCCTATTTGGTTGGGATACGTAAGCCTCCAGAAGATTAAGATAGATGCACATGTTGGGAGGTCGGCGATACCATATATGTCTTGTTAAGCAGTTCAGGGGATGTTTAGAACCAAAGCGGACAGGACCGGGTGTAAGTAGCCATGAATTCGTAGACATCGAACTTTTGGGAGTATGCGGGGCGGTTCATGTAGGATTAGCGAAGTACAGCAAATTACACGTAGACGCGAACGTAAATAAGTGAAAGCAAAAATGAGCGTGTTATAATTTAAAATAGATTAGTTTGTTTTTAAAGTAGAAATGCGTATTGCGCAAAGTTGTTCCATATATAATTCATTATGATAAATAACGCGAGCTTGCTTATTTGAGATGTTCGTGGTTTCTACTAAGTCACCCATTTTAACTCGAGCGTTGGCCGAGACTACATCATAAATTTTGTTAATGATTTTTATCGTGACAACCTCTAGACATTGTAAAATTTCGATTACTATTCTAGTGCTATACAATTCGTTTACTCAAAACTTAATAGTTTCATTTCAAAGACCTTGAATAGCCTAGTGTAAACAAAGCTTTATTATCGATGTTTTCCTGTTTTATTTTCCAAAATAAAAAACTATTAAATAACTAATTGGTACCAGGAAGAATTTATTACCACATTTACAGTTGTTGTCGCTTTCTACTACTACGCAAACCAATCATCAAAGCACTTCAATTAACATGGTTATAAAAGCATGTATCTCTTTTAGCTTATATAATTTCATTTATAGTACACCTCATCTATTATTCACTGTTGCAAACATTACAATTTTAAATAATGTTATAAAAAAATCACTCATGTATCAACGACTGTAAAGACTGAAATTTCTCGTAGGAAAAGTTTTTAATTTTATTTGCTAATGAATGTAATATTAAGATACTTTATTTAACCATGTGCTAGGCTGGAATGTATGTACAATGTTAGATAATCCTTCTCATACGTCTTCTAAACAGAGTTTTGATGGTTTTAGAAAAATAAAAATTGAACTGGCCTGAACGCTTTTGATATCCCATAATTTGTTTTACAGCTTTTAATTAAATGTCTACCACTATTTTCCAACTAAAATAACTGGTTTCGAACACTGAGTGCCTGAGCAAACACGTGTTGCCTAACAGATTATTGGTTTCCATTAACATTATTATTTTACTGCACACTTTGTAAGTACTTATCATTTTTTTTAAATTTGTTTTATTTTTGGTAAATGCATACGTTTTTAACTATATTAAGTTTTTATCAATTTTTGAAATTATTTTCTACTCTATTAATCGATAGTTACTAGTCATGTGTCACCATTGTATAAAATGTTTTTCTACTTTTATTTTTATGTAATAAAGTTTGCCACAAATGCGTATACAGAAATCTTTGAATCATTTTCATTTAGCTGTTTATGTGAGTAGCTTCACGGCCACGTGTGTGCTGTTTGAAGTGCCTTGAAGGCGGTTCTTTAGAAAAAAAGTAATATACAGCTATTCTGGGGCATTTCTGCTTAAAAAGAGAGTACAGAGTAAAAATAAAATATAATTATAAATAAAAATGATGCTCAGTTATGACTAATAATAAAAATGTACAAAATTAGGATTAGTGACAAATGTGATGTAAATTTCACATGATTTTACTCAAATTCAAGTTTATAAATATCCAATGAATCCCTCTCCGTTTGTACGGATAACATCTAAACGGTAGCAGAATTTATCCCACACACAATCAGGAAAGTCTTGCGTTACTGAGTTTATGGCAACTGTGATACGGTTTCTTAGGTTGTCGAAAGTTTTTGTAGAGGCTTCTTTTATGAATTCCTACAAGAAAAAGTCGCAAGCTGTTAGATCAAAAGATGTTGAGGACCAGAAGATAAGTGCGAAGTCTTCATTCATAGAGATTTATTTAGAAGACATCGAATGCCAATGGAACGAAGCTCCGCCCTGTTAAAAAATAAATTTTTTTTATCTTTATTCATTTCAAAAGTAAGCCAGTTTTACAACTCGTGAGATACGTTACCCCTTTATAACTTCCTTTCGATATGGCACCAAACACATCAACCTTCGGGAAGTTCCTCTCGTGTTCCAGTATTGCGTGGGGATCTTGTAGCTTCCATATCCAAATACTGTGTCGGATCATTTTCTCGCTTACAATTAAATGGAACATTGCCAATAATTAAAAATTAAACGCGGAAGAAAAGTGTTATTTTCTTTGTTTTCGAGCTGATGCACGACTGTGAGCTAGTGCGAGCGCTCTAGCGATAGTACATACAACTGAAGAATTTCCTCTTCAACATGTTATGTGAATCATTCACATATAATGTGTAGTTCAGAAAATATAGTCGCATGTAATAGGTGTGCAAGTAGAACTCGCCTCTGACATTAGTTGAATTCAAAAACCTATTTGAACGCATACAATTTTGAATATACGTAGCTTCATCATTGCTGTTTTATGACATAAGTTTCAGTCATTTACAAACTGTCATTCCGGGTATATCAATTTTGTAAGAGATGGATGTCGATAAGCAACATTTATGCAATTGCATTCTATTCTGTTTTCAAATGAAAAAAAATGTTGGTCAAGCTATGGAATTGATTAACTTGACTTTGGGTAAACATTTTGTGAGTCATTCAACAGTAAAAAAGTGGTTTGCAAGATTTTGTGATGGAAATTTTAGTCTTGAGGACGAACCACTTCTAGGTACAGTAAAAAAATTTGAAAACGAAGAACTTCAATTTTTACTGGAGGAAAATCTATGTTAAACTCAAAAGAAGCTTGCAGAACAGTTAGGATTTACTCACCAAGCAATATCACTTTAATTGCCTGCAATAGGAAAGATACAGAAGGAAGAAAATAGGTTCCTCTTAAACTGACCGGAAGAAAACAAAAATTTTTGCACAAAATTATTACGGGCGATGAAAAGTAGATTTTGTTTCATAATCCTAAACGCAGAAAAGCATGGGCCAGAATAGGGGTCATTTACTACGAGGTCCTTGAACCTGCTCAAACTGTTACAGTTGAACCTTACCAAGCCAAATTGATTAATATAAGTAATGTTCTAGAGGAAAAAAGACCATTTACGGGTCAAGGAAGGGTGAAAGTTATATTGCTGCATGACAACGCTCGTCTACATACTGCAAAACCAATCCAGGAACTAATCTTCTCCTTAGGCTAGGAAGTTCTCCCGCATGCGGTGTATTTTTCAGACTGGGCTCCTTCTGACTACCATTTATTCAAATCGATGTCGTCATATTTGAAAGCTCAGCGGTTCAGGTAAGTTGAAAATGTGCGACAATGGCTCGATGACTATTTTGTTTCGATACCACAAAGTTTCTATAGCGAAGGCATTCATAATCTCGATTATTAATCTTTGTAACAAGTATCTTTTCAATAAAGTTGAATTTGACCAAACAAAACCCTATTCTTCTTGCACACTTATTAATTGAATCCATCACTTTAAATCATCCTGCATAACATAAGATACATTATATATTACTCCTGTGGACAAAAAACGATAGCTTTTATAATTAATGCCAAAGTTTAATTTCTAAATAATACAAATTTACAAAAAAAGATACTTTTATTTAAAATATGACTTTACGCTCTACATTTGAT
Source organism: Sinelater perroti (assembly GCA_036346155.1). NCBI lineage: Eukaryota > Metazoa > Arthropoda > Insecta > Coleoptera > Elateridae > Sinelater > Sinelater perroti. The sequence goes on from JARFIY010000001.1 coordinate 43,854,260, forward strand.
TATAATAAAATTTTAGTAAAATGTAGCCTCAATAATAGAACTTAATGAACATACTTATTTAACTACTAAAAATCCAATATTGGTATATTAATATAAACACAATATGCGCTAAAGAGCATTTCTCACAATAAAATGTTTATTTTGAATATATAAGCCCGACCCAATTAATTGTCAGAATGTTGTTTATTTATTGTAGGGCTACGAACACAAATATTGTGACGTGAATATTAAATGCAGAGGTTCACAATTTGCTGTTAAAACAAATATTTTTGTGTTTGCAATAAATGCAAACAGCTTTTTAGATTTTGTCGAAAATATGTTCCTTTAATTTTTAGCGTTAGGAACTGTTTTAACATATGCAAATGTATTAATATTTTTTCACCAACTGGAAAAGCAATAGTGATATTTTATATTTTCTTATTAACGTTTCGTTCGTAAAACCTATTTGCATGCTTCTTGCACTCGATGGCATTTGATACCCGAGTGAAATGCGAGCTTCGGAAACCTTAGAATGTGTTTATTATGAGGTGTAACGTGGTAAAGCCGAGCAGTCCTGTTTCATCTGATAAGCTAAATTATATAAGAATCGCTGTTTTAATTTTGTAAGCTTTAAAAATTAAACATAAATATTGAAGACTAAATTTCGTTATTGATTTTTAATAGGATATTAAAATATACTCCAAAAAGTTTAAATCCACATTACAAGGTAAGCGCCAAAAGTTTCCTGGTCGACTAATTTCAGAGGAGTCAAGTAATTTTTCAATATAGTCTCCATATATTTCAATACATTTATTAGCGTTGAAGGAATGCTTTATAGTTCTATCTACAAAATACTTCTAAACAGCCTCCTGCAATTGTTTATTGCTGTTAAATTTTCTATTTCAAAGGTATTTATTCAGTTTTGAAAATAGATAATAGTCACTGAAGGCTAAGTTTGGGCTGTAGAGTTGATAGGAAATTTCCTCAAAGCAATAAGTTAAAGAATCGCGGCTTAAGCTAAAATTAACAAAAAATGTTGTAACCTACAAAGTGAAAAATCACCTAAGACTTCATATTAGATGCAACGAATTTCCGAACGCCCCGTAGCACGATTGCTGGATATCCGTATCCTATCACGTTTGGTGGCCGACCTTATGTTCTCTAGGAATCCAGTTGCCGAGCACGTGTGACAAATATTCCAGAAGGCTTCAGTGCGCGGTCTCTCGATGTTTCATAATGCTTCTGGTACTTTTAAGCTGCTTAAATATGGCGTAGCGGGGCGGAAAAGGCATTGAAATTCGAAGTTATTACAGTGAAGCGAGCGAATCCAAGTGCGGAAACGTTTTGACATACATAGTGCATAGTTTTATATTATCTTTAAATAGTGTTGTAAATTCGAATAATCCATAGGTAAAATAAATAGTAGTACTAGTAATTTTGCCGAGTTATTTACCATTGTAAAGAGCAGAAACGTTACAGTATGTACACCAAATTTAGAAATGACTTATGATCCGGTTCATAACAATTGTATGTGCCAACATACAACCCCAGTGCAATATCAACAAGCACATTTAATGTCACGCAGTCCTTGCCCTAATCTTTGTTGCCTCAAATGGAAAATGCATATCTTACGTAAAATTTGCAACCATCACAACTTATGGCTCGGTAAGACAAAATCATTCCAAGGCTAGAATAAAAAAACAAAAATCAATAAAACGAAAACGCACCAATTCTGAACAATTACGTAAGGTGGCGTATTATTGATTAAATATTCTATAAAGGGGGTGTAAAGAGTACACAAACACTAAAATAAAAAGCTACCCAAATGTCAACCTCATCTGCACGCGTTGCACCTTGCTGCGTAACAAACGAGGCTCTGGCGATCGATCAAAAGCGGAATAATCTAATGATTATAACAAAGAAATATGTTTGAAAAAATGCGAACATATGTACCTGGTAGAATAAAAGTAAGACCGACGAAGAAAGAAAAGGAAACGTCTTTGTCTAAAAAGCAATCCTTTTCCAAGAAAAGTAGTGTTATGATGATGTCTTCGAAAGTTAAATTCATACCTCATTCAGATTTCCGGGAGGGGACTACTTAAGAAGGCAGAACAAGGAATAGAAACATAAAAAAATACGAAGAAACAAGCTCAATGTAACGAATGTAAATGAAATTAGGTAGTACCAGCAAAGTGATATGCGGTTCCATAAATATAGAATAATTTACACCTAAGCAACAAGAGATGGTAAACGAAGGAGTTGGAATAGTTTTAAATAAAGACTTTAGAATAGAGAATAGTAGAATATATACAATATAACGAAAGACTATTAAAAGTTAGACTAAGAACAAAGCCTAAAGGCACGATAATAATACATATCTACATGCCAATAGCAAGCTATGGAGATAACAAAATTAAAAAGATCTATAAAGCTGTAGAACAACTAATAGGACATACAAAAGCAGATAAATCTTATGCCCATGGAAGACTAGAATATAACAGTAGAAGAAGGAGAAGAAGACATCATAGTAGGCAAATACGGGCTAGAAAAATAAAACTTAATGGGAGAAAGGTTTATAGAGCTCTGTGCTAGACATAAACTATTACCAATACAATATTTCAACATCATCCCAGAAGAAGATACTGGAAGATACCGGCAGATGTTAAAAGATATTAGATTGACTAGATTACAGTAAAAAAAGATTTAAAAACCAAGCTAAAGACTCCAGAAGCGACTCGAGGCCAGATATTGACAGCGACCATACTGAAATATAGACTAAATTTAAAAAAGATAAAGAAAAAGGAAATAACAAAATCAAATCGTAAAAATCTAAAGACGAAGAAAAAGTAAAATATCTAGAAAAAATAATAAAACAAGAAATAAACAAAAGCATACAGCAGAACAACATCATTCATAAAAGATGGGCACAAATATAGCTTGGAATATTAAAAGGAATAAAATAAGTTATAGGCAAAAAAAGAAACCAAAAAAGATGCTCATAGATAACAACCGGCTAATAAACATGATCGAGAAACGGAGAAAATTCAACATAAATACTAAACAAGATATAGAAAATTAAGGAACAAAATACAAACAAATTGTAGAAGAGCAAAAAAAGAGTTTATAAGAATAACAGCCCTGAGATTCAAAAAGATATTACCGAATATAAAACGACAAAGCATATAGAAAGGTTAAAAACATGTTCAAAACAGCGAAACGTAGAACTCAAAGAATAAAGAACAAAAAATGGGTAATATGAAGACAAAGAAATAGTTGCAACCTAGAAGAAATGTCTAGAAAAACTGTATAAAGAAGATAATACAATCCACTGATAGAACTCACAAGAACAGAAGATAAGAAAGAAAACTATAGGCCTATCCTAAAATGTAAATTTGAGAAAGTAATAATTGATCTCAAAAATAATGAAACCCAGGTATAGATGTTATCCTTAATGAAATTTGATCAAATGCCCCGACCAAGATACACTAAACAAAATATTTATCACAATACAAGATATGTATAACACAGGGAAAATTCCAAAATATTTCTCAAAAACAAAGATAGTGACAATTGTAAAAAAAGCTGCTACACGAAAATGTAAAGAACATAGAACCATCTCCTTAATATCGTATGCTTCAAAAATTCTAATAAAAATGCTATACAGAAGAATCAAACGCTACTTTGAAGAAAACTTGACTGAAGACCAATTTGATTTTAGAAGCCATAATGGAGTAAAAGAAGCAGTAGTGCTTTAAGAATAATAACAAAAAATGGGAGAAAAACAAAAACATCTAAATATAGCTTTTATTGACGCAGAAAAAGCGTTTGACAGAGTAAATTTGAACAAAATGTTTGAAATATTACAACAAATAAGAGTTAACAATAAAGAAAGACAAATAATATATGCAAACACCAATCAGCAATTATTGAATATAATAGAAAACAAGATGAAGCAAAAATTAGAGTTAGACAGGAATGTGCTCTCTCGTCACTCCTCTTTAATATATACATACAACAAGCAATAAATGAATTCAGACAAACACAAAACAAAGGAGTCTCTGTACATAGCAAAAAAATCAACACAATCAGATACGCAGACGGTATAATCCTACTGGCAGAACAATGAAACCATAAAAGCAGTAAAAGAATTTGCACAACTAATAAGTTTGATCACTGGAGATGGTAAATGCACAAGAGAAATCACCAGTAAAATAAACCACGCAAAAAGAGTATTCCACAATAACAAAACACTACTGACATCTAATAGCATATCGATAGATACTAAAAAACAATATATCAAGACATGCATATGAAACATAGCTCTGTATGTATGCGAAATTTGGACCATTGCAAAAGCGGACAGAAAGAAAATAGAAGCATTTAAGATGTGCTACTACAGGAGGTCACTAAATATCTCCTGGGTATAACATAAAACAAACAAAGAAGTCCTAGAACAAATGCAAGACAAAAAAAATATGGACAGACATAAAACAAAGGATGCGAACAGTAGGCCATGTTATGAAAGGAAATGGATTACCAAAAATAATTATTGAAGGAAAAGTAGATGATAAAAATCCAAGAGGTCGACCCCGGATGAAATTTATCAAACGAATAACTGAAGACTCAAGAAATAAGAATAATAAAAAAAATGAAAAATAAAGTGCAAGACAGAGAAGTGGAGAGCTGTTGTAAACTAGTTCCAGAACTGAATACTAAAGAAATATTCTATAAACAACAAACAAATTTGCAGCTATGTTGAGCAATAAGAACGTTTAAGATAATGATAGAATATTGCAAGAGGCAAACCATTTAGATACATAAGCTAAGAATAAATAATTTGTTAAATTAACCGGAAATACGCTCTACAGTGGATTTAAACAAATTAACTAAAGAAACTAAATGGGTACAGTGCAGCATTAAACAGGGGGTAATAACACATTCTTTGTGAAACTAAAATAAAGGCAAATTAATAAAGTTTTTAATTTAGAGTTCTTAGCGAAATCGAGTTATAATTGCAGTAATTTAATTGTGAAAGATAATAATTGTTGACATAAATGCGCTGGACATCAACTAAGAAAGAATTATAAGGCAATGAAAGAAGTAAAAAAGTACAGTGAATTGTTTTTAGGCAAAGAAATTCAAAAGCTTAAATTTCTACGACTCAAGTCTAAACAAAATTAGCAAATTAAGTACATATTATGTGATGTCACTCAGAGAATGTCAAATTGTCTTTACTACTTAAAGTAAGGGTATTAATGTTATTAAAAATGTTATTTATTTAAAATGTGCGAACTCTTAGAAATAGACTGTTTGATTTCGCGTCTCAAGAAGAAAAAAATCCTAGTGAGCAGTCTGTTTTAGTTTAAAGAAAAATTTTATTTAAGGTAAAAGTAAAGGTTTTCTTCACTAGTGTCTTGTAGTCATAAAGCTGTTGGTAAAGTTTAAAAAAATACATCCAAACTCCATAAGAACTAAACATTTATGGATTGATGATTTCCAAAACAATAATGTGATAGATAAAAGTGAGTATCATACTTTCCATTACTGTCGAAAAATGAACTTTAAATAAGAACATAAGGAATGTCACTGAATGTAAAATGGGCGAAGCAACACCTACATTTCTGAAAATAAGATAAGCTAGTAAAGAGGTATTTTATCTGCTGTATGTTATGCAAATTCTTAGTACCGTGTAACACTCTTACAAGAAGCAGACTGCTCAACTTTGATGTCATGTTGTTTCACATTGGATTAAATACAAGGAGTTGCCCGCTAAAAGATATTTATGGTGCCCTAGGCTGACAATTTTTCACTCACCTTTCTTCAAATTTTTACAATACATAATAATACGTATATATTTTTATTATATAAATGTATAAATTTTTAATTGGATAAGCTTCTTTTGATCGGGAAACGTGGAACAATTTGATGTAGCTCTCATTTATAATGGAATTTAAGCATAAGCCGTCAGTAAGAAATACGAAATGGATAAAGTTGAATCAGTGAGCTTGTTCATAATGCACTCCCGTAATTTTTACGTTTTACGTTGCCAAAGGGAAAAACTCGTTTCAACTTTTCGTATTTTTTACATTTATTTGCAGTAATTTTTAATTTTTCCCTAGATTCATGTAGGCAACAGGAAGATAGTGTTTGTTTTGATTCTAAAATTGCATAACCTAACTTTAGTATTGTTGATATTTTGGCTTCGTTTTTACAATGTATAGGGAACTATTAATTAACTTATTAAATATGCATCTGTTCTTACACCATAAGAGGAATATGTAGCGGCCCGATAGACGCAACCGCCCGACCAGTCGGCAAGGAGCGAAAGCGGCCCGGCGGTGTACACAAACGCACGGACCTCCTCGTTTAAATTAGCGCTCAGAGCGCGCCGCCAAATATCGGCCGTCTTTGTTTACTTTTGCGTTCAAATGTATAGGCTGTCTTTGTTTACTACGCACGGATCTCCTCGTGTAAATCAAGGGCATAGGGCAACGCCACATTATGTTTGTTTACTTTCTGACACTACTCGGAAAATTGTTTTAAATATTGGCCTGCACCGTGTATTTAAGGAAAGCTTTGAAACTTCGTCCATTTCAGTTCTCCATATTCTTCTATAAATAAAACGCGACTAATTAATTTAAATGTCTTTATCAGAAATAATTTAAGAAAATTTTCTTATGTATATATATATATATATATATATATATATATATATATATATATGTAAGTATATATACATATATATTTTTTTTCTTTGACTTTTTCTTCCATACATTTCTTTGCATTGTTTATCGTCTAGCAAATCGTAAGGCTACATTTAATATTGGGATCAACTTTCCTAATATGTTCTGACAAGGTTTCAGTCATTCCAATCATTTTTACTGTTGATTCTTATGCAGGCACTTTAACTTAGTCGTCGTTGTTTAAATAGTTCCCTCGTTTTTCATAAGCTCGCTGTTTGTTTATGTCAATAAGTGTTGCATTATCTAGTTTAGTGTTCGATTTGATGCACTCAATGACGTTAACCGAATCTAACTCTTTGAAACCATATTGCTGCCCAATTTCCACTGTGTTATTAATGTGTTCAGCAAAACAAATTTGAAAATCAATGAAATAATTTGTATATTATGTTATGATGTGTTTACATACTGTCCTCATACTGTTTACTGTTAATTTTTACCATGCTTCGCCTATAGATTCGACAACACTTCTGATGTTGTAGCTCTTCCAAAATTCCGTTAAAATAGGTCTATTGTCTCTTGTTGTACCATGAGACTTAAGTCATTGATCGGATCGTATTTGGCGGAAAAAAGTTTTTATTTAAATCGCAGAAACCAGTCGAATGACCTGGAAAATTATCTAAAATCAATCAAATCTTAAAACCTATCGATTATTTCTGCAATAACGTTATGTTATAGGCCAAAATAGTTGGTACATCAATATTCAAATAAAGCTTTTGTGAACTATGGTTTTTATTTGAACGGCACAACACCAGGAGATTACTTTTTGATAAATTTTTAACAACTGCATAGTACACAGACATTGGTTTTATTGTGAAGTCATCTGTTGCATTTACGCATAATAACAGTATGGCGTGGTATTTGGAAATTTTGTAATAAAAGCACGACTTTTCATTGGCTGTTCTAAGGATGCGTGGCAGTAACTTTTTCCAGAATAAACCCGTTTCATCAACGTTGAATATTTGTTCATCTTTGTAGTCACAATTTTGAATTTTCAATTAACTAATTGAAACTTGTGTTGATTTTATTCTTCGTCCATCATTATTATTATTATAAATAAGTATTAAAATTCAATTACCACAAATGAAAACTGATAAATATAAGTTAATTCAATATTAAAGTTCACAAACGCCCATAGCTTACTCGTGCTACGTAGCTTACACATTAAGAACAACAGTTGTGATCGCACTGAACTGCAATCAGAGTAGCGTCTTTCACATCAATAATCATCTAGCTGTATTACCACGCCCACCAAGTAGTTGCTGTTATGGCTGCCTAATGTTATGTGAAACCGGCGTTTAAGACGTTGAAAGGAGAACCACCGAAATATAATGTCGCGTTTACATTCTCGCCGTGTCTGGGTAAATACATATACAACGGGGAATCCCACAAAAAATTAAAATATGTATCTTATTGCATAACTTTAAAACCGCATAAAAATAAAACGATAAAAAGACTTTATTGTGCAAAGGAAAAACCGATCATTCATGTATAAAAAAATTATTTTTTGTCCTAATTTATTTTTATTTTGCACAATTAAATTTTGTTTGTCTTGAAATTTTCAAATTATCATCAATTCGAACTGATCAAAGCCGGACTATGCGGGATATTGCTGTACATACGTGCGCAGTCTAAAAACTGTGGAGCCTCAACATAAAGATGGCCCTACTCGTCAAAACCATTCTATTACTACAATCGTGCATGCTTTGAAAATACCTGTAAAAAATTTTACAGTTTTGGACTCTTAGTTGTGGTTTGAGAGTTGTTTGTATCAGTCAATGTTAGTGCTTTTGTAAAATGGGAAAAATCTCTGCTCTATCATTTGCCATCGTGAAAAGATGGACAGATGAATTTAAACGTGGTCGTACCAGCTTGGTTGATGATTTTGGGATGGCCAATAACTGCAATATCCACCAATAACATGGAAAAAGTTCACCAAATGGTATTGGACGACTGTCAAATCGAGGTTGGGGAGATAGCAGAGGCTGTGGGCATATCCAAAGAATGCGTTTGTCATATATTCACTGAATAATTGGGCATGAGAAAGATGTCCACGCTTTGGGTCCCGTGCTTGGTCACTTTGAACCAAAAATTCATTTGAATGAACATTTACAAAGTGCTGCTTAAGTGGTTTCAGTAAAACGAGTCGGACTTTTTTATCGATGTCGATGAAATTTGTGTCCATTATTACACTCGTGAAACAAAGGAACACTTAAAACAGTGGACTGCAAAAAGTAAATTTGCTTCAAGAAAGGCAAATATGCTTTTATCGACCCCGAAAGTGATGGTGACTGTTTCTTTAGGATAGTCAGAGAATTATATTCATCAACTACTCAGAAAAAGGGAAAACAATAACGAGTGGTATGCATCGTTATTGGACCAGTTAAATATGTAAATGTGTAAATATTTTAATAAACTAAATTTTTTAGAAACGTTGCCAATATAAATAATAGAAAATTTACAATGGTTTGTTATATTTTCATTCTATCTTTGATTTTTTAGATCGAGCTATTGTAATACATGGTCCGGTAGAATGATTTCCCCTTTTTTTAAATAGCACTCAAAAGAAGAATTCTGTTCAATGTTTTAATGTACCATCACACAGAACAATGGTTGCCATTTCTTGCTTGAGTGATATACTCCTGCAGTCTTAACTTAAACTTCCACACTCGTACACCCTTTAAATATTCCATAATTCGTAGCCTGCGTTAAAAACATTCAACGTTTAGGTGTCCCCACAGAAAGAAATCACGAAAAAGACAGGTCTGATGTCACCTAGTAATGAAATGAGGAGGCTTGGAAACAATTGTCCCAGACTTCTCGAGAAATTTTCGCTGTGTGTGTGGTAACGTCATTTTTTTAAAACCACAGCGGTTAATTTCCATGTTTATTCAGCCTGGGCTCCAAAAAATTGCGTAACATCGCAACATAGCGAGTAGATGAGGTAGTCACGGCTCTCTGATGCCGAATTCTGTAACAGCACACTAAACAATTACACAAGACTGTGAAGAGATCGTATATAGAGTTATTGAATATTTTTTTGGGTTCCAAAATGTTTACGATGCACTACAATCACAGAATCACTATTTTGAAAATGTCTCCAACACAAATGCACACTATTCCACGCTATGACGGGGATACCTTCTGCTGCTCAATGATATACAACACGAGCGTCGTCTACCAATACATTCCACATGATGGTCAATTCAAAAAAGGAAGATCATTCTACTGGACCCACTATTATATATAATACGTATATAATAAAATATAATAATTTTTTGTATTTTTCCTTTATTTAAATTACACAGCAACACATAATTTATATTAGGAAATGCTTTCTCGAATATTTTTTTGTAATACATTTCTTTCTAGGTAATTTGGTTGATATATATACCTTTACTACATATTATTTAAATTGTCTTCTATTACTAAATTTAATATATTTTTTATTAACAATATAACTATGTAATAACAAAATTACACAACAAATATATAACTTCAGATTAGTAATCAACTTGCTTTATTTAGTTTATATAGTAAGTTTCGTGGTTTTGATTAAAAGTTTATAACTTATATGTCCTCTGCGACCACATCGCTTCTTGAAACATTTTCAAATCTGTCTTCAATATTTATATATCATTTCTATCCTCGAAATCTGGTTGAAAAATATTTGTGGAACCGCGGTTATCTAGAAGATCAAAGCTGAGATTTTCCCCATAAAGCTAATGTTAATAAAAATTCACTTTTTTCACTTTTGGAAAAGCGAGAAATTTACATTTTTTTATTCTAGCGGTAATAGAAGGTCAATAAAGCCAATCCATTAGTTTTCAAGGCCTTGTGGGCCCTAGTTGCTTTCTTTTTAATAAAAATATTTCTGGCTATTCTAATTCTTACTTATTATTTGGTTAGGGGTTGCATATTTCATACATACATATGTAAAATATTTAATTATTAATAACAAATAACCATAAAAAGTTACATGACTGTACAGCCTACAGCCTACAGACTAAAGCTATGAAATTTTATTGTCGAAATATATATTATCTTCGCTAAGCATTCCATAAAATATGTGGTGCGCATAATCTTGCCCCGAAAAAGTCGCTGTTCAAAAATGTGAGGCAATCAACCGCCTATGCGTCAACAAGCCGCATGTTTCTTTAAAAATATCACCATATGGTAGTTTGAATTAAGGCATGTGGTTTAAAGTTAAAAAATAAACTTCTACAGATCATTTTAATGTAGGACATATATACGTGGATAGTCCGAAAAGTTTTGAGCCTAATATAGAAGCAAGTATTTTTTACACATTTCCAGTGATGCTTCTTTAACCCGTCCAAATAATAATTGGCGTTTTGCTCTGCAAAATAAGCGTATACGGTTACGATAATCTCACTTGATGAAAATCTCTGCTCTCCGAACCAAATTGTAAGCTGGAGTAAGATGGAGGAGCACTCTCTTCCGTTTCAAGTGTGGCCGTTTTTAGCAGTTACTGTCCTCAACTGGTCCAATAATGATGCGTAGTACGACCCCGTTATTGTTTTCTCTGTTCATAAGTAGTCGATGAACAGAATTCCCTGACTGTTTTAACTGTTTTTTTTTTGTCTCAGGAGTGTAATGGTGTGGACCCAAGTTTCATCGACAGTAATAAATCGACACAAAAAGTCCGACACGTTTACTAAAACCGCTTAAGCAGGGGGTTGAAAATATTCGTTCAAATGAATTTTTGGTGCAAACTGAGCAGGCGCAGTGCCCAATTCTCCAGTAAATATATGACAAACACATTTGCCAGTTACGCTTTTATTGAAAAATCTTTGTCGAAAGTTCTAGATTTAAAAAAAGTAGCAAGAAGCTCGTATCGTGTACGAAGAACCAAATCAAAGTTCACGGTCAAGTAAAGACTAACGTAAACTATATATAAATAGTATATAAAAAGCAATGGCTACATATATGTCATCGATAGTAAAGGAGTTAAACTAGGAATGGATTTCATCCGAACTTAATGATAGCTGGAAGCGAATCATTTTGGATATTAAAAGCCGCTCTGTAAAAGAGGAAAAGGCAACAATTTTGCCGCAGATAGAAAACTTCGTACATAAAGTGAAGGTCAAAGGAGATGTGAGGCCCGTTAGACAGAGACTACTGCGATTACCGTTAGCCATAAGAGAAAGCGCAAATAAAGCGATAAAGAAACTTGGGGATTAACGAACAAATCAGAATAAGTCTCACCGACTTGCGCGAGCTGAATAAAGCGGTTATTGCGGATCATTATACGATCCCCGTTGTTGATAAATTACTCATGAAACTAAAGAGTGCAAAATTCTTTTTCTCGAATGATCTGAAAAGCGCATATCATCAGTTAGTTCTTGCCGAGGAAAATCCAGATCTCACCGCATTTTGGACTGGCATCCGCGCCATCGGCATTTCAACAAATGATGTCCATAGTACTCAAGGTTTGCAAGAGCTGTATATTCTGTTTGGATAATATAGTGGTTTTCTGAGGAGCACAAGAGAAACCTTGAAACTGTGTTGTCAAAGGTAAGGAAAGCCCCTATTACAATGAATGAAGAAAAATGTCGTTTGGGAAACGTGAAGTATATTTCTCAGACACCATATTACGACAAACGGGATCCAACCTGATGACAAGGTTGCGTTATTGAGGGCACTCTATCTAAATAATTTAATCACTCTGTACGTATCTCGGATTGATGGGTTGGCTTGTGAAGGCTTCGTTTACCCTGTATTTTTCCTTGGATTATTAGTTGGAGCCCCTGATATTTCTGACCTCTTATTATGTGACCCAGGTATTCCAGTTTTCTTTTCTTAATAGTGAATATTAACTCTGGTTGTTTGCCTATTCTGCGTAGAATATTTTCGTTTGTCTCTCTCTTTGTTCAGGGAACTTTTAAAATTCGTCGGTATAATCATAAGTCAAACGATTGTATTTTCTTTAGATGTTTTTTGTGTAGCGTGCTTGCTTCTGTTTCATATAAAAGTATTGAGAATACATAACATCTAAGTAATCTTATTTTTAATGCATTGTTTATATCTTTACTGCAGAAGAATTTTTTCATTTGCATGAATGCACCTCTGGCTATTTCGATTCTACTTCTAATTTCTTCTGTTGAATCAATGGAACTATTTACCCAGATTCCTAAATATTTGTATTTGTCTACTCTTTCTATTAACTTGTTATGAATTCTTAATTGGGCATCTACGTTTGGTGTTTTTGTAACAATCATGAATTTGGTTTTCTTTAAATTCATGCTTAGACCGTAACTTTCGCTTACTTCTCGCACTCTTTCCACTATTCTCTGTAGGTCTTCTATGTTTTCAGCAAGTAAGACTGTGTTGTCGGCATATCTTATATTATTTACTGGCTTCCCATTTACTTTAACACCTGCTGTTTCTTCATGAAGTGCTATTTTTATGATTTCTTCGGAATATATTGAATAGAATGGGAGATAATATACATCCTTGTCGGACACCTCTTCTTATTTCGATTTCATCAGATACATCGCTTTTTACTTTCGCAGCTGCTTTTTGGTTGTAATATAGATTTTATATTATTTGTAGGTTGTTTTTATCCATTCCCTTTTCTCTTAAGATCTTCATTAGTTGTTGGTGTCGGATTCTGTCGAACGCCTTCGCATAGTCTATGAAGCAAATATAGACATCTTTATTAACATCGATACTGCGTTGCATCAATACATTAAATCCAAAAAGTGCTCTCGTGTACCAAAACCGTTTTTAAATCCAAATTCAGTTTCGCTAACTTCTTGTTCTAATTTATTGTAAATTTTGTTATGGATTATTCGTAATAAAATTTTTAGCGTGTGACTCATAAGGCTAATCGTCCTGTGATCCTCGCACTCTTGCGCATTTGGTTTTTTGGGGATCATTACGAAAGTTGATCTCAGCTATTCCTTAGGTATAACGCCAGTTATGTACACGGTATTAATGAGATCTAATAATGTGTCAGTTTGGTCGTCATCAATTAATTTTAAAAGTTCATTTTGTATTTCGTCGGAGCCAGCAGCTTTTCTATTTTTTGCTTGTTTTCTTGCCTTGATCACTTCATCTTTGGTTATTAGAGGACTATCTTCGTCTTCTGAAACGTAGTTTTGTTTTATTTCGATGTCATCAAAGAGTTGTTGTGTATATTCCTTCCATCTTTCTAGTTTGCGTTGTAGATCTATGATGATATTACCATTACTGTCTCTGAGAATACATGTTTGCTTCTTCTTAAAAGTTCCAGTTAGTTCTTTTACTTTCTTATGAATGTTAAAGTCGTCATGTTTCTGTTGTAAAGTTTCTAATTCTTGACATTTTTCACTTAACCATTGTTCCTTTGCTCTTCGGATCTTTTTTTTAATTTCTATTTGAATATTTTTATATTTAGCAGTATTGGTGGTTTTGTATAATCTTCTTTCCTGCATTAATTTTAGAATTTCATCAGTCATCCATTCATTCTTTTTCTGGGGCATTACGGGTTTCAGGCATTCTTTACTTGGTTTAATATAGCTCTTTTAATGTCAGTCCATTTCTCATTGACATAATTGCATTATCTATTATCTTGTCTAGCTTTCTGAATGTTTTTATTAATTTCTTCCTGTAGTTGGCTTTTAGTGACGTCGTGTTTTAGTTTATCTATTTCAATCGTCTTTTGTCTTGACGTTATTTTAATTTTCTTTAGCCATACTTCCAAAGTAGCAACGACGGGATTGTGGGTAGAAGATATGTCGGCACCGGGGTAAGTCTTAGCGGATTTCACGCTATTTAGAAATCTTTTTCTGATCATTATAAAATATATTTGGTTCCTGACTGGATTTCCGCGTATACATATGTCTATTTGGTAACTTAAAAAAGGTGTTTGTTACTATTAAGTTATTTTCTTGGACAAACTGTACCAGTTTTTTCCCTCGTTCATTTCTTTCCAAGTCCATACTCTCCTATTAGATCTCCTCTTGCCTTTGCCCAATTTCGCATTGAAATTGCCCATTATTATTAGTATTTCGTGTTTCTTAGTTACTTTTAAAACTTCGTCTATATCTCTATAAAATTGTTCTATTTTATATTTATCTTTGTCTGCTGTTGGGGCGTGAACTTGAATAACATTCATTTTTCCTACAGAAGTTGCAAATTGTATTAACATGATCCGATATGAGAATGGAATAAAGCTCGTTACTGACTGACTAATTTTTGTTTCTACCATAACTGCTGCTCCGTGACAATGGTGAGAGTTTATGTTTCCAGAGTAGAATATCTTATATTTGTTTGATGAGTATGTTCCTGAGCCTATCCATCTTGTTTCACTAATGCCTAATATATTTATTTCTAGTCTTTCCATTTCTGACATTTTATGTATCTTGGCTGCTTCATACAGGCTTATAGAATCTTTAACTGAGATAATCAGAAGTGGAAAGTCCAATTGAAGTACTGCATGTGAACGAAGCATTAAAATAATTATCAGTAAATAGATCAGAGTTGGTAGCGTAGGATCCAACGTTAGAAACAAAAATTACGACAGATGCTTTAGGAGTCGGTATCGGAGCAGTTATGATACAAAAGACCGGTGATGATTGGAAAACCGTCGCGTTTGTTTTAAAAATAGCTAACAAGAGAAAATGGTTAACGATAGAACTTGAAGCATTCGCATGTATTTGGGCAGTTGAGGAGTGGTGAAGCTAGTTATGGGGAAACTCGCAACGGATAAACGCTCGTTAATAAAGCTTCTCAAAACCAAAGGAAACAAACGCTGGGATGAGAATTGCTCACTGGTCTACCCGATTGCTGAATTTCATATACGATGTTGAATAAATGAAAAGATCTGAAAATGTCATAGCCAATGTACTTTCAAGTAGTCCAAGTGAAAGCGCTCCTGAAAATTCAGAGGGAGCTTTCAACGAAGAGATCAAAACAATCGCGTTTATTGGTGAGAGCGTAGCGATTTCGATTGGAAAAATAATTAACAAAACGTGCTAAGTATTACAAAAAGCAATTGAATATCTAAGCACAGAATGGGCACGAGATAAGAAATAGGAGGCCGAATACAAGTCATATTTTCAAGTAAAAGATGTGTTAACTGCCAGAAGCGATGGTATCCTTATGCGTGGTCAATTTCGAATCGCTATACCTGAAAGTCTGAGAAAATGTCATCGAATTAGCAAACGAGACGCATCAAGCAATCATTAGAAGAAAAGCTAAGATACGCGAATTGTATCGGTGGCCGGATATAAATGAAATGATTGAAGATTTTATTCAGAATTGAATGAAATGAGTGTGCAGAGCGGCGGATAAAACTGTTGAAAATTTCATTCAATCTTCTTGTTTTGTAAATGAAATATTTGATCATTTTTTATTGTGCATAGGCCTTTAAATGCATTTTTGAAATTTATTTTTTCCGGCTGTTCTTATTATAATATAGTATTGCTTTTTCGTTCATTTAATTATGATTTCTAAAATAAATTAAAAATTTTATATTAAATGTTTTGTTACCATTGTCGTTTTCTAACATTTTTAGTAAATTGTACAACCTGTGTTTTTTTTTTAATATTGAACACAGAAATTCGATTCTATTCGTTAGTCCTAATTTTATAATCACTTATTTTTGGTTTTAAATTTGCCAGATAGAATATAGTTGCTCTAACTTAACCACCGTTGTTGTTTAATATGTATCTATCAAAGCTCGTGAAAGTTGGCAAAGAAATAAATTAACTATAAAGAAATTACAAGCTTTAATTAATTTGCTCGTTTGCAAGCAGATGAAATTAATAGCATTGCTGTAACAGTATTAACTCGTACATTTAATTATCACACTGCATAGGTTATAATTTGAATGGACTTAATCCTTCCGATATACCTAATTTGGCGAATTACTTTATTAACTATTATAACCGGTTATTAAATGTAACTCGTGCAATTCTCCTCATTTCTTACAACTCGCGTAAAATATTACTCAGACAGTTATTTTGAATTTTCGTTTAACCTACCATTTCTATTTACTTGTGTTTCTTTTTAACTGGCGTATAGATGCGAGGGTGCATTAAATTCATTGTTGTAACAAGTGTCGGATATACTGAAATAATTCATAGCAAAACAACGTTTTCAAGTTCAAAATATGTCACGATCGCTGATAGAAGCTCGGCGTTTTCCCGCTGGGCACAGGTTTCACCTTGCACTGTAACATGTTCCATTTCTGACATATAATTAGCAGAAACAGAATCCTGCATGAATATTAATGAGTGCTGCCAATAATTACGTAAATTGTACGCCTCAGTGATCAGTTAATCCAACTTTGGTTAGTAAATTAATCTGAGTTAATCTAATTTAAAAACTACTAGCGTTGATTTTTAGTGTATAAAATTGTAAAACTACTACATTAATGAAGCAAAATTAATTAAATTAATGTAACCTTTTATAATATTACTCCATTTAATATATTGATAAGTTTGCTTCTTTAATAAAGAAAATATGTAGAGATTAAAATTAATATATATATTAATATATATTAATATATATATATATACATATATATATATATATATATATATATATATATATAAACTCGTTCGGTGTACATATCTAATATCTAAAATGTGTTTAAACAAAAATTTGTATCACTAGGGAAGTAAAAGTTATACTATAGTGCAATGGCTGTTTCAAATGTTGTACTTATGTACATTTTTTTGTAAAAGTATATTTTCTATACTTATAATAAAAATAATAATTCCCCCAAAAATAAGAACTTGTTGATTTTAATATAAATTGATGTATTTGTTTTTTTACATATACACCATTAAAAATTTATAAGTAAATAATGTTTTGATTTACAGGTTCTTGCATCACGAAAAAAACATTAAACAACACTTTTGGAGTTTTATACTAAGTAAATTAGAATTTATAATACAAAAAATGTTTTTTTTTAATATAGGTTTGCATTTGTAGAATTGGTATTTAAATACATAGCAAAATCGTTATGGCACCATGTACACATTAACATTATTTAAGCTTATTATGAAAATAGGCGACTGGTTACGATTGCGAGAAGGCAACTTCGGCCGTTGTTTGGACGCAATAATGTACCAACTCTTTGAAACAACTGGTACGTTTATTGACGAGCAAAGGGTTTGTTACTAACGCAAGGGTCGTTCAGGTCACACTATTGCTCGAGAAAATCATAGTGTGTATGAAGAACCAAACACGTCAATTAGTCGCCCTTCACAGCAATTGAACAATTCATACCCCACTACACAACATATTTTAAGAAAGGATTTGCATTTACAGGCATATGAAATTTAAACGGCTCAAGATCTTAAAAAATCGGACCACTAGACACGCCGTACATTTATGAATTGAGTTTTAGAAAACATAATAGTTGAGGACGAACTTGGGAATACTGTTATTGTTAGTGGTGTACGCTATTGGAAATCTTAAACAACCTTTTCTTTACAGAAACCAAAGATTTCAACTTGAATAACATGTGGTTTCAACAAAATGGAGCCATAAGTCACACAGCAAGTGAAAAACTCGCTTTAGTTCAAATAAAATGTTCTGTTCATATTATCTCTCAGAGGGGTGACGTTGATTGGCTACTCCAGTTTTGCGATCTAATCCTATTAAACTTTTTCTTTTACGGCTATTAAAAAAAGTGTTTGTGTCAACAAATCTGCTACGCTTACAGGGCTAAAAGAAAACATCAGACTTGTAATTGCTAAAATAGAGCCGTATTTATGGAAAAGCATTATGAAAAGTTTTGTTAAAAGAATGCTTGCTTGTCAACGGAGTTTTAGAGGACAATTGGGGAACATCACACTTTATATGTAATTACTAAGTTTATGTTTTACACTGATAGCAATAAAATTAGGATTGTTCTAATATTTTGCGTTTTACTCAGGAAAAACATTTTAAAGTTCAATTCGGATCAACCTTTAAAAACAGAAAAGTCTCTCTAAAAGTACGCTGCATGTACATTCATTAGGTATTATGTAAAAGTAATAAATGTATCTCGAATTATTATTTCATTTAATATTTTTTTTGTTTTAAAAGTTGTCGTGGTTGTGTATTATTATAGTTATTATTGTAATTTTTTTTTTGAATAAAAAAGTCAAGTTAGGTGAATAGGTCATTTTAATAATAGATTTGTGGTGGACGTAGTTGCAGCATTCTTCAAAACAAGTCTATTTATTCTAGGATTAATTAGGTGGTCTAAAAATAATTTGTTTCTGTTAAACTCAGAAAAATAAATTTATTTACAATCATGTAATTTAGAATATACGATAGCCTAACTTTGAAGTTAAGATTATTTATTATGTTGACATTTTGAATGATTTGGGTTGATTGCTTATTATAAAGGGCAAATCTGTTTAACAAAAAACATAAGAAACAGAGGAAATACTTAAACCAGAAAGGGAATACCTTGTTAATGTGTACATCACAAAAAAATACGCCACCTGAAGAATTAATCAAAATGCAAGAACTTTACAACACAGAAATAAATGAAATCTATACAACAAAAATCAAGAAAAAACTAAACAAAAATACACTAACCTCCAAGACAATAGACCTAATTCAGAAAAGGAAGCAGTTACTTAAAAATAAGAAAGACAAAACAATATTACAAGAAATAAATAAATTAAGTAAAGTAATAAACCGCAACATAAAACAAGATAAGGAAAATAGAAGACTTGAATGTATCAAACACCATATATCCAAATCAGGATGTATAAACAAGGCCTTAAAAGAGCTACAAGAGGAAAATATATGGATACCAATAATGAAAAATAAAAAAGGTCAAGAAGAAACAAGAAGGCAGCCAGTTCTAAAGATTGCAACAGACAATTATCGTAAACTATATTCTACTGAAAACACTCAAGAAAGTAACATAAACCTTGAGGACAACATAGAAGAAGTCCCTCAAATTCTTGAAAGTGAAGTTCAACATGCAATAAAATCACAGAAAAACGATAAAGCTCCCGGCACTGATCACATAACCAATGAGATGATGAAGACGAGACTACAAGAAAAAACAGCAAAATTGACCAACCTGTTCAATGTCATTTTAAATACGGAATATATACCCACACAGTGGACAACAAGTACTACAGTTCTCTTCTTATTGCGGTTCCTATCCGTTCCGGATGTTGGCAACCATTTGGGCTATTATAATTTTGTTGACTGCTGTCTTGAATAACTGTGTTGTGGTCATAGAAAACCATGTTCGCAGGTTTTTAAGCCATGATATCCTTCTTCTACCCGGATCTCTTTTGCCTTGTACTTTTCCCTGCAGTATAACTTGAAGTAGTTGAAATCTGTTTTCGTTCCGCATAATGTGTCCTAGGTACTGGAGCTTTCTTGTTTTTATTGTAGTCAGTATTTCTTTTCTTTTTCATTCTTTGCAGAATTTCGTCATTCCTGACTCTCTATCCCTGACACTCTTAACATTCTGCGATAGAGCCACATTTCAAATGCCTCCAGCCTTTTTTCTGTTGTTTTTGTCAGGGTCCATGACTCTACTCCATAAAGAAGGATAGGGAAGACGTAGCATCTCAGAAATCTCATCTTTGAATTAATTGTTAAATTATGGCTTTTGAAGATGGTACTCATTTTGTTGAACACGGCTCTAGCCTTTTCAATGCGGATCTTTATTTCCTGTGAGTTATACCACTGGTCATTAATGGTGCTACCAAGGTAAGTATACTTTTCCACTTGTTCTATAGGTATATGGTTAATCATGAGTTGACATCTGGGGATATTATTTTTACTGATGATCATTAATTTCGTTTTGTTTATATTGATGTCTATGCCCTGTCTCTGACTACATTCTGTTACTCTGTTTAATAGTACTTGTAAGTCCTCTAACTTTTCAGCAAAAATGACTGTGTCGTCTGCGTACCTGATGTTATTTAATCTTTCTCCATTTAAGAGAATCCCTATATTTGTGTTTTCTAACGCTTCTCTGAAGATGTATTCTGAATAAAGGTTGAAAATAGCGGAGACAGTACACAGCCCTGTCTCACCCTCTCTGGATTTTTATATCTTCGATGTTTTCTTCTTCTAATTTCATTGATGCCGTCTGTTGCCAATATAGGTTTATAATAATTCTTAGATCTTTTCGTCTAGTCCTATGTTTCTTAAAATATCTATCATCTTTTGATGTTGGACTCTATCAAAAGCTTTTGAAAGTCTATGAAGCAGGCATATACATCGCAGTTTACATCCCTGCAACGTTGAATTAATACTTGAATGCTAAATAGGGCTTCGCGTGTTCCGACTGCGTTCCTGAATCCAAACTGTGTAGGTGCTATTTGTTCTTCGCATAGTTTGTATATTCTATTATGAATTATTTTTAGAAATGATTTTAATAGGTGGCTCATGAGGCTTATTGTTCTATACTCGTTGCACTTCTTAGCTCCTGGCTTTTTAGGTAGTAGAATGAATTCAGATTTAAGCCATTCTATAGGTATTTTTCCAGTGTCATATATATAGTTCAATAGATCTGTCAGCCATTTCACGTTTTCTTCATCTAGGAGTTTCAAAAACTCTGTCTGTATGTTGTCTGGGCCAGGTGCTTTGCCTTCCTTCATACTTTTTATTGCATTTTGTATTTCTACTAGTATTTTTGGTCCGGTTTCGCTGTTTATCTGGAGAGGTTTTGGTCTATTATCGTGAAATAGCTGTTCTGTATATTTTTTCCATGTTTTACAGTTCTGACCCACAAAAAAGGAGACAGATCAGAAATAGGCAACTATCGCCCAATAAGCCTGATGTCTAATGTATATAAGGTATTCTCAAAAATAATACTTAGTGGTATCACCAAAAACTAGATGAAGAACAACCAAGAGAACAAGCTGGGTTTAGATCAAGATATTCCACAGTGGACCACATCCATGTAGTGAAACAGCTAATCGAAAAAAGCCATGAATACAACTACCCACCATACATGGCCTTTGTGGACTATAATAAAGCATTTCACTCCTTGGAACATCACTACATCTGGGAAGCCCTGAAAAATCAAGGAATTAAAAATAAATACATAAAGACAATGAAGAATGTATACACTAACAGCACAGGCAGAGTAAAACTAGAAACAAAGGGGGAAGCTTTCCCTATACGTCGAGGTGTGAGACAGGGAGACCCACTCTCACCAAAACTGTTTTTGTCAGTGTTAGAGGAAATCTCTAGAAAAACAGAATGGGATAACTTCGGTATCAATATCAACGGAACAAACCTGAACCATCTAAGATTTGCGGATGGCATAATACTCATAACGGATAACCCAGAAGACCTACAAGTTATGCTCTAAGATCTGGCACAAGAAAGTAAAACGGTGGGACTAACAACGAACAAAACAAAAACCAAAATAATAACAAGTCGTTCCCAAAAACTTCTCAAAATAGAAAAGGAAGACATTGAATATGTAAACTCCTACATTTACGTGGGGCAACTAATTGCATTCAGTGACCAAATGGAATTAGAAATAGAGAAACGGGTTGCCAGCTCATGGAAAATATTTTGGACACTCAAGGAAATTATGAAAAGTAAACAATACAGCATAGCAATGAAAAGAAAAATATACAACACCTGTATACTACCCATACTAACCTATGGTTGCCAGACTTAGGCAAACACACAAAAACAAGACCAAACTAACTACATGTCAAAGAGCAATGGAGAGGAGCATACTGGGCTATACAAAAAGAGACAGAAAAAGAGCCACGGACATAAGACACATCAAAAATAGAAGATGTTGTGACCAAAACAAAACATCTCAAATGGCGGTGGGTGGGACATATGCTAAGAGAAAATAAAAATAAATGGACAAAGCACATAACAGAATGGACTCCCCGATTCCAAACCAAAAGAAAAAGAGGAAGACAAAGAAAACGATGGTCCGATGAAATAAAAAAAATAGCAGGTCTATTATGGCAACGAACAGCTAAAATTAGGGAAGAGTGGAAAAAGCTAGAAGAGGCCTATGTGTCGTAAAGACACGCCAACACCGAATAGAAATATTTAAAATGCAACAAAACAATTAACTTGTAAACTATTGGCATATAAATAGCCTAACTTTTTAACTGTAAATATATTTTTTATAAATCTCTTTTGTAGATACATCTTTTAATTGTTTACAAATTTAAAAAGTTTAAAACATGCTACAAAGTAGCTCTTATACACTGGTATACACTGGGCGAATGCGACAATCTTCGTCAGTCTATTGCATCTGTAGCGCTTTTACTACGAAATCGATCACTATGAAATTTTCTACAATGATAGAACTCGAAGCGAGTGAGGTAACCTGATAAATTGTTTCGAAATCGGACAACTGGATTTAGAGCAATTAGCAAATCCAGTTCCCATAGACTTCACATGGAAAAGCTTCGGCGACTGTTTTGACAGTTTATGCAGTAATACGTTCACAATTTTAACAACTCGCTCCTGCAACTTCTTAAACAGCGTGCGAGAACATTACTAGTATCAAAATTCCCCTATCTTTATTTAAACAAGTGCGGACATGGAAATCCGGTTTCACTGATTTTCGGAGCTTCTATACATAAACAAAATATTTGCGGCCACTGACAGATGTCAGAAATGACAGAAATAGAAAACGATCTCCAGCTAGAAAGCTGCCTTTATCAAAAGTTATAAGGACTGACATTAGAAGCTGGGTCCGCTACAAACCCTTATTGCATTGTTGTAGGACATCTCACCTATGCCAGCTCGCGGATATGAACCCATGTAAGCCGTGGGATTTCAAATGATACCCCCCTTATGTCTTTTGGTTCAGTAGTTCTCGAGTTGAAAGTTGCGACAGATGGACAGACAGACGTCCGCACCGATTGCTTGGACCACTCTGGCGGTGCTTAATATAGTATATTACATAATTGGTTATTTTTATAAATAATTCCTCAGTAAAATGCGTTTTTGATATTAGAAGAATATCTATGTTGTGTATTTTTAAAAAGATAAAATTAAGCTATTGTAAACTAATTTGTTTAAAACAGTAAATGGCATGTTAAGTATTATGTTCCTTTTTTTGAATTCATTGATTACAAGCTATGCCTGAGTTGTAGATTGTTTGTTCTACATTATGTAAACAGATTGCTCAATATAGGGTCTGTGCTCATTAACACGTTTCTCTGGTTGCTATTGGGCAATACTATATTTGATCTGTAATTCATAATATATCTGCAACTTTTATAATTTGCTGGATGTGCACCATCGCATTAAACATTGTTTTAATACAGGTTTCGGTACCGTGTGGTCCTCTGCTATCACATGCATACGATATAATTCAAAATAACATAAAAAATATAAAATATAATAAAGGTATTAATGACATTTACTCAAAATGGATGATATCTTACTAGAAAATTTAATTTCCCGATTAAACAAAAGGAGCCGCCATTTTATGCAAAAAGCAATTTATTTGTACAAAACATAATAGTAGTAAAGTTTTTTCAAGAATCATAACCAAACTGGTAAATTATATTACAACAGAAAAACATTCATGATATGCTTGAGATGCATTAATACATAACATTACATTAAATGACGTGACATGTTTTTTATTGTGTATACAATCTCTAAGTTCATATATTTAAGTAACCAGCAGAACTATATGTACATATATGTACCGAACAGTTGTACTAGAAATTCAGATTTAAATATTGTAGTCTTTAAAGTATTAAATAAGATAATAAAACATTTAATGTAATAATTAAAAAAATAAATAGTAATATTGTATATAAACAATGTACAATATATTTTTTATATTTTAAATTTTTTTTACCAATTTCAATGATGTTATAAAACACAATTAAATCTGGAAAAAAGAATCAGTTTTTTGCAAATTTTTTTATAACGCAACTTGTAGTCGGCCATGCTTTAGTCGTACACTCGCGACGGCAAATTTATTATTAATTAAATATTTACTGTAACTGTCAGTAATAGAAAACAAACTAAAATAAGGAAAAAAGCAAGAAAATTAGAATTTCATGCCAATGTTTTGCTTATGTATGTTGTGTCCCAAGGCGGTGTCATAAAAAATTTATAAGATAAGAAGAATAAAAAAAAAACATTCTTTGTGGTTTTATTTGAAAAAAGCAAATAAAAACATAGAAACGTATAAATATTGTTCGAACTGAGCACCATTCCGACAATGTCTTATAGGTATTAGGGTGGTGAATAGTAAATGTAAACACAATCGATGTGCGAAACGTATATTTTAATGTACGCGATACCGTGGTAGGCAAGCCAAAAATAGCAAGCGACAAAATTTCTGTAGGCAGGAGTACTTATGTTATAGAAAATATTTTCGAATATTCGCTCCGCTACAGTCTGCACCTCCTTGCTACAGAAACAACTGCATTGAATATGTTGTTAGGTGGTATTTATCGGTAAGCATTAATTATTCTACTTTGTAGATTATCTATATTTTTAAGAGGTATTACATAAACAATTTCTCTAATTTGGTTCTATAAAAATAAGTCTAAAAAAGGGAAAGGTGAAAACGGGCGAACCGTCTAATAGGTCAATAAGTGCTGATTCACCTTTGATCAAACTGTCTATTTAAGAAATGTTTCTTACAATATTATGTGGAGCAGCTCCATCTTGCTAGGAGTATAGTTATACATATTGATTAACAGGTAAATTCTTTTAAATTCTCCACTGTCCAATTATTCTCCTGTTTAAATCCTACACCATATATTTAAACTAAATCTTCTTTGAATATTATTATCAATAACAAGTCTAGGATTATTGTCACTCCGATATCTATAATTGTTCTTATTAAAAAAGATGTTATTGGTAAATGTGCACTCGCCCGACATAGAATTTTAGAATAAAGAAATGCATCTTTCCGTAGTTTATTTAAATAAAAATTACAAAATTGCATTCTCCGCAGATGATTGTCTTCCAACAAGTGAGGTGTGTACGGCTCAATTTATGTTTTTTCAAAATAGAACACACGGTGGTTCTACGCTGCTTGCAATTTCCCTAACGGACATCTTCGGATATTTTTAACGCTCAACAAAACGTTTAAATTTAGATTTTCATCTGTAGTTCGTACTACTTTTTTTGGTTTGTGCGACGCGAGACTACTTCTAGATTAATACAAAAAAGACATTTTGTTATATATCATATTTGACAATTAATAATGGTTACCACACAGCATAGGCTCTTTTCGACAGAGTATCGTTTCTATATCGCTTGATGCCTTTTAACGCAGCTCGATATGGCTTTTACTTTTTATGTTGTTTTGTTGTTATTTTTCAACTTGTTTTATCTTCTTATTCCTCATACCTTAAAAGATATAGATCGCTTATTATCAAAGTAAAAATCTACATCGATTTAAAATGACTGACATGAATTTCTACAGTTTTTAAGGACTTCGAAGCATTTGGCCACAAGATCTTCTTTTTTTAAACTAGGATGAAGATTCAGAGTAATCCCGAAGTTGATATTTCTATTGGAGGGCATAGTCAGGTAATTGCTCATGGTAACAAGAATACAATACCTGTTATTGACACCACTACTAGCGAGTATTTATTAATCGGAAATCTACCTAAAAATAATAATCTCATAATAAATTGTAAAACCTAGAAATGACTTGGAGCTAACCATTAGAAATGTTTTACAAAGAAAGCAAATACTACTAGAAATAAAATATATATGGTATACATATAAACAATAAATAATAAAATATAAGATTAAAGTTTCTTTTTATTAGTGAACTGCAAATTTACAAGCTACTTTACATTGAAGTAATAAGCAAATAGTAGGAATTTAAATTAACATAAGGGTTCAGCTAGTGCTAGGCCCCAAAAGAATATATTAATTCCGAACTAAGTCATGTGGCTACTGACGTTTCAGTCTTCGAACTACTGGATAGGTAGTAAGTTGTTCTACGGGCTGGTTGAGGTGTCCATCCAGGTTGTTATAATAAGCACTTACAAATCTTTTGATTTCTTCAGCTATGTATGAAATTTGTAGGTCTAAGTGTCGTTCCGGGCATACTATGTGGCGTTTGTTATAATACGTAGGGTTTTCAATTGGAAGCGTTGGAGCATTTTTTATATGGGAGGCTTTTGCATAGCCCCAAAGTTGTATCCAGTAAGTTCATATTGGTTTTAGGATAACTTTATAAAGGAAGGGTTTGTTCTACAAGAAAAAGTAAGAACACCGGCCGCTGACCTAACCCATTTGTTTAAGTTAAGATTTAGGTGTTTTCTCTTCGCCTTAATAAGCTCACGCCAAGCTAGTTTTTGGTCAAATGTGATCCGAAATATTTGACTTAGAAGTGAATAGGTATTGGTGCAACAAATCTTAAATACTAAAGTACTGTAGTTTTTAGGTCTGATTTGCCATTGTGGCAAATAGCAACATTTATGTTGTAACCCATCGTTTTGATATGGCATGCTCATCGCATTTTGAAGGTGAACATTTTATTAACCGGCCCTTACATTTATGTGGACAAAGTCTTATAGCGCTTTTTTACTTTTTTTATCCTGTAATAAGGAAAGTAATGTAATCGGCGGAAATTTGACTTACCCAGTTTTTCACATTTCTGGACGAAATATAGCCCCAGGACACCAAAAAAGTTGGTTTGAGCCATTGGTTCGTGTGTGTGTGTGTGTGTTTGTGTGTGTGTCGGTCTGTCAGTAAACAGGATATCTCGAGAACCGTAAGAGCTAGAGATTTGAAATTTGGTATGCAAGTTACTTGTAGGTAGGTGACGCAGTGCGAAGCTTTTAGTAAAAATCGGCTGAGCCGTTTGATCGCAAGGTCGCAAAATTGGTCGGAAAGCAGCCGCAAATCTAAACGGTTGAAGATACAAAAAATTTATGAGAATAAAAATGATTTGTTATCACGAGATAAACATGAATTTAAAATAAAAGTTGGTAAAATAGGAACCCGAAAAAAATTGAAGTTCAGGATTTTTAATATACCGGGTGTTCATAAAATGTTTCGGGAAATTTATATTACCGGATAGATCAGACCGAGATGAACAAAAAATAACAATGAAATTTTTTGATCCGAGGTCAAATAAATAAGTTATAGTCGATTAAAAATTAATTAAACGGACCAATCACAGCGCGCTCGGAGAGCTTCCTGGCCGACTACGGGAGGACGGGGGGGGGGGGGGGGAGCGCTCAGCCGCTAGGAGGGACCACGCCGGCGATAATGGGGAAGGCCATGCGGCCGAGCTCGCACGGTTATCTTTAGTGACGTGCAAAATTAAGTACGAGTCAATTATTGTCTTGTACTGTTTATTTTAATCAGCTTTCGAGTGTTGGACTCGCGCCTCGTTCTTTTTTAAATTAACAAATTTTTAGACGAAGGCAGCGCAGGGCCGAGACGATGGACCCGGTATAATATATAATAATAGGATGAGGAAAGTCGTGTGATGTTCACACCAGATTTTTAATTCTTTATTTTTAGAGCTCCACATAAGCGTTCGAGAGTTGTTAACAAAAGTTGGTCCTTTAAAATGTACAAGTGAAAGGTGAAAGGGAATATCTAGCAGTGTCATTTTCAATAAAGTTTTATAGTTTAAACTGATCCCTAAAGGAAAGCTAGAAGTAACATTGTATTCTGAGTATTTCGACAGAGTTTATGAAATAATCAACAAAAGTTGATACAATAAGACGCACAGGCTCCGTTTGGGACAAAAGACATTTTAAAATGTGTAAGGAATTGGAGTTTCGTCTGGATGTTTCACCATTTGATTATGTCTTATTTAATTCAATGACACTTTTTTTGAGAGGCTAACACTTTAATAATTTTGTGGGGGTAGAAGTTGCATGTTGATAGCTCTTTACTTTTAAATCAGTAGAGTGGTGTCAACGTCGAATTTAACTGCTGTGCGGAATATTAATGATTTTTTTAAATAATAACATAATATTTTTTAAGGAATAAATATTTATTTTAAATTTGATCTTTAACGTTGTTAAATTAAATTGTTATCCACATTCTTTAACTTTTGATTTCCGACGTCTATTGTATAGCTTGTCCTACACAATTTTACGCACATTCTGCATCATTGAATTTTTTGTAAGTGATCAAATAAGCTGAAAACACCATAATATAATTTTCTTTCCCTTTTTCGAATTCAAGAGAAGTTTTTATCTTTCTCGTCGCATGTATTTATAGTAAGACGTTCAATATAGTATTCATTTCCGCTCATATAACATTGGCATTGCTTCTTCATGTATTTTTTGCTGCCTACGTTGTTTCTTACACTAGTTCCTGCCTACCTTTCATGTTATATTTTAGTTACCTGCCTCTGTAAGCCTACGTTGTTGAATGATTCTGACAATTGTTATTTAAGGAATAAGAATTGTTTTCTTTGTTTATTCTGGGGTTTCCACCTTTTCAAGCTGAGAAATAATTCAACAAAAGCTTCCAAAATGTGTACACTGTATTTATTTTTCTTTTAACTTATGAACTGCAACATTTTCTATATAATTTGTTTTATTTTTTATAATTAAACCCGTGTACATTGTAGCTGCGGTTTTGGTTGGCGGCGTATCCACTTCGAACAGTCTGGATGACGGCGTCGTTGTCCGCAAATCGCATGCCTTGCAAGTCTGATTTGGACCTTCCGAACAGATAAAAATACTTGGGGTCAAATCGAGACTGTACGGTGGATGTGAGAGCATGTTTTCATTTCCGGAGGGTCTGTGTTGTTTTAGCCGTAACGGGGGCATGTATTGTTTTGAAGGAAAGCTACCCGCTTTCCACCTGTTTTCCGCTTGGATCGGATCTTTTGCTTCATGTCTGTTGTCAGGCAGGTCTAAGTAATAAACTGCATTAACTGTTCTGGCATCCGTCAGGAAGTCTAAATGAATAACTCCCTGTCAGCCCCAGAAGAACGTTGTCATCACTTTTCCTGCCGAACGGCTCCTCCGCGCTGTCTTGGGTTTGGGAGAACTGGTATGCCGCCAATCTCGTGATGATTGCTGGGACTCGAGAATGAAGTAGTGCACCCACATTTCATCAGTGACCACATCAATTAAAGTGCGTGGTACTCACTGTGCATTTACCTTACGATAGTGCAGGTGGTTTTCTTACGATGTCTTCTATACTATTAATATTAATAGATAGCATTTTTCTAAGTTCTTTTATAGTGCCGTGCCTATTCTCACAAATAAGTGGGTCTGCACGATCAGTATTTGGCTAGGTGATGGATATTCGCCGCCGGAGACAATGCGATTCATTCTCCACGCGTTCTCTGCCCTCTATGAAGCATTTACAGCACTCAAACTCACGGGTCCGTGAGAGACACTCTTCCCCGTATTGTTATTGAAGTATGTGGTAAATTCTAGCAGGCAAGGCATTTTCTCCAACGAGGAATTTGAGGACAATGCGTTTTTCTACGCTCCGTGGTATCTTCTATTCGCTCATCACTCTAGCAGCTCCCAAATAGGTCTGAACAGATTCTAACCCAAGCCGGTCCGAAGGGGTAGGTTATGGCTTTGCTTGGTCAAGATCGCACAGCTGCTACGCGTATGGCTTGTTTACACGCAAATCAGTCCCGGTCAAATTTGAACCACCTTGTATTAAGACTTTTGAATTTACTTCTGGGAAATTACTCTCTGATTCGTGGACCGTTGAGAAGTTCGTATTCGCCTTACGAAAACAAGCTCATAAATTTCAGTGGTCTTAAATTCGTCTTCTTTGTTAATATTTCCTACGAACAGCTAGCTGTTGAAATGATTTTCAGCTCTAGTGGAAGGTAGAGGAGCATCGGGAAATTTTCTGGGGCAATCATTTTTTTGAAATAAGCAACTAACATAGCGACATGACTTATCTAGACTGAGTTTATCCCTTGTTCAGATATGTATTCAGGAGGATCGTAAGCAGCTTTATCCAACGACGGTAGTTTGTTCGTTGTGTGTGACAGAAAGAAAAGAACTCGTTTAAAATACAGGGATTTTTTTAGATTTACCGTAACGGTTTAGAGAAGTTTTCGCTACAATGCTGTCTTATGAGAGAAGTAACGAATTTTTTTTTATGTTAATAGAGCTCAAAATAAACAGTATTAAAATCCATAAAATGATGCGAAGTATTCCCTACTAAATTACCTGAACAGTAACTGTTTGTGCTGATGCAAAAACTATGTACTATAAAAACCAAAATAGTTTTTTTAAGTACCATGTGCAACTTAAGGAAAAAAATTTGATTGTAAAATTTTTACTTGGATTATCAATTTAAAGCATCTTTTACATAGTTAATCTCAAAATTGACTATCTAATTGTAAGAAAATCAAAGAAGGATTATATGTCAATACTCGAAAAAAAATAGCGGGCGGTGTATTAAAACAAAAAAAAATTAAAATTGAAATAAAGCCTAAGAATAAATTATGAAAATATACGAGGAGTGTCCGATTTTAAAAGTACAGGGGGTTGAATAAACTGCAATACCGCCGTTATATACATGATTAGACACATTCATGAGTATAGTAGTAGTCTGGAGAATTGTTGTGTTCAAAATTCTACTTAGCTTTCGGGAAGCAAACAAACATGGTGTGTGTATTCGCAGATTATTCAAAGTGTGAGGTGTGTAAAGTTATGCCCCAAACGTTTTAAGTCGAAAAGAAATTATCGTTTTGTGCAAATAATTTAAAGATGGACGAATGGACCTGAATGATTATTTGGGGAAGAAAAGAGGCAGAGCAAGGACCTCACACACGGATGATAACTGCACAATTGTCGAACGTTTGATTAGGGAAGGTCGTCGCATTAAAGTTCATGCAATCGCTGAAATGACTGGCATTATTGAGAATTGCATTCGTAAAATTATATGCGACCTAAACTTACGCAAAGTTTTGGCTCGCTGGGTGCTAATGAACAAAAAAC
Source organism: Sinelater perroti (assembly GCA_036346155.1). NCBI lineage: Eukaryota > Metazoa > Arthropoda > Insecta > Coleoptera > Elateridae > Sinelater > Sinelater perroti. The sequence goes on from JARFIY010000001.1 coordinate 43,885,836, forward strand.
CAATCGCTTTAATTATATATACCAACAGAAAGCATCATTATCGGAGATAAAACCTGGATTTATGAGTTCACCCCAGAGCCTAAACAACAGTCCATAATATGGAAACGTCCAGCTTCTCGAGTTCAAAAACAATTCAAAACTCGTCCGAACTAATGTTTTGTGTACCGTACGGACTCTGTGGAGGAACGACGTTTTTGGCCAATAATGAGTTTAATAATTTAAAAAATAACCGTATAATAAACGATTGTGACAAGAACTCTAAACACAACAGAGATGAAATTCAAAATTTATGAATAGAAGTCAAGTTTTACAAAGTATGGATTATAAAATAGTAGAACAGTACAAGGAAGAAGCTTTGTATTGGCAAAATGTTCTCTTAAGAGTTATTAAAGCAAAGTTTTTCGCTCTTTGTAAACTGCCAATTAATGGTGCTAATGATATAAACTGTGTAACAAATAATAACTTTCTTGGCTGTGTAGAAATGATTTAAAAATTCAATTATTTTTAATGGCTGAAAATGTAGTAAAATTTGGAAATAAAGAAAAAGTGTGTTTTCTTATACTTATCAAGTACAACTGTCAATGCATCCATTACATAGTTAGTGGATTGGTCAAGTTAAGGTAGATATTGTTCAAAAGATTGTAAATACCAAGTAATATTTCATAATTGCGGACTTAACGCCAGATATGTCATACACAGACTAACTAGCTTTTGTGCCACCTACAGGAGGTCTTGTTGGACGATTTTTGACGTTTATCCCTAACTATGGATGTAAAAGTGAAGAGATGACTAATGTTGTAATGTTGAACATAGATTTTGTAGGTTTTGATCTAAATAACTGTAAAGAACAGATCTGAGACAATGCCAGCAACATGTCTATGTATTGTAAGGGTCTTCAAGCTAGAATAAAAGAAATAAATTTTATGGCCACTTTTTACAATTTGTTGGCTCTGCAGTTGCGGAGAACAGTAAGTATTCTGTCGAATTTTTTTCTTTAGAATAACAAATCTTTAACTATTTTAGTTCTTCAACCAACATATGGGATATTTTGCAATCTTATCTTAAAAGGAACTTTTTAATCTTAAAGAAATTTGTAGACAACCCAATAAAGTGTCTGTGTTGATGCCAGTCAAGCGTTATACAAAATGATACTAGCAGGTTCTGATGCACTTTACCCATGATAGTGATTAGATTAAAGACACACAGTATGAAGCAAATGTGATATTAGAAAAACTTAGACCTTGAAATAGCATCAATGATATGTTTCTGGTACAATGTTTTTATAAAGTCTTGAGAAGTAACTGAAAGACTTTTAGAAGAAAGTACAGACAACAAAAGTCATTACTCTGTACGTGCAGTGTACTGTAGAAGAATATATATAATATATATAAATATTCTTCAAAACGAAAAGGAGTTTTCAAGGCCAGAAAATACAAAGCAAAATTTATGTGTAAAACTGACGTCCACAAAACAAGTACTATATGAAAGACAAAGTCAACAGTTTCTTTTGGTGAAAACAAAGATTGAAGTTTTCGTAAGTCTTCGAAGTTTTCGAAGTCTTTTGTAATAGAAAAATATTATGCTACAAATGATTTTCTGAAGCTCAATACAAAATAACAATCTATACAGGAATACATAAGAGTTTCGGATTTCTACGAGAAATCACTCAAATGGAAAGTGACAGAATAGAGTAGAGGATAAATCAGCTAGTGAAAAAGTATACTTCTGATTTAGTTAAAACCTTTTCCGACGAATGTGTGCTTTTAAGAACATTTTTAAGAATTAATGTAGGTATTGACGAGGAAGATAGAAACACAATTACAACCACAAAGATTGCTAGCATTATTGAAGTCGTGGGACGCAGAGACTACTTTTCCCAATAATGTCATCGTTCTAACCAGTTTCTAACGATTTTTTCAGCTCTTAAGAGATTGAAAAACTTTTTGAGATTAACGTTAAAAAAAAGAATAAGTGAGTTTGTACAAAATCTTTTTTTGTTTTTTGATTCTAAATGAAAATGGGTATTTGTTTTTATTTTTTTCTGTTCATGTGTAAATGAATGCAAATATTGTATTGAAAATACGCTAGAAAAATTAAAAAATCCAAATAAATGTTTTGTTTAAACAATAAACTTCTTTGTAATATTTTGATAATGTCCAACTTATGCAAAAATTTAAGGAAAATTCGCGTTGAAAATTGTCAGCTTAGGCCGCTAAAAACCTTAGGCAGCCCCCGAGTTTACCTTTTTTTTCTTTATAGAAAAACCTTTACAACAATGGAAAACTAATAAAAATTAATACCAGTATTTTATTTTTTTTTAATTATAAAAAATATATATTTAATTTTGTTCTTAGTAAATTATTTATCTTGTTCTAAAATTCTATTGATATTTTATTTTATGCACACATAAAATGATGTACCTAATTTAATTATTGTTTTCTAAAATTATAGTACAAAGATAAAATACTAAAAGGGAGATAAAAGAAAATAAAGGGATTACCTACATAAAATTTATTTCCCTGGACTATCCACAAAGCGCGTGTCTAGATTGTCGATTTTTTTTATTATGTTACGATCACATCATAATGTTAACTTCTTTCGAAGTGTAGAAATAAGGCAATAACTATTTTCATATTTAATTGAACAAAGCAAACCTGCATGTTTCTCTGGTAAATCAGAAACTATTTCGTTAACAAAAAAATCAATATTTCTTAATGTTGCATAATTTTGTATAAAAATTAAGGACGACATTCCATCAAGTCTCCAAAATTTTAAAAATTAAGATATTTTCGACAAATTTATCACATAGTACTTGGTTGAAATTTTGGATATTAAAATAAGTTAAGGGTTTGTAGTGATTTTCAATGTGATGCACCATATAAAATTTAGGCAAAACTTAAAATTAAAGCTCTGAATATTTTGTAAGGAATTATCTCGTAAAGGGGATTTCAACAAAATTAGAAATAATCGACTTCAATCCTGCGCAACTTGTATTTGGGAATGGCAAACGGCTCACAGCATTAACATTGAAAGCAGAAGGCTCTTATCAGTTTTCAAATTCAAGTGTTTTATCGCATTCGAAATACGCCAGGCCGCGCAAATTGGATTATGTACGCCTGGCGAAATACGGCGAACGGACTAACCCCCAGTGACCTGTAAAGTGCGAGTTACCTAAACACATATACGGCTAGGGCTCTTCGACATTTTGATTACGGATAAAGGAAGCCTTGATAAACGGAAGTATTTAGCTGCGAGAACGCCCAGCTTTATCTAAAATTTCCACCCTTTGCAATGGTAGAGGTACAATTAACGAGTAACGGATTCTCTCATTTAAAAGTAGCATGTGCTGCTCTTCTCTGTTTTACGATTAAAATTATTGAAACACTAAAAGTGCCTTGTTTATTTTGTTTGCTGTAACATAAATTGTTTTTGTTTTTCCACTATTAATTATTTACAAAGATAAATCTGTTTCAGAATATTCATTTTTCTTTTTCTTTTTATAACTCTATATGTAATGTAAATTAGATATTTACATGACTAATTTTTAGATTTCAGTCAAAATGCACTATTTTTAATTGTTTTGTTACATTTATTTACGTTATTATTAACTTTCTACAGTGGAGCTTATAGTAGAAAGTTAATGAGATTATCATCCTGTCTGTCTGTCTGTGTGTCTGGAGACACTATAACTTCCGTTCTATGCAACGGATTCACTTCAAACTTGGCATACACAGATCTTAGGTCAGTACCTTTCATGACCTTTCAGCCAAATCAGTTAACGGCAACCGGAAGTGACAGTTACGATTTCGCACCGCTGTAGAAAGTTTCCTTTACGGTGTTACACCGTTCTTGTTTAAATTTATTTTAATGGCTATAAAATCAAACGGAACAAAAATTTTATGGAAATATTACGTCTGTAATTTTAAATCCTTGGTGAAGTTCTCTAGCTCTATATGTAATGTAAATTAGATATTTACATGACTAATTTTTAGATTTCAGTCAAAATGCACTATTTTTAATTGTTTTGTTACATTTATTTACGTTATTATTAACTTTCTACAGTGGAGCTTATAGTAGAAAGTTAATGAGATTATCATCCTGTCTGTCTGTCTGTGTGTCTGGAGACACTATAACTTCCGTTCTATGCAACGGATTCACTTCAAACTTGGCATACACAGATCTTAGGTCAGTACCTTTCATGACCTTTCAGCCAAATCAGTTAACGGCAACCGGAAGTGACAGTTACGATTTCGCACCGCTGTAGAAAGTTTCCTTTACGGTGTTACACCGTTCTTGTTTAAATTTATTTTAATGGCTATAAAATCAAACGGAACAAAAATTTTATGGAAATATTACGTCTGTAATTTTAAATCCTTGGTGAAGTTAATAAGATATTGCAATCAGTGAAGTAAAAAGCTAAAAAAATAAAGAAACAAGGACAAAAGATCAATTATTCCTTAGTCGGGATAACAATATTTAATTTAAATTTATTACTCGAAGCAACTATTGACAGCTTTAATTGGGTATCTGGCGATGTTTTTTAGCCATAAAATTTTTTCAATACGTAAGGAAGTGGAACAAAAAATCGGCATAAATTTCAAGTATTGTTCTGGGCGTGCATATTTAAAAGTTTTTTATTTTGCTTGCCATTTTTCAGTGTGTGAATATGCTCAGTATTGTTTATTTGTGTAAAAGAACAAAAAATTTATATGTTAAATGAAAATAAATGTCGCAAAGTTATTGCAGAACTTTATAAATAGCATCGAAAGCTTCAGAAAGCCTACTAGAATTAATTCTTTTAAATGGGAACTGCAAATAAAAATATTATATTTACAAAATATATCACATTCTAAAGAACAATGTAACTTATACCTTTTTATGGTAGTTGTATTACAAATAAAGTCTACTAATATAAAAAAACAATTCGGTTTATGCATCCAAATGTAGTGGGCGTGTTGTACCACTTATATATATATATATATATATATATATATATATAAATATATATTCGCTTTCAAATACTAGGCAAGCAGTCTTAAAGGCCGTAAAGCAAATACACGTGGCTGGAACAAAAAGAGGGTTGTGCAATTGTGCTGTCTTAAGATACAAAGTGCAATTGCAGCACGATACCCGCGAGGTAAAAACCTCGGTCTGCCACACTAGCGCACGGTGAGTCGTGTGTTTGACTCCCAGGTGAAAACCGAACGGCAAACATCAATTGCTCTCCGGCCGTCATACAAACACCTTTACCGATCGTAAAGTATATTCTCCTTCTAACGGGCTAGACTACCCACCTGCTTGAGGTACTGCACGAAATGTGTAGTCAAAAACAAGCTAATAGCCTATATATAAGAGTAGAAGAAGACATCTAAAATAAATATTTTATATTTTTAAAATTAAATTAAATTCTACAAACTGTATCATTACCATCGTATGTCTTTCTGCTTTCATTTTTTTCTATCCCTAGCTCGTGCATCCTAGTTAGTAATTTTTAGTTCTCGTACGTCTTCTTCCACATACTCCCCCATACTCATCAGCCTTTTTGTCTTGTTTTCCCATGCAACTTTTTGAATGTAACATTCCTTGTTACTCTGCTGTCTGCCATTCGTACTACATGGCCTAGCCTCTTGATTCTTAATTGCTTGATTATTGTAGTGATAGAGGGGTTCTTATACAAATGTTGTTCTTGTTTTGTTCTTTTTTCCCATATTTTTCTTTCTTTTAAATTTCCTAAATCACACTTATTTTTCTCGTCCGAATTTCAATTTTTTAGTGTTTTCTGATCTCTAAATCCAGGTTCCACTTACATATTGACTATTGGTCTTATTACCGTTTTTTTTATAATCGATCTCTCAATTGATTTATGAAGTGAACTACATGTGTTTTGAGCGCTCCAATAAATTAAAGTCCAAATCGGGCCTAATCAAGCCTTCAGAATACAGAAGTTAGAGGAGTAGAGGAGGAAGCCTGCACTTCAAAATAGGAGAGATAGAGAAATAAGACAGGAAGTAGAATAGTGAGTAAAACAGATATAAATAAGAGCAAATTTATAGGTTAAGGAAAACAATAAGGAACAAAATTGCATGCTAAAGAATAGATAAGAGGAAATAGCTACGTTCAACGGGCGGCTTGCCAAAGTCGTTAGGATAGGCAACCCATCATACGCCGCAATCCGCAATCGTCGGGACAACAAGAAATGAATGAGCAGCTGAAGTAAACATAGCACAGAAGAAGTGAAGAGCACAATAACGGGTAAAGCTACTAAGACGAAGGTAAAAAAATGGAACCAGAGGAGATAGACAACATACAAATGAAGAAAAATAGAAGATATGTTTGAAGTTATAAGCGGAAACCTATTAAAGATGAATGACAAACTGGAGCATTTAGTAAAAGAAAACGAAGAAATGAGACAAGAAAACGCTGCGCTAAAGAAACATGTACAGGTTCAAGACCGAAAGATAGAATGGCTGGAGCGCAAGGTAAAAAGAAAAAATATTATAATTAGAGGAGTAGAAGACAAGGAGAAAGAAAATAGTGAAGAAACAAAACAGGTGCTAACAACAGTAATACAAAAATTAGGTATACAAATCAACAAGGAAGATATAGACGAAATGAGGAGAATAGGAAAGTACAAAGCAGATAGACAAAAACCAATATTAGTGTAGTTAACTACGGCAAACAATAAAAGCGAAATACTTAGCAAGACCAACAAACTAAAAGGAACCAGCATATGGATAAATGAGGACTATACGAAGGAAACGATAGAAGAAAGGAAAAAGCTGATTTCAACGATGAAAGAGGCCAGAAAACAGGGATACAGAGCACATCTGAAATATAACAAACTGGTAATCAACAATGAAATATATGAGGTAAAAGAAGAAGGAGAAGATAAAATATAAAGAGAGAAAGGAAACTTGCAACTGGGGACCAGCAGCAGTAGCAAAAGAACGGTAAGTGAAAGGTCACCAAATAGCGGGCTGGAGGGGAAATTAAGTAAAATAACACGTACAACAAAAAACTACTAAAGGCAGACGTAACAAATAACACTAGTAAAGACGAAAATGGCAAAGATAATGGATATAAATTACTAAAACAACAAACGAAAATTAAACAAAGAAGTATAACATGGAAGATAGGGACATGGAATATACGAAGTATAGCAGAAAAGGAACAGGAACTAGATTTAACAAGGCAAAATTAGATATATTGGGAATAACGGAGACCAAAAAGAAAGGTAAAGGAGAAGAAATGCTTCAAAGTGGAAACGTGCTAATATACGCAGGAGTGGAACAGGATCAGAGGACAAAAGAGGGAGTGGGATGCTTAATAAAAAGAGAAAACTATAAACACATTAAAAAATGGGTAGCTGTTACAGAAAGAATACTCAAGATAGAAATGCAACTACATAAGTCAACCAAAACAACCTTAGTAATAGTCTACGGTCCAGGAGAAGATGACAGACGCAACTAAAAATCAGTTTTGGAACAATTAACAGAGATAATAGAAAATATAACAGGAAGAATAATAATAATGGTGACCTGAACGGAAGAATAGGGAGGAAAGATGAAGAAACAGGAGAAACAATAGGTGAACATGGAGAAGAAACACGGAACAACAACGGAAGAAGACTAATCGATTTCTGTATAATTAACAACTTAGTCATAACAAACTCGTTCTACAAACTGAATATACACTACAAGAATGAAACTACAAATGAAATGAACAAGACAAAGAGCTATAGATATATGATGATGATAACAGAGAAGTACTGAGTAGAAATGAAATCGATCATAGATTACGTAATAATAAATAAAAAATACAGAAAAGAGATACAAGATACACGAGTAAGAAGAGGAGGAATTGTACACCGACCACTATCTAGTAGTATCAAAATTGAAAACTGAAATGGAAACAAAAGATAACAAAAGGAAGCACAAATGGACATCCAGAAGAAGATAACATTAAGAACTTAAGCTGAGAGAAGAAGAAACTGCAAACAAATATACAGAAGAGATAGAGCAAGAAACGAGGAAAATAAATCGAAAGGTAAAAATCCACAAAATAAAAGAAATATTGACGCAATTTAAAGAAGCAATAGTCAGAATAGCCAAATCAACATGCGGAGTAACAAACAGCAACAAAAACAAAAAGAATACACACTGGTGGAACGAGGATAAAGAAAATAAAATGGGAAAAATACCTAAGAAGTAGAACCAATGAACACTATGCAGAGTATAAAGAACAGAGAACAAGAGCTAAGGAGCTGGTGAAAAATGCAAAACAACAATCTTGGATAGAATTCGGCGAGAAAATTGAAAAAGATAGTGTGGGGAACCAGAAACTGTTCTACAAGAAGTTGAAAATTTTGAGGACAGGTAAAGAAAACAAATGTCAGTACATCACAACGAAGGAAGGTGAAATATTAACAGAGAAAGCTGACATAATGAAACGTTGGAAAGAATATTTCGAGAACTTACTAAACGAAGACCAAGGTAAGGGGGAGGGAAATATAGATGGGGAGGAGGAGGACAACGAACAAAAAGAAGAATATAGACCAGAGGAAGTAAGAAAAGCCATAAAAGAACTTAAAAGAGGCAAAGCGGCAGGACACGATGGCATAACCACTGAAATGCTAAAATTATTAGGGACTAATGGAATAGAGACGCTAACAATATTTTTGAGCAAAATCTCGAAGGAGTGTATAATACCAACAGAGTGGGAACTGGGAGCGATATTACCAATATTTAAGAAGGGCAACAAACGGGACTGCAACAATTATAGAGGGATCACACTTTTAAGTAACGTATATAAAGTTTATGAGAGGTTACTAAATAAAAGATTGCAAGAAAAAATAGAAACACAAATGGAGGAATCACAAAGTGGATTCAGGAAAGGGAGAGTAATACAAGATCACATATTCACAGCAAACAAATGATAGAGAAGCACCAATACGGATATATATATATATATATATATATATATATATATATATATATATATATATATGTGGCATTTATTGACCTACAGAAGGCTTTTGACAGTGTACCAAGACAATTACTATGGGATAGCTTAAAGAAAAGAGGAATAGGGGAAAAATTGAGAAAAAACAATCAGTTTGTACAAAAACACCAGGAACTATGTCAGGACAAATAACACAGAATCAGAAGAATTTGTGACAAAAGAAGGAGTGAGGCAGGGAGGAGTCCTAAGCCCTACACTCTTTAACATAATACTGGACGATGTGACAAAAGAAGTTAAAGGGCGCAGCAAGAAGGTGTGTGTGGGGTATAGATATTTAAAGCCAATATGTATAACAGAGTGTGCGTTTGCGGATGACTTGATGATATATGCTAAAAACGAGAAGGATTTACAGGAAAACTTAGAAATATGGAATAGTGCTCTACAAACACGCAAACGAAAAGTAAATACAGATAAAACGAAAATAATGGTAATAGGAAAAACAATATACAAATAAATATACAACTAAATGATAAAGGAATAGAACAAATAGACAGCTTTAAATACCTGGGGATCACGATACAGAAGGATGGGAGAAATGAAGCCGAAGTTAACAACAGAATAGTGAGGGCTAACAAATTATACTACTCCCTAAGTAATTCCTTCATTAGTAAAAAAGAAGTCACTAGAAACACCAAGCTAACAGTATATAACTCAGTCTATAAACCAATACTAACGTTTGGGTGCGAAAGCTGGACGATTACTAAGCAGCAAGAAAATATTCTCTTACTGTTGCTGTTATTTTGTACACTATTTTTAATAGGAAGATTGGCCTATAATTCTCACATTGTCTTGTGTTACCTTTTTATAAATTGGTCCGAATAGGTTTATCCTCCATTTATTTGGTATTTTACGTTTTTTCTAGAGTTCTGTTATTAATTTGTATATTCTTTCAGTTAACTTTTTTTCTCCATACTTCAGTAATTCTTCCGGTATTTCGTCACCAGAGCTTTTACCGTTTTTTAGGGTATTAATTATTTCTTGTACTTCTTCTAGAGTTGACTGTGTAATTTCTTGCTTACATTATTTATACTAGGTTATTCCACTTCTGTCGTTAATAGGTCTTTTTCCGTCTTTTTAACACATCCTTTTTTACTTCTAGTAAACCCCTCTCTTTTGACTCTTGTAAGTAGTGCTGCTGGTTGATATCCTTTCCTAATATAGTCTGTTTTCCTGTAAAATGTTTGCATATTTTTACTATAACTTTCCTCTATCTCGTTTATTGTTTACTAGAAAATCTCTCTTCTTTTTCTTAAGAACACTTTTAGATGCTCTCTTCTCTATGGGCTTTGCAGTTTTCTTCCGAACTAACAATTAAGCATTTCTCTCTGGCTTCCATTCTGTTATTAGCTTTCTGTGAGTTTTGTTTAATAATTTTTTTAATGCATCTTATTCTTTTTCTATGTCTATTGTAACTTCTTTATTCGATTTACCTATATATGCTCTCCTTTTTTGAATTCCTCTAAGTTTATCTTTGGCTGTCTTTCGATTTTCCTCGCAGTCTTGGTATTTGCTGTTTCAGGGATCTTACATTATTTATTAAGGATAAGTGGATTTTTTCCATTAGGATGTAGTCTATGTGCTTTGTTCGTCTGTAATCTAGGCTAACTTACGTACTTCTGTAAATCTCTTTACATGATTCGAAAATTGATTTTATTATTGTTTATACATTGAAAATATAAGCTTTTTTCAGCTTTTTCCTATTTCTATTGCTTTCTTCGTGTTTACTATTTACTCCTGTGATTTCTTTAAACTCTTGTTCCTTTCCAATTTTGCTAATTAAAATCACCTATTACTTATTTCACATGGAATTTTAGGTATTTTATTAAACAACTACTCTAGTTTTTTATAAAAAAATGTTTGTCTTTTTCTTAGGCATCTTCTGATCGTACATGACAGTTCACTATACTTATTTTTCTGTATTCTCCACTCAACCCTATATAACTTAACTAGTACTTATTTTCCTTTTTTGTTTTAAAAATTTGTTCAATGAGCTAATAAAAATTAAATAAATGTTTTTCATTAACTTGAAACCAATAATTACCAATTTTTGTAGTCTGAGTTCCTTTGATCTTTGTATTTTAGATTTCCATTTTTTTAATATATTTTTGTATTACTTTTAATTGCTTGAAATTTCACTGTTGATCTCTCTTACATTCCATGTAGTTAGGGTTATCTTTGCTTTTTTTCTAATTTTCCTTTTTTATTCTTAGCTTCTTGTCTATTACTTTTACCAGATTTCTTTTCCGCTGATTGTTTCTTTTGGTTTCTTTGTTATTTTACTTATGACTGTTTTCTTTCCATGAGTAATCATCTATGATATGTCCAGTTGTTTTTCTTTTCTGATAGTTTTTTTTTATTTATCTCATTTAACTTTAGCTTTATAAATTCCTGTTTATTATGGTCTAATTCGAATATGTCACCTTGTATCGTTATCCTCTAATAACCTTTCTAACCGTTTTTTATTCTTTTTTTCTTTTGATATGTTTTGTATGTGATTAAATTTTTCTTTCTTCTCCCGTAAAATTGTTTTCAGTATATATTCTGGTTCCTTTTAGTAGAATTTTCTTTTCCAAGAGTTTATTTTCACGTTTATTATGTTACTGTCTGCTTTTACCGTTATACTATACCCTTTTCTTATTGCTATGACATTTTTCAATGTATCCAAAATTACCTGCTCTGCTCTTTTCTTAATTTGGCTTTATTCTGTGACCACGTCTTTTATTATTATGTTGTTGCTACGTTTTTCTTTTTCTTGTTCCTTAAATTTATTTCCTAGTTCCTTTAATTTATTCTTATTTGTTTTTCTCCTGTTTCCATGTATTTTTTTTTGCTTATATTTTTTCTGATTTTTTAAAACTTTGTCTTGACTTTTTAAAATTACCTTCTTTAATTCTTCTTTGTTTCTTTCTATGCTTTATTTGTTTTATTTATTTTATCGTAAATAGTAGCTTTTTTCACTTTTCACGATATGTTGTTAATTCGCTTTGAGTATATTTATATACACACTTGTTCTTGCTTTTTTTGGGTTCATTTAGTTCTACAACTTTGTTTAGAATCTACTAAATTTTTTTCCCACTTTTTGAAGATTTTTTATGTTTTCTTTTTTATAAATTCCTTTGACGATGTTATGTTTTGAGATCGTGGTCTTCTGTTTTATTGTTACTGAGTTTCCATTTATCTTTAAATACCCAGCCTTTGTATTGTCGCCTAGAAACACCCGGCTTATTTCAGACACAATTGTTAAGTACATCCCTGTTTCCTTTTCAAACCTCTTTACATTATCACTCGTAAGAGCTACTGTTCTCTTACGGAATACTTGCTTTCGATTTTCTATACTGTCAAATTACAAATCTAGGTTTAAACTTCTTATCGCATTGATATTTAACTGATCCTAACGTAACACTTCCTTTCTTATTAAATAGATTATTTCTGAACGGAAGGGGTCAATTGCCGGTTACCATTATTAACAAACTATATATATAATAATAAAAAACTATATGGAATGGACAAATAAGCAAACCTATATTTTAATAGCATACAACAATATACAATAAAAATACAACACATGCACTAACAGTAAAATATGTTTTATTTTTAATCGATAATGCAACAATGATCAGAAAACTTTTTTTTTGTTAACTACAACTGGTAATAATCAAGTGTAAAATTATTTAGTCAAATAATACACAATTCATTAGAAAAATCGACGCTACGTTAAATGTCACCTGCTAATAATTGTCAAGTTTTTAAAAAATAAACCTGCAAAGCTTGCATGCAACGCATAGCGAAGTGTCGAAGCAGTCTCCCAAATTTGAGAACCCTCTAGTCTAGCTGACCTTTGACCAATCAGTTTCAAAATAAATAGCAAACAAGCCTTTTTGGGCAACTGTCGATTCGTGAAAACGGAATTTAGAAATTCCCAGCCCTTCTCGAGTTATTACTCGGACGGACGTACGGACGGACGGATAGACGGACGGACGGATAGACGGACAACATGAAGTTAGTAAGTGACTCCGCTTCGCTTCGCCACTTAATAACAATGACCAAGAATAATAAAAGCTTGTCGCTCAAATCAACTAAACAAATATTAGTTAAGTAACAGTAGTACCTTAAATAATCGATTCATGTCTTAACGAGGAAGAAGCAAATACTCACCATAGAGAGCAAAATAAAACCAAGATAAATTTTTATTGCTGAAGTAGAAAATATAAATTTATTAAACACAAAAGTAATTAAAATAACGGATATAAAATATTAGGCCAAAGCATACAGCAGTAATTAAGTTAAGATAGAGCTCAAAGATACCTGAACGTACACTAATATTATAAAAATGTTAAAATACAAAAATGCTGAATATCACACCTATAAAGCCCAATAATGTAAAACTTTTTAAGTTGTATTTAAAAATATCCACTACTTTACTAATGTAGAAGAAATCAACCAAAGCATTTAAGGCCCAGGACAAGAAGGACTTATGGAAAGACTTATAAAACATTCCATATTTTTTTTAGAATTTAAACCAAAAGATAATAATGAAGATATGTATAAACTGCAAGAACGTTGAAGCATCACATAAAAAATGAAATGTACTACAATGTGTGCGATACCAACAATATGGCCAAATGAAAAACTTTTATAATAAAAATCTACGTTGCGTGAAATGCATAGCTCAAAGCTTAACGTCAGATTGTCCTAGGAAAATAAAAAACAATGTGTTAATTGTAATGGAAACTGTCCACCCAATTACAAAGGATGTATTATGTATAAGTAGTTGCAGCAGAAAAACAGACATCTATTACAACTTGATATATACAATCTAATATAATATGTGCAAAATCTATAAACATAATCCTTAAAAAATGAACAGGTTTAATAAAACCCAAACACAACAAAATAATTATATAACGAAATTTAAAAATATGATGAGATCTTATCAGTCAAATACATTCCATAATAAACCTTATCCAAACGTCACTTAACAATATGTCATAATGGCTCAACTATTGAAAATATCCATATGTTTATGCCAGTATGCACAACAAATAAAGCAATTTCTGCAAATCAACAATATGGATGTGCCCATAGAAGTCATTTATAAATACCAAGATACTGACTATACAGCACTCAATGGGGACTGTGTCTTTAGAATACAACATGAGAAATTTTAACATATTAGCTGTCTACTGGTCGCCAAAATACAGCAAAAAAAAAGAACTATAAATAATACTTCAATACATTGGAAAATAAATGTATTGCCGGAAGAAACTGAAATGCTAAATATGAATACTAGAGTGCTCGGATAACAACACATAAAGACAGATAGTCATTAACTACTTTAGAGCAAACAGCCTAAGTGCAGTAACAACAAAAAAATCTACATACTACCTGTTGACGGGACAATGATTCCTGACTTATTAGATTTTGGAATTACAAAAGAAATTTACGTAAAGCATATGAAGATAGAATATTACTTTGATCTATCATCTGATCATTCACCGATTATAACCGCACTGTTTGGCTACATCGTAGAAAAACAAAAACAACCAACACTATACGACAAAAAATGGATTAGGAAGTATACAAAACAACAATGGATAAGTTAATCAATCCGAATGTACCGCTGAAAACTTCGGAAGTTGATCTGGCAGTAAGCAACCTCACTAAAATAATACAAAAGGCAACATCAATATAATATAATTGTGTCATCCTTAAAAAAATCGCCTTATAATAATAAAACAGAAAATTTACGAAAAGAGAAAGCTTAGAAAAAATCGCAGAAAACAAAAAGTGAAAGCAATAAAAGGATTTTCAATAGAACATTAGGAGAATTAAAACAACCCGATTAAAAATCGATCAATACAGAAATACTCCAACCTGTCACCATCAGGAGCAAGAGTTTTTTACTATTAAGTCACATAGAAACCGAAAACTACAATGGTAAATAGGTTAGAAGTAATAAGAAAAAAAGCCATATTTTTGAACCAACTAGCAAGTGTTTTTAACAACCCAATGTAAATGCTGCGGCACATAAACCAGAAATTTAAGAATACCTTAATGTACCATACCCCCCAAGAGAAAAGATTAGGTATTAGAGAAGCTTACAAAATATCAATATAAAAGATACCAGTATTTAATCTGATTATTTATAAAGTGCCACAAAAACTTACAACTAAAGGATTCGAAGCTGTACAACTGTTTGACTCAGTAGTTAAGCTCAGATATTTTTCTAGCTAGTGGAAAGTAGCACAAGTAATTATGCTGTTAAACCTGATACTAATCTAAATAAAGTGTCTTCTTATAGTCCAATTAATTTGTTGTCAGTTCTTTCAAAGCCGTTTGAAATTATATTTTGTATAATGAAACCCGTCATTGATAACTGAAAACTAATTCCTAATCATCAATTTGCAACCTAATCGATAATTTATTTGAAGAAGAAGTGTGTTACACAACAGTATTTATTGTCATTAGTGAAGCTTTTGACAAAGAGTTTTTATTCACACAGATGCTTTGTCGTATAATATCTAAACAAACTCATTGAGTTGGCGTTGATAAAATCTGGAAAACCACAAGAAAGCGGTTTGGGTCCTATCTTATATTTTTGGATACTGTACATTTGCCGAAAAAAAAATACCACACTTGTCATGTCTACAAGTAATACTGCAGTACTGATAGTAGACAGAAAAAATAAAAATAAATTACACACCTATTTAACTAACTGAAAAACCAAAGAAAATGAGATGCAAACAGTTTATGTAACGTATACATTGTGCTACTGTTACATTTAATGATTGTCAGTTGGAAGCAGCAGATGACAACAAATACCTTAGAATACATATGGGCAGATGCTTGACCTGGAAGAAGTATTTATTTATATGTATAAAAAAGTAACTTGACAGATGCACTGGATAATTAGCAAACCATAGCAGTTATCAACTAAAAATAAATTACTGTTGTACAAGATTAACATGAAACCTGTATAATCATATAGGATACAGCTATATGATAGTCAGTATTTTAAATTTTCACATTTTATAAAACTTTTAAAAGATTGTATTGAAAGCAATAGTGAATGCCCTATAGTATGTTTCTAACTACCTAATTGAAAGAGATCTACAAATGCCGTTTATTAATAAAAAAATCAAAATATATGGTGAAAAACATAGCGTTTGAGCTATAGCGTATCCAGATGTATTTGCAAGAACTTCGCTCGAAAACCATGATTAAATGTAACGATTAAAATGTTTGAAATCCAATGAATTAATGGACAGGTTTATGCAGTTATTAAAGGGCGCGGCAGAATAATCTCCTCATTTTGAATTGATAGACGGCCCTCGAGCAGCAGAAGGAATGCCACTTTAATTCCCATCGTAAAGTGAAGTGGTAAACACCGTGCGTTTATGTTCGAAATTTATTTTAAAAATAGTTTGTAGACATTTAAGAGTAGGCCGTCACGGAAGAGTTCCGAAAACTGTAATACTAGTGTACACTACACAATTTTCGACAGACTGGTTTACTATTAAAACGGAAAACACCCGATAAACTTTTTAACGTTCGGACATCCGAAAATATGGAACAATATTAATATATTAGTAATACCAATTAATTGTCCAGATGGATAAATTGTAAGTAAAGATGGGTTAATAGAAAAAAATGTAAAACCTGTAGCAGACCGGAAACATATTCTTAAGTGAACAGACCGTAATTATTTCGTGACAAAATATTTGAGCATTGGGTTTCTTTTACCTGGCAAGATTACAGGAAATATTTTTCTTCCTCTATATTTACCAAGATTTGTCGAGGGTCGATTCTTTTCCTCGACCGATTTAACGACAAGAATTATCAGATTGCAGTAAACCATGGTAACGCGCACTTCTGCCTACCTAAGTTTCTCGATGTATACTTGAGATGAATACCGCGTTTTGATTGATGTCATCATTCTATATATCTATAAATTTTTGCTAAAGAAAATAGTAAATTAATTAAAAAAAAAACATAAAAAGTGGTCACTGAAGGTTTTACTGAGGTTAGCATTTTTTTATAAGGCCACTGTTCTTATATACATTTATTATTCCATTTGGTAATGCCATCGAATGTATCGAAAACGATGTGAAGGTTACGTTTACTTAAATTTGTTAAAAAATATTTAAAAAGTAATTATATTTTCAAACCTGATGATACCGCTATAGTGTCACATATGTACAGTAACAGCTGTTTATAATACCACATAATGCAAAGAATGAAAAGAGAAGTTTATTTTGAAAGATGAGAAGTTAACACGAAGAACTAAAGAGGGCTCATAAAAAATGCCGGAAAATTCTAACTAGAAATTCTCTAATATACCGCATTGTCAAAAGTAAAATTAAGAAAGCTGCTCAATGCGGCACTGCTTATATCTTTTAGTATCTACTCCACCAGTTAAACATATTTGTTTCTTGTTGCTTTAATTAAAAATAAATTTAAATTAATTTAAAATTTGCGCTTTTTTTGTCCCCACATTTTTAAATATTCTTATCTAATTAAAAGCACTTTGCACTGTTGAAATTTTTCATATCCTAAGCAGGAGAAATCGATTCAAAATTTCTAGTCACGTCTAAAATTATAACTGTCGGAAGGCCGGACAAACTAAAAGGATATGAAATAATAATGTCTTAGATAAATAATCTCGTTGAGTAAAATAATTTTAGTTTTGTAATACTTGCATAACTCTTCCTCTGGCCTCAACATTTGTTTCATTTTTACTGTACGTTAAACCCGGGATAATTAAATTATTTTCCTAATTTCTGTTTCAGTTGCATTATATGTTGGTTGCGTTCGTTGATTTTTATATTTAGAGTATTATTCCCATCATTAAAGGTCTCTCACTTCTTTCATTGCTTCATCCATTTTGTATTTATTCAAATATTTACTGTAGAAATTTAGGACACCGAAAACCCTATTTTCAATTTATTTGTATAGTCTATTTCTATGTATATTTGTTGCATCAACTGATAATTACGTATCTATTTTTAATAATTATTTTGACCCACTTAAAGGTTTTTATTGAATTTACTAACTATTTATCTCAAAGTAACAAACACAGGCGCTTCCACCTTGTCGCTCCGAACCAAACCCACTGTACTTTACTTTCCGTATTATTTATTTTTTTATTTTATTATATTTGACGCCAAAAGTTAATTCACAGGTCAAGCTTTCATATGCATTTGCTTTGTCAATTGTTCAATTTAGATGCAGACAGGTAAGATAACTAGAAATACATAAAGACATAAAGACATAAAAAAATATAAAACGTTTTTAAATTATAATAAACTATGCGTCAACGATACAGTCATCAACAAAAAGACAAGATGAAGAAGCGAGGAAATACTATTAGCCAGAGCTTAATATTTATTGCCAAGGGAAGCCGTCAATAGAGAACGAGCATGAGGTTATCATAAAACAATTTACGATGCTTAAGGATAAGACATTGAGTCGCGACTATTTTAAAATGGTATATAGACGGTTTGCTTCTGGTGACTTTAGCCTTAGAGATCAACCAAAGTGACTTACAAGCTGCTTTACATTCACCAAGCACTTGCGATTTGTCGACTAAATTTGATGTCTCACATATTAATGCCTGGTATCATTTTCGTCAACTCGATTTTGCGCAAAACAAGATTCTCGTGAACTGATCGAAGTAGTAGTCCAGTAAAAATAGGTCGGAACCTCGGATTTTCCCATGGGGGGCAAATAAAAGCACTGCTTTTCGTTTTTGAGTCCGCCGATTACGGGAAAATACTAAAAAAATTCGCAAGCGCCGGGATCAGTGCGAAAATCGCGTGCAAAGTTTTGTTTTGCTTATATCTCCGAAACGGCAATAGTTAGGAAAAAAATGGTTTGCACCAATCGAAAGGGCTTGGAAAAATGCGTAACATATGATACTTTTTAGAATTTCGATGAGTGTGAAATCGAAAGAAAAATAGCTCTAAAGGTAACGTGATAAAATTCATCGATGATCGCGGAGGGAGAACAGCTGCTCTCCCCAACACGCTGCCGTAAGCGCTGCGAGAGCAAGAGAGACGGAGCGCGTGGCGAGAGAGATACGGTTTCGGTAGGCACGCGCGGGGAGAAGGAAGGGTGGAAGAACAATAAGCTCGAGCTCCTCGCGTGGCTTTTTTCTTTTCTCCGCCGTTCGGGCGCGTCTTGAAAATTTTAAAGTTCCAAATATACTTTGAATGGGATGAAAAAAAGTATTTTAACGATAGTAAATTATCACGTGATTTTTAATTCTCTATCGATTGAGCATAGCCTCAAATATGACCAGAAAAATTTTGTAAATCCAAAAAATTACAAAAAATGTATTTTACATAAATGTTTTTCAATGATTTTAATGATTTTTGATCATTTAACAATACTTTTTAAAGCACTTTTTTACCAATATGAACCGCTTCTCGGTGATTTTAACGCAAGTACATTTATGGTACATCTCGCTGAATAATTTGTGTGTAAAATGCAAGAGCTTGAACAAAACGGTCCAACAGCAAAACTTTGGATATAATATTTTAAAAGCGTTGCTATTGCTCTGCAATTTATAGAAGCTTAACGGCTTGGCGATTGGAAACTGCATTTGCAAAGTGTGCAGCAAATGCTGCCATTGTTTCACGCTGCGGGGCACTTTGCCTATGCAAAAAGTGCGCAAATTTATTTGCAGGATATGCATCGACTTGAAGAGTGCATGGATCCCGACGATTTCGAAAAATTTGCTACGGAAGGGCTTTTTTCTATCCGCAAAAGTGACAAACCGTTTGCAGGAGTATGGTCGGATATGGTGATCGAGCAAACTTTAAACCGATTCTTCGGTACCGATTTGAGACACGGCCGAGGCGTTACGCCTAGCGTTGTTGCGCGTTACTTACAGGGAATGCCCGCCGCTTTTAATGTTATGGATTGCTTAGAAGAATTTTGCGGTTTGCAATCAACGTCTAGCGAACAGCACATCGATAATCGAAGAGTCGCATACAAAGAGATAATGCAGACCTGGAAAAAATGGTGTATCGGTTTAAAGAGCACAATCCATTCATTGCACGAGATTGCCTGATGTCCTTGGCAACGGGAATAATTGGTGCAGATAATATTAATTGCCATATGGCATTTGAAAAAGGGCGAGAGGCTATGTCATGTATGATAGGAAAAAATGCAAACAATGTATCTCTGTCCAAAGTATATAAAGTGAAAACATTGGCGACGGCTCACGTGGGGATTCCGACGAGTACCAAAAAATTTGCAAATATTGACACAACCCTACTCTTTTCACGGATCGCTCTTTTCTGTGAAGGCGATGTACAAAAAACCAAAGAAGCTTTTACGTATGAGCTTGCACCGTATCCGTTATCTTTGTTTGATAACAATGGGTACATGCGGAAAGCCAAAAAATCCGAGTTGTATAAAATTTTTACGTTTTGCCTTCATTCGGATGAGTTTTTGCAAGCTTTCACGTATGTAATTGATGGCGGATGGCTGATGCATCACGTTATTTGGCCGCATAGCAAAACATTCAAACAAATTTTTAATATATACGTCGAGTATGTGATTAAACACTTTGGAAAAAATTCTACGGTAGTTTTTGACGGTTATAACAGCGATATAATCGGTATAAAGTCGTATGAAAGATTTTGCCGTAAAGAAAGGTGTGTTGCCCCAGATATGGAGATCGAATTGGAAAATCTCGTCACGTTTAACCAAACGAAGTTTCTATTAAATATCGCTAATAAATATAAATTTGTTAGTTTGTTAGCTGAATATCTGAACAGAAATGAAATCGCAACGAGAATTGCCACCGAGGATGCAGATGCGTTGATTGTAAGAGGAGCAATTGAAATGCTGGAAACTATTGATACACCTGTAGCTGTGGTCGGTACAGACATTGATTTGCTTACCATGAGCATCGCTTTGACTCCGATTTCGAAAAAATTGTACTTTGTTAAAATGAACACTGGAAAAAACCGAAAACGGTGTACTGTAGTGCAGACCATCGAGTTTACCAACCATTTATTTTATTTGCGCATGCGTTTTGCGGTTGCGACTCCACTAATTGTTTTTTCGACAAAGGAAAAAAAAGTATTTTTTCAATGCTAAAGAAGAATAGAGATCTACAGTCAGTTGTTAATGTATTTTACAAAGAAAATCAAAATGTACACGATATCTTGGAAGCAGCGACGATAATAACAAAAAAGTTATACAAGGACAAAACCAACGTTGCGTTAGGCGAGCTTCGATATAGTATGTTTAAATCTTTAGCTGCTACGAAAAAAAATGCTGTCATGTTATCCACACTTCCTCCGACTGCTGGAGCTTTGCGAGAGCATGCCAAGCGAACCTACTAATTCGCATCTTAATCCCGAGGAATGGGGGGTGGAAACGCACGAATTTAATGTTGGTACCCAACACGACAACAGAACCGGCAGCCCCTAATCATTTGCTGGAAATGGTACGATAATACATATACTTTTAAAAAATCTTGATTAATAAAGTTCGGTAATAGTTGCATGTAATTGTATAAAATGTAATTGTATACAATAATTTTGAAATCGAAAATTTGATGGCTAAAATGCAGGGACTTCTACGAAACTATTTCGTTCTTTCATGTTTTCTTTAATTTACGCCAAAAGTGCGCAAGAAAGCTGGTCCACAAGATATTGTAATATCGTAAAAAATTATTCCGAAACTTGCTCTAAACTTTATACATTAATTTATCATTTCATTTCTTTTTAACAACCACAAAACAACGAAACTAAAAAAAATTATTTACTTTCGTTTTCGATTGAAAAAATAAATAAATAAAAATTAAACGGTAGATTGCAGTATAAAGTTCACAGTATGTTTCGGAGCTCGAGCTTGTTGTTCTTCCACCCTTCCTTCTCCCCGCGCGTGCCTACCGAAACCGTATCTCTCTCGCCACGCGCTCCGTCTCTCTTGCTCTCGCAGCGCTTACGGCCGCGTGGTGGGGAGAGCAGCTGTTCTCCCTCTGCGATCATCGATGAATTTTATCACGTTACCTTTAGAGCTATTTTTCTTTCGATTTCACACTCATCGAAATTCTAAAAAGTATCATATGTTACGCATTTTTCTAAGCCCTTTCGATTGGTGCAAACCATTTTTTCCTAACTATTGCCGTTTCGGAGATATAAGCAAAACAAAACTTTGCACGCGATTTTCGCACTAATCCCGGCGTTTGCGAATTTTTTTAGTATTTTTCCCGTAATCGGCGGACTCGAAAACGAAAAGCAGTGCTTTTATTTGACCCCCCATGGGAAAATTCGAGGTTCCGACCTATTTTTACTGGACTATAGAGGGGAAAAACCAAGTTAATATTTGTAACCAATTGTTCGAAAACCCCATTATCACTTGTGATTAAATATGGATTTACCTTGTTAATCGCAATCGTTCTAAGCGCTAGGTTCCCCGGGGCCAAACAATTACATGACTTTGATCAACCGCAACCAAGTTCTTCTTTAACAAGACAACGTCCACGCTCATCATGTCTCAAAAATCAGAGGTAAATTGGTAAACTGGATAGTACAGATATCTTCCCGCATTCAGCTAACAGCTCTACATTCTGGTTACGGCTTGTTTTGATCTAGGGCGCATTTTTTTTGTACATGCGTCAATTAAAGAAGAAAAATGTAAACTTGATTTTTATTTTGAAAACGTCCCGTTTTGTTATCTTTTTTACTCTTAACAGTTTATTATTCCACTATCGACCTTTTTTATCATTATAGTAAATAAACTTCGGATCATATTGATTTCAACGAAACGATGACAAAAAACATTTTGTGTTAAACAACCAAAAGAATATTAATATTAAGCTTCTTTAAGAGGTTGAGATGAAAATCGCGTGTCACGTATTCTAATAAATAGCTGCGAACCTTTGTGTCCTCGACTTATGCAAAAAACGGTTTGGCTTTTCTGTACATAATAGCAGGATACAAGTTGCTATCAAAAATATTAATAATTTCATATAGTATTAGTGGAAGCGAAAGCATTAAATAATTAAATTGATGAAGGTGATCGTTTCGTGTTTAAGGAAGTTGTAATAAATTTGTTGTTAATAAGCTAATTTGGTTGTCAAAATAGTTACTGCGTTTGGCATTTAAGTTGTATAAAGCGTTGAAAAAAATTTAAACTAATTATACGTGTCGAAAATGCAAAGCTATTTGTCCCAAAATGGAAACAGAAAGTCAAATAATCTTTAAAATTAATAATTATGATATTCTCTTGATAAATAAAACTCCTGTTGTTTGGGGCTGGTCAAAAAGAATTAATTAGAGCTACTGAATATTTAAAAGTACCTACGATTAGACGTGGTAATACAATAGCATTTTTAAAACTATTGTATCTTGTTTGACTGAAACTTTAAAGGGCAATAATTTTTATGTAAAGAGAAAGGAGTTTTTCCCACATGATTATTTTGTAAATAAAAGTAGTTCTGAGGCCTATAAAATATTAGATACAATTACAAATACTACACATTGTAATTCTCAGACCAAAGGTGTGATATTGATTATGAAATAAAGAACAAACTCTATAACCAAAGATCTGTTCTAATCAAGGTTTTAGTCATCAAACAAACAATAACGTGCACGTTAAAGCTGAAAACAAGAAAGCACTTGAAGATAATCAAGAAACAAATAACAAGTCAAAATCATATTACAACGTTGCGTGAGCTA
Source organism: Sinelater perroti (assembly GCA_036346155.1). Taxonomy (NCBI): domain Eukaryota; kingdom Metazoa; phylum Arthropoda; class Insecta; order Coleoptera; family Elateridae; genus Sinelater; species Sinelater perroti. Next base: position 43,909,559 of record JARFIY010000001.1, read on the forward strand.
AGGGAGTTCACACGGCACAACTCTCAATGGAAAATGGTTCACACGAACAGAATAATAAATCACTGTAACAATTTTATTAAAATTTAAAATATTCCCCTACAAGGTGTCATACAAAAACATTTAGTAGTTAGTTTAACAACTGCAAATTGATGAGAACATAAAGGTTAAGCATCCAATGAGTGCTCACCTAAATTAAACTACAATTAATTAAACAAATTCTGACTAATCTATGAGTTTTGCGACACTGCACTGCATAGTTACTCAAATCTGTTTATAAGATCTAAAGGTTTGAATCTTTTTAGGCGTTAATGGTGGACAGGTGCCTCTCCTTACCGTGAACGTTACATAAACTGATTAGCTTTCATTTATAGTGACGCGCCACTTAGTACACCACTCTGTATTTTGTCTAGGTGGTCTTGTAACTATTGGGCTATGTTTGGGTCGGTGTGTAACGACAGAATATCCGTGTCGTCGGCGAAAGTAAAGACCATGGTTCTGGGTGTTGTGGGGAGATCCGCTGCGACTAGCAAGTAGAGAATTGGACCCAACAGGCTACCCTGAGGTACGCCCGAATTAATGAGGTATAGAGGTATTAACTCGCTGCCTTATCTAACAAGAAAGTGTGAAGTATGACTTTATAATCCGTAAGAAGGGTTTTCTTAATTTTGCAAAACAGACCTTTAAACTGAACCTTGTTAAAGGCCTGTGTAACATCCAGAAACACAGTTGCACACTTCCTCAAAGTCTTTCATGATTTTGTCTACAATCCTGTGAACTTGTTCAACTGTCACATAATTTTTCCGAAAACCAAATTAATGATCAAGTATCAAACAATTTTCTAATAGTATTAGGTATAATCTCTGTATGAGCAATTTTTCAAACATTTTGACAGAGTCGGCAACAGACTGATTGGTCTGTAGGAGGGTAGTTGATCAGTAGGTTTGCCTGGCTTTGGTATTAAAATTATTACTGCCATTTCTCATAATTCAGGAAAGTGTTAAAGTCGTAAAAATCCGTTAAAGAGGTTTAGTTATAAACTGATATCCTTTCTGGGGCAGATTTTTAAGGATACAAGTGGTAATGAGATCGTGGCCAAGGGGTTTGTGTGAGTTTCTACCTGATGAACTTTAAATTTTTTAATTGGTAAGTTTATTTGATATGGCATTTATAGTATGTCGCGGATCTCATTCTCGTTGTCTAGATTGGCCGGGAATGGTTTGATAACGTTGACTAGATGATCAGCGAATGTTAAAGTCTTTTCCCGATTGCTTTTGGCTTAGGTGTTGTTGCTAGTGCGGATTGGTGCTTTGTGCTGCTGAGGTTGCTTTGGGTATCTTGTGGCCTTCCATAGCGAGTAATCATTAGTTTCTAATGGAGAGAGTTGTCTTAAGATTTTACACATTTTAATTTCTAATATTAAAAAGTTAGTTTTTGAGCTTAGTACTTGGATAATCAAAGGCTCTTCTGGCGTTTGAGTGTTGCGCTATCTGCTACATTCTTCTTAATCTCCGCTTCTCTGCAATTTTGTGTTTAATTATGACTGGGCAGTTTACCGAACTGAAGTTTTGGATGTATTCCAAAGTGGTCAGACAAACCGCTTTCTGAATAATTTGATGGAAGTGTTGTACTGTTTGATCTAAATTTGTGGTTATTTTTAAGGGGATATCTACTTAGAAAGATGCTCAAACCAGCTCCTGAAAGCGTTCCCAGTATGCACCTCTGTTTATAAATGAATGTGCTTTCTTCTTGAATATTACAGTAGTACTATAAGGTACCAAGTTACGATAACCAGAATGTCATCTGTAGAGAGATCAAGGCAAGAATTGACATTAAGGAAGTTTATGTTTATACTTTTTATAAAGCACAGATCAAACAGGACAGGCTGTCTTTTAGGGTCCGTGGGCCAGTGTGTAGGTTCGACAGTGGACAAGGATAATAGTCCCAGGTTAGTTACAACTTTTAGCATTTCTCTGCCTTTGGTAGTGCTAAACCTAGAACCCTAGTCGGTCTGCTTGGCGTTAAAATCACCACCCAAGATAAATCTATTACCTAGTGTGCGGAAATAATTTTCGTATGTATTTTGCTTGTTATTATGCCTTGGTGGGCAATAAACCGCTTATATTATGAGTGAGCCTAGCCAATCTTCGACAACTATTGACGTAGCTTGTAGTTGAGGGAGACTATAATCGTTCATAATGCTTAACTGAATTCTTGACGAGTATGGCGGTGCCAGCATGTGCCGTACTGTAAAGATGTTGCGTTGCATAAACTGTGGATCCTGGGATGATATAGTAAGTGCACTGTGTAAAGTGCGCTTCTGAAATTAAACCAATGTCGAGACAGTGGTTTGTGATAAAATCAGTGAGCTCATTTTTATGTTGTGACAGCCCGTTGACATACTATACTGCTATTTTTAGGTGACTGTCCATTATATGTCCTAACTACGACGCACAGTGGTCCAGATTATCTGATTAGGAGGGAAAAATTATAAAATTATTTTCCTAATGAGTACGATATCATTTTTATTTATTTTTTCATTCTGAATCGAATGAGACCAAAATGAATTCAATATGATTAATAGTTTTAGAAATATGACGATAGATTTCATGTTCAGAAAATTCATAACTTACTTTGTGTAATTATCGTTGTCTCATACAGTATTTTTCTGATTATAATTAAATGTTCTTTTCATCATTTAGATTCAGAATACGGTTTTCTTAATCTCGTTCTTCTTCGTGTTGTACCCCATTAGAGAGAAGTATAAGATCTGTAATTTTCTGTGTCAAAGATTCTTCTTCTTTATAATTAGGCATTCGCCGTAAATCAGCTAGAGAAGCGTCTGATATAAATAATAAACTATTTAAATTCCTCATTTGTTGCAAATCGACACGTTTTTCAAGTATTGTGTTCACGAAAGTATCGCACATCTTTATTACGAGCTTCCTCGGGTTTCTCAGATAAATTTCCAATGGGCAAAAGAACACGATTGATTACTTCCTGCCCATGCAACAAAACTTTATGGAACGGATGCAGGCATATTGTACCATGGGTACAATTTAATAAAAAGTTCAGCTGTTTTATAAATATATCTTCTGAATTTTTCGATATTTATGATAGAACCACTTGACAACAATTAAAAAATTCCGGGTTTCTAAAAAATCTGCGATCGGTCGTTGGTAGATCCGAAACCTTGCTTTGTTTGGTCTACCAACAGTCCAGTTTCATCTCTAAATCTTCTTATAATTTCATCTTTTCTCCTCTTTAATAATTTTTTGTTATCTTCACCCCTGACTTGCAATTGCTTTATTTCCAATCGATATAACACGTGAATAAAGATTTCGAAAAACCTTATCCATGCGTGAAGGGTTGATAAACCAAATGCAATTGTTTCAGTTTTTCTGGTTTTATTTTTACCATTTCGAGGTTGTTCATCTCTGATGGTTTCGCATTACATAGATAACAATTCTGTGACGATGTATTTGTTAATGAATTGTATATTTTGCAATTGGTCATCGTAAATAAATAATTGTGGTAAACCTTGACACTGATTTCTTGAATTTTAATAGTAGTAGGCGGAAGGTTATCAATTTGAGTTTGATGCTGAATTATTTCTCTTTCACGTTTAATTAAAGCGAGGGTTTCTTTTTGAAATAGAAAGCGAAGAGGTCGACAATACCTAATTAAGTCTAGTCGAAGATTTTTCCACAAAATTAAAGATTCTTTATTTGGTTTTATTAAAAAGCTTCTAATTTCGATAGGTACAAATGAGAACATGAAAAGATATGATTCACATATCCTATCTTCATAGTTTAAAAATTTTTGTTTATATTGGCTTTGTCGGGACTGCCATGAAAACCCTATTTTTATGTCATTTTTAAAGAAGTGGCATCTACAGCGTGCGATCGAAAAATGTGTTCATTGCTTCGAACTAATCTTTTAACTGTTTTATCAGCAATTGCTTGTAAGTTAACACAAACTAAGGTCTCTGTTATTGTGTATGACTTCTTCTTTGAGTAGCACTCATTTTAACTTTTAATATCAAATTTTACGAAGGAATTATATTAAAACCTTTTTTAGAACACGTTAATTGAAGAGTTGTATATGAATGTTTCCATAATTTTAAATCTAGACGTAGTGGCAGAACTTCAACTGGTGAAAATTATTTCGTCTGATTTTCAGAATATTGCAACCGTTTCTTCATTGTAACTACTTCCGTTGGATATTGTACTATGTGACCAACAATTGTACCTGCTGCTCTTTGCCCATGGCGATGCAAAGATGACTGAGTTGCCAAGGCAAGTTGATTCGTACTAAATTGGTCTACTAACAATGAAACCTTAGCACATTGAGATTTTGCACATACATTTTAAAAAATTTTTGGTGGTCTTCCTAAGGAAATAGTGTCAGAACTTTCTAGTTTCAAAATTATTTGTTCATCTAGCCACTGCGCATATTTGTTTTCTAATAATTAGAAAGTTCTGTGACACTGAATCCAATAACGCTTTAAAACTATTGTGAAATTATATACATATTTTTTGACAGCAACATTTAAAAAATTTTGACCTCCTGTACTTTTTAATTTGTTCTTTAAATACTTTATAAGAATGTGACAATTTTTTGTTACAGTCGACTGCATAAATCCCAATTCTTTTAGATGAAGAACCATTTCTCGCCGAGTTATGGCACACTCGCGACCTACAGAAAAAAATTATTTCTTACAAACTGGCAACTAAAGGCAAAAAACTATTTAATTTATATCAAGTAGAAGAGTGTTACTCTTGGTTAAAAATAGTTTCAATTAGTAACACTTAGTAACTTGGACTTTCCACTGATACTATGGATATCAAGATGTCCTCAAATATAAACAATAATTTCTTCTTCTTCTTCTTCTACTCTTATATATAGGCTATTAGCCTGTTTCTAACTACACATTTCGTGTAGTACTATGAGCCATGTTGGGCGTACCCCGGGCAGGTGGCTAGTCTGACCCGTTAGAAGAAGGAGAATGTACTTTACGACCGCCAAAGGTGTTTGTATGATGGCCGGAGAGCGCTCGATGTTTGCCGTTATTTTGACCTGGGAGTCGAACCCAGGGCCCGCCGCGCGTTAGTCTGGCAGGCCGAAGCCTTTACGTCGCGGTTGTCGTGCTCTCAAACAATAATTTGAACAACAAAATTGAAATAAATCCATAGTTTTATACATATCTTCAACTGCTTAATATATAATATTATGAATATAAAAGCTTTTTATAACAGCCAGTGGTGTGGCGGCCTTTTCGCCCTTGAACCGCTTGTGTATCGTAGCAGCATGCTGGTGGCTTTAATATCTGCCGCCACGTTTTGCTATCGCACACAAAACGGCATATGGGCTTTTGCTCAGTCGGCGAGGCTGCATACGCCGTCGGCGGCACCCTTTGAGATGAAAAGTGCTGTCGAATTAAAATTTCCCGCAAATGATCTACCAGTTCGCATTTGGGTTTCGGTGAATAAGGTTGTGCCTGAACGCTCGAAATATCAAGTGCTGTGATAACCTATAAGTGTGAAGGCCGCAAGGCCGCTGCAATCAACGTTTAACTCAAGTGATAAACAACTGTTTCACCTTTAAAAACCGTAAGAATTTATAATTTTTAAAACACATTATACTTCGCAAAGATGTTCCCAACCGGGAATGGGCCCGGTTTAAACACCAATATGTATAATTACACCCTTATGCAGCCACCTACATTACTTCAAAATCAAATACCAGCACAAATACCGCATGCACACAATTACCAATTAAACCCAGCAGCTATAAATATGCAACTTCCACAATTTTACCAAAATCAAGTAACAACAGTACAATTCCCACCACTTCCTATTAACCTCACTCCTTTAAATAACATACAGCCTTTAATGCCGCCAAATAATAACTACAACGACACAAAATCAACTCAAGAAACTTTCGATTGCACGACCAGCGAAGACGAACAAATGGAGAATGACTCTGAAATTACAAACTCTCATCCCTGGCAAAGCGTCACAAACAAGAGAAAAAGGTTTAAGATCCAAACAGTCTCCGTAAATCCCCCTCAAACTATAACAACAAACAGATTTCAATCACTCGCCGAAGCAGATACTAGTACCATTCAAACTCATAATAACAATTCCAACAATATGAAGAACAATACTCAGCCGCAAGACCCGAAACCACCCCCCAATTTACGTTTATGGAGTTACCAACTACAAAGCTATGACCGAAAATCTATCCCTTGTCACAGATGACGAAACTTACTACACTAAAACCTTGCAGGGACACCCGACACCTACAGAAAATTAATCCAACACATGAAGGACGAAAAAATAGTATATCATACCAACTAAAACAAGAGAGGGCCTATAGAGTTGTCATACGTGGCCTTCATCATTCAATCCCGTTAGAAGATATAACAACAGAACTAGCTGAAAAAGGATATAAAGTCAGAAATATCATCAACGCACGGCACAGAGTTACAAAAAATCCGCTACCACTATTTTTCGTCGATATAAGTCCGCAAAGTAATAATAAAGAAATTTATAACATAGAATTCCTACAAAATACAAAAATAAGAGTTGAACCACCAAAACATAAAAACACTATAATACAATGCACCCGATGCTAGGCCTATGGACACTCCAAATCGTATTGTATGAAAGCATACAACTGCGTTAAATGCGGCAAACCACACGATTCAAAAAGCTGTAATAAAACCAAAGACACCCCGGCTACCTGTGCACTATGTGGCGGAGGGCACCCTGCCAACTACAAGGGCTGCACAACTTACAGAGATCTATTAAAGTCCAGAAATAAACACAATCCAAACCTCACAAATAAACCAATCCTCGAATTACATTCAAGTACAAATCCAGCTTTTCAACAGATAACACAACAGCCTCCTCAAACTAGAGGTAGTTATGCCCATGTAGCCGCAGGAGCAACAAGTAATCAAAATAAAAATAATAATAATAATGACAACCTTACTAATACAATGCAAAACTTTTATACGAATTTAAAACCTATTCAACCAGCTACTAAACCAAAACAGCATGATTCTCACCATGCTTACCACGGTCATAAGCAATTTGACCAAACAATGACCTCCTCAATTCGAATGGCTGCCTGGAATGCAAACGGGCTATCAAATTACGTTCCAGAAATCACCCTATATTTAAACTACAATAAAATTGATATTCTCCTAATCTCTGAAAGCCACTCAACTGAAAGAACGTTTATCAGAATCCCGTACTACACCATTTACTATACTCATCACCCTGACGGTACGGCGCATGCAGGCTGAGCCATCATAATTAGATCGACTATTAACCACCATGTCCTCCAACCCTTTAAAACAGCCAAAATCCAAGCGACGTTATTAAAGCTAGAATCACTTCCTAGACCAACTACTATTGCGGCTGTTTACTCCCCGCCACGACACAATATCACGACAGAAGAATATAATGACTTTTTCAACTATCTTGGAACACAAACATACAACATGGGGGTCTAGATTAATCACACCTAAAGGTCGCAATCTGTTCCGTTCAATACAATTAAACAACCTAACTTATATTTCTACGGGAGAGCCAACCTACTGGCCCACGGACAGGAATAAAATTCCGGACCTACTTGATTTCGCTATATCAAAAGGCATATCAAATACTTACATTGATATTAAGTCTAGTTTAGATCTATGCCATGACCATAGCTCCATAATATTAACCCTCAGTACCAATGTTATCTACAGAGAGCCAATGCCTACCTTGTGCACAAAAGTTACCAATTGGCAAATGTTTCAAAACTTAATAAATGAAGAAATCAGACTGGATCATCGTATCAAAGAGCAATTCGAAATCGAAGAGGTGGTACAGCATCTAACGAATACAATACAAACCGCAGCATGGAAAGCCACTCCTCTAAGGAACAAAGCAAACCAGGGAAATGATAATATTCCTCTGCATATTAAAAATTGATCACAAAAGAAGAAGAGCACGTGGAAATGGCAAAGGTCAAGAAACCCTCAGGACAAAACTGACCTTAACAGGATAACACACCAACTCCACTCTGTTTTAAACCAAGCCCGCAACGACACCTTCAAACACTACATCACGAATCTATCCCCGAAGACCATTCGTTGTGGAAAGCAACAAAAGAATTAAGAGGCCAGTAATACAAACCCCACCCATAAGAAAACCTGATCGAAACTGGGCGCAGTCAGACATAGAAAAGAGCAATGTATTCGCGGATCATCTTTCAAAAGTGTTCTCCAGTCTCAGACAATGACAACCAAGATGAAGACTATATTAACGCCCCTGTCAACTATCACTGCCCGTTAAGCCTTTTACACCAGCAGAAATTGAAAACAAATCAACAATACAAATTCGTACAAGACCCTGGGTATGACCTCATAGTCGGGGAGATCTTAAAACATCTACCAAGAAAGGCAATCGTGCTATTAACTACCATATTCAACAGCATCCTTCGATTATGCTATTTCCCAGTTCAGTGGAAACACGCGCAAATAATTATGATTGGAAAACCAGGTAAACCACCTACCGAACCTTTATCGTACCGTCCAATAAGCCTGCTGCCACAAATGTCAAAAATATTTGAAAAACTTCTTCTCGACAGAATAACCCAATCAACACTCACAGACGACATAATAATTTGGATTCAGACAAAAGTATTCCACAACACAGCAATGCCACCGAATTGTGAACAAAATCAAAGAACGTCTCGAAGAGAAGAAGATGTGTGCTGCGGTGTTCCTTGACGTACAGCAGGCCTTTGATAAGGTTTGGACCAACGGATTATTATATAAATTAAAAAGAAATTTTCCCAGTCCCATATACCTACTCCTAAAATCTTACCTTAATGAAAGATCCTACCAAGTAAAAGTAAACAACTCACTCGGACTACCACCTAATTAAAGCTGGAGTGCCGCAAGGCAGCGTCCTTGGGCCACTACTCTACTTAATATACACTGCTGACATTCCCGTCACAGAGAGCACTATGATGGCCACATTTGCTGACGACACGGCAATCTTGTCGTCAGACATCGATCCAGCAAGAGCTTCTAATAAACTGCAAGATCACTTAAACGAACTACAAGACTGGCTAAAACGATGGAAGATGGTCAACACCGAAAAGTCCGCCCAGATCACGTTCACCACAAAACGAAGCAACTGTCCACAAGTTAACATAAATAACACTCTGATCCCACAGAAAGCCACAGTCAAATATTTGGGCCTACATTTAGACCAGAGACTCACATGGAAAGAGCACATTAAGGCAAAAAGGACACAATTGGACCTAAAAGTGAAGAAAATGAACTGGTTACTAGGCAGGAAATCTCAACTATCTCTGGAGAACAAACTGATCATCTACAAAATAATTCTAACACCAGTCTGGACCTACGGTATCGAACTGTGGGGATGCAGTAAGCCCTCCAACACAAAAATCCTACAAACCTTTCAGTCGAATACACTTCGCATGATGGCCGACGCTCCCTGGTACGTGTCCAATCAAACCCTCCACAACGATTTTGGAATATCCTTTATAAAAGAAGTGATCAACCACCACGCCAACAAATCCAAACAACGCAGCACCAACCACAGCAACCAACTCATAAGTGAACTATACACCCAACCACAAATTGAAAGAAGACTTAAATGACAATGGCCAGAAGACCTAGTTAACTAGGAGAAAGTGGAGAACCGTCAAGGGACGGTACCCAACGCTTGCCATGAACCTTGCCTCATATTTACTCATTACTCTGTTAGTTATAGGAGTAGATTGTAAATTAGCAAATGAGTAAATAAAAAAAAAAAAATGATCGGCGATATACTCGAATCGCATCGCGGCCAGTGCGGCCGAATTTAACCAACCCGCAATATATTCTCGATCCGCAACGCGACCAGTTCGGTCGTGTTTAACCAACCCGCAGATAACTACCCCGTAAGACATACTAGATCCGCATTGCATCTCGGCCAGTGCGGTCGTGTTCCAGGCACGAAGACACCACAACAAGGTGGCCACCGTGAAACCAACGCCGACGAAGCCGAAGCCGATTACAGGTGAGCGATTTGGCAATTACTTATCGGTTGATATCGGTAGCCGCCCCCATCTGCTTTCGCGCCGGCCGTTTAAGGGACGATTTGGGCCTCAACGTTTTACTTTTTAAAACGGGCCGTACTTAGTTCCCCAAGCCGCACCACGAGGGCACGGCTATTTACACGCCTGCCTCTCCAGCCAGATAATCTCAACACACGTTTTGATGCGCGTTATTTTACAACAATCGATTGACTATCGTGAAACAATCATGCGATACTGACGCCACATTTGCCTCCGTCATTTGTTTCACTGTTGAATAAACTAATACCAGAGGTCAGTTTTTGTCTCAGTGAGATGTATAATACATAAAATATTCACCAATACTCACATTTTTTTACCTTAAATTTCGGACTTTTTCCTCTTACTTATACGATCTGGCCCACTGTGCCACGGTTTAATATTGCGCTCATCTGTTTCATCAGTTGTTTTAACATCTGTTTTTATTTAGTCATGCCGTTAAGTTGAAGCGTTGGGCCAGTATTCTGTTGCTGTAAAGTTGTACTGTTGGAGGGTTAGGTGTTGTTGATTAATGCTTGAGCGTAGAGGTGGAAAGATTATTTTCTAAAGTTTTTTATAAATAGGCATTCTTTATAATTTGCAGGGTAATTCCCGTTACAATTGGCACGCGTTACATTTTTATATTTTTCTTTGTGTTCATATTAGAAAGTAGAATACGTACTTCTATGAATTTTACAGATTGAGAAGTTCTGTTGCAAAAGTTCTTGGTATGCCCATGTTTCTGACATCTGGAGTATTGAGGGATTGTTCGCTTGGCGCGTGGGAGTTCATATTTGATAAGAGAATGCATGAGTGTAGCTATGTATGTCTATTATCATCAAAGGGTTTTAAATCTATAATAAAAAGGAGTAATTCTTTTTTCGTGCTAGACTACTTAACGTTCCATACGTTGGCTGTTTTATGCCCAAGTGATTGTAGTTCCTTCTGGATTCCTTTAATGCTCGTGGATGGATGTAAATTTCCTAGAAAGATTCTAAAGTTGCGTTCCTGCTTAATTTGATAAGTGTGGAATTATGTGTTTTTTTCTACTAAGCCTTTAGTTATTAACCAATATTTCAGGTGTTTTTGGAAGTATTTTAATTTCATCGTTTGGTAAAGCCTTTAATATGTACCCGTCTTTGGCTATAGCTTCTAAAAAGTTGAGTAAAGCATCGATAAATTTACACCCGAGACGAATATCGATGGATGTTTAGGATCACTTTTTTTTAAATAAAGTTAAATCCTGTTCTGTAAATTTACATGGGCGAGCGCACTAAAACGGTATTCAGGGTTTAGCAGGTAGCTCGTAATTTTAGACTGCTTTGAATTGACAGATTATTATTGCTGTCTTCTTGTCGGTTACTTTTTTTTTATTACTATTTGCCATTTTGTGTTATGAGAAACTAAGAATTTGTTGCTGCTGATAGATAAAGTGAGGTTGATAAGATTGGACATTTGAAGTTACAGATGTGTCTGGAACAGGGCAATCTGTAGTTGTTTGATTTAAATTTCAAAAATTGTAAGCGTATTGATGGCTTTGTTTGGACAAAATGCATCGGCTCAGCTTATTCTGTTTGCATTAGAATAGATTGTTGAGCCGTCGCCAATGGTGTGATTTAATTTTGGAGATACCGTCCTCAGTTATAAGTTGACGATATAACAAAAATAAGTCATATTAATAATAGAAATTTCTTACGATACGTGACTGCAGGGGCACTTACTTATCTTGTCGTCTGACTGCAGCTGCGATAGAGCACAGCTTCACACTGCAAAACTCAAGCAACAACTTGCAACAAATTAAAAAGTTAAGAAATGCCTGTATTTGAGACGGCAGGTAAAAACTTTTATTTATTTCTTTTTTGAGTTGCAAAAAATGTTCTGTTTATAAACTCATAAATTATGACCATTCCAAAATAAATGCGAATAATATGGATATAACATATACTCCTACCACATCCATGTATGATGGTTATCAAGTTTGAAGTGTGTTCTAATAACTAAAAAAACATCGACTTAAAACTAAATTTTGGCGAAGGGTTTAAATTATTAGTCGCCTTAATCAGCCTCAAAACAAAATTTATAATACTAATAATTTTTTTAGAGGAAAGAATCCCACCCCCACTAAATATAAAAACATTTTATTTATGAACATTTGCTTTGTTAGATATCAGATTAATTCCTCCATAACATTAATGTTCACTTGAATTTTAACGTTTATTTCGTAAAAGACAATTTATTTGCTTCTTACCGATTCTATTATGTAAATAAATAAACCAACAAAAATGCAAAAGTGTATAGTCCTTATTTAAAATTTCCACAAAAAAATTATTATAACTATAAGAACTTAATGTCGGGTGTTGATTAGAGTTTTGTGAAAAACACCAATACGTATATAAACAGACAGTACAATATGTTTATAAATGTTATAGTACACCTTATGTATTGATGTTCTTCAATAAAAAGATAAATGACTTGTTGTTATACAGAAAAACTTTCTCAAATGAGGCAGCATTTGCTTTTAATAAATGCGCTACATAATTCATCTAAAGATAAAACGTTACAAAATATTTGTAATAATGCAAGTAAAACTATATGGAAGCTCTTAAATAAGTAATAAATAAAAAGTAATTATTAATTAATGCAAAGGACAAAAGCCACAAAAAATAGTATGGAATATAATAAATAATAGACGTAACGACTACGATAACAATTAAAATAAATATGTAATAACGTCAAATGAATTTAATGATTATTTTATTAATATAGTCAGTAATGTAAGAAGATAAATTGCCAAAGAAGTATTAAGTTATATAAATATTGGTACTACTGTAACCAATAATAAATTCTACCATAAAAATTGTTCTTAAGAAATTATTCAATTTATCAAAAGTTAAAAAATAGCAATTCCCTTGATTATTATAATTTAAAGATACAAATTGTAAAATATATATCTTACATCGACTGCTTTAGAATTGTGGTTGTTTTTGCATAAGTTATTGAACAATTTAAACTTCATATGGTTTTACTTGTTACAATTAGTTTCAGTGAACCAATTGATTAAGCTGCTGTTTATTTTCACTATATTTGAAACCCATAAAAGATAACTGATAACGTCATGTTTTCTGACTTAAAAAGTATCGAACGTTTTCCACAACTCTTAACTCAACAAATTTTCACAGATTGTAAAAGAGTAGTCAAGTGGATGACACATAAGTACAAGTTCTCGAAAACAGCATTGAGACATTTCAAGTTGACTTTGGCTACTTTACAATTCACTTACTTTTTTAAGTAGTGGGACAAATCACAGAGAACTCTACGAAAAACAAATAGCGGATCTAATCGACATGTGTAACATTATGCGCTGCTGGTAAAGATGACTTCTTTTTTTCTCACGCTTTACAACTGTTACGTCTGGGACATTCTAACATCTTCCACTACAATAGTGGAATATAAAGATCACATTGAGAATATAAAAGAAGTTGAACCATTTACACACAACTAGTGCGACAAGATAAAATAGCTAATTTTAAGATCTTTGGTTAGATGCACTAGAAGAAGGAAGAGGCTTTCTCTGTTGATGGAAGAAAGAAGTCTAATTTTTTAAAAAATGTTCAACCACGTGTGACACAAACAACGTAAGAATTTAAATAGAAGATTGTACTCCATTTATTATATTGCTAACAAATATCCACGGATTTCTCGATTTGGATAATAATATGAAAGACAAAAATGTCATTAGTAAGGGTTGATGTAAAAAAAGAAGTGTCAAAATTAATCAACGACACAACTAAGACTTTTATAAGAACGAAATTGGCAAGTTTTTAAGCTGTTAAAAAACTCGTGTAGACTATAAAAGTTTATACGTTAATAAATAAATTTATTTTAAACTGTAACCATTGAAATAGCAGCGAACTAGCATCTAAAAACTCTCAATGATTAATACTCACAGCTTTCGTTTGTTAACTTCCGACACTAATGTGTTTTAAAAAAGTTAAAGGTTAAAATACTAACGAACGGAGTAATAAACGGCAGTGTCGATAAATGAAATTGCTTCCAAAATAAATTTAGAATTCCTTTGTTTAACCTTTCAAAGTGTAAATTTAGTTAAAAACTGCAATATTCCATACAAATGTCTTAATATCTACTTTGCTGTAAGTTTTTTAAAATAATACACAAATATTTCATCCAACGATAAAATTTAATTTTTCAACAAAACTCCGATTGGACAGAAATTGACAATGATGCATTTGCAAATTGTTTTAAATGCCAAGAAGCACTTAGTATTAAACACAATATGATTTTGATTAAAGATATACTTAAAAATAGCACAAGTTTTATATCATATTTTGACATACTTAAAAAAATACTCTCATGAAATCAGAATAATTTATAATGTTCCTGCAATATTTGTTTAGGCATTTAAATGTTCTTGATTTTCTAAATAAATAAATTTTTAATCGACTGTTTAAGTGCAATAATATTCTATTTCAAAATATTTGAAATATTCGAACAAACAACTTTAGATTATAGTCGCACAAAATTTGATTTTTATGCGGGAATTAATATCAAAAACAACCACCCTTCAAAATATAGATTATCGTTACCAATGGCCCTTTATCGGCGCTTTACCAGTTATGAAATTTATTTTTACATGCTTCTTCAATCCAATAAATAACTTAAATACAAGATTTTTTATTAGATATTACTTTCTGGGCATTTATGGCATTATAATCTGATCATAACATAGATCAATGAATAATTTGATTCTAATTTAAATTGTTACAGGTTAAAAACTTAACTAAGGTTTTACTTACTAGTTCACCTCAGGTTCTAATAATTACACTATACTAATTTTAACGTGTAACTGTTGCACAAGTATTCTGCTTTTCTCTTATTTCACTATATTCGTTCGAAGGGTTTAGTCCTCTTCAGTCTTTTTGTCAGGTTAGTGTTGTCGAGGAGTTGGAGTGCCTTAACGTTCACATGTTGGAGAAGTCGCTGTTCGTGACGTTTTGCGATTTTGGAAATGGTTTGATTAACTGTCTCTATTTCAAGGTCCTTATGGAGGTCACAGTTGCGGAAGTACCAAGGTGCATCGACCATGTCTCTCAGTGCTTTGCTTTACAGTTGTTGAATGATTTGGATATTACTTTTGCCAGTATAGCCCCAGAGTTGTAGGCCATATGTCCATACTGGTTTTAAGACTTGCTTAAAAAGAAACAATTTATTGTAAATGGAGTTCCTTCCTAGTAACCTATATTTTAGGTTAAACTCTTCTTTTTTCTTATTCACATGGGCTTTCCAGCGTAGCCTTGCGTCTAGGGTTATACCCAAGTATTTCGCCGAATCAGCATGTGGAATCTGGACATCGTTGATTCTGATGGGTATGTGCTGTTTTATTTTATTGGTGAAGTCTACATGCATAGACTTGCTTTCATTAAACTTGATACGCCAAGTTCTGATCCAGGTGTTCATTCTATCCATGGAGAATTGTAGCTTTTCAGCAACCTCTTATGATTGTTTTCTATTGCAATAGTGGCTGTATCATCTAAGAATATAGCAGACCAGATTTTGTTTTCCTTTAAAGATTTTTCGATAACATCTGTAATTCTGTATACCTAAACTATTGTAGAATGGCCGTCTCTGAATCCAGACTGATGCTTAACTTTTTTTCCTCTATTATCGGTTTCAATCTTTTAAGAAGTAGCTGTTCAAACAGTTTTGAGATAACTGGCAAAGAAATAGGCCTATACGACGATACTTCTTGAGGTGGCTTTCCTGGTTTAGGAATCATTAATTCCGATATTTTCCACGTCGTAGAAACATATCTTAATCTAAATGTAGCGTTGATAAGATAAATCAATTTTACTATTGCTTTCTTTGGGAGCTGCTTAAGAATTTCTCCTGTGATTTGATTAAAACCTAGTGTTTTTTGGGTTAATATTCTTTTTGATTTTCTCCAAAACTTCTTTTGGAGTGGTGAGTGTAATCTTAACATTTTTTTTTGTTTTGGTTTAGTTTAATCTTGGGGTCTTCTCCTGCATATGATTAGAAGATCAGTTCCAAGTGTTCTGCAAATTTAGTTGCTTTTTGTAGATTATACCGGGCCGAACTTTCATCTGTCTTTCTGATTGGTGGGTTTTGAAGGGTAAATTGTTATGTTTTTGTGGGCTATACAGTACCGTAGTTATTACATCATACGTTTTAGTTTTAATTATGATAAATGTTGCCTGTATTATGTCTGTTTGGTATTCCATTTCTTGGTAATGTACAATAGATTCTTTTACAATTATTGCACTACTACCTTTTACATCGTTATCAGGGTGAATGGTGTGATATACCTTGTAAATTTTAAAATCTGTGGAACCGGAATTCCACGTCCGTACTTGTTTATTTTTAGGAATCGCTCTTTAATTGCAATATTCTAGTCTGGTAATGCGTTCATTCATTGCATTTAATTTTTCCAATATTTTTTGAAGAGTTGAATCTAACCTACCACCTTTTCTATTATAATTTTCTTACATTTTTCCATTTACTGCTTGATTGTAGGTCATGGATTTTTATTCATTTTTTTGGTTTGATTTTTCCTCATTTACTTGTTCGTTTTTTTGGGGCTGTTGGAACAAAGTAAGTTTTTTAGCTATTCTTTTTAATTTTCTGCGTTTTTTAACCACCAAGCATCTACTATAGTTAGCTAGGTAATCTTTGCCGCAGTGAATACATTTCGGTTTTGCATCTTTAGGTTTGATATAATCTGCCGTTAAATGTTTTCTGGTGCACCTGGCACACGTGGGTTGTTTTGCAAAATATCTCTATGTGTGTCCGTAGGCTTGGCACCTTTTACATTGTGGTACTAACCTTGATTTTCTACTCGGCAGAATCTCTACCCTAATCCCTATTATATCGGTGATTCCAAAGACTTTGTTGATATCTTCATTATGTCTAAACGCTAAGATAAACATATTTAGAGGTTGTTTGGTTTTGTATTTTAATTTGAATACTGATTCTAACAGCTTAAATCTTCTCTTTCTAAGTGACAAGACCATCTGCTTAGGTTTGCAGTACTTTGATTGGACTGTTTTGATTATTCTCGTAGGAGTACTACGAGTATTTTTGTTGTTCTAATACTGCTCTAAGTAGTTTAAAGCTGTCTTTGTCCGTGACGTTAATTTTGATGCTTTTATCGTTAATTATTTTAATTTGAAAATAATTTAACATTTTACTAATTTGTTCATGTAACTGATTAAAGTTTTCAGTTCCACCCACCACTATCGGGAAGGACATATTTTTTTGGCTACCGATTATTTTGTTTCCAATACGTTTTGATTGTTGTGTGATGTTAGCGATGTATTCATTTTTTTCTTCCTATTTTTTTGGTTTTCTGGTCTAGTTCCACTTCAATTCAACTGTCTTTTTTCTTCGGTGCTGTTAGACGGTCTATTTTCTATCTCTGAGTATTTTTTAATCAATTCTTCATACATCTTATGGATTTTATTTAGTTTAATTTAGAGTTGGTCCTCTCTATTCATGGCACTTACCTTCTTGTTCTACGATAATTTCCAGCTATTATATAGTTGCTATTTATTTTGCGAACGTTGATAATTTTCTTGAAATCACGCATTATTTTGATGCATTAATATCACTTCATTTTGTGATTGAGGTACGGCTTGTTGTTAGGGAAACATGTCGAGTGCGATATTTTTACGACCGTATTAAGGACGCCAGATATCACTGGCGTGCAATGATACCCATTTATTTTTAGCTTCGCGGCAGAGAGCTCTCGGCACTTGTTTATCGCTCAACAGTCAAACGAATACTAAGATACAAGATGAAAATACTTTATTGTACAGGTAATCATCCAAGTCGTATTCATTTTAAAAAATACATACACGCTCATATGCACATATGTTATAGTGATATTTAAAATTATTTATAAATTCATTACAACTATAAAAAGTTTTTGTTAATAAGTAATTACACATTTTAGTTTTAAAATATTTTTGACATAATTCTAAATAACTTGAGAAACACATTATAAAGTTTAATCATTCAATACAACGTAGTATTGTGTGTCGTATTTTGCCTAGTACTATGAAAGTAAATATTATTGCTACATGTAGTAAGTGCGTTTATAGTGCTTGTTAACTTTTATAAATTTATCAATGTTATGTACATACACAATGGAATTAGGAATATACAAACTGAGGGGAGTTAGTGAGCGCTGTAGTTTAAGTCTAACAGTATTATTTTAACCTTCCTCTGCAACAGAAACAAATGTTTTAAAATATAAGTATAACCCCATACCACAATTGCATGCTTTATGTACGAATAAAAACATTAATAATAAGTATTTAATATAATTGTTTTGTGACATTTGCGAGACTAAACTTCTCAAAAACTCAATTTAGTTTGCCATCTATTTGAACCCCCAATAATGTAGCAAGATCAGTATTGTTTTGCTATTCGGATAAATTCTTTAAATTCAAAATTAAAATTTTTGTTTCCCGTTAGAATAAACCATTATTATTAAAGAATTTTCATAGGATTACTATAATTTGAATATTTAATTTATGAGTGAGATTAAAGTCTTTATGTTTTACACAACTAATATTATTATCTGCAAATCATGTAATATGAATACTGAAAAGTTGCTGTACAATTTATTTGCAAAAATTATACACCTTATTAGACCAGTATTTAAACCTTGAAAAATAATTTTACTTTTCTTGAAATTAGAAATAACATTATTAATGCAAACTCCTGGAAATGTATTCCCTAAGAAGGGTTTAGCTAATTTCAAGGCTATATTTGGGAAGTTACGTAATTCAAGTTTTCTAAACGGTAATTTGTAGAAAAATCAGTCTGATAAAATCAATGTTTTAATCCAGCACATTTTGAACCGTTTAAACAGCGAGGAAACATCTATACCGAAGAAGAACAGGCTAAAGCACGACCTAAGAAGATTTGCTTTTGGAATTTTTCAGCGATATGAAAAAGCAAAAAGAATTTACAAACGGTTTTTAAATAATAATAAGATACGACTCGACGGATTACTCCCACTTTTCTGGCGGTGGTGTTCGAAGATCTCCTGTAACTGTTGCGCAAAGTAGCATGTCAACAAAACCTTCAACATCGGGTAGTGGTGGTAGACCTCCTGTGGCTTTTGGGGAAGGTAGCGTAGAAAAACCTAAAGACCGAGCCAGGGTATTTAAGAACTGACTTTCGCTGCTCGGATAAAATTAAAGGAAGAATGCGTCGAAATTGATATCAGATATAGAAGAAAGTCTGACGAGGGCATTAAAAACTCGAAAGGTGTGAAAGTCAAGTTCACCAATTATTCAGTCTTACAATGATGGCGAAGCTTTGACATATGTAGACGCAGACCTGATCAATAATTATCAATTAGTTTGGGTGCGAAAGAAACCGGGTGAACATATATACTCCTCTTATCAAAGAATATGCCAAGCTATTGGTATCCGACTACGGTAACACCAAGCGAAAAAAGTGCGCAAGTGACAATTCAGCCTCTTGCTGATCATACATGCATGCGCCTTTTTGACGTTCAAAATCCGCTGTAGAAACATTGAATCACAACCAGCTGCCCCTATGAGGAAAGTAGCAGACAGTCACTAGATAAATAAAAATCTGACTATCACAATCTCAGATTCTAATACATATTTAATATTCGCTGTTCCGCTTAAATTATTGCATGGCAACAAAGGAACAACCGTAGTCGTTTGTCAGTATAAAAAATGCTTGCTTTTGTAGGCCGATAAAATTTGATTTCGTTAAAAAAGCTAAAGAAGTTGCCGAAGAAGAAGTTAAGCAAGTGGAAAAGGAAATAATACTATTATCGCCAATAACTATTAATTTAAGCAAAGAACAATCATTTACCGTAAGCCATAAATGTTTTCTCACAATAACTGATGGCAAAACATGTAATACACTCATCGGAGCCTCAGGGCTTAGATGTTATATTTGCGAGGCCACTTCCAAAGAAATGAATTATTTGATGAAAGTTAGGAAAAATATGCTAATCAAAGAACGTTTTAAATAGATCCGTAGGCCGGTGGTATGATGCATCGTGTGGTTGGTTCTCGAATTATAAGAGTTCGGAAACTCTTGACGTTTCGTCCACAATACAATTGTAGCGGACATTTTCAAAAGAAAATCTTCTAAAGATTAAGTAATTATACCGTACGTTATTACTTTTATATTCGTGTGAGTGTGGTAGGGATGGTGTTGGGGGCCCTTGTTGACGTCACCGGGATGGTAGATAACGTAATCGTGCTAGCTCTTGACGTCAATCGGGTCGTTGCAGATAATATTTTGGCATTTTCTGACGTCACCGTATCATAGTCTGTTTTTTGCCTCTTAAGAGCAATAAACCAAGATTTAAGTAGATTGAATCCGTCGTCCCTGTTAAAATTATTTTTATATTTATAAATATTCACCACCTCTCTGTATAATCTCGGGTAATAATTCCTACAATTGGATAAAACTTGTGTTTGCTTAAATTATATCTCGTGATTAGGATTTTCCAAAGCTGATTTATCGGGTTGATTAAGGCGTAGATAACGTTTGTGTTCCTTTATCCTAGTGGTAATCGTTTGTCCCGTAGTCCCATTGTGGACTTACTCACATGAGCAAACTAAGCAATATACCTGTGGTTTTCTTGTATCTTTGGGTGGTCTAAGCAAATTCTGTATCTTGATGGTGGTAGTACAGATGGTTTCCACCTTGTGTTTATTGGGAATACCGGTTAGAAAAAATGCTTGATTTATGTATCTTACCGCTTATAATTAGACTTTAAATTATGGCAAGCACGCGGAGAGAAGGAAAAACAATTCAAACAAACACTTGGGCTTTTGGTTGATGTGCTAAAGCCGGTTGAAAGTGGGAAATAATTGAAACAGAGCTTGTTAATTTTTTGATAAAGAAGAGGAATTCGCTGAAATTGGATCGGAACTTGATCCATAGGTTTGGAATTGTGTGAAGGGCACTAATCAGTTAGTAACTGATAAACGTGACTGCTTTTGAAAAATACGTGGAAGAGACCGCTACTTTATATATCCATGTATATTTATGGTATTGCATGCCCATTTTGGTGCATAAGGTATTAATCCATAAAGCTGATATCATCCAAAGTGCATTTCTGCTAATCGGCCAAATAATAGAAGAGAGTCGGGAAGCTCGAAATAAACACCTAAAATCGTATAGAGCGCACCATTTAAGACAATCTTCAAAAAAAAGACTAATAAAGATATGTGCATGCGGCTTTTGGTGACATCAGACTCGGTCATAGGCTCTTTGCAAAAACCACCAAAAAGAAACTGCCACAAGATGTGATTAAATTCCTCCAATCTTTTGACGAGGCGATAGAAGAGGCTGAAAAAGAGGAGAAAGATAAATCCAACGACTAAATAGAAGAAATAATAAAACAAAAAATAATTTCTTTTGAGAAAACATATTTTTTTAACATAATAAGTGAAAATATACTTGGCATTGTTTATTTTACTTACATACGGCCCAAGAAACATAGAAATAGAGTACCATATTGCCTTTTTCAGCCAATTTTAAAAATAAATCCTCCAACAAACCTCACCGAGCCCAAAATTTAAAAATAGCCTCCAATTCGAAATCTGCGGTATAATCCCAAATTTTTATTTTCTTAAATGTAATGTTAAAGGCACTGAAAGTTTTGATCATGTATTTTGCAATCTGTTCCGTACTGTTGCGTGGCAAGGAAAATTTGGATGGAGATTAAAAAATGTTATCTTTACAGATGAGTTTTTTTTGGGTATGGTCTCTCCTACCAAAAACGTGGTCAGCGAAGAGTAACAGGATTCTTCAGCGCCTAGTAAAACACCCTCTTTTTAGTTACGGCTAATTTTAAAATTGAAAAAAATGTATACCACCTGTCAGAAAATGTTTTTGACAGAACAAGTTGAGTACTGTAGGAAAACAATCAGACTAAACGTAGCAACAAACTGTGCGATGCGTGAAAACAAAATAATAACGTCAGTATAATGGATTTGCCGGCAATGTCTTTAGATGTTAATCCCATTGAAAATGTGTGGTTGTATATGAAAATAAAACTCGGAGGAAAGCCAGTGTAAATTAGGCAGAAAACCTTGGCGAAGGTATGGAAAAAAGGGTGAAGCTATAATCAGTAATGAAGGTGATTGGTCGTGATATTAAGTAATTGCGCAATAGCCAATAATATATACTTAAATAAAAAAAAATAAATCTACTCACACAACAGCGGTTATTTTATTATCAAATAGACTGTACATACATAGGAGAGAAAAAGACAATTAAACAGCTGGATCTTCTAAAATATTAAGCAAAATAATAATCATGTTTATATAAACTTTTGCATTGTTAATCAAAAAACTTTTTTTACAAATTTTTCTAAGAACACCACCACTGCTATTATGGCCGCTATGAAACTATTACATTTATTAGCTTACAACTAAGTTTTAATTGTAACTTAAATCTGCAACGCTATAGAAACGTATCAGAGATTGGGGCACAATCTAGAATCATACGAGGTGTGGCAGAAAAGTAATGAGACTGGCAACACTGCAAGCGATATGGCATCGCTACGCTGTTGTCCTTGATAGAGCAAGTGTATAACTACCCTCCCATAGCTCAGTGTCAGTTTCAACTCGTTCCGTTAACTACGTGATTTTTGTGACTGCTATTAGTGAAGTTGTATTTTGGTTGTGCGTCACGCAAAATGGAACAGCGGAATTTGGAGCAACGTTGTGCCATTAAATTTTGTGTTAAGCTTGGAGTGTCACGTTTAAAAAGTTAAAACAGGCCTATGGGGAACTTGAAATTTTGACTGAACTTTTGCACATGCGAAAGGTCTGTGCCAAAATGGTGTCACTTGAACAGAAGGGCATCCGAAAAAACAAGTATCTTGATCTTCTTGACAGAATCGTTAATGAGCAAGATTTCTTTTTGTCATTTTGGGGCTTTAGAAAACATCCAAAAGAGTGTAACGGACATGCCGAAGACTATACCGGTTAAAGACTTCCAGCGCTGCTACCAACAGTGGGAACAACGTCTCGATCGGTGTGCAGCTCCCCAAGGGAACTACGTTGAAAGGGATAACATTGAAGTTTGAAAAAAATAAAAACTTTGGTGAATAAAAAATCAGTCTCATTACTTTTCTGCCACAAAACTGCTAATTTCTTCTCCTGAGTTACTCTCTACCCTGATGAATGACGCTTTTTATTAAAAAAGAAATTATTATTTCGTATACTACATTTAATTAAACTTATATTACTTGTATGTGGGCGTACTAGTAGTTCACACTTTATTACTTTATGCTATACTTAATATTGTCACATATTCTAAGAAATCATATTTATAATAACTAATAAAAGTTTACAATAAAAAAGTTCCGTTATCCTTAAAACGCTTATCATTTCCTTTATTTCCTTGAAGCTGGATTATATGGTGTTTACATAACGCAACACTTTTTGCTCCAATTTGAAAAGCTTAAACATCCGAATGTTTTCCGAAACAAGTTTTCCTAAAGCACCATCGCAGATACAAGCAAATAAAACACTGCCGAAAATCACCTTTAATGCCGCTTGTTAGATAAAAGCGAAATTTGCAAAAAGGCAAACAGGATTCATTTACATAAACGCCGGTTTATATGCTCGGAGGCAAATTCAATTCGAACAGCAACGATATCGAAGATCTTAGCACTCGCTCTTCCACGGTATCACATTCTCGTTATAAAAAACACCACGCCACTAAACCTTATTATAGAGCAAATGAGACTACACCGAATGCCTCTAGGCAGGTAAAAATTTTATTTCGCCCGAATTTTGCCGCCATTACTTTTCGCCTGCTCTTTATGTTTATTACGCTGCTTGAATATTTATTCGGGCATAAATTTTATAAAGTCTAGTGCATCTCTGTTCCCGCGTAACATAATTGTGCCAATAGGTGCTTTCGTTTGTTTTGGTACTATTTATGGCGTTTAAAAATGTAAAACATGCCTGTAGAACAGTTGCTAGCATAAATGTGGCAGCGCAAAAGGTTAACGGTTTTATGGATTTGTTGATCTAAAGATTATTTTAATATATAAAATTTGAAAAACAAATTTCTAGATATTTAAATGAATCATGTTATTTAAACAAATTCAAGGAATAATTTAAGTTGAGCAACTGTACATAGCAATACATTTGTAGTAAATTGTGATCAATAAAGTGGCAAGTTTAATTTAAAATAAAGCGTAACAATAATCAAGAGATAGAACAATGTAAAAGTATTTATTTATAATTGGTAAGATTTCTATATATTTTTTGTCGGAAGCAATGCAGTGGCCTTAATAGTATTGATTATTAGTAAAATGCTAAAAGTATTTGGCACCAATTAATAAAAGTGTATTAGTTATTTTTACTTACAAATTTATATTAATATATAAACACATTTTCATTGTTATTATACTTGTTTATTATACAGAACAACAGAATCTTAACTTTTTATTTTCATGCAATTTCTTTTTATTTTGTAATGTTAAAAAAATTACTTGTAGGACGTCACATTTTAAAAACAAATTAACTTAAAAAATGAATTAAGAATGGTCGTCGTCGTCACCTACTTCAAGGATTAGGCCTTGTGGCCTGTTCCGGTTGAATATTTCATCGTTTCCAGGGTCTTCTTACATCAAGGGTTGTACTGTATTGCTAATTTTAGGAGTCTTTCTCAGCTCATTTTGTCTATATGTTTCTTCCATCGTGTTATAGCTCGTTTCTAATGTGTTCGTTAGTAATTTGTCTAACCGGCTGCATCCTTCGACTCCTCTTAGGAACCTCATCTCTGCGGACTGGATTTTTCTATGTCCTTTGTTCTTATTGTCTATGTTTCATTGCCATATAGTAATATGGGGACCACCATTACTTTGTAAAATTTTATCTGTGTCTCCTTTCTTCTGATAGTACCGCACATTCTCTGAAATGTTGTATGAGATATCGGAACCTAGATATCTGAAATTTTGTATTTGTTCTAGACTGGTGTTGTTAATAATAACTTTATTTTATAAGTTTTTTTCTTGAAAAGTCATTATTTTTGTTTTAGTTGTCGATATTTGGTAGTTGTATACTTTTGGTATGTTGTTTAATCTGTAGATTGCTCGTTGCTCTTTTAAATTTGCGATTATAGTTTGGTCGTCTGCGAACAGTATTGTAGTGACATATGTATTTGTATTTATTTGGAATTTTTTTGGTGCTTCTTGTTTCCATGTCTTTATCATGTCAATATAAATATTAAACAGAATGGGTGTTAGGCCACATCCTTGACTTACACCTTGATTTGTGTATGTTAGACTTTTGCCCTTATAATTGTTTTCTATTGACATTTTAGTGTTGCAGTAAAACTTTTTATTGCTTTTATCAGGTGAAATAGAAACCTTTTTTTCTAAAATTGACCGTATTTTTGTTTTTGTGATCTTATCGAATGATTTAGTGAAGTCGACAAATGCTGTATTTTAAATTACATTCTTTACGTTTTTCTATGATCTGCTTTAAGGTGAGGACAGCATCTATACAGAATCGTCCTTTGCGAAAGCCATTCTGCTCTTCTTCTAGGATCACTTTGGCTATTGTTTGCGTTCTCGCTGTTATAATTTTTGAATATAACTTATATCCTGAATTTAGTAAACTAATGCTACTATAATTGTTGCAATCTGTTCTATCGCCTTTCTTGAAAAGTGATTTTATTTTAACTAAAGTCCATTATTAAGGAATTTTAGTTTGCTTTCAGCAAAATATCCAAAAATATTCAATCCCCACAGTCCTAGAATCTTCTTTACGCGGATGACATTATTCTGATCTCAAATACAACCAGCGAACTGCAGTCAACATTACACCGGTGGGTAAACACTTTAGAAAATGCGGGACTTAGAGTTATCTGATCAAAAACCAAGCACCTGGTATGCCGATTTAGCAACAACTTACAATCAGCCAATTACCTATCCCGACAGTAAACCAGTATCTAAGGTAATACAATTTACATACCTCGGATTAGTTATAACGGAAAATGCAGGTATAGAGACAGATGGAGCACATAGAGTTAAGGTTGGCTGGCAAAAGTGGCGATCTCTAACTGGCGTTATGTGTGACCCTCGTATGCCCGTTCGAACAAAGGGCAAGATTTACAAGATAGCCGTGAGATCAGAAATGATGTATGGGTCCGAATGCTGGTCTGTAAAGAAAACTAATGTACAAAAATTTTATACGGCGGAAATGAAAATACTTAGATGGTCCGGAGGAGTAACTAGGATAGACAAGATCAGAAATAAATACATCCGGGGCACTTTTAAAGTGGTACTTATACAAAGACAATTTGAAGGAAAGCAGATTAAGGTGGTACGGCCACGTCATGAGGCAAGATAAAGAGTACGTGGTGAAGAGAGTCCTACGCTTACCAGAGAATAAAAGACGCAGAGGCCACCTCCCAGCTTCCTGATGGGCCAGCTTGGCCTCACTAGTAAAAAAAGAAAATTTACCTTACCCGACGAACCCTAAACAAAATTTCTTGGTGAAGTAAAATTAGGAGTGTCGACCCTACTTAAAGTGGGATAGAGCAAAAAGATGAAGAAGAAGTTTGCTTTCAACACATATTAATGAAATGCAGTAATGTGAGTTTTAGAAATATGCCTCCGTATTTAAGAGGAGGTGGTACATCATTTGTGGTCAAAAATTTTTGTTTTGTTTTTGTGTATTATAGTCTATTTTATAATATCCCTTTACGTATTTTTGTAAAAATCATCTCTAAAAATCTTAAATGTGATTTAAATGTCATTATGACAGTTGAAGTAACGCCCCCTTTTTTGTTTTTATTTAAATTTCACGGTACTATGCTTTGTACGGAAATTCTAAGTGTGACAATAAACAATTGAACCAAGTGAACCATATAATTATTATTTAAATACTGGCAAATGTATTAAATAATTTTGTGTAGCGCAAAAAGGTTCTACTGATTTGACTATTGCTCTGGATGGTTCTTGGCAGAAGCGAGAAGTGTCAATGATATAGTTTCTGCAACAAGTATTGATACAGGAAAGGTCATAGATGTTGAACTCTTGAGTAAATACTGTCAAAAGTATGAGAATGTAAAAAATTATGAACAGAAATTAAAAAAACATAAAGACAGTAGTGTGTGCAAAAGTAATTACACCAAGATCAGCGGTGGAATGGAGACAGCTGGTGCAGTAGATCTGCAAGCTGATCTGACCAATAAAAATTTCCGAATACTAACCAGGAACAAAAGGAAAACACAGGGAGATAAAGATTATGATCTAGATGACCCGAAATATGGACCAGGGATGCACTAACATAGTATATATCTTCATCTCACTTTTTCCGCAAGTAAGTTTTTTTAAAGATTTAATCATTTAATTTTCTCAAGAACTATTTAAGTTGGATGAAATTTTAACCAGTTATCCTGTAGTAACTATAGAATATATTGACATTTTTTTAAGTTTTTAACTCAAAAATTTCTAAAATATTTAAATATATTTTTGTGTAAAATGAGTGTTTTTTTTTATTCACTTTAAGAAATTTTTTATGTGTTTGAAGCCTAAGATATGTCAATTTGTACAAAAATCATCTATCTATTTGTATACCAAATTTCAACACAATATAGTTGATAGCTTCATAGAAAAATCACCATAAAGATAGCAAATGTCACATTGCGGAGATAGAGTGTACCACCTCCCCTTAAGCAGTTCAGTATTAATTTTATCAGTTCCTGTGGATTTTCTAATTCTTAATGTCTCTATTGCATTTTCTAAATCTTGTATAGTAATACTGTCTACGGTTAAACTCATCTCTTGTAAATGTATACCTTTGTTATTATTAGCTTTGTCTTCTTTTTGTACCGAATTGTACAGTTCCTTGTAATGTTGTTTCCACTCTTCAGTTTCTATAATATTTAACGTTGCAGTATCTTTTTCTTTTTTTGTTGGGGTGCTTCATAATTTTATATGCGGATTCTTGTCATCCGTATATACCTTTTTCTATACATGTTATATAACTATCCTAACTATTACGATAGACTTCTTTTATAGCTTAAAAGCTCGATAAATTGTGTTCTTTTTTGGTCAGGAATATGCTGTTTTCTTGTTGCCTAGTATTTAATAATAGCAGTTGCTTCTTCAATTTCCCTTTCCCCTTATGCTTCTGTTAAATCAACTGAATATCTTGGATTGGGAAGGGCACCGACCGAGTAACAGAAGACAAACTTAAATACAAATTTGCTTCTTGTTTTGGTCTGAAAAGCCGAAAATTTGGATGCGGGAAAAGTATGTAACAATCCATGGTATGGTCCGTTTGTTCTTTTCATATCATAGGAACTTAAACGGCGTAGCTGTATTTTTCCATCTTAGGATAACGATAGAACATGACAGCAATTCTTGTGTCATACCTTGCCGAATTTTTGTGCCACGTCTAAGAAAATTGCAAAACAGTACCTTTTTAGTTGGAGATCATAGTTAACTTAAGGGACAATTCTATGGACCACATCTTTTACTAAATCCAAATTGGTGGTCAAGCATAAGATTCTTCTATTCTAGTGTTTTTTAGAAGGGGTTTTTCAAAAACCTTAGCTATAACTGAAAGGAAGCTAATAGGTTTATATGGTGTCATTTTCTCTGAACTCTTCCGGGTTTTGGAATTGGGATAATTTGCGCTCTTTTTAGTTGTTGAGAAGGAGCTTAACCTTGGATGGCGTTGAATATGTAGGTAATTATTTTTACTCCTTTTTACTGAAGTTTCTTTAGGAATTTGGGTGTTATCAAGTCATATTCTGGAGCTTTATTTAATGTGAAGCTTTTTATATTCCGTTCTGTTTCAGAAACTTTGATAGGTTTAATAATCTCTAATTGTGTATGGTTTTGTATAATAAATTCTTGGATTCTTTGGATAGCAAGTAGGGGGGAAAGTTGGAATATTTGTTTTAGGTGATTAGCAAAGCCATCTGCCTTCTTTTTAGGACTGTTAGCTCAGTTTTTATTTGGTAGTCTGATAGGTGGAATTGCTGATTGCGGTCGTTTCAGTTTTTTTTTGTTGCTTTCCGTAATGAGCGTCTTCTAAAACTGTGAGGTTCGATAAGTATTTTAGAATGCCTTATTTCTCATTTTGCGAAAACTTTTTGTCTTATCTTGAGAATATCTGAAAATTTGTCATATTTTCTTAATTTAGCTTTTCTCATCTATTTTCTGTTTCATAATTAAAGGACATCCTTCTAAGTTTTCTTGTTGTTTATTATTCGATGCTCCACCGCCTTGCAAATGTCGGTTTTACTGGGAGATTTAGTTAAATCTTATCGTTGATTAGTTTCCGAAAAGTATACCAGTTTTTGTTCGATAAATGCGTTGGTATTTCTGGTATTCGTTGATATTATACAGGAACATTTTATTGATAAATGTTATAGTTGTGCAGTTGTTACGTGCTGATCTTGAACTATTTGTCGGTTCATTGTGAACTGAGTACGGTAATTTGGCACTCCGTATATGGTGGTCTACTTCATTTATGTTCAGATTTTCACTATGTGTTGATAATACATAAATAGAGGCGGGGGGCTGCAGGCTAGGTGACCTAGGCCATATTAACGGCATGCGTGTGTCGCAAGTCTCTTGTTCAGGGAAATTGTTTATGGTTTTCTTGACACGGGCGTTACGCATTGACATATTTTTATGCTTATCACATAGAACGCAAACTGATAACGCGACACGTCCGTTTTGTGTGAATATACGAACCGAACTTCGCACTTTTAAAGATAGACGCACTAACATCCACGATGAGGCAAGAAGCAGCCGCCCATCTGTCATGGGTCCGTCGGTTCACAATATCTGAACTTATTAGGACTGTTTTGTATAAGGCAGTGACAAACAATTTGGGATACCGCAAGTTATGTGTTCATTGGGTACTAAAACTCCTCTTTGAGGAGCACAAATATACCGATTGAGTTCTGCTTTGGATTTCTTCTTTCGTTACATGAAGGGAGCAGAACAATTTCTAAACATAATCGTGACCGGCGATGAGACTTGGACGTTATACAAGATGTTACAGAGTGACTTTATTCCCAGGCGGGAGTGTTTTTTTGTAGAAAAAATTTCAAACCTTGTAAAAATCTTATGATAGGTACCTCAATTTGCATGGCGATTATGTCGAATAGTAATGTACTTTTATAGGTTTCTAATGTGTATAATAAGACTTTAATATGTGATTGTCATTGATAATCAAACAGAAATTTATTTCAGAATTACCCGTGTATATGTTATAGAAACAACAGAACTTGGCATAAAAAACAGTGCTGCAAACCTTTCTTCCCATCCTTTGATTAACCAAGTTAAATATTAAGCGTGTTTAGAAGGGTAATTTACAATTTAAATTTGTCTTTAAATTTATATCTCCAGTTTAAAAATGACAAAAGCAAAAAATATTGGTATACTTAGATGAAAAGACGAGACAATAGAATTTTAAATTTAAAACCAACTAAATATTAAAACAGTTTTCTAGTCGCTTTAGATGTTTGATTTTCTTTTAGATTTAAAGTAATAGATATAATTCAGTAAAATAAAACAGTAACGTATTTTGGATTGGTGTATAAGAAGCATAGTTGTAGAAGGGCATGAATGGTGGCGACAGTCTGCAGCTCGTAAGGACCAGTTATATGTTTGCTGTACTTGGCAGTTACTGTGCTGTATCTAAGTTGTTGCTAGGTTAATAATTAACGTGCCTTGCTATTTCAAACAACACATTACGTACTGTATAAATTTAAATAGCCTATTTTTATTGTCCGCATAAACTGGAAAACTACTTTGATAAAGCGGGACCAAAAATAATTTGTTTTCATGTAAAAAAATGACTGGTTTTGACACTTAATATGAAGCCATTGAGGTTTTCATATAATTAAGTATGCTCAATCTCACTAAGTTTCTTACATTCGTTATAAAAAAATGGAATATAAAGGACATACAATTAATTATCATTTAGTAAAAATGTGTTTGCAGTTTAAATAGAACAAGATAAAAATTTGTTTATATAACAAAAAAATTGTGCGTAATATTTGGTCAAATTAAAACATTTAACTGACATACTTAAGTAGTAATTTATAAAGCACCTGTAATAAAATAAAACTGAGTTGTAAGCCGCAGCTTACGTGTAACGGCAGATGTTTTTAAAGTTTTGGCTCTTTCCATTTAATCAGTAAAGTGCAAACAACGATTTCTTTGCTCGTAGATTTACGGTTACTACAAAACTTTATCCCTTTTTTATGTTAAAATTATTCTATTAAGCTTATTTTTTAAATTAATAACACATTACATCAGACTTGTATTAATATTTTTCAATAATTAATTGTAAAATATCAATGTAAAATAACTACACATTTATAAATCTAAAAATCTAAGCTTAAAAGTAAAGCGCTTTTTGAGGAAAGGTCTGAATGCATAATAAATTGCTGTATCTCCTGTCTGTGAAACTTTGGAAAAGAATTAAAAGCGGTTTAACCTTTCCTTAGAACTCATGACAGTCGTGTTCTTGTGAGACGCAAATCTTTAAAAATTTGTTTTTACAATGCTTTAGCAATTTAAAAGTTAGGTAGATTAGAAAATGCTTATAATCCATTTATATTATATTTATTATTATTAAAGAGGAATATTTAATTTTTTATAATAAAATTTTACTTTGAATTATGTTTTCAGACGCAAACATATTGTTATACTAGGTGTGGTAGAAAAGTAATGAAACTGATTTTTTATTTACATTTTTATGTTTTTCAAATATCAATGTTATCCTCTTCAAAATAGTTTCGTTGGGCAGCTACACACCGATCGAGACGTTGTTCCCACTGTTGGTAGCAGCGCTGGAAGTCTTCAACCGGTATGGTCTTCAGCATGTCCGTTACACTCTTTTAGATGTTTTCTAAAGTCCCAAAATGACGTCCTTTGAGGACGTTTTGCAGTTTAGGAAAAAGAAATAAGTCACAGGGACTGAGATCAGGTGAATAGAGGGGTGGGGGGTGGTAAACCACAGGAATGCCTTTTGAGGTAAATAATTCTGTTATGAAGAGGGCAGTGTGACATGAGGCTTTGTCTTGATGGAGCATCCATTTGTCTGCAATGTCTGGTCTCGTGCGAATGACTCTTTTTCTGGGCCTTTCAAGGACGTCTTTATAAAAAAAGTTTCCGCTGTTCCATTTTGCGTGACGCACAACCAAAATACAACTTCGCTAATAGCAGTCACAAAAATCACTTACTTAACGGAACGAGTTTAAACTCGTACTGAGCTATGGGAGGGTATTTATACACGTGCTCTATCAAGGACAACAGCGTAAAGTTGCCAGATCGCTTGCAGTGTTGCCAGTCTCGTTACTTTTCTGCCACACCTCGTATTATGTGTAAATATGAATATAAATCACAAAAAATATTTTTATTAATTTAAATACTTAGCTTGTTCAAATCTTAGTCTTCGCATAATGAATGTGAACTGACATTTGAAAAGTTGTTAATTTGACAGGGAGAAACTGAAGAGTATCTCTACTAACTGATGACGTGGGCTTTATTGATTTAGTAGGGAATGTTAAAAGTTACAACAGAGCATACCACATTGCATAAAACGATGATGCTACTGCTTAATAATCCATTGTCACTAAACGAGCTAACTGCTGGAAATTTATATGAATCATGATATCTGTTGTTAAAAAAAGTTTAGTAGTACTAAAAACAGAAGTAAAAGAAATACTTAAAAAATAGACACATATTAATATAAGGAACGTGCATGTGACAATAGCTGCCACAAATATATTGTAATAATTAGTACAATGTAGTTTGTTGTCCAGAAAATATATAAAATTTATTATTTATATTTCAATAGTAAGTCTGTATGCTTCATATAGTGATAAATATTTTTCTGTATTTGGTGAAGCAGAATTAAAATTTATTTTTAATTTACAATGATTTAATTTGCTTAACTTGCGACTTTTTTGCAGAATCATTTGCTTTTTCTATCAAACTATACAAATAATAAATGAAAAACAAGTAGTCCTTTAATAGCAATTAAAACAATAAGTTTATTAGTAGTTATATTTTAATACCTCCACTTTGCACCACTTTCAAAAAACATCATTTACACAAGGTATATTTGAATAGTAATGAGTCTAGAAGGAGCAATATTAATTGGACAAAGAAAATTTTGGTTCAGTGGCACATAGATAAGTTGTTTGCTATTTAGCTTTAACAGCTATAGATAATTTCTTTTTTATTTAACAACACTTAATTAGTGCCTTTTACAAAATATACTGTAATCTCCGTCTAGGAGATCTAATTATTAGGTTTCCTTGTCGGATAAAGGAGCCTGAAAAAAAGCAGAAAGGTTTTGGCATCAGACCAGCTACTCAAACATAAAAACATCCTAGCTAATTGCTTCCAATATGTCTGTGAATTGTAAAATGATATCGCCCCAGGCAAATAGGATAAACAGCTCGGAATTTCATACTGACAAGCTAGTCACATTCAAAGATTCTGGGGGAGAGGCAAAAATTCACATATAAAAACAAATATATCATACAACCCAAAATCAACAAACAGAGGATATAGTGACAAAAAAACTATAGATACAGGAATTTTAATTATACAAGATATAGGCATCAAACAGAAAGAAGTTAAACACAAAAATCCTCAGCGAGACCAAAAAATTGAAGAACATAAGCACCAATACGTCAAAAGTACATTGTCCGTACTACTACGAAGAAAATGAAAGAAATATAACACTATATTTGAACAATACAACAAACATGTTATTAACGTTAAAGATAACCAACAACCATTAAAGAAATATATGAAAAGAATGATAATGCTGGAAACGAGACAAAGTTTTCTGTCTTTGAGTGACATATATTACAAAAGATATACCAAACTATAAAAAATAATCATAATAGCAGAATTAAATAGCAAAGTAAGGAGAAAGGATAAGAACGTGAAATGTTTTGAAGAAAAGGCAATCAATATTAAAGGAAAACGCCTTATTAATATTGCATAGAACACAAATGTATGGTTGTGAACACATTATTTCAACTTAAATATATTCATGAGTAAACATAATAGACGTACTAAAGAATCTACAATCTATCACAGACCTAGTAATAATGAAAACAGCAGAGAAAGTACAAATACAGGACGTAAGAGTCATTCAGTAATCAGAATATACAAACAATAATCATTTAGTAGTAGGAGATACTTAAAAACCGACCTATTAAAACAATATATAATAATAACGCTAAACCAAAATAGAATGCAAAACAAAATAGCTATATATAAAGAAAGTTCATTAAAAAAATGCATAAAAATATAAAGAAAATTTTATTTGTAGTAACGACTGAGGCTCTTAGTACAGAAGCTAAGAAAGCTAAATATATACAAGAGTTCTCGAAAGATTTAAGGAATAAAAAAATATGTATGGACGTTAGAAGGCGTACCAGAATTTAGATAACCATAGTGCAACTCAATAATTTAATAAAAGTAAAAATTAAAAAAAAGTAAGTGAATTAAAATAGACTATGCATATATATTAAAAACGCTATTAGATACAATAGCTCAACAATAACCTAAAGAACAATTAGAAAAGAAATGAGATACAATACAAGCAGCCACGAAACTGTATAAGTCATACTACCAAAACAATGGATAGCTCATTATGCTAATCTCCTACAAGAGCACAGAAAATTATATGCAAAACAAAAAAGGAATAGTAGAAAATATAAACACAGAAGAAGACATTTAGAAAGCATTTCAAAAAGATGCCAGAGCACCAGGACTATGAAACTTAAGGATAGAACTATTCAAATGTGCTGGAAATAAAATTACAAAAAATATATAGAAGACTTATAAGATCAATTTGTAAAAAAAAGCGAGAAACCATGTTCTAGATATAGGGAAACCAGCTTTATCCTTACTATGACGAGACTATTTTCTAGTGTAATAGAAGATATAACAGAAAAAGAGGACGTTAAATGAAGTGAAAAACCAAGTGATTTTAAAAGAGAAAAATCGTGTTTAGGCAATGTACATTAGGCAGCAAATAGGAAAATTGTAATAGATAAATAAATACACATATAAGGTTTGAAGATCTTGAAACACATATGATAACGCACACAGTAAAATTATAAAAAGCTTAGTGAAAAGTAGACATAGATAATTCAAAAGATGTACTACAAGATGGAAGCGCATATAAAAAAATAGGAAATAAAATAACTTTAATTAAAAAATAAACCTGCAAAGCTTGCAACGCATTACGAAGTGGCGAAGCAGTCTCCCAAATTTGAAAACCCTCTAGTTAGGTCACTAACGCTGACCTTCGACCAATCAGTTTCAAAATCACTAGCAAACAAGCCTTTTGGTCACCGTTCTCGAGTTTTTGCTCGGACGGACGGACGGACGGACGGACGGAGGGACAGACGAACAACATGAGGTTAGTAAGTGACACCGTTTCACTTCGCCACTTAATAAAAACAAAAGTGTAGTTTATCGACAATAATATTTAATATATATGTTGAATAAGACTGGTCATGTGATGTATAATATTCTCAGAATATGAATTAAAATAGATAACTCAATCTAACACTCTTTATTATTTGTAGATGATTAGATAGCGTTTATGCATGTTAAACATATGTAGTATATGCCAAAAATTGAATAAACAATTTGAGAAGTGGGGTTTAAAACTTAATTCTCAAAAAGCGCAATATATGTATATAAGCAGAAAATAAAACCTGAACTTACTTTTAAGTTTAGCAGGTATATGCAAGAGAGGCACCAATAAAAGAATTATCATGTAAAATAAAGCAGTAATAGTATGTAATGAAAGATTATATATCAGTTAAGACATCAAAAAGAAAATGTTCTGTAGTCTATTTTACGGAAGAGACGCGCGAAAACTTGTGAGGAATTGAATAAATAAAATTAGCGCAGTAAATTAGATCTTATTAGAAGGTGCCTACAAGTTACAACCAGGGACAAACTGAAAACCGAAGACGTTTGGAGAAGAATAAATGTTACCTGCTCAATTACGGAAACGTTCAAAAATAGACTCTTCATTGGTATGGACATGTGAAACAGATATCATTTAAGAAATATGCAAAGAAGTGCATGCAGCGGCCTTCAGAAGAGAAAAAAGAGACAGAAAGAGAAAATAGGTTTACAAGAAGCAGATTGGGAGGACAGGGTGTTGGAAAACGACAAACCTAACGCAGTAAAAACTGAAAGAGAAAATAGAGGTAAAATAAAAGAAAGTATACAATAATCAGAAACAAATATAACAGCTATATCACGGAAAAATTTTAGGGTGGCATATAAAAGCAAAACTTCCTAGAAAAATTATGTTAACTGTGGGATAATAAACTAGCTGTCATTCATATTCATTACTGCAGCCTCTAAAATAGTTATAACAAACTCTTGCTGCAGATAAATTTAAATTTTTATTTACTCACGACATTTGTCTCATTTTCAAAAGAATATCTGTGAATAAATAATAAATATAAAAATAAAACTAAACTCTTCTACACTTTCTTTTTCTTTTATTTCGTAAAAATGATCTTGTCATACATACATAGATACACATGACTGCTATTTTCCTTATTATTTTCTTCTTTTAAGTTTCTAAAGAAACCGCAGAAGAAATACAAAAACAAAGCAAACCTAAAATAGTCTGCAAAATACTGTGGATAATATATAAAATAGTAAAAACACCTGTATAATCTTGCAAGGTAGATTAAGTACCAAAAAGTTAGCAGCGCCATAATAACTAATTTTGTAAGATCGAAATGAAAATTAGTAATTATTAATTCAAATATAATTACTTATAAAATCATCACAGCTTACATTGGTTGTAATTTCCAAAAATGTATGTTTTTACAATCCCAGAATGAACTGAAAACCTAAATTTAAAAGTTTTGTTGCTAACAATTAATAAGTGAGGGAAACCGAAAAATAGTAGTCATATGAACACAGCTTTCTATTTCGTTTACAAATAAATAAAATAAAGTACTAAAAGTTTTTTAGTTAATAACCTAGAATATCAAAAAGCGCATAATGAAAAATTTAGTATACCACGTGTTATTAATTTATTTTTGATCATATGGCAATGAACGGTCTAAGAAATGGTTTAAAAGTTCTGTTTCATAGTTTTTCTTAGCAAAAACACTACTGGTTTTCAGTTTCGATTTCTTCAGTTTTCAATTACATTTTCGATCACATAAATAAACAGTGCAACAAATTCTTTGATAAGAAAGTGAATGCGACAGTATAGTGACGTATAACCTTGGTCAAAAAGGTAAACATAAAAGACTAAAAAGAAGACTCCCACAGGACATATCAATAAATACATAACATTCATAAACAAGCAATATATGTATTAAATCAAATAAATGTACAATGTAATATATGAGGAATGTAACCCTCACAATGTTAGTATAAGTTAAGAATTAAGACTCTCAACCGCATCATGTATAGCAAAATCAATGCTGAGCTGATTAAACTATAATAAAAAAGTGATACTTACATAAGACATTTTAAAGAAATTTGCTTAAAAATATTTCAGATTAGTATTTTAAAAACGACGAATGAGTCATCATTCTGTTAAATTTAGCAAACTCTTTTAGTAAGTAGCAAATTCAAGCCATTTTAATTATACCCTTATTAAATAATCACGTACAGTGCCAGAAAGGCTAAGTACAAATTCTCAGTAGTTACGCAACTGTCTTACACACCGACTACTTTAATGGCCTTAATAGTTTCAATAGTGTTTTAATCAACAAAAGTTTGATAGAAAGTCGTATGTTCCCTGCTGTTATTATATTTCCTAATTATTTTCTTAGTTTTGCATAGCATATTATAAAATTAATTAATAAGAGCTTGCGCATGTGTTCACATCACAGTTAATACAATTGTAATGCAGTTTTTTAGTGTTTTTAAAATCAAGATGATGTAAACTTGTAGAACTATCTAGATGTGTAGAAAAATCGAACAATATGTTTATTTGTAAATAAAAATTTGGTTTAGTTTGAGCTGAAACTCGATAATAAGGGAAATCTTGTATTTTCTTGTGATAGTTTATTCCTTATACAGATTTATGTTTTTAAAGATTAAGAGTATGTGAAATCTTTGATGTACTGAAATACAATTCTGTGCTAAATTGTAGAACGGTGTGTAAACGAAAAGTTTTAATGCTGGTCGACAACGGCTTGGATAACGGCAGAATATCGAGTTTCGCAAACCACAAACTCCACAATCACCAATGTAGTGGCAATCAACAACAAACATTTGCAGTGCGTCATCACCTATACGTTGTGCCCACAGTTAAATGAGCACCAATGGGACATTGGAAACTGTAAGAAATACAGATTCAATTAAGCTAGTCGTTTTTCAGTAATCGACGTTAATTTTAAATCTGCTCTTGGATTGATTTGGCCTTTTCCCAATTCTTATAAAAAAAACAAATCTTTGTTAATTTTGTTTTTAATTTGAGACCTGCACATTTTTCATGTTATTTCAGTTCTTATTTGTATCTTTAGATTTTAAGTTTGGTAAAACAGCTTTTCTGTCTATTATGATAATTGTATAAAATTTTTGCTTATTGGAGAGCATAAAAAATATTTTCCAACAACATCTACACGTATATGTTACATAAAAATTATATGTAGAAATTTAAGAAGAAAAAAATTAAAATATTTTTGTTA
Source organism: Sinelater perroti (assembly GCA_036346155.1). Classification (NCBI taxonomy): domain Eukaryota; kingdom Metazoa; phylum Arthropoda; class Insecta; order Coleoptera; family Elateridae; genus Sinelater; species Sinelater perroti. The sequence continues at coordinate 43,948,442 of JARFIY010000001.1, forward strand.
AAATCTAACACATTGGGAAATATTAATAGAATAATTTAATTTTTACGTATAAGGCTCAAGTATTGCGAAATATTTGTAGAAGTATTGTCCAAAGCTTTATTTGCACTAGTTTCAACAAACAATCTAATACGGCTGCAACTGCAAAGGTGCTTAACTTAAAAGCTTAAGTAATAAAATTTTCCTCAAAATGTTCAAATTGTTCTAACTACAGATTACTCAGTTATTAATCAAACTAATAAGTTTTTGTTTTTTCAAGATACCCTCAGATTGATAAAAGTGACTTAAAGCAGATTTGAAATCACCCTTTGTTAAAAATTATTACTAATTTTACCAAAGCTATGTTTTTAGCGCTTATAAGAATTCAATGGCGAGCATGTATACATATTGTATACATGTATACATATTGTATAGAGCGGCACAAATTTCAATTGCGTATCTTTACATTATATATGAAGTGCCTTTATTTTTACATAAAAAAATTGAGAATTATAACCCACCAAAGACTGCACATAACATTTAACTTGGAAAGGAGTTACAACTTATCACAAAATAAAGGGTATATTACGGTTCTAACGCTAACTTAAGCTACAAAAATGTCAGATTTTATTACTCGTAACACACTTGTCAACATCTTGACAATAAATCGATTATTGACATTTTTTATGGGGTGGTTGGTTATCCCAGAATGATTAATAATCATATCGTTACTAAGAAATAAAACAACATGAAAATGTTAACAAATTTTATTAAACAGGCAAAGGCAAAGATAGAAATAAACTAAAACTCACAAAAGTTGGCATGTGAAATATTAAAACGCTATTATTGTGTGAGAGGGTTAAGAAAATACATGAAAAAGTAAAAAGTAATATACGATTGTGTAATAAGGTGGCTACAAGAAACAGATGTGTGGAATGTAACAGATAATAAAAATTTTAGAGTAAAAATTATAACGAGAAAAGATATAGGTAAAGAGTTAAATGATATGTCCTATACAATGAAAAAATATATTGGTAAACATAGCTATAACCCCGAAACACACAGACATTATATGTGTACATATACTAACTACACGACGAGAAAACACGACAGGAAACAGAAAATCTGTACGAAAAAACAGAAGAAATAATTAAATATGTCTGAAGAAATGAGAATTGAATAGCTGTAGGAGACCGGAATGTAGTAATAGAAGGAGAAATAATATGGACAGTTTTGTATGTAACATGGTCCAGTAACAGCAAATAGCTAACTTGATTACAGTGTACAAATGATGTACATATAGAAGGCACTAGGGTAGACAAGAAAATATCAGATAATAAAAAATCTTTTCAAGAATTAAGTGATAAGGTGCAGAAGCTACCCAAGAGCATATGCAAACAGTGATTACAATTTAGTAACTCAGTTGCCATCTGACTTTCGTAGAGTAAACAGGCTCGCTGCTCCGTTATCTTCAAAAGTGTTGTGTGCCACATGTTGACAAATTCAATTGCTTGAATCGCTATCTGAATTAAATACACCACAACATCCTGCCAACTGTACGTACACATTATTTTTATTGTGCATGTAATTACATAAAGCAATGTTTCCAACTGGAAACAACTACGGCTCAAGACCGCCTGAATCCGGGCATCCGGCAATAAATACTCAAACTGCCCCAGAAAATTACGGTTTTACATTTCCCTACTAACGCAAGTACCCAATGTCAGTCACAACTAAATCAATATGCCAATCAACCAATTCATTAAATTCCAAACTCATCTCAAAATCAAACAATAATACCCCTCCCTCTTACGTACCCAATCCTCACGCAACCCAATATCTACCAGCAATGCAAATAACCCCTAATCAAAACACACATATGTGCGTAGATAAAACAACATATGAGAAAAATGACTCATCACACACAAACGACGATGACACTCATGAAAACTCTCCACAAGCTAAACACAAATGGCAATCAGTCAAAATAGGTATAAGTCACCTATAAACAACACACCAAATTAACCAAACAACCACTACCAATCGATATGAAGTTCTGTCACAAACAACAAAGAACAACGACAATTCCACTCAAACTCTCGACAATCAGCAAACAAAAACTCTCAAACCTCCGCCAATTTTTATTCATGGAGTGAATGACTACAAAAAAATGACCGATAGCATCAGTACTGTAATAGCTACAGAACAATACAAGCAACAGCGTTAGCACCAGAATCCCAGACTCGTATAGAAAACTTACGGCATACCTTAGCGAAGAGAACATTGTACATCATACATATCAGCTCAAAGAAGAAAGGGCATACAGAGTAGCCATTCGCAATCTCCATCACACTGTTTCAATCCAACTCACTAAAGATGAGCTAGCCGAATACGGTCACAAAGTACGTAGTATTATAAATATCGGTCACAGATTAATTAAAATGCCACTGCCGCTGGAGACAGGCAAATACCATCGTGTGGGTTGTATAGTACAACAAAGAACGTCAACCGATAAGGCTCAAATCGTCCAAACGCTCGCGTAAGCAATCGCTACCGATATCAACCAATTATTGCCAAACTCCACCTGAATCGCTTTCGGCGATGGTTCCACTGGATGCTGTCATGCTATCAAAAACACACGATGCGCTGCATCAGTACTGCGTTGATAGTACAGAACAACTACTATGCAATTTCAGGGTTAGACTACGACCGAACACGCTGCTAAAATTGCCCAGATTCGCGCGACTCATATGAACTTTGCGGCAATTTTCATTCGACAGCACTTTCATATCATCCGCCGATATGCAGACTTGTCGGCTGAGAAAAGCCATATGCCGTTTTGATCCAATGGCATAAAGATGAGCAGCGACATCACAGCCGCCAGCATACCGCCGCGATATAAAGCGGTTCACAGGTAACTAAATTGCCACGCCGCTGTTCATGGTCGACCTAGCGCCTAATAACAATAACAAGAAGATCTTTGACATCCAATACCTAGGTAATCTAAAAGTACGGATCGAATCACCCAAGAACAAAAATGTTATACACTCTCCAACTTTCTTGCAGAATTTAAAGCAATGTTCGCACAGCTAATCAGCCAAAACAGCATGGTTCTCAATATGCTTTCAAGGGAAATCAATAAAATAGCATAATAATGGTAAACTCGCCTGAAATAATAACCCATGCAACCACAAGAACAGCAATTAAAATACCAAACTTTATCATTTACTACGCTAATCACCCAGATGGTACATCTCATGCTGGATCGGCCGTGTTAATTAAAACACAATCGTCCATTACGAACTGGAACACTATCAATCAGACAAAATTCAAAGCGCAAAAATACAAGTTAACACTCTCTCTTACCCACTAGTAATTGCCGCTATCTGTAGTCCACCCAGGCATAATATCTCTTTTGAAGACTACGAGGACTTTCTTTAATCCTTAAGCTCAAAATTCATTGTTATGGGAGACTGAAACTCCCAACATACAGCTTGGGGTTCAAGAATTATTACTCCAAAAGGACGCAACTTACTTAAAGTAGTACAACGGCATAACTATGGTTAACTATCAATAGGCGAGCCAACGTACTGACCTAGCGACCCACACAAACTCTCAGGCCTCCTTGATCATGCAGTTGTTAACAGCATAGCAAGTACTTACACTAAAACAGAATCCGATCTATCTTCTGACCACACCCCCGTCATTTTAACCCTAAGTTCCACGGTTATCAGAAAAGAACCTCCACCAAAGCTTTGCACCAAACATACCGATTGGCCTTTCTTTCAAAGTTACATCGACCAAGAACTTCAACCCGACATCGGTATACAAACTGAACAAGAACTTGATGCAGCAGTCCAATACCTAATTACAGTAATACAAGACGCTGCCTGGCAAGCTACACCCAATCTAGCTTCTCTCGAGATGAAATAAACAACATCCCTCTTTATATCCGAGATTTCATCGCCCATAAATAAAGACAAGGAAGAAATGGATGAGAACAAAAGACAGACAGGATAGAACTTTCTATAAAAGACTCACCCACCCACCAACTTCACAAGGCGATAGCAGAAGCTTGCAATGAAACCTTCAGACAATACATCTCAAAACTAACACCTAATGACAATTCCATGTGGAAATCAACTAAAAAGTTCAAACAACCGATTGTAGCAATACCCCTTACAAGAAAGCAATATTGTACTTGGGCTAGATCTGACGAAGACAAAGCAAACGTATTTGCTGAATACCTCGACACCGTTTTCCAGACACCACAACGACAAGACAATTCAGATGATAATGAAATTGACTCCTTCCTTGACGCCCCGTGCCAGTTATCATTACCACCCAAATCTTTTTCACCGGCGGAAGTTCTACAAGAACTTAAACTAACAAATTCAAGAAAACCTCCTGTATATGATCTTATAGTAGGCAAGTTCTTAAAAATTTTCCTAGAAGAGCCATACGACTACTCACTACAATTTATAACAATATCTTATGACTCTGCTATGCCCCTACTACATGGAAAATTACAGTTAACACCGACAAATCCCCGCATGTAACATGTAACACTCGACGTATTGCATGCCCACAAGCCAGAATGAACAACGTCCTTATCCCAATAAAAACAGAAATAAAATACCCGGGGATGCATTTAGATCAAAAACTCACATGGAGCACCCACATAAAACCTAAGAGAAAGCAACTAGACTTAAAACTTAAGCAAATGATGTGGCTACTTAGTACCCGATCACAGCTCTCTTTATCTAACAAACTTCTAATCTACAAAATCATACTGAAGCCTATATGGACCTATGGGATCAAATTATGGGAATGTGCCAAGCTGTCACACACAAACCACTCAACCACCCGCTACAATACGTCTTAAGCGCCACTGGCCACTTGATTTACAACTGCATCCTAACCTGCACTAGCGCATCCCCGGGAGCCTAGCGATGGCTACAGCTTCCCTCATAACATCACCCAACAGAACATTTACTTAATACTCAATACTGACTATGAGTAGATTGCAAATCTGCATATTACTTAATAAAAAAAAAATTTAGTAATTACGGCGGATAATCTAAAATTTAAAAACTTAAAAAGAGACGTAAGTACAAATCAAGAGCTACAAAAACTAAGTAAAGACAACGCAGAAATGTGAAAGAGAATATATAAAAAAAAAAAAGAGAAGTGCGTGGGAAAAAGATACAAAAATATAAAATCCAATATTGCGAAAGGAAGATATGATATTGCTTACAAAAATATAAAACCAATTTACATAGAACCTAAAACAAGTCAACGGTCAATATAAAAGAGAAGAATCAAATAATTATCGGAAAAATGATATAGAAAAGTTACAGAATGCCGAAAATGAAGACTAGTTTTATGGCCATGACAAAATAAATGATAACGAGTAAGATACGAACAACTAAAAAACTGCCAGTATCCAACTACATATTAGCGAAAATAATTAAAAATCCTAGAAGTAAACCATACTCTACTATATAAACTAATCTTAATGTATACAATCGAAACTGTACCAAAAGACTTCAATAATAACTTAATCATACTAATTCTAAAGAAGGATAGAAGTGAGAAATATTAAGACTATAAGATAATATCACATACAGGAAAATACTTAACAGAATCGTACATAGAAAATAAAAATAATATAAGAATACCTTACAAACGATCAATTTGGAAAAGACTCGGGCATTCCTAAAGCCGCACTACGGTTATTTAAAAAGATTAAACAAAGGGAAAAAAGACTCATATGGTATTTATAGATATAAAAATCTGGTGTGAACATCACACGTCTTTCCTTATCCTATTATATATTATTATGTATTATACCGGCCCTGCGCTGCTCTCGTCCCGGAACTTGTTATTTTAAAAAAGGACGAGGCGTGAGTACAACACTCGAAAGCTATTAAAATAAACAGTACAAGACAATATTTGACTATTACTTAAAATTTTGCTACATCACTGAAGGTAACCGTGCGAGCTCGGTCGCACGACCTTCCCCATTATCGCCTGCGTGCTCCCTCCTATCGGCCAAGCTCACCGAGCGCGCTGTGATTGGTCTGTTTAATTATTTTTTAATCGGCTATAACTTGATTATTTGACCTTGGAGCAAAAAATTTCATTGTAATTTTTTGTTCGTCTCGGTCTGATCTATCCGGTAATATAAATTTTCGGAAACATTTTATGAACACCCGGTATATTACAAATCCTAAGCTTCAATTTTTTTTCGAGTTCCTATTTTACCAACTTTTATTTTAAATTCATATTTATTTCATGATAACAAATCATTTTTATTCTTATAAATTTTTTGTATCTTCAACCGTTTAGATTCGCGACCGCTTTGCGACCGATTTTGCGACCTTGCGACCAAACCACTCTGCCGATTTTTACCAAAAGCTTCGCACTACGTCCCCTACCTACAAGTAATTTGCATGCCAAATTTCAAGTCTCTAGCTATTACGGTTCTCGAGATATCCTGTTTACTGACAGACAGACAGACACATGAACCAATGGCTCAAACCAACGTTTTTTGGTGTCCTTGAGGCTATATTTCGTCCAGAAATGTGAAAAACTGGGTAGGTCAAATTTCTGCCGATTACATTACCTTCCTTATTATAGGATAAGGAAAGTAAAAACGACCTTCAGTAATGTTAAGGGGAAGAAATTATTTTCAGTATTATCAAGAATTTTGAGGGAGAAAGAAAGACACATATAAAGCAAATGCCTTCTACAATGCACAAAAAGCAATAATTTCCAATGGACAGTGACATAAAGAAGCAAAGATTAGGAAAGTTTGTTTGACAAGGCTGTGGTATGTTACCACTGCTAAGACGTAAGAATGAAAATTAAAAAATAATAAAAATAGGTATATTGAGATGTACAAGCAATGTGTCTTCGGTGCTAGCCGAAAAGAAGGAAGATTTAGAGTAGGCGCTAATAAAGGGTTTTTCAATAGAGACGCTCAAACTTTGACAGTATATAGCGGTTATGTTGGTTGAGCTACAGTTGTCAAATTTGGAGGATATAGTAATTAATATTGGAAAAATCATCATGGAAAGTTAGTGTTGAGCAACGCATGCAAATTATTAAACTGTACTATCAAAATGAGTTCCAGCTCGTTTCGTATTCTACGTAATTTTTACGGTGCACACAATTATTCTATAGAGTTTGGTAGTTAAATTCAAATGAAATGGTTCAGCAAACAATCAAATAACACCCGTACGTTGTCTAAATGTGAGGTCTGCAGAAAACGTTGCTGCAGTAAATGAGAGTGCGCATGATAACACAACGCAGTCAATTCCTCGTCGCGCCCGAGAACTTGGCTTTTGCGCAGATCTCAACTTAGCGTCAATTTGGCGTAGGGACTTGGGCCTGCACCCGTACACAATTCAATTAGTTCAGGAACTGAAGGTAAACGATCACTGGCAGCGTCGAGCATTAGCTGATTATGGAGCAGTTGAAAGTGAACCCGATTTCGGACGGAAAATCATCTTCAGTGACGAGGCTAAATGGATGAATGGTTATGTCCACAAGCAAAATTGTCGCATTTGGGGAGATAAAAATCCACATGAGGCCCATTAGTTGCAAATACATCCAGAAAAAGTCACTGTTTGGTGTGGATTTTAATCCGGCGGGGTCATTGGTCCGTACTTCTACCAAAATGAAGCTGGCACCGCTATAACTCTCACCTGCAAAAGGTGCAGGTCGATGATAACCAATTTTTAGCCTAAATTGCAAGATATGGTTCTCTAAGACATGTGGTTCTAACAATACGGGTGTACGTTCCACACAATGCATGCAACAAGGGCGCGACAAATTCGACGGCATGGTTATCTCGCGTTTCAGCAACGTCAACTGACCATCGAGATCGTGTGATTTAACGGAATTAGATTTGTTCTTGTGAGACTATGTTACATCATAGGTCTATGCAAATAAGCCGCAGACGATTGATGCCTTAAAAGTCAACTTAACCAATGATCCAGACCATTTGGCCAATATCGTATTTCATACATAATGTAATTGAATACTCTTTCAAAAAAAAAAAATTAATGACATCTCATACATATCTCTGATGTGGGGCGATGAGGCAAGCACCGCGTCTTAGACGACCGTTAATTAAAGTGATGGTGTACAATAAAACAGGTCAGCAGCACGCAACAGTTTCCCTATAAGGAAAACGATTTGAAAATATGCATGGAGTATAGCACTGTATGGGTGTGAAATCTAAAAAGTATTTCAAACAAAAAAAAAATTAAAAGTTTTTGATGCGTCCGATAAATACTAAAAGTCAAATACTGGGTATCCTAAAAGAAAGGTTCGATTTGATTGGTTCACTGCATGAACGCAACGAAATAGGAGAGCGCGGAGCACATGTCAATTGGTAGTGGGGCTTTCGGGAATGTAGTCACTATGAAACATTTCTCGAGAGCGGATTGTGCGTTTTGTGTGCGAGAATTTTACAAATCATCATAATTTGCGTAATATAAATCAAGCGCTAAGTGTTTCTCTCATTAGAAAATTGGTGCGTATGATCGAAGAAACCGGTTTAACTATAGCTAAATCTAAGTTGAGACGACCAAGTTCAACACGAACTAATGAAAACGTAGATAGCGTACGACAGTCCGTTCACAAGGCTCCTGCCTATCGTAAACGGGCAAGTTCATCATTACATTGCATTCACCGCAAAGATTTATGCCTGTATCTCTATAAAATTCAGTTGGTTCAAGAACTAAAGCCTATAGATATTAGTCATAGGCTTCAATTTGTTAACTGTGTAACTGTCATTCACCAACATTTTGCTTTCGGATGAGGCACATTTTCACCTCAATGGCCACGTTAACAACAGAATTGCTGTTACCAGAGAGTTGCGAATTCACAATGCAAGCATGAGAAATTCCTTCATTCACCAATAGTGGCTGTATGGGCTACAATGTCAGCGCTAGGAATAATCAGCCCGTACTTCTTTGAAGATGAAAAGGGCCGCACATTAACGGTGGCTTCTGAGAGTTCTGTGGAGATGCTGAACAATTTCTTGGTACCTGAACTGCAAACTTTTGCTGGCTATAATTAAACATGATTCTAACAGAATGGAGCAACATCGCACACTTCTAAAATGTCTCTGCCACGAGTTCGTGATATTTTTCTTCAAAAATTGATCTTCAGTCCTTATTTGACTCTAACAGATTTTTTCTTGTGGAGATATCTTAAATTAAGAGCATACAGCAGCAATCCGGTCTCTCTGGTTTAATTAAAAGAAAATATCCCTCAAGAAATAACAGCAATTACGAAGACTACGTGCCGCGCTGTGCTCAGAAAATTTGCTTCTCATTTAAAGGAGTGTCCTGAGTATGCAGGATCACATTTAGCTAACATTATCTTTAAAAAATAATTTCTCAAAGCCTTTAATAATAAATAAAAAATGTTTAATCAATTTCTTTGTTTTTTCTCTATCTTAAAAAATACTTTCGTTTGAGACACTTTGTAGATGGACCAAGTTAGTAACAAAAAAGTATTAACAAGAATATAGGAAGAAAAAACCCACTGGAAAACATAACAGAAAAACGAGGCACTGTTGGGACATATACTAAGACATACAGGAAACAATTGCGGAAGGTATAATACAAGACGAAATGCGCTAGGAAGACTAAAATTACAATATATGTATCAAACAATAAGAGATATGAATTGTCTAATATATATAAATCTAAAAATATTACTACGACACTGACAAATTTGAAAGTCAGTCATGCAATAAATCAATCGACATGATTGAAGATCCCCTGGGAAGGGAATCAACGTATTGATTCGTTAACTGATTAAAATAAATATTAAGAACCAATAATATTCAATTAAACATAAAACTTCCGATGACCTTGAAACAATAAATTAATTAATTAAAACAGCACAATAAGGAGCATGACAATTTATATCATTTATTAATAACCAGTAAATTATATACATCTTAATTGAGGTTACCAAGATAATAATATATAAAAATAAGAGAACTTTAACAACAAATGTAAATGGTTTTGTTGATTAAACCGTCATTAACAGAATGGTTTACAGAATAATGCATCTATATAAGGTTGTAAATGATTCTGCTATATTAGTTTATGGCTGGTACAAAGTGTGTAGATAGTGAAATTAAAAATAGAAATTAAACGGGGTACCTATAAAAACCATGGTTGACAATCACTTGCATGCAGATATAATTAAAGTTGTAATCCAAGTACGTCACGTAACAGATCGGACTGTGAAAATGAATAACTAGCAATTTATCACAATTTGAAGAATAATTTAAATAATGTACCATGTAGAAACATATGTAAGCTAAAAATAACAAATTTAAAAACGTGAGTCAGAAGAGCAGGATTGGAGATGACCGAAAAAAATTGTGCCACAGAAAAGATTGCGTTGAGGTCTCACTGACAAAGGTAAAAACCCAAATATATCTATTCAAAGTTATTGTTCCAGATGCATTCATTTAATACTTCAAAAAAGAATTAAAAATGAACTTTAAATTTGAGAAAGAAGATATTTACAAAATTTAAAGTGTACTCAGAAGATAAACCAGGAACGTAAAAATTGAAAAAATTACAAGAAGCATAGGTAGATAAGAGAAAAAGAAGTTTTGTTAGAACAGTAGCAGAAAAAATGCAAAAATAGCTGTACGTCAGAATACAAAAGTTAGGAGACGAAGTAAGAATAAGCATACGAAAATATTTTGGAAGTTTTAGAGAAAATTAAAAACAGACCCGGAAAAATATTTTAAAAGTTTGTGAAAAGAATTAGAAGTAGATGCAAATGCCTTGTTGAAAAATTAGTGCCCAAAAACCTATAGCGACAATTTGTAACTAAAGAAAAATGTCTGTTATTTGAGAGGAATTTTAACGGTGGTTGCCACGGGATTTAGGGTCGAAGAAGGAACTTGATGCGGAAATAGGCATGAATCTAGAGCGGAAGCTTTGAGGAGAGTAATTGCACAAATTTATTAGATACAATGGCATTTTTCAAGAATAGAGTTTTGGTGAACATCAAAAGCACTATATTGGAGTTGCAGTTGTCTCTTTGATGGAATATTAGAAAAGCACTTTAAAATTAAAAAGGATGTTTATTGGATGAATTGACAAAATGGCTTAAAATAATTTATCGAAAAAGCAAGATACTTATGATGGGATGCAATATAATAAAGAGTAATAATCGGCATTTTTGGTTTCACTGCTATTTTTACCGCGACAGAATGGTCTTAAAAGACAGCTTTCGAAGATGTTTGAAGATTGTAATACTGGTACAGAGTGCGGAGTTCGGGAGAGCTAGAACTGTAATTGGTGCAGCTACATGAGTGCGTATACAAGGCGCGGCCAATAAGCAATTGTAATTACACAAAATTCGAGTTGCGATTCAAATGAGCCGCGAAACACATAGTCATATAAAAATAAATAACTTGTAATAGTGTCGGCGCATTAGCTAATCATTTGCTAAGAAATTGCAAAAATAAATTGTAATTATAAATTATTAATTAATTATTGAGTTGAAATACAAAAATAGAGTTTGTTACAGGCCTACAGCCTGTTCCAGTCATGCATATTTTCTTAGCAGTACTGTTTTTAGGTCTAATAAAAATTGCCTTTAACTTTTTAATTTCATACTTTAAAAATATTTTTAAATTTAGCTACACCCTATATATTACTGGATATTGAAATTTATACTTAAATTTAAGTGTCAGTTTTACGACCATAGATGTGGTTTGAAATTTATTATTTTGGATTTATTGAAACATTTACGTTTCCAAAGATTCAAAAATCGATAATAGGCCCAAAAGAACGTACGACAGAAAATTATCTAACTGTAGCTTAAAAATTATGAATTGGCTTTTAAAATTTCAAAGTTTTTAAACAACCTTAACTTAGATTCCTTCAATAGAACAATATATAATTTGTTGCATCAATAGACACTACACTTAATTATTTTTCATTTTTATTATGGGTTTTCTTAGTGATTTTTGAAATAATCATAATTTCAAATTTAAATTTATACTTCCGAATTGAATTTTAATCAATTTTCTGTTATCATGTTGGCCGTACTGAGCAGTTATTTCTGATTGGAACACATTACAATTTTAGTTTATATGTATGTATGTATATATTTTTTTCGAATTGAGTTACGCATATCCTCTATTTTTTTCCATTTGACCCTAGCAATTAAAATAATAAATATTATTGGGATCGGACAACAATAACCCGTTATGTCAAACTTTGAACATAATAGTATGGAAGCCATAGAGGGATTTTAGAACTTAATATTTATTCAGTAAATAAAACACAATTTTACCTGTATCTTATATTTATTAAGTATTTATTATTAAAAGGACATTATTTATTAAATTTTTTTTCAAAGTTTTCTTTTTACAGTCAGGATATATATATATATATATATATATATATATATATATATATATATATATATATATATATATATATCTGTGTCTCATGAAAAGTAATAAAATTGCTTTTGTTCCTTTTCAACAGTGATTAAACCATGAAAGTTTTTCATTAAATTAACCACTCTTTCAGCCGTATCGTTAACTGCTTTCAGTGTTTACACCTTCTTTTTAGCGTGTTGAAACAAAGTATTATTTTGATCATGAAGTATAACACGCGCTGAGAAAACTGTCATTAATTTTGAGTTTATTGAACAAGGACTTTTGATTGAAACAAAGTCATCAAGGTTTTTTTCTGAAATTAAAAAGAGAGAAGGACTTCTAATGGGGTAGTGAAGCGCAATACATAGCCTAGCCTACTCAAATGTCAACCTCACCTTCGAGTCGGTGAAGTCTGTTCAAAACAAACGAGGCTCTGACAACCGAACATGGGCGGAATAACCCTAAATCGACGATATAGGAAATTATATCCTCAGTAACTTCAACTTTAGAAGTTGTGGCGCTAGGTGTAAGCAGCCTAACACACGTAAAACAAAAAAAGGGCTGAGACGAAAGCAGAATGAAAAGGAAACTTAAAGTAAAATTTCCCAGGGTGGCAATCCACACCTCCAGTGAGGGAGTCCCATCGGTTACGGGGGGGGCAGTTCTGCGTCAACGTTATTGAACCCAAATCTTAACCTCAACCGAAACGGAAAGAAGAAGAAACGAGAGATCACAGTAGGAACATGGAACGTACAGGGATGGAACAATAAAGATCTGGAAGTCATAGAAGAATTTAAGAAAATGAAAATAGATATACTAATTACCAGCGAAAAAAAGAAGAAGGGAAACGGAACGGAAATTATCCAAGACGTTTTCATTGCTGGAGTGGAGTCAACAAAGAAAAATGAGCTCAAGCTGGAGTAGGAATGATAATAAGAAAGAAACTGGCAGAGAGAATCAAATCCTGGGAACCAATAAGCGAGAGAATCATCAAAGTACAAATAGAAATATATGGAAAAGAGATAGCAATTCTCGGCGTATATGGACCAACTGACGATAGCACTCAAAATGAAAAAGGACTTTATGGAAACGCTAGGAGGAAATCCAGAAAATAAGAGACTCCCAAGAAATTATAGTAGCAGGTGACCTTAATGGTAGAACAGGCAAGGAAGCTAACAACAAGACAATAGGACCATTCGGAGAGGAAGTTACAAATGATAATGGAGAGAGAATAATAGAATTATGTGAAATAAATAACCTCCGAATAACGAATGGGTTTCAACGGCATAAAATGATCCACAAATATACTTGGGAACGGATGACAAGAAATCTGAAATCAATTATCGATTACATCATAATAAGAATCAACACCAAAATAAAAATAAAAGATGTACGAGTTAAAAGAGGGGCGGAATGTGGCTCAGACCACAAATTATTAATCGCAAAGATGGAATTCCTTGGTATAGGAAAACAACAATAACCTACAAACAAACACAGGAAAAATAGAGGATCAGCACTACCAAGTCGACCAGCTACAAGACGAAAAATAAGAGAACTCTACCAAAGAAAATTGGATCAGAAACTAAATGAATTCACATTTGATAATATAACAGACATGTACGAACATATAAAAACTAGTATAAAAGAAACAGCTCGGGAGGTACTAGGAGTCAGAATAAAAAAGAACAATAATCACAAGATAATCCTTGGTGAAAATACGCTAAAAAGTATCCAGGAAAAGAAAGAACAATATAATAGGTGGCTAAGCACCAAAACGCAAGAAGATCAACAAAAGTACAAAGAGAAGAACAAAGAGGTAAAACGATTAGTAACAAGAGAAAAGAATGATCAGTGGAAAACCATGTGCACAAACATTGACCAATACATAGGGGGAACAAAGAGTTCAGAAGCATGGCGAATACTAAAACGTTAAGAACAAATTCAAAAGAAAAGGCATACATACCGTTCATACAACAAGAAAAATGGGAGCAATACTACCAGGATCTGCTAACAGAAAATAGAGAAGAGTTTAAAGGACAAACGATAGAAAATAAACAAAATGACCAAATAGAACACGAAGAAGTAGAAATAACAATTGAAGAAGTCAAAAGGCCACACAATCATTAAAAATAGAAAATCAGGAGGACCGGGAGGAATAGTACCCGAAATGGTAAAGTATGGAACCCCGAAATTACTACGCATGATGCAACATATGTTTCGTAAAGCACTAAATGGGGATGTACTACCGAATGAATGGACAAAAGCGTATATAACGTCGATATTTAAAAAGGTAATCGCAGAATATGTGACAACTATAGAGGCATTAGTGTGATCTCTCTAATGGGAAGATTTTATGCAAAAATAGTAAAAACAAAATAGAAGACAATATTCATGGAAAAATAGGAGAAGACCAAACAGGATTCACAGCCGGAAAATCCTGTATAGACAACATATATACTATCCAACAACTTATAGCGAAGAAAAGAACGAAAAACAGGGACATTCACTTGGCCTTCATAGACCTCAGAAAAGCGTACGACTCGGTTCCCAGAAAAAAACTGTGGGAAGCGATGAGTAATATAGGGATCAACAAAAGTCTAATCAGGGCAATACAGCAACTTTATGGAAACAACCAAGTGGCAGTGAAAGTGGGGCAGACGATCAGTAATTACTTTAAGACAACAAAAGGGCTCCTACAAGGATGCTGCACATCTCCAACCCTATTCAAGGTATTCTTAGAAGATACCTTAAAGAATTGGAAAAGGAAATGTGAGGGAATGGGGATACCAGTGCGCAATGAACATCTTTATACACTAAGCTACGCAGATGATCAAGTGATAATAGCCCAAGATGAAGAGGACCTGAGTTATATGCTACGAAAACTAAAAGACGAGTACACTAAGGCCGGTATGGAAATAAACTTCGACAAGACAGAATATTTAGCGATTACAGAAGAAGAGGTAAAAACTTAGAAATAGACGACAATGTAGAAATAAGAGGGAAAAATAAGTTCAAATACCTAGGCTTTACTATATCAAAAATACATCTACAGAAGAAGAAATAAAGAACAGGTTAGGACAAACTAGAATAAGTATCAGACAACTACATCCCATTCTATGGAACACACACATTACAAAAATACAAAACACAGAATATATAACACAATTATCAGAAGTACTATGACATATGGGGCAGAAAACTGGATAATTAATAAGAAAAATAGAGGAAAAATAAAAGCCACAGAAATGGAATTTTGGAGAAGGTGCTGCCAGGTAACACGACTAGACAGAATTAGAAATACAGAAATAGAGAGGAGAATGAATGTAGAAAAAGACACACTGACTTACATCGAGGAAAAGAAATTAATATGGTACGGCCATGTTAGAAGGACGGACAATAATCGATGGATAAAGAAAATAACAGAGTGGAGTCCTCCAGGAAAACGAAAGAGAGGAAGACCCCGAAGAACTTTCAGAGATGAGGTGGACGAAGCCATGGAAAGAAGAGGGCTAGCAGACGGAGATTGGGAAGACAAGAAGGAGTGGAAGAAACGGTTGAGTGAAGGAAGACAGCGTCAGCTGTGAAGATCCTTTTGTGTGTGTGTGTGTAAAAAGAGAGAACAGTTATCATATATCAAAGTAATAAAAAAAGGAAACAAAGAGAAAACTAATATTTTTACTTGTCAGACTAACCGTAAATTGGACCACAAAGTTCTTCTTTCGATAAGATGTAGCGTTTACCGTGGGCTGATGGATTTTCTTTGGCTAAGTTAGCAACCATTTTTACTTTAATTTATTGGTCTACATCATCGGCAAATGGAGGCAAGACAGACACTTCATCTGTCAAATACCATAAATGATGGCAGAACTTCTGTAAAGTTGCTTTTGAGACGCCTTTGTCGACTGTTTCGTAAGCCTTCATGGCCTTCAAAAAGCACAAATCCTGGTAAAGTGCTTTTACCGCTAATGTGCATTGCAGCCAAGGCTTGACATAGGATGTTACGATGAACAGACAGACGTCTAACAGAGCAGTCTTATACTTGTTTGAAATTCTGAATTGAGAGCTAAGTAATGATATTTTTAACGAATAAATTGCTCTCGCCATTCATCGAGCTTAGTGCATGGCGCTTGGAGACCGAATCTTAAATTTCTTCTCTGTCTCGGCCGAGAAATATTATGGAAAGCTCTATTAATTCTCGATAGTCATCTCTAGCAATTTCTTTAGTCAATTCACTTCGGCATCATAATAGAAAATCTACGCTTTATATTGAAGATTCCAATCAATAATAGCGTTCCAAACTGCCTGTGGCTGTTCGCTTCCTGAAGAATTGTCCAATTTTGGCAAGCGATAATTTGTTCTTTATTATCATACGAAATAACTATCAGTAGACGTTTTTCTTTAGATTTGCGGGCATCTAAAGCCGGCAACAGTTTGCCATCCCATGAACAGTTACAGTATCCGGTACCTCGTTTTGGAAACCGACTTTCATAGCTTCTGCATGCTCTTTTCCCTTTTCCGTACGAATTCTTTGAAGGGAGGATTTGTTTATAGGAAATTCGTTAGTGTTATGTCCAAGTTCCTCAATAGTTGCTTCAATAATAAACACAAAATTTCTCATACTTAACTGACACCTATCTAATGCTGCCACTAATTTTGGAGTGATGACATTTTTCTTCATAGAAGTTTTATTAGTATCGGGCTGTGTGCTCTCAGTTGGGATGGGCAAATTTTCTTGTAAATCCATTATTCCAGAATCAAAAGACAAAATTTCTTGTGGTGGTTTATAAGATGATGTCGAAGGAGTTAAGGATAAAAAATATTTAGCACGGCGTTTTTGCTCCTTAATGTTTCTAAGGCGCGCCTTTTCCTCTTTTTCGGTCAGTTTTTTGTCCACTCCAATTAAGTGACCAGGTTGACCTGGCTCTCTCTGCCTCTGCAAGAAAATCCTATCTTTATTTATCTTTATTAATTGAAGCGCATCGGAATGTACAATATCAAATAAATTGTCTAAGTTTGTAACAAACTCTTGTCGACGCTTCTCAAACACGTCTTGTGTTTTGTTTGCATTTAAATAATTTAATGGAAAACTTTTTACTAATAACTATTCAACGTAAGTTATTTTAGCATGACGGTGCACCTTTCCACAAGAAGCAGAAATGCTCTTATATTTAAATTACAAATTTACACGGCTATGAATTTTTCATAGAGGTACTATGGTCCCGATTTAATTCAAGTCAATTTTTGGAAGGAGAGCTTTATCATATAAAGTGTGTGGCGTTAAGCACCTACACTACCTCATGGATAAGAAAAAAGAAAAGATTCTTAGGAAGGTTTTAATTTTTGATTTAGTAGCCATATTTAAATTATTTAGTTATTGACAATCCGTACCGAATGATTCAATAAAGTGATTTTGAGACTGTTAACGTTGTTTGTACCTAAACTAAAGAGGAATCCCACAGCAAGTGTATAAGTGTAATAGAGGTGTATAGAATAGAGTACTACAAATGTGTGGAGAAGTAATAAATGTAAATAACACTTTTATAAGCGGATCCAGATACGTTTATAATGAAACATTTGTATCTCTATTTTAATTTCTTATTTTGTAATTTGCACTTATTAAAATCATTAGTTTTTCACATTTCTATTATTTGAATTTTGATATGTACCATTTAAAAGAACATTACAATGCGAACTGAATGCTTCTTTTGCAATCTTCAATATTAATAAATTTTAAATTACATTGAAACCCTAAAATCTAATATATATATATATATATAACTAATATATATAACTACTATATCTTATGGGCGGCACTTAAAAGAATTAATTTTAAAGTTTTTTAACGTTACAATTTGTGCCAATCAAATACCATTACAATCACAGTTAATTCGTTTAATAAAACGTAGACAAAAATTTGAGTATACGGCATCTAATAACGTGCAGCAAGTCAAATGTGGTTAATATTAAAAAGTACTGATTAAAATAGCTATACATTCTTCATGGTATATTAATCACAAAACTTTTATAGTCGTACGCTTATATAATTATCTTGTAACTATTGTCAAGAAATAATTGTTAAATAATTAAAACATACGTGGCTAATATTATACTTATAAATACTGTTACACACTGATTATAACAACAAAATAAAACTACTAATTGTTTTTGCATAATATTTTAAGGATTTATTGAATTGTTACTACATCCGTTAGAAAGTAATGAGTGCAGCCGCCAGGGTTCGTTTTAAATAATTAACATTATAGTGCGTTTTTAAGCAAATTATGCTCTCTAAATCTGCCCATAATTTGTAATCTAATGGATTGAGATTTAGTCTAAATCCTCTCCAATCCAAAAAAAAAATGAAATACATTTGAATTGACCGTACTTTAAGGGAAGGTGCGGAGTTTTGCTGAAAGAGCCAAAGCTCAACTTGAAAATACGTGTAATTAAAAAGTTCTATTATTATAAAACATTTCATTAATACACAGCGTCCGAAATTTTAACTCTCTTTTCATGAAAATTAATGTCAGGTACTCCATCATAACACACTTCCCATAAAAACCATTACAACAACTGGATGATGCCCTTTCTGAACTCTTGAAACTAGTTGAGATGCTTTTTTGGGCGACCTAGGGTATACCTTGTCACTTTGTTTTTTGAAAGATTCTATCTATGTAAATATTTCTTTACCCATAAAGAAAATTTTTCTGTGGCCATCATGCGAGTACTAATTTAACAACTTCTTTGTCTTTTCTCTCCTATCTTTTTTTAAAGCATATGTCTGCAAATGTCCCGAAAATATTTTGTAAGCAACTAGTTCTAGTCTTGCTTAATAATATTAATTTTAAATTTATGAAAATTTGTATCTCCTGAGACATTATCATCTGCTTACAAAGATTATTTAATTAAATTTGAGCACTTATAGCTTTAACTGCCTGAGAATTTCGAACTGAAACTGATCTTCCAGACCTTGAGCGATCTTCAACACGTCCATTTTCATTAAACCTCAATATACAAAAAAATTGTACTTTTATTGGTTCCACACTTATGTAATGGTATTACAACAAGACAATTTTCTCTGTCATCCTACCCTATTGGTAAATAACTAATTTTGATAAAAAATACAATATAATTTACAACTTTTAAGGTTTGATAATTGCAGCCATAATTTAAAGTCACGAATAACTATGCTGTGTAAAGCAAGAGTAGGTTTGTAACAAGTTTTATAGCAATACTAAGTAGATTTAGTTTTGCAAACAGACGGTTCTAAAAAAAAAAAAGTTACAAGTATTTTCACTACAGCTTAGAATACCTTTACGAATTTTCATTGTTAAAAATAGATCTAAAACACTTTAATTTTCTTTATCCATGTTAAATCATAAAATCGAGAGGCATGTTTTTTAACTAGAATTGTTGGATAGACGAAACCATGTACACTGGACATTATTGTTCTTTATCTTATTTATTTATGTTTTAGTCGTTTTTATTGCAATTTTTCTAAACATTTATATGAATTCGTTAGCTTACTTTATACAATTAACTGTTTTAATTCATGTACAACTTTTAAATGAAAATTTGGATATTTAAAACCCGTTTTCTTTAAAATGATAATTCTATGTGGACATTAGAGCAACAAAAGACGATATGCAAATTTATACGATTGCTGGATTTGAGGCCTCCACCGATGAAACCTAGACCAAGAGTATAAGACAATGGCTAAAAGTGTTAACAGGCTTAATTAGTAGGTGGTTGCTGAGCAAAACTGCAGACCTTAGAACTTGGGCTATATGATATATCCGGATCTCGGTCGAGAGAAGGTAAATTGATGGTTTTTAATATATACATACAAGAAAGTAAAGGAAATTTGTAATTTAAAAAGCTCCAGCTAATGATTTATAATTTTTTGCGTAAGGTGATAGCACTGTACTTAATTACTATGTCTAAGTAGCTAATTGAATCAGTATATCTCAGTAATGCGCCACTATTTTTATGAACGAAATATTGAACAAAGAGTTTTTCTTAAATTTTGTATGATGGTTTATTAAAAATGTTAGAAAAGGCTTATGGTGAATCAGTTTTATAAAAACATGGGCCTATGAGCGTTCAAAAAGGGCCAAGAGACCGTCAAGGACAACCCTCGGTCCGGACGACCTTTGACCTTATCAAACGACGAAACCATCAAAGAGTAAAGAAGTGCTTAATAATTGCCATTCCAGCTTAAGAGAGCTAACGCGTGACCTCAAGGTTTCTCACGAGTCCGTTCGTTCAGTTTTAGTAGCTAATTTGGGCATGAGACGCGTCGCCGCTTGGGTCGTTCCAAAAGAGCTGAATTTTTTACAAAAACTGTTCCACAAACAGGTCTCTTTAAACATGCTGGGTCGCGTTAATTCTGATTCCACATTTATAAAACACATTATAACTGATGATGAGGCATGAGTCTATGAGTTTAATATGCAAACAAGTCAACAGGTACTTCGTGGTACCCGTTTTAAGTCGGTCGAGTTCATAAAACAAACTTAAGGAACTGAAGGCTATACCGAAAAGCGCCTATAAAAATGTTTAGAAAACTAGAAAAAACGCTGGCGTATGTATGTTGCATGAAATGGGGCCTACTTTGAAGGCGATAAAATAAAAGTTGATTATTAAAACGGAAATTGTGTGTTTTATTAAATAATTCCCGGTACTTTTTTTACAGAGTGTGTGTTGATGAAAATTGTTGTTGAGCTTATTTGCGTAGCTCATTGTTGGACTTAACTACGGCGTTGGTAGTTTTACATTTATTATTTTCTAAATACTACTTGGGGGTTTTCTCAATTAGTTTACTTTTGTATTGTACTTTTAGGCCACCTAATTCCTTAATTTAGGCCAGCAAAAAATAAGCAAGTTTTAAGTCATAATTTTGATCTTCATCTTCCACCAACCAACCTAAGCTCTTTACAATTTAGTTTTAGTCTCATACATGTAACAAACAGTATTACGGATCTTTGGTTTCTTTTACTTGTTTTAGATCTAATAATTAATGAGCGTATGTCATTTAACAACCAATAAATAAAATGAAAAGGTGCTTATATCACGTGATCGCATTATGGCGAATAGTAAAACGATAGGTTTATTGGGATGGAATAATAATGTTTGTCTTTCTTTACTGCTTGAGGAAATATTCATCAGCCTTTCTTTTGAACCATACGTAGTGCTGCTAAAATCACGGAAACTCCAAAGATATTGACCTTATAATTACCAGCTGTTTGAAGTATAGAAACCTTCAGATTGGCGGACCATGAGATTACAGAAAAAATAGCATTGTATTGCGAACGAATAGAGTTGAATGCTATACAGGGAAAGTGAATTGTTTAGAGATTGCTAGAGCGCAAGAATAAGAGAATAATCTCGACAAAATATTGCGTGAGAAACTTAAACCATGTACAACCAACTGAACAGAATTTCAGGACATCGCCGGAACTCGCAAGGGAACTTAAACGTATAGGTTTTGGAACTTACCGGTTTGATCCAGCTCCTATTTATATCGCAAGTCACACTAAATGCGGAGAGTATACAGGTAGCACTTGATAGTTAAATATAAACTATTAGTCGCATTGTATCATCTGTACTGATTCGAATTCAGTCTTTACACAAAAACAGGATACAGTGTTATGTACGTTTTTATTGATATAGCTTTATAGAATTTAAAATACGTTGACGAGTATTATTATTGTTGTATTTTTGGTTCTCGTACTGTTTATGTTTATATAATGTCCCTTCTATGTACTATCTATTTAATATTTGCTATAAAATTGTTAACCCACCAGCAGGTTTTCTCAATTTTCTTAATAACCTTATTGCATTAGTAAAAACTTACGAAGAGAAAAAGTGCTGAAGACAAACCCGAGAACAACTACAGCATATAACTGGTCTATTTCCGTTTCTGGGCATGGCCGATGCTAAAAAAAAGTCTAAGGATGCAAATTAAGCCCATCTCCACGTGGTATCCTAAATAAGCACACGCTTCAGCTCAATAAAAGCTATAAGGACCTGTAGTGTCTTGCGCACTGACACTGCTTAGTACGTTGAGGGTTATGGGTTGGTCTTAATTTGGGTTCTGAGCATCTCCTCTGAGCTCAAATCTATGTATACCATATAGTACATGTTTTAAGGCTTGTAGTTTAGTCCAGCAATGATCTGCAAAATTGAACTCATTAACACTTTTGGTTAATATGTTAAACACCATCGATTGGAATTAGTTTGAGTTCTAAACACATTTTTTGATATATCATATAATTTAAGTTCTAAGACCTGTAATTCAGTCCAGCAATGACTCATCATATTAAGCCCAGACCACTTTGCACTCCAGCCTATTGACTCATATAGAGATACCAGCAACTCCACCACTATATTAGTTATAAATGTAAATACATAATATAACAGAAAAATGCGGTTGCTGCAATAAAAAAAATATTTATTTCTAAATAACATTATGTCAAATAATTCCTAATTTATTTTCTTTTAACAAAATAAAAATTTTATGTTTTGAAATTACGCATGGTATGGTATCTTTCAAAGCAATCCCCATGTGCATGCGGGGTTTCCGGGACAAGTAGCACAATACTCGCTTGTTTCGCGTCTTTGGCCTTTTCTTGTCTGTTGGAACACTACACAGTCTCTTTTGTTGCCTTTTCGCATTATGTGGAGCTTTTGTCCAACCTGGTTTCAGACGTTGAAGTTGACGGTCTTGTGCGATATTCTCGAAGTCGCCTACCAGTTGATCAACTAATCGCTTTACGAACTTCAAATGCGATAGTGGCTTTTGGTTTCTACTCTTTTTCGCACTTTTGTATATGTATGAATTTATACTAGACATCTCCATGCCCCAAAAAACATTTTCCGCCACTATTTAAGGGATTTTCTTAAAAACCAGTAACTGGAGGCGTATTGATCAGCGCGATCAACACCGCCCATCGAATTTGTATAATTCACTACAACTTTTGGCTTATTCAGATCTTGTTGTTCGCCTCCTCTTAAAAATCTTGTTTTAGTCATAAATCCAGCGCTATCACTAGTGCTCAATAGCGTTACTATTCTTTTGTCTTTCCAAGACAATAACATCGTGTTCCCCCTTTTATTAGCAACAGATTTATTTTCGGAAAATTTGGCTTTGTTTATTCCCTTTCTGTTAATTTTCAATGTCCCTGACATTTCACTTTCAACAATACTTCTGCCAACGGTATACTGGTATAGTATCTGTCCGTAAACATATGATAACCTTGTGCATCTGGTACGTTGGTCAATAATCTCTCATATAAATGCAACGGAATCCTAGCGCTGCCGGGTGATTCCTGTTTTATAAGACTTTCGGAGGTGATATTGCCATAATATGGAAGAATATTGTATACATATCCTGTTTAAGAATCAGCCTAAACGTATATTCTTATGCCCCACTTCGTAGGCTTATTAGGATTATAAGTTATAAAACTTATTTTACCTTTGAACTTGATAACCGATTCGTCCACACATATGTTTTTACCCGATATAAAATACTCGGAAAATTTCGAATTGATGTATTCTAAAAAATTACTGACCCGTTGAATACGTGTTCGAATGTCTATCCTCCGAGGATCTATTGTTTTCAAATGTAACATCCAAAATATTTGGTTGAATCGTCTTCTTGTGAATACATTTGAAAAAAATGGTATTTTAGTGTTATTGTTGGTTGACCAATAGTCCTGCATATTTGGCAAAGGCATCGTGCCAATATTGAGGATGACTCCAAGAAAGGCCCAGAATTCTTCTTTATTTGTATCGCGCCACGTGTGCCATATGAAATTCTTACTAAGAGTTTTATTCCTCAATTTGTTTTTGGCGTAACTGTTTGTTTCCGTTATAATTTCGTCTACGAGATCATCCGTGAAATACAATTTGAAAAATTGTATCGGTTCGTCGATATTGAAAATTTAAGTTTATATTTTGTAAGGGAATATCACTTCCTGTAATATCGGTCCATCCACTGTTGTCTACAGGTCTAACTTCATCTTCGGAATCCGATTCAATAATTTTAATTCTTCGTTTTTTTTCACTACTATTATGTCACTATCGCCACTATCTGTTCCTGAATTATTCCCAATATCGTCTACTAATATTTCACTTAAATTATCTCCGTGCAACACAAAATCGAGTTCATCTTCCACATCGCTTATTTCACAGTTTTGTTTAAAACTTTCATTTTCCATCTTTACCATGCAAGGAACTACAACGTTTTGAAAAGAAACAAAAAGCAACGCATATTGTAATATAAACATAGTACAGATAATATAAACACAGACTGTTTCCCTTACTCAAGTGTTTTTTTACAAAAGTGCCGAATAAGCAAATAAAACGTGTCGCCATAGCGGCCACAGTGGATTTAAAGTTCATATTTTAAATGTCGCATATACGGCGACAACGGAGTGCTAAGTGTTGTCTTGTGTTCTACAAGTTTGATTAGATTTTTTATTAAAATTTGCCAACATTTGGTCGATGATCTATCAACGATTTAGCTGATTTTATGGAAAATTTTAGACATTTTTGTGAATTCTACTTGTCAAAAGTTAGTTTATCTTTAATTGATATAGCATAAATTATCATAAATATGTTATTTATTCAAAATATCATCTTTAAAGTCTTGACAAACTATAATAGCAATTCCATTTTCAATTTGGTGCAATCTCTGTTCCACATCACAAAATCGTTATGTTTATGGCAAGAAAGGAAGTCTGACTACACTAATATTTTTGTTTACACAGAATACTACCAATTGGTAGGTTTGTCTAATAAATTATGAGTTTGTATATTCGACCGCAGTATGGGTAGTTAAACAGTGAGTATGCGCGATGTTCAAATTTTAATTATTTCTTTAGGCCTCCTTATAGAGTAATGAATTGTTTTATAGGTGTTGCTATCCAATTTTTTACTTATATAGAAAGGAGAAAGCTACTGTCAATGTTCATTAAATTCCTGTAATATGATGTAGAATTTCGGTTCAATTGACGCTGGCTCAGATCAAACACCAATATTTGTCGATGAGCATCTCACATTAAAGAATAAAATACTCTATTCACGCGCAAGAGAGGCAACCAAATTTAGTAACTTTAAATTTGTTTGGATATCCAATGGCACTATTCTCTTATGCAAAGACGACAACATCAAAGCAATTGCTATCAAAAAAGAAAGCGATTTGGCTAAAATATCTTGAAGATTGTATTTTTGTTCTCTATATTTGCGCCTTTTACACAAACTATACTATATTATACACTGTTCACAAGTCCCACAACATACCAGCGACTATCTTTATATACTATACAACAATATTATTAATAATGATAATAAACTTAACTTCATCAATTCACAAGAAGTCAAGAAAACGTATAACCAATTATTCACTAATTATTATAGACCACAAAAAGCAACTACCGAGCGTTTTACACAATATGTTATATCAAATCTAAACTTTTTGTGCAAATTAGTAAATATACAAAAAAAAACGGCATATCACAATATTAATATGTAATTCTATTTCAGATTGTTTACACGCCATTGATTCTAATTTTTATACTGTTGTCATATCTAATTGTATTTTTACTTTACTAATTTGTCGATTTAAAATAATTTCCTACATATTATATAAGGCAGTCACTGATTGCACACGCTATATACCGTGTTACTGTTCTACCCGGCCAGATTTCATCCTACGCATCAAATTACTGATTTTGAGTTTAATAAGATTTCATCTATCTACCCTCATCTTAATACTTACATTATGTCAAGTAAACAATTAAACATATATTATCAAAACTGTGGGGGTATTCGATCAAAACTGGCCGAGGTTCGTTTAAATATTTACAATTCGAGCTACAATGCAATAATATTAACGGAGACCTGGCTCTGACTCAGCAATTGTTGATTGCGACCAGTATTTAATTTAGAGAAGGGACAGAGATCTCAGTAACAACATTAAAAAAGTGGCGGTGGCGTTTTAGTTGCTATAAAAAAATCTATTCCAGCTTCCAGGATGGCTCACTGGGAACTCACTAATTTGGAAGAATTAATTATAACCATACCATTTGATAACGAGACGTTATGCATCTCTGCTATCTATATACCTCGTAAATCAACAAGGGACACGTATTCTGATTTCTATAACCACCTAGAAAATATCACGACCAACAACAGCAACAACATCTGCGTTATAGGCGATTTTAATGTGCTCCAACTAAATTGGCAATCATCAGACGCAAATATTACTATAGATATATCTCAACTTCTTGATGAAACTTGTAAACAACTTGCCAATACAATGTCTTTTCTAAATGCTCAACAGTATAACTCATATTTTAACAATAACAAATTACTTGACCCTCTCATCTGTAATAAAGATTGTACAATCTCGAGGTCTGACACTCTCATAAGTAACATTGATAGACACCATCCTCCATTCCAGTTCACCATTAATATTAATAATAAGTTATCATTAAAAAATCAATCTATTGTATATCATAATTACTACAAGGCAGATTATGAGGCTACAGCTAATGATATATCCGCTGTAGACTGGTCAAAAAAACTTCACTCCAGATCAGCTGAGGAAGCTGTCGACTATTTCCATGAAATTTTATATCAGACTATTGAGCTTAATGACCACTAAAGAAAAAATATAGCAAATATTCTTGCTGGTTCTTGAAAAGTCTCATAAGCACGCTTAAGCGCAAACAAAAAATGCTAGCTAAATGGAAAAACTACGCCTCCCTTCGAGATTATAGAGAATTTGCACTTCTTTGAACTCGTTGCAAGACTACGAAATTGTCACATTATTTACACCAAAAACACCGAAATTTTAATAAGAAGCAACATTAAATCATTTTCGGCTTATATTTCTTCATTTAAATCAACTAAACCTTGCTACCCTGTCACAATGTCTTATGAGAGTGAAACGGCTACCACACCTGCCGATATAGCAGAATTATTTTCAAAATTCTTTAGCTTCGTTTTCGAAAAACCTGATAATATTATAGCATTGGATTTAGATAGCTTACCTTGCTCCTCCTCTTCTCACATACTTAGTAGCCTGAACATCACTGAAAAAGATACAAAACGAAAACTGAACCAACTAGATTGCAACAAAAGCGCGACGTTGTCAGCCCCCTCTTCTTGAAGAACCTACATTCACATATAACGAAGCCTATCACCATTTTATTTAACAAATGTACTGCAGAAGGCAACTTTCCTAACAAATGGAAATTAGCTCTTATCATGCCACTTCACAAATCAGGTGCTAAATCAAATATTTCAAATTATAAACTCATATCTAAATTATCAATTATATCTAAAATATTTAAGTCTCTTGTTCACGATGTAGTGTATCCCAACGTAGAAAGTAACATAATTCAACAGCAACACGGTTTTGTGAAGAAAAAATCTACTCTAACCAACTTCATGTCTTACTTCATCTTCGAATCTGTAGATCAACGCACCCAGGTAGATGCAATATACTCAGATTTCCGAAAAGCGTTCGATAAAGTAGACCAACGTCATCTTAAAAAGCGGCATTCAACGGTATCAAAGGCAACCTACTATGATCGCTGGTTATGAGTCCTCGACAGCAAAAATAACATCAGGCGTATTCCAAGGCTCAGTTTTAGGCCCCCTTCTATACATATTATTTATTAACAATATATGCCAATGCTTCGTTCATAGTAATTTCTTAATGTTCGCGGAAGATCTTAAAATTTATAGACAAATAACAGATCATAACGACACAATTTTACTACAAAATGATTTAACCAGATTCTATAATTATAACAGACTGTTTCTTGCATATGACAAATGCGTCCATATTACTTTCACAAAAAATAAAACAAGATTATATCAAACTACCATATAAAATGCAACAATAAAAAATGTGCCAGCAATGAAAGATCTCTGAATAATTATAGATGAAAATTTAACTTTTGACCAGCACATAGATTATACAACTGCAAAAGAAATGCACTAATTAAACCATATCTCGAATATGCGTTAAGTATATGGAACCCTCATTATACCCTCATTTACAGCCAAAAAATATAATTAATACAGAAAAAATTTCTGCGAGCTACACACTTCCGTATGTATCAAGACAAAATAACCTAACTAATATAACATTTTTGCATATGACAAACTCAATCTTTACAATCAGATTAATCAATACCTATAAGCCTTTAACAAACTACAATCTTACTATCAGATAGACGTACCGCCTTGACATGATGACCCTGTACAAAATCTGCAATGACCTATTCAATAGCCCAGAACTCTTGAAAAAATAAATTTTAGAGTACCCCCATTTAAAACGCGTTCCCAAGAACTATTTGTTCCAAATATATGCCACACAAATGCTGGCCGCCGCATGCCTTTAAACAGACATGGATACATATAACAAGAACTTCGTCTCCGTTGATATTAATGGTACAAAACCTGCTCAGTACAAACGCAATATATACGATTTACTACAAAAAAAATAAAATAAAAAACAATGATATAAGCAAAAACAGTGTAATCTATAATTAAGACTAATACTAACAAAAATATATAACATAATAACACATAATAAATGGTGAGCCTTACCACTTATGGACTTAGGAAAGAACGTGTGTGTGTATGTATAAGGGTGCCTGTATGTATTGTGTGCGTGTGTGTGTGTGTTTGTGTCTGTATTTATGTGTATACCCGCTGCCACCCCATACATTGTTATTGTTTTAATTTTAGAAATCTTAATGAGAAATGTACAGGAACAATTGTATGCCCATTACTCTTAAGAAATATTATTGTAAGTATACTATACACAATTGTATATGTTTTTTCTCCGAATAAAAAAAAATACAAATGTATTTAATCTAAAACTTCAAAAATATGCTTTATTGTACCGGAAGACACTATGACAGAATTAGATCAAATGTTAATTGTATAAATGTATTTGCCATTTAATGTAGGTTTTAATCGCGTACATATCCCATAAATTAATAATAAAGTATAAGTATAATATTGTTTTTTTACTATCATATGAATTTTTTAGTTCTTAAAATAAAACCCTATACTTCAAGCATTTTTTAAGACATTTAAGTCTATTGTTCTGTACCTAACTGTGATTATTCTTCGAGGCGAACTTACTTTTTGCAATCAGTATTCAGGTGGCAGAGACACGGCCTAAGCGGATCTTGTGATAAGACACATTATTTCGGCTGCAGACTTTTCCAGCAAAATAAATCTCCAAATAATGGACGGCTGCAGCCGTTTTCCCAATTCAATTTTCCAAGTCAAGTGGAAAGATTATTCCGGCGAGTACAAGGCGATACTAGCGAGCGGTGCCGCTAACGATTTCTTGGACTACATCGTGTTCCAATTACGTCGGCTGTTCTCGTCGTTAAAACTTGTACCAGGTAAATTCTGCACTTTTATAGACTCCGGGACGTACGTCAAAAAGTAATAAATCAATACTAACTACTGAGAAGTTATTATGTGAGGCAGTTAAATGTAAACGGGCTATTGAAAATATTGCGATAAAAAACCATAAGAAGTACAAAAAGTTATTTTCGTGCAGGATATTAAACAACCAAAAAAATAAATAAATATTCTGGGCTAATATATTAAAGTATATTTTTCTCCCTAAATTAACAAATAAAATGCGTACTTGGGCATTGCCAAGCAGTCAATAAAATCTAGTTGATGAACTTTGTCATTACGGAATATGTATATAAATGAGTTTTGCATTCCAGACGACTGTCAAAATGTTAGAGAACATTCGGATAATGTGTGTGTGTGTATGCGTATGTGTAAGCGTGCACGTGTGCGCGGATGATGAGATTGAAAGAGAGAGCAAAAGTAAGAGTAAAGGGGGAGGGGGAGAGAAAAAAGGCTACAGAAGTTAGGACGTAGAGTAAAAAGAGAGAGGATAGAGAAAGAGGGAGAGTAACGAAATAAACAGGGTCATCTAAAATTAACTGAAAAACAAATAAGATAATAACTAGTTTTCATTTACTAATTTAGATTAAAAAGTAATAGAGGGTGTTCTAAAACAAACTCAAGATTTAATTTCATAAAAAATCATTTTATTTATTGGTTGACAAAGTTATGATATTATTCCAAAGGCTATATATTTCCCTTAAATGTGGAATAAGTTAGTTAACAAATGTCTTCTACGGTTCATTTGGTACACTAGAATTCTTCTGACAAAATTATCGATCGCTTTTTAGCATAACCGGGCACAATTTTGTCGATAATTCTTAGAATCTTTGTTTTTAATTTAGAAATCGTTTTTTATTTTCGTACTATAAACTTATTAGAGGAAAAATTGTGTGGTGTGAGGTCGTAAGATTTTGGTGGATAATTTATTCCGTTGTTTCGGTAAATCATCGCTCATTAAATTTTTTCCTAACAATTGGATTGTTTTACGCATCATATAATACGTAGCACCGCCCTGTTAGGACCACAGGTTATTCAAATAAATGCATTCTAAATGAGGCTACAAAAAAAACATTATCATTTCACGTTAATGTCTATTATTAATAATCACTGCATTTCCAGCCTCATTTTCAACAAAAACGCCCCAATCACTTCACTAGCATAAAATTTACATAAAACCGTTACTCTGTGATGCGTAGGCCGTTTTTGGGTGGTCCGAGGATTTTCTACGCCCCAATTGAAACAATTTTGCTTACAGTGTGTTTCAAAAAGAAGCATGACAGCTGATAGTTGAGAGTTATTAAAAATGAAATGATACACGAAAGAATAACGCGTTTTCAATGTTGAACAGTATTTTAAAAATAATGAAACTTTGGCAGCTACATTTCTGAATTTTCGTACAAAATGTGGCCGGAATAGTAATTTAAATTAATCAACTGTGCAGAGATTAATTAAAAAATTTAGGAAGATTGGATCAATCATTGACAATAGGCACTCTGGATGCCCTTCAACAAGTCGTTCAACACAAAACATCGAGGCAGTTCGTGAGAGCGTTGCTGAGAGTCTAGGAACATCAATTCGGCACCGTGGTCAAGAAGTAGACATTTTGTATAGCGTACTCTCATGAAAGATTTGCATTTTTATGCTTGCAAAGTTTAATTAACTCAAGAACTGAAGCCCACTAACCACGCACAGCGAAGACACTTCATTAAATAAATTATGGAACAACAACAAGTGGACAAAATCAATTTCAGCGATGAGGCTCATTTTCATCTTGAGGACTTCGTTAATCGTCAAAATTGTCGCATTTGGGGTTCAGAAAATATACGACTGATTGTTAAGCAACAAATGCACATTCACAAAGTGTCACTGTTTTGTGCGAATTTTAGACTGTAGGCATCATCGGACCATTCTTCTTCGAAAATTCGGCTGGTCAGACAATAACAGTTAATCGTGCTCGCTATCGCGACAGGATAATCCAGTTTCTTGTTCCTAAATTGCAAAATATGGATGTATGCGACATGTGGTTTCAACAAGACGATGCCACATGCCATATAGCCCACGAAACAACTCAGTTACTGCATCAGTCATTTCCTGGTCGTGCAATTTCCCGTTTTTTTGAAGTCTAAGATTTATCTCAACAAACACACGACCACCCACACCTTGAAGGAAGAAATTAAGCGCTGTATCAACGATATTCTGCTACATTTATGCAAAACGGTTATGGAAAATTTTAACAAAAGAGTGTGCATGTGCCAGCAAAGCCGTAGAGGCCATTTACCCGGCATTCTATGTCATACGTAACCCTATATTGTGAACTTTATGAATCAACAAAAAAATTACAATTTTTAATTAAAAACTGGTGTTTTCTACCAACATTACTTCTTGCGTGAATTTTGGGACACCGTCTATAAACCCCCACAAGAAAAATCGCACACATCTAGGTCCAGCGACCTTGAAGGCCCGTGATATAATGCTGAATATTTAGGCCGATCCATCGTTGTGGAATCTGATTATTCAAAAATTCTCAAACTTCCGGCTCCAGTGTGACGGTATCCCATCCTGCTGGAAAATGAAGTCATTCAAATCGGTTTCCAATTGTGAGAAAAGTCAGTTTTAAATCAGTGTAAAGTGGCTGCTCCGTACCGCATATTATAACATTATAAAAGTTTATCTTACTACTTAATTGAAAAGTAGCTTCATTGGAAAATATTAAGCGTGTTACAAAATTGTCATATTCTGCCACCTCACCGAGAATGAATTTACACATCTTCACACGTCGTTGTTTGTCACTATCATGAAGAGCTTGCATTAGTTAAATTCTATACGGGTTCATAATCAAACGTCGTCGTAAAACACGCCAGATAGACGTTGAGGAAATGTTTAGTTCTCTACCGGCTCGGTAAGTGGATTTTTGGGCGCTACGTGCGAAACTCAGCCGGATACGCTCTACATCTTTGCCTCACACGTGAAAACGACCACTGGATTTTTTTTATACAGACAACCCGTATCTTGGAATTGTCTATACGATCGCCTAATGCTCTGAGCGGTAGGAGATTCAACACCATATTGTCGCTAAAAATTATGCTGAACGGTTGTTACGGACCCATATTTTGCCAAGCGTAGAACACAAAATGATTTCTGTTGTACAGTCGCTATCTTTACAAACACTAAAGTGGCAAATAAACAAAGTGCGCTAGTGCTACCAATCACCAACCGCGTGAAACTCAAGAATTCCTCTTTCTAGCAATACATTGTTCGATCAAAACTAATTAAAAGTTAAATAGTTATAATTTTTTAAATCGGATGATTCTTTCTGAAACAACCTGTATAGCTAATCTGCGCATAGTCTCAACGTAATATTTTCTGTGCTTATAATGACTTTCAACAATTGTCACTTTTCCGTTGAGTAGTGCTCCATATTAATTAAGCGCAATGAGATTACAACAATATGTCACCAAGCAGTAGCAAAACTCGTTCAAATATTTCATAAAGTAATGGCAGAAGACTAATTTGTCTGTATAAACGGTTTCTTGCAGTGGCTTTCCAGGCACCATAATAATTTGTGCATATTTTCACTGAACTGAGAAATTTGACATAGTGACCATACAATTGAATATAGAAGTAATGGTACTATTGCTTTTCTTGGTAGAGTGAATGGTTTTGGAGGTAGCGATAGTTGGCCAGGTGAGTTGAGAAATTTCTTTACTTCTTCGTTAGTATTTAGGTTATTTGGTGGAAGTGGTGTAAAAACTTGGGCAAGAAATTTACCAAGGATATTTGCTTTTTAGCATTAGTACGAGCCCAACTTGTATAGGGTTTTCTTAAAGGTGGAACTGCTAATTTAAGCCTTTTGTATATTTATGTGGCCTTCTAGATAGTTTTGTCTTTTGGTGATAGAATGATAGAATGTAGTAACTAAATGATTCGTTCCGATTTTGTTGTATTGCATTGTGGAGTCTGTGTGTTAGTTTGTTGAAAATGGTCTTGTCTAATGGGTTTCTTGACCTTTGCCATTTGTTCCGGGCTTTACGTTTTTCTGCAGTTAATTGCTTTATATGGAGTTGTATATTAAGACATTCTGGTGTCAAATTTTGTTGTGTTAAAGTGGCCTGCCAGGCTACCTTTTGGATGAGCTTGGTTACGTATTCCACAGAATTATCTATTTCATTTGGATTATGCATTTTGTGGTTCAATTTGATATTATTGTTAATATTGTATTGAAAGTATTTACAGTTAGTTTCCCTAGTACATAGTCTTATTAGAGGATTGCTCAAAGTAATTATAATAGTGCTATGGTCTAAGCTTAAATGTGCACAACTTTCTATTTTACTATATATTACAATTCCTTTTGTAACTGCGGAGTTTAGCAGATCGGGAAGTTTGTTTAAGTCTGTCGGTCATTAACTTGGCTCGCCGGTAGACAAATGCCGCAAATTATTTTGCTGGATTATTTGAAATAAGTTACATCCTTTCGTAGTAATCAGCTTAGAGCCCTGGTCAGTATGCTTGGCATTCCAGTCTCCTGCTATAAGAAAATGTAAATCTAATGGAAGTAAAAACTTTTGATATTCTGCAGGTGTTGTACTATAATTAGCTCCGATGGTTAATGGTAAAGGTAGTAATTTTATTTGTATTAGAGCACTTTGAATTTTATTGGTTACGTATGGCGGTAGTTCATAGTGATTTATCGCTGATCTGACAAGGATTGTTAAACAGGAATGAGCAGTTTCGTCAGGATGATGTGCGTAATAAATGCCGTAAGATGGATCTTTATTACATTGTTAATAATGGAATGACTTTCTGAAATTAATAACATATCAATTTTGTTTATATTTAGGAATAAAGTAGTTTCGTGAATATGGTGTTTTAGGCCATGAGAGTTCTAGGCTGCAATTCTTATAAAGTTAGCCATTATTGGTTATCTTGTTGATGACTGATGTGAGCATAGACAGAATTATGTTATTCTGGTTAATGAGTTGAGAAAACATATTTTTGAATTTGTTTAAGAAAGTAGTCATTATATCTGCTATTTCGTTATTGTCGGTCGTGCCGTTTGTCACTTGTGCATAGGTTGGAAAATTTTAATCAAGTAAGTGTGGAGATTGTTGGTATGCTGTTACATTTGCAAATGTATTAGTTAGATTTTTTCTGTATGGAACTTTTAACGTTTGTTACTTAGGCATTTTTTTAAATTTAAGATCTCTATAAACAGTACATCCTTTATAGTTGGCTGGAGGATTGCCTTCACGTAGATCACATTTTGTACATGATTTGCTGTCATGTGGTCCTCCACAATTTACACAATTGAATGGCTTCCTGCAATAGAACTTGGAGTGACCATAGTGTTAACAGCGCGTATACAGAATTATATTATTTTTGATGCGCGGTACTTCAATTCTTATTTTAGTTTTTTGCAGGAGTTTGATAGCAAAAAAATTTTTTTTATTTGGTCTGGACTCCTTTGGCCTTACTCCTTATTTTATGTTAATAATATTTTTTACTGGGGGTCCTAGTTCGTTTAGTTCATCCTTCATATTTTGGTTAGAAACTGAATGGTGTATGTCTCGAATAGCAACTCTGTACGCTCTTTCTTTTTAATTTGGTATGTGTAATGGATTATATTTTCTTCGCACAAATGTCTAATCAGTTTTCTGTAGCCATCGATGAAAAATGTATTTATTTTGACCGTATTCTTTGCTAGTGTTTTAGAGTAATATTTTTTTATTTCCGATAGCTTTGGCAAGGTTATTAGTCATGGCATGAAAATTATTGATTCCATAAATATATACAGCGGGAGGTCTAGGTTCTTTAGGTGGTGTATTATTGTTGGTTTAGTTTTCACTTGAGTCCTTGGTGGGTTCTGTTCCAAAAAAAAGTTGGAATCTGTTAGATATGTTAATTTGTGATGTGTTTTAATCTGTTGTTATAAGATTTAGTTTTCTTTTTTTTTACAACACTTGCCAGGTATGTTTGTTGACCTTATCTCCATAATCTGCGGTCATTGTTTCATCATCAGAGTAAGTTATATTTTGTTCTATATTATTGTTGTTTTGTTTGTATAGCATGCTGGGATAGGGTCTAGTAATTGTTATTAAAGTTTTACGTAATTGGGTTTGAGATTTGGGGAGGTTGTTGTTGATGCGTTGGGCGCCTGGAAAATTGATTTTGGTACATTTGCGTCAGTTTGAAATGTAAAATTTGACTTGGCTGTTTTCCGTAAATTGGCTGCGATTGTTTTTAATTTTGCATCGTGAGTACTGGCTGCGGATCATTATAGTTATTCGGAAAGTTATTTGATGTCCCGGGTAACATTCCGGCTGGGTTAATTTTCCTGCATGGATAAAATTGTTTGTTTATGCAATATACACTTGTTATTACTATTATATAAATTAATGGGGTTTAGAATATTATAGTTTTTAACAAACAGTCACGCATACGCGCTTATCTCCCTGCCAACTCTCAAAGATAAGAAAGCGGCAGTCGACACAACTTAATAATAATAAACTTAAAATTAAACTGACAAATAAATTCGCCTGACTTTGAGCAAGGCTGCGGATCCGCCCTTGCGATAGTACAGGTATCCAGGTTAGCTCGCCACGCACGTTCGCTCGGCTTTAAGGCACTGGCCGAATTTGACAAAAATGTAGTTAACAAAATAAAAAAGCAATATAGTGGAAATAAATAATAAAAATAAAAAACATTACAAAAAACAACTAAACAATACTTATTTGCAACACAAAAGAATATTGGATAGGTAGAGAGACATGTAAGTTAAATGAAATAGTAACAAAAACAAATAATTGAATAAGAGAATAAATGAATAAAAAAGGAGTAGGAAAATATTAACCGAAAAATAGAAAACAAAAAAATTTGATATACCAATTATGCCAAAAAAGCCACAATAAAAAAGAGAGACAACTACAGAATACAGAGTACTACAGATAAAGCATTATATAACAATACACTAAGGTAAATACTTTTGTTTTGATTTACTTTAGCACTAAAAATATGCATAATTGAATACATTGCTGAATTACCTAAAGAGTAACGGTAAATAATTTTATTCTGCCTCGCTTATTATATATTATAAAGGCGGTTCTAAAAGTGAACGTATCGTAGCAAAGATTCGTAGACAAGTAACACTACCGCTCATGGAAGTATGGACACTAAATAAGAATTGAATTTATACACTTTAATGCAAGAAAACAATTTATTATATAATATTTACATTATTATACAACACGTAAAGAGCAAACAAAAATCATCATTAACACTGAAAAAAATTAACTTAAACATTAAACATTTGTATAATTTAAAAAAAATTACCGTTTTTATTTAATACTGCTTTCGTGATTCTAGGCACTCTTTGAATTATTTTTTTTTTAATTTTTCTAGTGGTAAATCTCCCCAGGCATTGAAGACTCCAAAGATGATTTTTGGACGTGGGACGCTCCTTTCTGATTGTTCTGTCTACCTCATCAAATAGCAACTCTATGGGGTTAAGAAACGCACCTTCATACTTGACAGTTGATACAATATAATCCTGGATCATCTTTTCAGTCTTAGACGCACAAACATTCTCCGTTTCTAACTGAAAATTTCAAATTTGGATTCGTTGGTGTATAATTTTTTGCGCCCACTGAGGTCATTTAGCCTTATTACCATGTAAAACGGTTTTTTTGATCGCAATATGACTATGAAGATTACCCTCCCGTAGGCGCTGATTTATTGTATTGATTGATATTGTTTTATCAAGTCCCTGGTTAAACTCAGCAGCAATATCTAAGGCAGTTGATCTTCTATTTCACTTGTTCATCAGTTTGATGAACTAATCCTCTGCATCGGATGTTACTCGTGATGGCCCAAGACGGTGTTACATACTGATAATCTTTCTGCATGTAAAGTAAAAATTCAATACGGGATGTGACAAAAAACCCAAGCGGCACAAAATCTAATGATAAACTGGCGAGCTCGGAAGTTGGAGTTTTGTAAGGCGCACAGTTGTTTTTGATAGAAACAAACATCTAAAATAAAGGATAGAGACAGAAAGGAAGATTCGGAGTGTTGAGTGACAGTTCAAAGACGTAAAAGCATTATAATTTTTTTTATTCTAGTTTTCGGCTCAACAGACGCTTATAAAAACCTACAAGTGACTAAATAGTTTTTTTAAAGAATATTATCTAACGAAATAATAACTGGTTAAACAAAACAAAACTTATTACGAAAAGTAGAGTAATTGACCGTATGACTGAATTTTAATAAGAACGGTGTAATACCGTAAAGGAAACTTTCTACAGCGGTGTGATGAAATTAGGATAAAAACTTTTAAAAAGAATTAAGATGTTGATTAATGTCTTCATAATGATCAGCGTCAAAAATGCTGTCGAATGATATGCTGCATGACATACAGGGTCCATCCCAAAAGAAATGAGCCTTTTTCAAAAAAAAATAGTTTTATTGAGCAGATCGCTACAACACCTCAAAATTCTTCAAAATAGGATCCTCCTGCATCAATGCACTTTTGGAGACGGGTCTTCCAAGTCCGGAAGGCTTCCTGGTAGGCCTCCTTAGGGATGTCCTTGAGGGCTGCTGTGACATTCTCTTGGATGTCCTCAACCGAGTCCCAGTGCTTGCCCTTTAGCACTCTTTTCAACCGCGGAAACAAAAAGAAGTCCGGGGGAGACAAGTCCGGGCTGTAGGGAGGCTGGGAAACCACGCCGAGTTCAATCCGGGCCAGGTACTTGGTCACGATGAACGCGGTGTGGCTCGGCGCGTTGTCAACACCCGCGGCACAAGTTTGGCGCACACCTTCCGCATCGATAAATCCTCGGAAATGACTCGATGTACTGTCGATTTCGGAATGTTTAGGGCATCTGCTACTTGATAAACACTGAACCGACGATCGGCGTTCAAAAAATCGCGCACTCGCTGCACGTTCTCGTCGGTTCGGGAGGTTGACGGTCGTCCAGACCGAGGTTCGTCGGCCACCTCTTCCCGGCCCTCCTTAAATGCTTTGTGCCACTTTTTAACTTGCGAGTACGATAAACAATCATCCTTGAAGGCCTCCTGAAGCATTCCAAACGTTTCGGTAGCATTCTTGCCGAGTTTGAAGCAGAATTTAATTGCGTAGCGTTGATCGATTTTTGAATCCATCGCGCCGTGTCGAAAATTGAAAATAGACATTCACGGAAACACCGTCCTGCCGCTCCGAGGCTCAGAGCCGACTTGCACCGACCGCGTATGGAAGCTAAGACCCCCCACCACCTGCCCCAAGCGTCAGAGCACGCCGGAATGTACACTCGCGTCCGAAAAAAAATAAGGCTCATTTCTTTTGGGATGGACCCTGTATATGAGTATAATGAATTTTCGAAATCGTAACGGTCACTTCCGGTTGCCGTTAACCGATTTGGCTGAAAATCAATCCCATGAAAGGTACTGAACTAAGATGTGTGTATGCCAAGTTATAGTGTCTCCAGACACACAGACAGATAGACAGGATGATAATCTCATTAACTTTCTATAAGCTCCGATGTAGAAAGTTAATAAGGCGTCCATGATCGATAGTGTATATTAAAAATCTTGAACAAACAATAATTGAAGAAACTCTTACTTTAAACTTGTGTTATACTAAACCTCCACCACCTCGTGTTTTAAAGCATGGTGGACTATTTATAGATTAAATCATCGTCATAGTTAAGTGTTCCAGTATGTTCTACTTTTAGTCAAATTTATTTTTAAATATTGATGTCCACATCATTCCATTCTTTACCCTTTTTTCAATTCTACTCCAACAAGAATAATTAAAAATAATATCTTGGCTGTAACGTAACTGGGCGTCGCTGTCTGCACCGTTATCCCTTGTATAAATTTTATTTAAACGAACTTCATTGATTTATAAAAAAAATTTTATAATCTGTCCCAAACGGCAAGTTTGAAAATTATTGTTCAAATGCACATACTTTCAACTTTGAATAAATGTAAACTAGAGCCGAAGCAAAGAATATAATAGTGGAGTGACATCAGAGTAGGCATCACCAATATGTTCACAACATCGCTCAAACTCTATTCGCGCTATAATTTTGCTCCAGCAAGAGAACACTTTGACTAGAGGATAAGCAGACAGACAGTATCTATACAATTGTCTGTTAAAAAAATTTCAGGTGAACGACTCCCAGTTATTCATGAAAAAGTTTTGTAATCCTTCCCAAAAGACAAATTTATGAAATATTTTTTAAGTACACATGTTTTGTGGTGAATTTTGAGCTAACCGAAACTAGAGCTTAATCGAAGATGTCAGCACGTTGCAAATAAATATACCGAGAGTGGAGTGAAATCGTAAAGTAAAAGTAGGGTCAATATTAATTGGGCCTAAATGTTCATTTATCGAAT
Source organism: Sinelater perroti (assembly GCA_036346155.1). Taxonomy (NCBI): domain Eukaryota; kingdom Metazoa; phylum Arthropoda; class Insecta; order Coleoptera; family Elateridae; genus Sinelater; species Sinelater perroti. Next base: position 43,988,718 of record JARFIY010000001.1, read on the forward strand.
TCTGACGTCCGCTAAGCACTCAGGAACAGTTTGAATATTATTCTGAATGATAATGGAATAGTCTTCAACAAAATCACTATAAGCTACAACTTGACCTGCTAAAGTATCATTAGTTTACCATTCATTTTAATCACATCTATCGATTGCACGATCAATGAAGACAGGTCTTCCTTAAAGTGGTATTATTTTTCACGCTAAGTACCAACAGTGAGTAAATTACTTGCCAGGTTGCCGGTATATTCTTAATTTTTTCATCGCTGCTGTAGAAAAACATCCGAAAACGCAACCAATCTTTACTATTATCTTATGTGCAGTGGAATCGGTAATAAGATGATGGTCTGTTTATTGAAATTTTCTTGCTATTTTTGGTTTGCCTACCGCGGTATACGTTTCGCACATAGATTGTGTCTATATTTACAATTCAGCACCCTGAAATCTATAAATTCACCTATTTATTACTACTCCTCGGATATCGAGTAGCTGAAAAACTTTGAAAGAACAGTTGCGCAACTTAGTACTTCCAATAAAAATATTGTTGTTGCTAAAAGTCTGTCTGTCTGGAATCGTCATACAAAGGCACTACTCTTCTAATACCTTTAATGCACGTAATGTATTGCTGATTGGCCCAAATAGTCTCTTATATTATATTGTGTGTCCGTATTTTAAGTAAAGCTATGACTTGGACCGTGTTTCCGTTATGGTGTGCCGGTTCTAGCTCTAGCTGTTAAACGTTAAGGTGGTCAATTCGAGACGCATTGCTTTAAGACTGCACCAACCTTAATTGAAAATAGGAGAATATTACACAGACTTTTTTAGCGCATATATGATTAATAAAAATATGTTCTTCTACCATCTACGGTAACAACCGATCAAAGATCCCCATAAATTGATGAATACACAACGATTCTTTGGCAGCGCAAATTATTCTTTAGTTTGAACAAGTTACAAATGGGCACACCAAAAGAGCTACAAAAATATTAACTTCAGTAATCTTTCGTCGAACCTGGTCTACTAACTATGTTAATGCACGAAGAATATTAGCGTTCAATATATCACAAAATCTAGCACCCGTTGACAATTTTTTTTTAAATATTGGTTCCCATTACTTATAAAGCATGTAAATTAGTCAAAACTGCTTGCTTTTAATAATGTTATACTGGATTATAGCTTTCTAAGGTCCGTTAAGCATGTTACTAGTAAAAGGTTAATTTGGTCCCGACAGTACGACAAAAATGTCATGCGATTGCAGTAAAATATTGTTTAATAATTTTTATCCTCCGTGGAATTATATTTTACCGTTTCGTGTGTGCAGTTTGTGTGAGTAACCCTAGAATTTTCGTTTTTTTAATTGTCTAAACAAATGATAATCCCAAAGTAATAAAACTGGTTTGTAGCGAGGGTGTGCCAGTAGAGTGTAAAACAAATACTCAATTGTTTGTGGAGTTTGGGTAGCTGTATGGAAATAATTTTTTACATTGTAGTAACTTATTCTGACCTTAGAAACAAATTTAGCAATCACGCTGATACTCAGGCAACGTCTATAATTTATATTTTCAACTCTTTCTTATCTTCCCAAAAATTACTTATGCCACGTGTACACTTGAGTTTTTTAAGGGTGTTGTCGGGGAATTCTGCCTTAAGTCTTCCAAAGATCTTGAGCAGTTTCCCACTGTCTATTATTCAAAACTTGCTAATAATCCATTGCATAACATATAATAATATATTTTTAATAACAAAAGAAGCGATAGTGCAAAGCATCCTGAAGCAGAGAGGGATGGAAGATCTTTTATATACTCTTATTTGCAACGCTGGTCTTTATTCACGTTACGACGCGTACAAAGAAAGTTTTTGTTCATATTTGATTCACCCACGTACATCACCCAAAAGATCCTTGACCATTCATGGTATTCAAAATGAAAACGTTGCTGATCTTGACAATAATTCTTGTTGTTTATAAATTTTCAGAAAAGCAGTACATTTAGATGAACTGTTTAAGTGCGGCCGTAGCAAGAAAGACAATTTAGTCGCAATAAGAAGCGTTGTCTAAAACTCTCAAAAAACTTATGCAAAATCCTTCTGTGGATTATAAGAGCAAAACATCTTATGGGCTCCATGAAGATGTGCTGCTAAGCGGTTGTTAATTTTCGATAGATTACATTATTTTTATTTGAACAATACTGGAAGTCTTAATAGATAGCTTTTTCCCCACTCTCCTTCGTCACAGCATCATCCATATTGCTATGAGCAATACTTAGATTTCTATTAAGTAGTATATATATATATATATATATATATATATATATATATATATATATATATATATGAGAAAATTCTTGATAGTCTAAGTATTATTAGATAAACTTGGATTACTATATCCTTATTAGTGGTAGGGCGGATAAAAAGTTTGCTGGACACTAGATGTCCACTCTGGCTGTATTTATCACCCATAGAGGGCACCTTTAATAATGAGTCCTTTGATAGCATTGATATAGCCCTCCGCTAACGTGGGGTAAATGATATCCTACAAGAATAGATTCTATAACTTCTGTATCACAGAGCTGTACAAATTACCGTGAGTGATAAGACCATTAGAGGCTGTTCCAAGGGAGGCGTTCTGTCACCTTTACTATGGAATCTAGTAATAAACAGCCTTCTTTAGCGACACTAGTGAGTACAAATAAGTGCTTTTTAACTTCAAGCAAACAGCGCTTAGAATAATTGAAAAGTCATGCTTAAAACGCTCATTATCGATCAACCCCTCCAAAACAAAAATAACACTATTTACAAAAAAGAATGGTTAAAATACATAGGATGCTTTAATTGTTTAAAATACTCTTTATCTTTTCAAATGAAGTCAAATATCTAAGAGTTAGGTTTGACAAAAAGCTGAATTTGGTATGGTACATAGCGGCTAAAACTGAAAAAGCATGCATATCATTTTGGCAAGGTCGACGTGTAATGGACAAACTTTGCGGTCCTCCGCCAAACACTGTCCTATGGCTATACACTGCCGTAATTAGACCTATGCTATGTTATGGTGTGCTAATCTGGTAATCTAGAACAAGGCAGATCACTGCAGCAACCAAGATCTTACACGTTCAAAGATTGGAGTGTATAAGTATCAAGGGAGCCATGCTTTCCACCCCAACGGCAGCTTTAATAGCATGCCTGAGTCACCCTCCACTAGATATCTATGTGGAGAAGGTAGCATTAAGATCTGCTGTAAGTCTGCGGGAAAGTGACTCTGGAACGACAAAGGAGTAGGGGAAAGACCCAATTAGATTCTAAGGAAAGCCGTACAGTAGATTCCCTTTTTGAAAGCAAAGGTGGGTTATATTTCACCCCTCTATAAATTTAGGAATTTTCCTGGGTGCTGAAGAGGCAACCGAATCAAATATAGCCATCTTTACAGACGGTTCTAAAACAAAAGAGGGTACAAGATCAATTATCGTTTTAGATGATCTGAACCTGCAATTAAGCATAGCATTAAACAGAACAATCACAATCTTTCAAGCAGAAGTATTGGTCATAATGCAAGGTGCAAATGTAATCTTTGAAAGAAGCATTAAGAACAAAACTATCAGAATTGCTAACCATAGCAGAGCTACTTTACTGGCATTAAACAACTGCAAGGTTGTATCTGTAGTAATCCTTCAATGCCAGACTGTCCTTGATCAAGTCGCGATATATACTGTCCTAGAACTCGTTCGGGTTAAAGGGAATTCTGCTTTATATGGTAACGAGCGCGCAGATAATATGGCAAGGCAAGGCTCGGAACAAACATTCTGTGGTTTTGAGTCGGCACTCCCACTATTATCAGCCTCACTCTGCTCACTAATAAATCAACAATCGGCATTGTTGTAGATCGGTCAATATGAAGATATGCTAACATGCAGGGATGGCTATTCAAATCTCAACGACGAAGGTGGCTAACTTCTGCAAGTAGTTGCCTAGAGGCAAACTGCGACTTGTAGGAATATTATCAGGACACTGCAAACTGAATAAACATATATAGAGAATGGGCCTCATCGAGGATCCATCCTGCCAAGGTTACAATTTAGAGTACAAGACAGCAGAGCGAATGTCCTGTGCTCGTTCCAATCCATATTGGGGGAGTTCTGGCTTAGCATAGCCAAGATCAGTGTTACCTCTCACGGACATCCTCAAGTTCATTCAAAGGATTGGTTGGCTTGACTAACGGGTGTACGGGGTAAGGCGGCGGAGATATTACAATGGGTCCAAGTGCATATGACTTTGGTTACCCTCCTTTTTATATCAAGAATCTAAAATACAGACCCCCCTTATAAGAGTTACCTACGACATTTTCAATTTTACTCATTTCTATTTAATCATCTGCCAAAATTGTGTTATGAAATTTATCCATGATTTTTAGGGTTATGAAACGTTTTGTATGTAATTCATTGTTTTTTATGCACACGGTTATGCTTATATTTCAAAACCTAAAGACTTGCGGTCAAAAATAAGGTGATGAATACTCAAGAACAACGATAATCACTACCTAAATTTCGTTTTTATCCATAACTAGCCGGCTCGGGTCGCATTCGGCTTCCCTTTTCCGTCTAGCCCTGCCGGGCTGCGTTTTCATTTAAGGAAGTGCACCCTTTAATAACATTTTGAAACACGTTCAACGACATCCAACTCGATACACTTCCGTAGTTTGAGTATAAATTTTGGCCCCTAATTTACCCCCCTTGTTTTAAATATGGATTATTCCTGCCAAATACTAAAGGTCTATCTTTAATAGTTTTAGATTAAAAGAGTGCCATCCCCCCCGAAATTTTGGACCCCTAATTTAGCCCCGTTGAGTAGCCCAATCAAAATTTTTTGAAACAAAAGTTCTGTAATTTTAAATAAATATTATTCATGCCAAATATCAAAGGTCTATCTTTACTGGTTTGGAAGTAAATGAGGGTCTGTTTAAAACTTTTGACCCCAGTTTAACCCCTGTGGGGGATTTGATCGAAAATTCTCGAAACACGGGTCCTTTTAATTTGGCCGAAGATTATTTTTTCAAGTTTCACGTTGCTAACTCGAGCCGTTTTAGAAAAAGCCTACAGGTTTGGACCCCCATTAGCCCTCTTAGGCGGCAAATTTAAAAAAATCTTTTCTTAGTACGTCCCTACGCCATACAGAGAATAAAACCCTAAAATTTCAAGGTTTTAGCTTCGGCGGCTTAGGCTGGGCTTTGATGAATCAGTCAGTCAGTCAGTGAGTGAGGGCTTTCTCTTATATACGTATAGATTGAAAAAACAAAAAGCTAATTGGTTTATTTTCTCAAAAAAAGATTTATTTTATATTACTAGTCAATTCGTATGAAAAAATGGTAAACCCACAATATAAAAATATTTGGAAAAAAGTAACCCCGTGTGATAATTTAACAAACTATTTAAATATCTTCGTAAAGTTTACATGTCTTACTTATTTTTATTATTTAAAGCAAAATGATATAATGATGATGGAATTTATTGTCTATTTTGTCAAATGTATAACAACACTTGTTAAAAACGAACCTACATATGAAGATCTGTATGTGATAAGAAGAGTAAGAATTTAATTTAAATTTATTGTGTAGTCTTCACAAACAGTTTCCTTGAAATTTACGAATTACTCTGTTTAGTATTGGCAGTTCAAAATTGTATGAACTAAAATCAATATACTAATATTTATAAAGATCAAAAAATGGATTACGCTTGATGTTCCTTTCTATTTTTTTTTCTATTAAGAAAATAACAATACATTTTATTACAAAATTTAAGAAATATAAATACACATCTTCCTCATTTACCTGGATCATAAATAAATTTTGTGGGCTAAATTTATAATATAATGAATGACAATGTTATTCAAAAACTACATTTTGATTCTAGATATATACAGCGTGCGAGATAATTACCCGCACAAAGGTTTTGCACCAGTATTGTCTTATTTCCAAAGCAATGCCAACTGAATTATATAATAACAGTAATACTTTATCGGTCTTAGAATAACATAACAATAACTAGTTCTTAAATCAATCTCTATTTGCATGGATAAGAGAGCGAACTCTCTTGGCAACGGCATCGACGATGGCACAGATTAGTGAAAAGTAGCGTAAGTTTTTCTCTCCAATTCTGCCTATAAAAGAAATCTATTGGATTACAGTCGGGGGAGCAAGAGGGTCACTCCTGGGCAGCGATAAAGTCGAGGGTGTGGGTGCGCAGCCAATCCTGTGGTCTTGGCACATTGCCTGGAAGTTTCTTCTTGATGTCAAACCCAATAGTAAAATCCAGAGTGTTTGGGGGCCCAATAGAGACAGATAGGCTCTAGACTGTCCTTGTACACTTGATCTTAATGCTCTCAAAGATGAAAAGAAGAGGGATTTTTCCATCAGTTCTCTGTTTGTAAGTCAGTTGTTGGTTCTTGATCGCATGATAAAGATAAAGTTCCAGGCGTAATTTAAAATCGTTCATAACAAAGTCCTAGACGAGTTGGTGCATGAATCGTTGAAGGTTCCTCTTGATTTTCTCTCGGATGGCTTTAGTCAGCTTCTCGTTTCATTTGATGTTGTCATGTATGGTTAATCGCCGGGCACCGAGGCATTTCTTGATGTCTGCAGAGCGGATTCCCGACTTGAACAGATCGAAAATCGCGGATTTTCATTTACTAGGCGGTGCTATTACTTCAAAAAACAAGATAAAGACACGAAAACAAAGAAAATATAGAGAACAAGACGACATGATTGTTACTAATCAATAATATTTACATGCTGAAACATGCACGAACACTTTGTCCGGGTAATTATTTCGCACCCTGTATTAAACTTTCTAAAATATTAATTTTTGCCAGTTTTGAATAGCTTTTTATAAAATAATTTGATGTTTCACCAAAGATTATCGGTTGCCTATTAAAAATAATCAAAGAGATGCAAATATTATAACGCATTACACCATGAACTTCATAAGGTATTGTCGATACCCTTCTGGTAAGTTAATTGTTTGTGTACTGTTGTGCATTAGAAATCTTTTTTTAATTACCAACAATATATTTTCTACTTTTTTTCTTCTTTTTATGTAGGTTACTAGACTGTTTTTAACTCCACAGTCGTACGATACTATAAGTCATATTTAGCGTACCCCGCACAGGTGCCTAACCGTTAATTTAGAAGAAGGGGGATGTACTTCATAGTCGTCAAAGGTGTTTGTATGACGACCGGAGAACATTTGATATTTGTCATTGTTATTGATCTGGGAGTCCAACACAGGACCGTCGCCTTTGCCTCGCTATTGTGCTCTCCATATATATATATATATATATATATATATATATATATATATATATATATATATATATATATTCTCATAATTTTATTCTGTATGTAATTCACTTTATAAATTAAATGTTTACCTCCAAACGGTTTCCATTAAATTTCATTATATATTTTCTCTAAGAGTTGCGCAAGTTGTTTAAAGTTTGAGAGCGTTTTCTGTTTTGTATGCTTTGCAGTTTGTTCCTAGTTAGACTAGCGTGCAGAAATTAATTTCTGAAAATTATTTTAATTAATAGTAATTTTAAGTTAATTAAGAAACTGAATTTGTTTCTTTTTTTAGTGGTTCCATTACATTGCTTTAACGCAATACTTAGGTAAATTGCAAGGGAGTTTAAATTATAAATAATAACAGCTCTCAGCAAAATATGTTAACAGAGTTAATTAAATTTCTCTGAAAATTTTTAACTTTATATTGCACCCAACAGCTTTATATTCACGATAGCTTAAATTAAGTATATTATAATCAAAACACGATTAGAACTTTAGAATAAAATATTTATGTTTCTTAGATATGAGTTCTGGGGAAACTAATAATAATAATAATAAACTACATAAGTTGTTTCAGCCACTCAGATTTGGCAAATCTAAATTACACGGTGTAAGACTGCCTCATGGTCGACAAAGAGTACATTATCAACAAGTTAGCGAATTTAAAAGAGGACATATACTTGTATTCGTCTATATGACAAGGGTGTTTCTTTAGGAAAAATATGCCAAAGAATTGGTTCTCGTGGCACTGCTGTGACGCAAATATGGAATCACTAGATTGAAAAAAGTACTCATTCTGAAACAGTACGCAGGATAACCAACTGAGAGAATCATAATTTTCAGATGATTGTGATTACAGATCATAGCAGGATTTCAAGTGCCCTAGCGCAATATAGTAAATCATTACACGATTGCTCAGCTCCTTCATTCGACATCGATTATTCACTATGGAACTAACAGCACTACCATTGACTTTTCTGCGCCAGCAACGAATATTACAATGAGTAACGGAAATGTGTTTGCGGACATACAAGTGGTACACAATTGTCTTGTATAATGAATCTAAAACAATGGTAGGATTTTAATTCCATGTAGATATAGAAAAAGATAAAAAACGGAAGCTATTACTTATAATAGCAGGTCATCTTTAATCAGAGTTAAAGACAACTTTATCAGTCAGACCTACATTAATGCGCTCTTACAGTCCATAGTAACCCGGCGGAGTTGCTAGATCCCCAACTGGGCGCCTCCCCGGGTGGCGGATAGGGGAATGTCCACCAGATATGTTGGGTACCGGGGAAATAAAATACCCGGGGCGGACCAAAACTAACATAGGTGACACAGGTGGCAACTTCCAAATAATGGATTTAATGGCTCCTAGATAGCCATGAGGGGAACCAGGGATGGTGATAACCGATCGGCTGCCGGTATAAGTGGTCACACTCTTGCATGGTCAACAGCTTCGGGTGGAAGAACCAGCAGAGATAGGGCACTCTTTTGCCCTCAGGTTGAAAAAACAGACCTTAAAGACGGAGGAACCAAATTGATGGTCAACGGCGTAAGAATGCAGAAGGCAAGTAGAAACCACTGCATTAAAGATCTAAAAAGATATCCTTAGTAAAATTATCATCATTATCATTATCAATATGACAACGTTCAGAGCTAAATCTAAATCCGGAGTTTCAAGTTCCCCAATCGGATCTCCGGGGGGAACAGTTGTGAGCAGAGTTATAAAGTTATCAACAAATAATATAAAGATCGGGACGTGGAATGTAAACAGTTTACTGGCACCAGGCAAACTGCACAATACTGTAATAGAAATGGATAGACTGAAGATAGACATCCTTGGTCTAAGTGATATTAGATGGTCAGGAAATGGTAAATGTACAACAAGCAATGGTATAATGTACTACTCGGGAAATTATGGCCCTCAGTACAGATACGGAGTTGGAATAATATTAAACAAGAAAGCAGCAACGGCAGTCACAACCTTCATACCACTCTCAGACAGAGTAATAATGTTACAGTTGAAAACAAACAACGGTAATATGAATATCATCCAAATTTACGCGCCAACTGTCGATAAGGAAGAATGCGAAGAATTTTATGCACAAATAGAAGAAATCTACAGAAGCATTAAGAGAAAAGATATTACAATTGTGTTGGGTGATTTTAATGCGAAAGTTGGAAATGCGAAAGTAGAAAGATGTACCGGTGGTTTTGGGCTAGGAGATCGCAATGATAGAGGAGACCGTATGATACAATTCTGCCAGGACAAAGATCTAATAGTCGCAAACACGCTTTTTAAACTTCCAGCTCGCAGGCTGTATACATGGAAGTCTCCAGCTGATAAGCCAGGGAAAACAGTAAGAAATCAAATAGACTACATTCATTGTAATAATCGCTATAGAAATTCCATTAAGTATGCGAAAACATATCCTGGTGCGAACATTCACAGTGACCACAATCCAGTTGTAGCAAAAATTACAGTTAGGATGAAGAAGATAATAAGACCCCAGAATGACTATATAGATACAAGACGTTTAAAGGAACCCAAAATATATAATATAGTTCAACCGAAAATAACAAATGAGTTAAAAAATATAAATATGCAAATAGACGAAGTCAATATTGATGAAAAATGGAACAAAATACAAAATGTACTAACATCTGTAACCAAAGAACACCTAGTAAGTAAGAGAATAAAAAAGAAACCTTGGATGACACAGGATATTTTAGATCTCATGGATCTGAGAAGAAGGAATAAGCTAAATGTACAAAAATATAAAGAAATTCATAAAACAATACAAAGTAAAATAAAAATAGCGAAAGAAAAACACCTGTCTGAACAATGTGAAGAAATTGAACTACTACAAAGTAAGCATGACAACTTCCAGATGTACAAAAGATCAAAGAAGTAACAGGATATAAAAGAAAAGTGCGCCAATAATGTCATCAAAGATGCTGATGGACATATACTAATAGATATAAAAGATCAAATAAACAGATGGAAGATATATATCCAAGAACTTTACAATGACGAAAGGACGAAAATTTTAAAATTCTAAAATCGCAACTAAATTATGCACTAGAAAACATGAAAACAGGCAAAGTTGCTGGCCCGGACGAGATACCAGTAGAAATTGTTAAACTTTGTAACGATAAAACATTAGATGTTATTTTAGACCTTTTTAACGCTATTTATGACACTGGGCAAATTCCCAAACAACGGTTGCTATCTACCTTTATTTTAATTCCCAAGAAAATTAACGCAAGAGATTGCTCAGATTACCGAACTATTGCACTTATGGGACATATTTTAAAACTATTCTTGAAAATAATTCATAAAAGAATTTACAAAACATTGGAAGAAGGAATAAGTAACTCCCAGTTTGGTTTCCGCGCAGGTCTTGGAACGCGTGAAGCTCTCTTTGGGGTTAATGTGCTATACCAGCGATGCATGGATATGAACCAAGATATGTTTACCTGCTTCATCGATTTCGAAAAGGCGTTTGATAAAGTGAAACATGGTAAACTACAAGAACTTTTACTTAAGAAAGGCATAGATAGGAGAGATGTGAGGATAATTAGTAACCTATATTGGGGACAGAGTGCTAACATAAAAGTTGGAACAGAAATAACCGAGGAAATTGAGATACGCCGTGGAGTGAGACAGGGATGCATCCTATCTCCACTTCTGTTTAACATCTACAGCGAAGCCATCTTTAGAGAAGCCTTAGATGAGGAATCTGCGGGAATTATTATAAATGGAGAAATAGTTAACAACATGAGATACGCAGATGACACAATCCTCTTAGCAAGCAACCTTACTGACATACAACATCTGCTTGAAAAAGTAAATGATCGCTGTAACCACTACGGCTTAAAAATAAATTTTAATAAAACCAAATAGATGGTAGTTACAAAAACTCCACACATTCAAGGAAACTTAAGAGTTGTAAACATATTAATAGAACGGGTAAGGAAATACAAATACCTCGGGACGTGGATAGAACAAACAGCTGATCAAACAACGGAGATAAGAACTCGTATAGAAATAGCTAGATCCTGCTTTGCAAAATTAAAGAAAGTACTTTGCAACCGAAACATAAACATTGGGCTCAGAATACGAATGCTTCGCTGTTATGTATTTAATATCATGCTCTACGGCGTAGAAGCTTGGACACTTAAGAAAAAGCAAACAAACAAAGTACAAGCCTTTGAAATGTGGTGTTACCGCAGAATGTTGCGTATAGCCTGGATTGAAAGAATAACTAAAAGAGAAATTTTGACAAGGATGAACAAGGAATGTGAAATAATAAATACAATAAAAAAGAGGGAACTATAGTACTTAGGCCATGTAATGAGAAATCCCAAATACGCACTGCTCCAACTCATCATGCAAGGGAAGATAAAGGGAAAAAGAAATGTTGGTAGGCCTAAAATGTCTTGGCTAAAAAATCTCAGAGATTGGTTTAATTGCAGCAGCATTGAACTATTTCGATCGGCCGTCGACAAAATCCGTATAAGAATGATGATAACCAACCTCCGTGAAGGAGAAGGACCATAAGAAGAAGAAGAAGTCCATAGTACTTCCCCGTTACTCCAGAGGGCACCTAAAGCAATCTTTGAACTACATGTGGCACGTAACACATTAAACTTTCTTCAACAATACAAACTGGAAACTACTGTGGTCTGTCCGATCACCTGGCCTTTTACCAATAAAAAATGTCTCTAATATCGTTGTGCAAAAGGAACAATGGTATCTATGACCTTCAAGAAGTCTGGCTGAAATATGAGAGCGTGTCAGTAATAAATGAAATGTAGTCCATCACGATATCATTTGTTCGTTATTTGACTTGATGTCAAGAAAAATGAAGGCAGTCACAAAAACCCGATGTGGGGCTATACATTAACGAATACCATAAATATAAATGTTTAAGAGCACGTTTTGTAAATTTAGTCATTTGTTTGTCTTATACTATAAAATAAAGCTTCAAAATTTTAGTTGTTAATATGGATTTTTTCTTAGTGTTGTAATTTTAGAACAGAGAAGTAAGTTTGTGAATGTGTGTGTAAGTGCGCGCGTATGTGTATATGTGCAGTGTTATGCTTATTTTGCACGTGATATACTATTACCCGTAAAGTTCATATTTAAGAAATGAATAACCAAATATTGGATAGGCATAAACGTATTGTTCAGAGAGGTCAAGGATAAATGAACAGTTAGGTTTACGGATTAAACCGCGTCGATTTTTGGGAAAATTTCCGACGTTTTGACATTCACTTTAATGGCATTTTTAAGGTGTTTTATTTATTTACTTGGAGTCTCAATCTGCCTGCTCCCTAAGGAGAAATATGAGTCAAAGAAGAAGAATGGCCTTTGGTGTACTCTACATTATTACTTATAGAAACAGAATTAAAAGTTTGAAGGGGACTAGCTTATGTAGAAAATGTAGTGGGTTAAGGAAAATTTGTTTGTTGTAATGAGTTACTTAAGTGATAACGTGCGGTAACTAATGGCTTCCAAGAACCAGGTAAACGCTGATAATCGTCTTAAATATTGAGGTATCAAGGGTGTTTCTCCATTTGAATAACCTTACGAATAATTCCACTGGTAGAATGGAAGACGGGAGCAAGTATTTTTGAAAAAGTTAATTTTATATCTGGTTTCCTTATTATGTTTGGTTAAGGCAAAAGGAAGATCACCCTTTCGTATACCTAAAGAATGTTTGTATATACGACTAAATAGTTTTCTGTTGTGGGTTTGATTTTTCAACAATTGCGGTCTTCTGCTGGTTCAATAACTATGCGTAATACAACCCCATTATTGTTTTCTAAATTTTCTAAATAGTCTATGAACAGATTTTTTGACTATCCCCAATAACAGTCGTCATCACCTTCGTGGCCGACAAAACAGTTTTCGCCTTTTTTGGAGCAAGTTTACCATTTGGAGTTTAATGTTGTGTGTGTGTGTGTTTTTTTTTTGTTTTAGGAGTGTCATGGTGGACTCAAGTTCCATCAACAGAAATATATCTACTCAAAAAGTTCGACACATTTTGCTAAAACCACTTAAGCAGGACCTTGGAAATGTTCATGCAAATGAATTTTTTGTTTAACGTAAGCAAGCGCGAGATCCAACTCGCGGACAGCTTTGTCATGTATAATTCTTTAGTCAATATATGACAAACGCGCTTTTTCAATAAGCTCTGCAATCTCCCTAACCTTGATTAGATGGTCGTCCAGTACCATTTCAGCTTTTTCGATGTTATTGATAGAGGTCACAATTGGCCGTCCCGTACGGTCATCATCAGCCAAACTGATACGACTACGTTTAAATTCAACTGTCCATCTTTTCACGGTGGTAAAAAAAGGCCAGAGTTCTGTAAACGGCGTCTAACTAGGCTCTAATTTATGTAGGTGTATTTGCGTTTGAAATGCAAATACTTAATTACGCCACGGTATTCAATTTTTTCCTTTTTTACAAAAGCACTGACATCGACTGTTACAAACGATTTTCAAACAACAACTAAACGTCTAAAATAGCTGTAATTTTTACAGGATCTTTCAAAGCATATGCGATTGCAGTAGCAGAATGGTTTTGACGAGTAGGGTCATCAAAATGCCCACGTGTGTGTATATATATATATATATATATATATATATATATATATATATATATATATATATATATATATATATATATATATATATATATAAAGGAAAATATGTGATTCAAAAGGTAACATTATATAATAAACGTTGTATTGGCCAAATACCAAGAAAAATAGCCCGAAAATATGAATTCAGAAAACACGAAATATGTGAAAGAATTTTAAAATAGGGTATATGTTCGTCTGTACATTTAAAATCAATTAGAGAAGCAAGCATAAAATGTCGCAAATTGACGGGAAGTATTTTTATCAAATTTCTATTGTAATAGAGAATAAGTCCTATATTATAATATATAATTATTATCATTAGAAACGCATTTTTAGGTCAACAATTTTTTTCTGCGTGTGTTTAAAAGCCTGAAACTGAAATAAAATTGTCGGGACATGTGCCACCAGCGTAAATCCAAATTTTATTGCACATAAAAATACATATTTTAAAGAAATACATACAAAATACGTATGTTATAAAATTTGCTTAATAGCCCATCTTTTTAAACTTATTGATATAGCACAGTAAATTTTGTATTGTGGTTCACATGAAAAAAACTGCTAACACCCTTTGTACAAGTCCGGAAATTATACATGTAACTTGCTTTGCATATTTCGCGTAACATGAATGGGATCAGGTACATAATTAAAATTTGTAGCTTTAAAAAATATAGTAGCACGTTGAAGTAATCACAAACAAAAATAAAAGGTAATGTGCAAAAATGCTACATGAATATGGCAATTTCTGGAACATTTCATTGTAAGAAATGTATGACACAGTAAGCAGGACACGGCAACTTAGATACGACCACCCCATTAAAGACAATATTCGTATGCGTTAATAATACACCTCATTGGTCAGTAACAAATACTTTTACCATTGTTTTCTATAAACTTAAATATTCGGAATGAAATAAAATTATACAAATAGTCGATAAGGAACTCAGGTCAACTCTGTTTTTGTGCTTGCTTTTGAAGGCAGTTGATTTTCTGCATTTGAATAAAATTTTCGTAGCAATCATTTCACAATATTTATATGACGCTAAGATTTGGAGGAAGCGATGGCTACTCGAGAACGCCAAACATTGCGCGAGGAATGAATACTGGTGTTATTTTGTTGAAAGAGAAATGCTTGACCTGCCATAGCATTTGAAAATTTGTCTTTCTCCTGTTTTAGGAGCTATATGCACTTATCTCACTTCTGACTGGGTCAGTATTATCAACGAGTGAACTATTAGATATAGCTCCTCACATCAAGATTAAACCAATATCGGCTCGTTGTAGTGACAAAATCAATTGCCTTTTTATGAAGATTACGTCAGTATTACGAAAATTCATTCAGTCCATATAAATTGATTTTTGTCACTAAAATAACATTTTGCATAAACAAATCAAAAACATACAATAGAATACAATGCCTTTAAGGTAGGTCGTTGTTGTATATTTTGATGTTTTAATAATGAGCAACTCTTAATTTCTTACTAATACATTTATTTCCACATACTTTGAAATATATCCAACTGTTGATGGCAAATTTCATGTTTTGCGCTTTGCAGTTGTCACAATTTTTATACATCATTTAAAACATTTTTTTATAATTTTTGGGATCTTTGACAAAACTGCTCGCAGTCTGGTGTGAATGATCTATTTTTTACAATACATGTTCAAAAACATCCTTCTTTATGAAACGTTTCAATTGTTCTATTTTTTTGACTGCTAAATACTTTTTCCCTTATCTTTCACCACACAACACTATAATACTAAGCGTACAGATTGTCCAACAAATAAAACAGTGAGAAGCAGTGAATGTAAGAATATATATATATATATATATATATATATATATATATATATATATATATATATATATATATATATATATATATATATGTATGTATGTATGTATAATCTAACCTCTTCTATGTATAAGTGTAGGGGGTGTAATTACAATTATCCTAAAAATTTGATTTCACCGACTATTTCCCTAGTTATAACTGTCAATTTCTCTGAACATTCACTACCCTTCCTTTTACCTTTCGATTCACATATCACTCATGATTGCACTCACTCACTTATTTATTTGCACTCACTATGCAGTTTCTTCTTTCTTTCTCTATTTTACCACTGCTTTCCAAATGGTTCTTTCCCTCGCCATGATCTCAGCCTGGTTCTAATTTTGACCTCTCGAATTCATTAATTCATTCATTTCTTTATCCCACGTCTTGCTTGGCCTCCCTTTCTTTCTTCTGTCTGTAGTCCTTGCTTCCCATACTTGTCTTACTTGTCTTTCTTCCGGTAGTCTTTTCATGTGTCCCTACCACCTTAATTGTGTCTTCTCAATATACTTTTTAACGCTCTCTATTTGCAGTGTTTCTCTTATATCTTCGTTCCATATTTTGTCCATTATCGTGACTTTAGCTACTTTTCTTAAATATTTCATTTCTAGTGCCTGTATTTCCTTATGTGGCTTCTCCGTTAATACCCATGTTTCGCTTCCGTATATAGTAAAATCGGTAGCTATACGGTTTTGTATACGTTAAGTTTTGTTTTATTGCTGATTTCTTTTTTTGTTAATAAATCCTCTGTTGATACCGTTGAACAGTTTTGCCGTTGTCCCAATTCTGTTCTTAATTTCTTTGCCAGTTTTGTCTATATCTATTCCCAGATACTTTATGTTGTCTAGTTGCTCCACTGTTAAGTTATTAATTTTTATGTTTATTCTTCGTTCCTTGCCATTTGTGATTACCATTACTTTTGTCTTGTTAATATTAACTTTTATTTCTTTATTTTCCAACTCTTCCATCCATAAATTAACATTGCATTGTAAGCTTCTTTCCGTATTCGCGATTATTGTCACATCATCTGCGAATACGCAGTCACCTACTTCTACTGGTTTTAATTTGTGGTATCCCACCACCATATTTTTACTTTTGCTGCTTATATTTCTTATAATTTTGTTCATAAAAATAATAAAAAGCAACGGACTAAGGTTATCTCCTTGTCTAACGCCATTCGTCGTCCTAAATTTCTGTCTCTTGATTGTCTTTTCTATGTTTCGGTTTTTTTATATAATGATTTAATAGCATTTATCAAATTTTTGGATATACCGTATCTTTCTGAAACCTCCCACAATTTTTGCCTTGCCACCTTATCCAGATCCACGAAGCATATATAAACTTCTTTATTGTAGGGTAACAATTTCTCTATGACATTGCTGATTGTAAATATATGATCATTTGTGCAGTGTCCCTGTCTGAATCTACTTTGTGTCCCACCTTTCTTAATCTTTCCTCCAATACCATCTCATAAACCTTGCTAGCTGTACAGAGTAGCGAAATCCCTCGATAATTTGAGAATTTTCTTTGATTTCTCTTTTTAAATATTGGTATGATTAGTGAGGTTTGCTAGCTTTTGGGGCTATTAAAGTTTTCCATACTTTTCTAATTATTCTATGTAGGAACTTTATTCCTTCTTCTCCCATGTATTTTAATATTTCTGCTTTTATCCCGTCTACTTCTGTTGCCTTCCCATTCTTCAATTTTCTTAATGTTTTTTCACCTCTTCCAGTTGTATACCGTCTCTTCCTTCTTCATGCCGTGCATTCCCACTTCTTCCGACTAAATTTGTTGCATTTTCTGCCCCTGTTTCTGACTCTTCTTCATTTATCTCTTCTCCCTCTAGCATCTCCTGATAGTATTGTTTCCATCTGTCTATAATTTTATTATCTTCAGTAATTATTTTTCCCTCTTTATCCATAATTTGTCTCAATCCAAGTTTTTCCGTTTATTTTTCATGTTCTTGAGAACTCAGTAAAATAGCTTCTGGTTAGCTCTACTACCCTTTTCCATCTTAGTTCCAAATTTCTCTCATTCTCTGGCTTTGGCTAATTTGATCTTCTCTTTTGCTGTTCTGCTAGCAATTTTGTATTCATCATAAGATTCCTCGTTTCTTCGTTGTAAGTGAGTTCTCCACCTGTTCTTTTTTGTTTTGACGATGTTTTTAATTTTCTCGTTTCACCAACTTGTTCTTTTCTTGGATCCTCCTGCTATCGATATCCCACATGCTTTCCTTCCCGGCTTGTGGATTATTTCTTTAAATTTTTCCCATTATTTACTTTCTGTATACCTTTCCTGATTTGTCCTTCGAAATCCTGTCTTATCTTTGGATCTTGTAGTTTATGAATCTTAATGCCTTCATTTCTTTTTTGTAATAGTCTCTTTCCTTCTCTACTGTCTCGTTTATTTTTAATCTCGCACTTAGTAAGTAGTGATCTGTTGATATTTTCGCTCCTCTAGAGACTCTTACGTCCTGTATCATTCTTCTGTCTATTTTCTCTGTAATGTTATAATGTATAATTGATTTTCATTTTTCCTGGTTCCTCCCTGGTATTTATAACAGTCCTTGTGTTGGTAGGATGAGTTTTGTATCACTAATCCATACTGTATGCAGAAGTCTATTAATCTCTCACCGTTCGTATTTCTTGTTTTCTCTCCTTTGATACCCATCACTCCCTGTTTTCCTACATTATCGTTTACTATTCTTCCATTGAAATCTCCTATAATTATAGTAGTATTATCCGCCTCATCATAAACCATTTGTAACTCACTCCAAAATTGTTCTTTTTCTTTCTTCGTATTGTTTTCTCCTGGTCCATATACAACTATTAACATCCATTTTTTCAGAGTTTCTTTTTGCGAATATTACTTTCGTCGTTGTTTTGCTTACTGCCGTCCATTCCATTAGTTTCTTCATATACTGTGGGCTTATTACACATCCCACTCCTGCTTGGACTGTTTTGTTCATTTCTACCCCGTTGTAGAGTAATCAATATTCTTTTAAAATCATTTCTTCTTCTCCTTTCTTTTTTGTCTTTGTAATTGCCAAAATATTCATATTACAATTCTGAACCTCATGTATGAGTTTCTTTTCTTTTCCATTTATACATCTACTACAACTATATAACAAGCAACAAAGCAAACTGTGCTATACTAGATGGAAAAGTAATAAAGAATTCAGAATTCCATACAGATCACAGACTGCTAATAATAGACACCAGATTTTATAATAGAAAACCCAGAAAATAAAAAAAATATCGAAAATCAAGATAAAGCGGATGCATTTAAGGTCAGGCTAGAAGAGAATCTAGAAAGATGGAGAACGAAAGAAACAGTAGAAGAAAGTAATTGGCCCAGAGAAAAGAAGTGGACAATATTAAAAAACAAAAATAGTAAAATAGTAGTAAAATGCAGTAGACATGTGGAAAAGTAGTAGTAAAAAAAAATACGGAGGTGAAATAACGAAGTAAAAGAAAAAGTAAATATCAAAAAGACAGTACTATGTAAATAAAAGAAACAGAAACCAAGGAAGCTGTTTAATGAGCAAAACAAGAAACCTGGAAAGAATTCGGAAAAGTACTCAAAACTAAAGTCAACAAGGACAACGGAAGAGAGTTCTGAAAAGTCAGTAAACAACTAAGAGAGAAATATGAAAGGCATGTATAGAGCATAAGAAATAACAAAATAATCGTAAAGACAGAAGAAGACACAATCCTAGAAATATGAAGAGAGCATTATAACAAAACATTTAAAGAAAACAATAATATCAGGGGTAAAAAGAGGAACAGACCAGGAAAAAGAATAACAGACATAAACAGAAAAGGTCATAAAGACGTGGAACATATGAAACTAGGAAAAGCAGGAGGCAAAGATAGCCTTACTACAGAAATAATAAAGTGCGGTGGAAAAAGACATGGATAAAGATATATGTCAACAAGCCTAGAAAGAAGAAAAAATACCAGATGACTGGGAAGAAAATATAAGAACACCCCTACATAAGAAAGAAGTTACAAATAATTACAACAATTACAGGACAATGTGCCTCTCCTTTATAGCACAGAAGATACATTAAAGAATCCTAAAAAGAAGCTTACGAGAAGAAGTGGAAGAAAAACTATGTAACGAACAAGTCGTTTACAGACCACAAAAACAAACGCAAAACCATATATTTGTACTAAGAACAGTAAAAAAAAAGATTAGAAATGGGAAACCTGCCATTCATAGATTAAACAAAGCTTTTGGCACGGTATCCAAACAAACATACATATAATGTCTTATAGGTTTTAGCGTGGTAAAATGTAAATATAAACACAATCAATGTGCGAAACGTATATTTTAATGTACGCAATACCACGGCGACAGGCAAGCCAAAAACAGAAACAAAATTTCAGTAAGCAGACATGCACTTGGCTAAGGCTCATCGCTTGGTGCAGGCCGATGTGCCTCTTGCCACAGCTGAATGTTAACTGCCTGCTTTTGTCGTTCGTAAACCGGTTACAGGTAAGGGTCAAAACTTGTCCATTTTGAGGACCATGAAGGAAAATATTTTCTATAATTTTGCCAAATAAAAGAAACCAAATGTCAAATTAATTTGGCACGGGCTAATTGCATCGACCGACTCGAAAGCCATTAGAAATATAACCGTATAGGAAATATATTTGAGTATTGTTGGGCTATATTATCCCTTTACCAGTGACAACGATACCTACAAAATCTTGTAAATCCGGATTAATACATATAATTTTCGTGAATTGTCCTGGTATTGAGTACTTCGCCGCAGGATCGCGTACTTCCGTCTTTTTTTTTTAGGTGAGGTAGAGAGCCGAGACTTATGGACTCTTCGATGGGCGGATTATGCCTTGTTCCAACATTAAGTCGAACTCGGTCTTCGCTATCTTAAGCCAATCAGGGGCCAAGCGGCAGGCTTTGCACCATACAGGCGGACCCGGGGTTCTTTTGATGTAATGCTCGATGTTGTTTTACCTGCAGTCTGTTGGAATCCAGGCAGCCGATTAAGGTCGGGATCTTCTGCTAAGAGCCTATGGTGCATTGAAGACCCTGCTACTTTAGCGTTTCTATCTATTAGGTGTTTGTTCCGAGGGTCGACAAGAAGGCCATAATGCGAGAGGAAATCTATGCTAATAATCGGCGTTTTAACCTTTGCGTCTACGAATTACCATCTGAAGTTTCGGAAAAGAAAAGGTCGAGGTTTAATACAATCGTAGCTTAGGTAGCTACGGGTGAAGCGTTTGCTGCGGAAAGATCGTGTTTATTTTTATTTTTACAACTGCTTAGTTTTCTGCGAGAATATACGCAGAGATCGGCGCCCGTATTCACGAAATATGTTATCTTGGTAAGGCGGTCAATGACAAAAATGCGGCAAAAGTGTTAACCATCGCCGCGTTTATTAACAGCTCTGGTCGTTTTTTGACAGCCACTCGTTCCATTGCTTGCACCCTGCACGAGAGACTGGCTTTTTCGGCAAATTTGCGGCAGTACCAACATAACCTTCTGTTAGCACTCTTGCTACGAGAGCAGATTGCTGTTGCGATCCTGCGATTAATTGTAATTTGCGATTTATATTGTGGATTTTTAAGAGCTCGTTAATTTCGAGTCCTATTTTTCTTATTTCTTTCACTAGTAAGTTTGTTGTATCTAAATTCGAGCTGTTTGAAACCGTGGCGATGCGACCATTTTCGGGCGGGACCTTCGTGTATTCTCAGCAAGGGCTGCAGCACTTTTCTCGCTAGTGGCAGCTAGGACGTGCTGCGTCTTATGCGGAAGAGGGTTTTTCCATATGTTCACAACAAACTCTTCGGACACAGTACTTCTAGGCAGTTTTTTATCTATCGAAAAAATTGGGATGAAGTAGATCGCCGATTTCCTCACTTTCAAGCAGTTTTCGTATGCGGGTATTATCCGAGCTGACAAGAATTTAATTAGCTTATGTTTTATATTTTTATACTTTGTCTGCGTTCTTTGAATCCAATTGGGAAAGAACGTGGCTGAATTTGTGATTGTCCTTCACTATCCCATGTAAGGTAAATTGAGCCTCGATTTGATGGAACCACATTGTGACAAAGGGCGGAACCTAATATATATATATATATATATATATATATATATATATATATATATATATATATATATATACCACATACAAAACAGTAATTAGAGAAGAATTAGTTCAAGAACCGCTAATGCAAGAAGTGGGCAAAAAACAATTTTTTAGTGGCATGAGCACATAGGATATCAAGAAACAGAGACTCGAGAAAAATATTGGAAGCAAGACCAGATGGAACAGGAAACAGAGAAAGACCAAGGAAAACGTGGAGCAAAGTCTAGAAAGAAGAGCATAACGAAGAGAAAAATAACTAAAAGAAATAAAAGGAAAGGCAGCTAACCGGGACAGTTTCCGAAAGTGGATAGAGGACCCAATAAGGATAACTTAGATTTTCATCCAAATAACCAACAGTATTTTTTGAATTCAAAACATTTTTCCAGACATGAGTTTGCCACATTAGTCACTTGTTTCAGTGTATTCCTAGATGTTTCATATCGCTCATTTGCAACAGTAGGATGTTGTTTATTTAGACGGTTGATCAAAGACTTTCACATGTGATAAATGTAATAAGAGAGGTTAACTTTTCTTCTTTCATATCTCCATTTAGCGCTCTTTTTTGCTTCATACAAGTTTAGTTGGAGAAGTACGGCAGCTACCGCGGAATCTTTATGTTTCAATAAAATAACTTTGTCGTCTGCAAATATTGCCGTAACCGAATGCATGTTTGTGGAAAAATCAGCCGTAAAGAGTAGGTACAGAATTGGGCTAAATATGCTTCTTTGTATCACCCTTGACTTTATTGGGTATAACTCGGTAGTTCTTGGCCATATTTTACTTGGAAAAATCTGTTTTCTAGGAATAACTTCATTATGATAAAGCAATGTAGGAGTGTTTTTTTTTTAGTTTATGTAATATTTCATACCAGACCCTGACCAAGGCTTGGCTGTCGTCCAAAAATGCCGCGATGTAGTACTCCTTTTTCTCGAATGTTGAATTGATTTCATCCACGATCCGATGTAATCTGTTGTTATGTTGAGCAACGCCTTTAAAATCCTATGTTAATTAATAGTCTGGTATCAAGTTTAAGTCTTCTATGGTAAGTTCTATTCTCGCAGTAAGCAGTTCTTTAAAGTGTTTGTCTATAACGGACAACAGAATGATAAGTCTGTAGGAGAAGACCTCATTTTGCGGCTTATCGGTCAATTTATAGCTCTTTTATTGTTTTTCAGTTCGAAGCAACTTGATTATACTACCTTCTGTCTGAAGGATAATGTGTGTGCACCCCCATATTATTCGTAATATTCTTTTTTTTTTAATTTTTTTCTTTGTTATCAGAGGGCACTGCTGTTTTATTCTTTTGATCAGTATTACAGATGTTGCCTACCAGGTAGCCCCTTGTATTCATCTGATAAATCTGTAGAGGTATTGTTAGCTCTAGACCTTCTTTGGTTTTTAAAGGAATACTCGTGTCCATCTGGTTTTCCCAAATTACTCCGTAATAGTCCGAGTTTGTTATACTGTTAATTATATTTGGCGACTTTGCTGTTTCAATTATGAATATGCTTACTGTAGTTGCTACAGGTGTGTGGTCAAAGCGTAGTTCCCAGTTAGGCGAGGTCTTTAGATAGCCAGGGCCTATACCCTTTGTCACAAAAACGTCTAAGGGATCCGGTATCTTTCTAGGGTTAGTAAGCCGGTAGGTTGATTAATTATAGGTGACGTATCTGGAGTTTTTGCATCACTTGATACGATGTTTTCTCTCTACTTGGAAGCATAAAAAAATAAATATAAAATAAATCGTGTTTTACGTTACAATCTCCTCCGGCCAAGCACCTGATTCTAGTGAGCCGAAGAGTTTTATAGAACCTTCTTTGTTGAAGGGATAATTTTGTGGGAAATATACGGCTAAGACAGCTAAGGGTCTAAACCACTCTTCTACCATAACGCCAGTGGCTTGCATATACTTTCCTTTAAACCCCAGAAGAAGATGGTGTTTAATTTTTTTTATTTTTGTTTGTTTGGGCTTGTTCTTGATTTTAAAATGGGCAGAGAGCTATCATTTGGCGTTGAAAGGAGAATGTGAAATTAGTTATCTGATTTGGAGTGCGTTAACTTGAGGGTGATTTAGAAATGTTTTGCTTAATATGTCAAGATGCACCCTGCAATCTTTGAAGTTTGCTGAGTAGTCGTCTTGGCACAAAACTCATTTGGCTGGTTTTCCATCCTTTTTATTTTTTGTAGAGATGCGGTAATCATGGATGTTGAATATGTTTTTGTTATTTAGTTTCTATAAAAAATAGGTTCTTTCTGCTTGGTCTCTCTGTTTATTACATTTATTGTGTTTACGACATTGATTCCTTCCTGTTTTAGAAAGTCTTTAATATATTGTTTACTGGTGGAGTGGTATGAATTCCGTAGTACCACTCTATACTGTTTTCTTCATCTAAGCTGTAAGTATGCCTTGCTCCTTTATAGTGGTCCAATACATCTCGCACTTTCTTGTAGTCGGCTATTTTGTTAATTTGCATTTTTACTTTATTATCTTGTATAAGTTGGTACCAGTAGTTTTTACTTTCCTTATCCTATAATAAGGAAAGTAATGTAATCGGCGGAAATTTGACCTACCCAGTTTTCAATTTCTGACGAAATATAGCCTCAGGACACCAAAAAGTTGGTTTTGAGCCATTGGTTCGTGTGTGTGTGTGTGTGTGTCGGTCTGCCAGTAAACAGGATATCTGGAGAACCGTAAGAGCTAGAGACTTCAAATTTGGTATTCAAGTTACTTGTAAGTAGGGGACGCAGTGCGAAACTTTTGGTACAAATCGGCAGAGCCGTTTGGTCGCAAGGTCGCAAAATCGGTCGCAAAGCGGTCGCGAATCTAAAGGGTTGAAGATACAAAAATTTATGAGAATAAAATGATTTATTATCATGAGATAAACATGAATTTAAAATAAAAGTTGGTAAAATAGGAACTCGAAAAAAATTGAAGCTCAGGATTTTTAATATACCGGGTGTTCATAAATGTTTCTGGAAATTTATATTACGGATAGATTAGACCGAGACGAACAAAAAATTACAATGAAATTTTTTGATCCGAGGTCAAATCAATAAGTTATAGCCGATTAAAAAATAATTAAACGGACCAATCACAGCGCGCTCGGAGAGCTTTCTGGCTGACTGCGAGAGGACGGGGGGGGGGGGGAGCGCTTGGCCGCTAGGAGGGAGCACGCAGGCGATTATGGGGAACGCTGTGCAGCCGAGCTCGCACGGTTACCTTCAGTGACGTAGCAAAATTTTAAGTACGAGTCAATTATTGTCTTGTACTGTTTATTGTAATCAGCTTTCGAGTGTTGGACTAGCGCCTCGTGCTTTTTTAAATTAAGAAGTTCCGAGAGGAGAGCAGCGCAGGGCCGATATATATATATATATATAATAATAATAGGATAAGGAAAGTCGTGTGATATTTACACCAGAATTTTTTTATTGATATTGGATTTTGTTTTGAGTATTTGTTGTCATTATTTGTGTATTTATGGTTGTTGGTTTTATCCCTGTATTTCTTTATTTAACGTCTTAAAAGTCGTTTAATACAATAGTGTGTTACTACTAATGACTGGTATGTTGTCTGGGTTGGTATCTGACATAATAAGTATTGGGCTTGAAGGTATATAATAGTCCATGTGGAACGCTGCTGGTCTTGGCTGGTTGCTAAGGGATAACTAAATATTGGTTGGTCTTTGTGGATAAGAAAAGCTAAAGAGCTCATTTGTAATTGTTGCTGATAGCCTTGCGCTAACATCAGGGGTTATTGCAGCATTTGGCTATATTTATATTTTGTGGTTGATTCGTGAATATTGGGTTTTGTAAGTTGATAAAGCCTTGTGGTATCATATAATTTTGTTGTGCGGGTGTTTGCATGTGCGCATATGTGCATTTAGGTGAAGATTGCACAAATCATTAGTAAAGCCATCGCTGCTACCTTACATATTTGATACCAGCTTTTAGTTGTAAGAACAACTTACAATTAAAATTAATTATTTTACTTTACTATCCATCGAAGGGTTTAATTAATGGTACGAAGCACCCCAAAATGCATAAATATTAATATTAATACAAGAAATGCGGGCCTGGCCTTTAGTCGTCCAGGTAAATTCTCATGCGCTTCAAGCACCGATATTATGGAGCGCAGGTACATGTCTACTTGCTACAAAATACAAACACAGAATATGAATAAATTAGTATAATTTGTTTTTGAGTTTTAAAATTTTTTGTAGATTTGTAGATAAATGGATGCAACTTAATTATACTAATCACTCATTAACGAACGTTGTAATTTGTTATTAATAATTATGTATAACAGGATACTGCAAACATTAAGTTACAGAATGTTGATTAAAACGTTTCTTGCATACTATTGGGTGAGCTGCAAAAAATATTCATTGTGGGCCTCGTGTGATCCTAGGATCGCGAATAAGACATGCTTGCTATGGAAAAAAGGGATAAAATTGTTTTCATTGTGAACTGGATGTTGTTGCAAAGTTTAAGTGGGGAGGGAATTAGGAAAGTGTATCTCATTTAGAAACCAGATAACAAAAGTATTGTTAACATATCTTGTGCAACAGGTAGGTATCAAGGAAAAGGAAGCAAGAGCTTTTATTTCGAAATTGGTATTACACAGGTTTGCTGCGATAGATGAAAGTGGCGAATTAATTTGAAGATGTCATTTTCTAGACTGTGATTGGTGTTTAAAAGTTTTAGTCTTATGGATAGGTATATTAATAAACAGGGAGACATCATCGAAACCGATTATGATGTCATTCTTACGCAGGGGTCAGGGTTTGAAATTTTCTAAGAAATGATACAAGTTTCGGATGTATGATTATGCTTGTTATGTAAGGGGCCGAAGGCTATTGGCCAAATATTTCTTAGTTACGTGTAGTGGAATAAACGCCACTAACAAAAAGTTATAATAAAAATTTGGGTTGTTGGTATCAAATGATATATTCGAGTTGTTAATAAAGATCTTGATTTTCTTTTTGAGGTAGGTTGTTGGATACTTGATGGTAGTCGGATAATTTTAGTAAGTTGTGTATGTTAGTAATATAGTCCGAATTGTTGAGGATACCGTTTTTACCTTGTCGTAGAATTTAATTAGGAAGGTTTAATATTGGGCTTAAATAAACCTGCAAAGCTTGCAACGCATAGCGAAGTGGTAAAGCAGTTTCCCAAATTTGAGAACCCTCTAGTTGACCTTTGACCAATCAGTTTCAAAATCACTAGCAAACAAGCCTTTTTGGTCACGTGTCAATTGGTGAAAACAGAATTTGGAAATTCCCAGCCGTTCTCGAGTTATTGCTCGGACGGACGGACGGACGGACAACATGAAGTTAGTAAGTGACTCTCAATAATACGGTTGTGCGTAGCACTTTCCTGATTTTATTGGCTGCGGGGGAGTTTAGTAATAGATGATTTAGTCCAACCAATAGAGCAAAATTCGGCCAAAAATTGTAATTAGCAAACAAAAAATATGGTCATATAAATCATAAGAATACAAAAAAGATATCGTTTTTTGCTCCCTAAATTTCGATGTCGAACATGTGCAAAAAAATTCGCAAAAGTGAAAAAAAAACGGTTTTTTGTGTTTAAAAAGAAAACTACAAATTCTACCGGAAAAAGTTAAATAAGAAAGTTATAGGTATTAAGAATATCTTTCAAAAAAATTTTAGTTAATTAAAATCGGTTAACAACTTTCCGAGAAAAATCGGAAAAACCATCAAAAATTACGTTTTCTTTTTTTTGCCATAAATGTCGAATTTTTTCTTAAAACAATTGAAATTTACTGGAAGTATAGTGCAAAGCCATCCAAAAAACATGCTTATAGAAAACATTAATGTTTTAGGAGTTATAGCGGTTTTTCGAAAAAAAGGTGTTTTCGTAAATCGGCTCTGCTTGATCGAGGAATAGTCGTACAGAAGCAATCGAAAGCTCATTTTGTTCGTGAGAACTTGTACTACAAGTATATTAAACAATTATATCGATTATTTATTTTTAATGTTAAAAAATCCATTTAAAAATATGGCAAAATTTTTGGACTGTTTTTTTGGTAATATCTTCGTCATTTTGTATTGCATCAGTTTTGCAATTGCACCATTGAACAGTACTCTTCAAAACACGTATTTTGAAAACAAAATGTTTTTTCTACGACTTCAGGGAGCCGAGATAGTTTTTTTTTTCAAAAATTCTCCGACGGCGTATTTTACGTAATACCGACTTTTTTCTTGCAAGAAATTAATCTACCAGACTTGTACTTTTAGTAAAAAAATACTGTGAATCGATAAAATAGTTGCAAGTACTTTACATAACGAAATGAAGTGAAGCGTCCGATGCGCCGCGAGATAGATTGGCAGTGGCGCCGGAGTGGGGGGAGCGCCGAGCGACCCTGCTCCCGTCAGCCGAAAAACGAGATCGCGAGTTCCAAATTGATCGTGGCTGAACAATTGGTGATATCTCTGCTTGTTATCAACATACAAAATCCTTTTGTACATTTTTTAGTGTATCTCGACGAGACAAAGCTAAATACAACAACCATATTTTAATTGGGTAGTAAAATAAGGTCAGACATAAAGTTTTTTCATAGAATTTAATTAATTATTATGTTATACATGTTTGATAATATTTTATAAGTGCATATTACAGTTTCGTATAATTCATGTTTCAATAAAATCACCTTGGTACTTTTCAGTCTGTCTATATGTATTTTTCTTCTTTTAACTTCAGACTCATCTTGAGTTTCTTTATCATTCTCATCATCTTCAATCAATGTATCATCATCATCACCATTCAAGTTTTCATTGATTTGAGAGCTTTCATCTATCTCAATTGCAGTTTCAAGAAATCTGAGCTGTCGACTATTGCAGAATTGATAACTTCTTTGAAATTTCCACATTTTGTTGGATCGCAGTGTAAACAGACACTTGTGCACTTTAAATTGCTTTTTTTACAGCCACATGTTTGATTCTTACATCCACTGGTACAAGAACAAAGAATTTTTTTAATATTTCCTCTGACACTAACGGGTCTGCGCTGTAGACGGGCAACAAAACATTTTTCTTCAACTTCCAACCCCAAGATTTATTCAATTTTATTTCCTAGCCATGCTTGTAGCTGCACGTAAACTCTGTATTAGTGTTGAGAAGCAGCTCCTTCGGTAGGAGGAAGCGTTTTTAAAGAAAGCGAAGAGCGACACGTGGATCTTTGAAAGTGCTTATAACGCTGCTAATTTAAGGAACTTTCTTTTTTGTTGTAGTACAGCAAAGCTGTAATCTGGCACATGTTTTGGGCAACTACAGTTTGTGAGGCGTTCGATTCATAAAATGCATCAATTAGATGCCGAGTAAATTCATTGCGATCGAACATTTTAGTTAATTTGTTCTTTCCCTGTCTGTACAAAGCGGAAATTATATCGCAGCCCGATGCGCAATGAAGAAATCCTACGTACTTTTGTAAATTTGGATAAATAAAACTATTTGACGTATACCAATGATCAACGTCTCGTGCTCTCCCTTTTTTTAAAAACATAATGTTTCTTGCTGTGTAATTTAATTGTGTTAGCAGCACAATCAAGTCTACATCTTCTGCAACTTTACCGACTGCTGATATATTAATTGCTGTGTGAATAATGAGTGAATCGACATCTTCTTCTGCTATTAACGTTTTATAGCCAGCAGCTTCCAGTTTAAGGCATATTTTTTATTGTTATTATTCGATAAAATATTTGTTTGTTTGTCCGTTATTATGGTATTTTCTCGAGTTAAATTCTTTCGTTGACGTCTCAATCTTTCGCAAGTTTTTAAACTGCTGCTAATATCCTCTGGATACCCATCGAATACAACGATTGCTTTTTTATATTGTGAGACTATTTCACATACCTATCAATTATTTCTTTTATTGAAGTGTTACGTTGCCAAACAACACGATGCAATAAACTTCCTCCATCTACAACATATGTAATTAAATTTTCATTCAATACTGGAGGCTTCTGATTTCTAGTTTTTCATCTTTGGGCTGATTTGACAAGAACAGTAAAAATTGTGCTGTAATCTGTTGGTGGATTATTTACAAACGGAAGGGGTATTATTTTTGAAGTGTCATATTCAAGGTTTGAATAGCAGTCTTCATGAAAACCACTCCAACCTTGTGTTTCAAGCGGACGTGACATTTTTGTGTGTAGTCAAACAAAATCTGAGGTAGAAATATTGAATTGATCATTAACATCATCGAAATTTTGCAAAATCACCTTATCAAAGTAATTTAGTGCCAAAAAAACGAATTTTCCAATTTCTTTTGATGGTGTTATTTTTTTAAATCTTGTTATGGCACTCCCAGTTGTGACAGAGGAAGATGGAGTAACACACATGATCCCGCCCATGGCATGAAAAGTTTAACGCCCATCTAAGGTGTTTGTGTTGTGATCAGCGTTATCAAAGCAAAATTGTACAAAAGAGTCTCCAGAAATATTCATTTGCTCAGGATCATTTAAGATTGAAGCTTCAAACAGTTGTGTTTCGTAGTAAGATGCACATAATCCCAAATACGAAAGAGTATCTAACAGACCTTTCGCGGCAAATTTTTTGTTAATCAAAGATGACAAACCTAATAAAATTGATGATATAAAAGTTCAAGGTCGTGCACATGAAATTAAAATATGTGCAATCGTTGACACCCGATTACACCATTTTTTTTTCGATTTGGTATCTCATTGCTTCTTACCTTTAACGATAATATGCAGAAATTACTGTAAAAATTGAGGCACATCTTTCTCTAAATCGTGCAAAAATGAGCTTGGAGCGTTGTATTTATTTCTATCATACTGTCTGATCCGTATGTCTTGCAAAATTATGTTTGCTGCCATTTCTGATACGTTCCTCCTCGTTGTGATCTGACTTGTCGTACCACTGGTTATTTAACAATTGTCCTTTCGTATTTAAGTAAAAAATTATTAAATTATTTGGAACATTGTACATAATAATTTCATTACCAAAGTGATCTTCGAGAATTTTCTCTATGTACTGAATATGAGGAATCTCTCCATCAAAATTATTCAATATTTCTTTTAGAGAAAACTGGGAGTCATCTGAGTTGTCGAGAATGTGAGTGATGATGTGTTGCATAAGAGATGACATATTCTCAGAGATTGGACGTCCTATAATATTTGCAGGTCTGTAATTGTAAAACTTACTTAAACATTGTCGGTGATATCGAGCTTTTACACTTTTTACATCAGTCGCAAAAGTCAACCGCTGTCGTAAAGACGTATTGAAATCGTCATTTGATCGTGCATCCAATTCTTGCAGTAAATTATCTTTCATACAGTCGTCCTTTACAAAAGAAATTAGCTGTCTATGATTACTTGCTGCAGCTTCAGCAGAACAAAATAAACACAGCGCAGAAAAGACGAATTTACGTGATTCAGACCTTTGTCTGCTTTTCGAAGACAAAAATTGTTTTGCAGCGCTTACAGCAGCTTTGATGCGTGATTCTCGTGTGTAAGATGTTTGACAATTTTTATGAATTACAAGAAAAATGTTGTTTTGCATTTCTAAATACTTTTTATCTTTTCTTTTTTTTGCTTGCTTCTATAAGCGAATCAATGGCTCGTTCGCGAATCTCACGTTTATCTTCCTGTTTTATTTCGTTATCGCAGAGAAAACAAACTTCCCGAGAAGTACTGGCCATTGTGCTTTTATCTGTACAAAAACAACGTATAGTATTACATTAGAGAATTACATCATTAGGCACATATTCACAATCTCGCGCGTAGGCAAGAATATTTATAATAAACTTAAAATACGTACGGCGAATTTTTAATTATAGTTGTATTTGATTAAGTGAATGTTCAATGGCAAATTTCTTTGTTTGTTTTTAGTAATTATTATTACCGCAATAGTTATCTGAACAATAACTTATAATAGAAATAACATATAACTATTGCTTTACATTTTCTGTCTGTTTGTTTATGAACTATTGAAATAACAACTCAATTCACTGTACAAACACTTTATAAGAGTTATAAATTGATTATATTAAAACAAAATGTGAATAACACTGTTAAACAATTGTAGTTAAACAAATAAAATAATATGAAAACTTTTTCACTATTTTCATAACTTTCATTTACAAACGGATGTATTTCCCAAGAAGTCTACGAATAAACTGATTCTACGTGCTTGGCTTCGAACTAAAGTACGTTACAAAAACTCTATAGTTGCTTGTATAGTCCTCCATGAGTCATCCGCTTTCTCTTTCAATCTCCTTCCGTCCCTAACGGAGGGGAGAATCCCAACTGCTTTGAGACGACACTGTATGGTTTTGGAATTCTTATACCTGCGTTTCCTTAAGTAAAAATGTTACATTTTACTGCGCGGCGCGCTCGGACGCATCAGTTCAACTCATTATGTAAATCACTTGCAACTATTTTATCGATTCACAGTATTTTTTTATTAAAAGTACCAGTCTGGTAGATTAATTTCCCGCAAGAAAAAAGTCGATACGACGTAAAATACACCGTCGGAAAATTTAAAAAAAAAATTATCTCGGCTCACTGAAGTCGTAGAAAAAACATTTTGTTTTCAAAATACGTGTTTTGAAGAGTACTATTCAATGGTGTAATTGCAAAACTGATGCAACACAAAATGACGAAGATATTACCAAAACACCGGTCCAAAAATTTTGCATTATCTTTATATGGATTTTTTTAACGTTAAAAATTAAAATAATCGATATAATTGTTTAATATACTTGTAGTACAAGTTCTCAAGAACAAAATAAGCTTTTGATTGCTTTTGTACGACCATTCCTCGATCAAGCAGAGCCGATTTACGAAAACACCTTTTTTTCGAAAAACCGCTATAACTTCTAAAAAATTAATATTTTTAATGTTTTCAATAAGCATGTTTTTTGGATGGCTTTGCACTATACTTTCAGTGAATTTCAATTGTTTTAAGGAAAAATTCGAAATTTTATGGCAAAAACAAGAAAACGTAATTTTTGATGGTTTTTCCGATTTTTCTCGGAAAGTTCCTAACCGATTTTAATTAACTAAAATTTTTTTGAAAGATATTTTTAATTCCTACAACTTTCTTATTTAACTTTTCCGGTAGAAGTTGTAGTTTTCTTTTTAAACACAAAAAACCGTTTTTACAATTTTGTGAATTTTTTGCACATGTTCGACATCGAAATTTAGGGAGCAAAAAACACTATCTTTTTTGTATTCTTATGATATATATGACCATATTTTTTGTTTACTGATTAAAATTTTTGACCCATTATCATTGGGCCACTGATAGATTGATTGGACTGATTCTATCTGCGATATGATATGGTCGGTGGTGACACAGTTTGAAATAACCGCAGAGTAGAAACCCTTTTCAAGAGCCTAGATAACTTATTTACTTAGACGATAATCGAAGAAATAATGCACAATTATATTGGGACATGACAAATGAGTAGTAGATGATTGGTTCTGACACAGATTGAAAAGTTTTGGTTTTTGGTTTTTTTTCTGATTTGGTTGAGGCTTTTTCGAATTGAGTAGTTGGAATGCTAAAACAGATATGGTTGTTCTTTTTTGAGATTACGAGAAATGTAAAAAAAAATTGAATGGTATATTATTTGTAAACATACAGGGTTAACTTGTTTATTTTTGCAA
Source organism: Sinelater perroti (assembly GCA_036346155.1). Lineage (NCBI taxonomy): Eukaryota > Metazoa > Arthropoda > Insecta > Coleoptera > Elateridae > Sinelater > Sinelater perroti. Next base: position 44,022,301 of record JARFIY010000001.1, read on the forward strand.
AAAAATTTATTTGTGAATCTATTAAAAGAGAAAAACGCCCTCAATGCAGCATTTATCCGTAATTTGAAAACTGTTAATTATAACACCTCATCAGCTACATTTTCAAATAAACAAATTTTGTCTAAGCCAGAACGTTCCCCGCAAAAATATGTTCCCACAAAGCTTTCACTCTACATTCAATAAATTAACGAAGTAAAGTTCTCAAAAGGCTAGATTGCTTCTTTAGTTCATAGTTCTTCTTGGGATATAGGCAGATTGAAACCCCGAGTAAAGAATTGACTCTAATCTCTATAATGGCATTAAAGCGAATTCTGAAACGTCGTGTATGTTTACATTAAAACAATAAGACTCTTGATGTAAAAATTTGAGCCCAAACTTGCCAATAAAACAGTTAAGTGGTAAAGTTCTTTTTTAATAGGAAATTTGTGTAATTAGGATAGTACTCAAAATGTTTTTGGATACATGATCATTATAGTCTAAACTCTGTTAATTGACTTAGCTTTGTATGTTAAAGAGAGCCAGCGTGGTCCCGTGGTTGAGGGACGGGCTGCGATACTGACGGACCCGAGTTCCATTCCCGGTGCTCTCTGATGCCTGGCGGGTAGCCTACTCAGTCACTAAAAATAATTGAGTACCTGTGTTAATTCGAACAAGGGGTAATAAAGGCGGTCGTCTCAGGCGCGGTGCTTGCCACATCGCCCCGCATCAGAGATGGTGCGCGACGACCGGGCAGAGAGAGCGAACGTATGAGAGCCTTAACTCTCAGTTCGCAGGCTGTGCTCCCACGCGGGGCGTAGAGCCTTACCATTATTATTATATGTTAAAGTATTTCTGAGTTAAAAAAAAACAGCACCTTTATACAGATACTTTAAATTGCATTCAATATTCTTGAAAAAACTTTGTAATACATACGGTTTGAAAGCTTACATGTCTTGGTTGTATAAGTAAAATACGAGGACAAATTATTTACGCAAGAAAATTAAAACTTCTATTGCTTCTCAATGTAATCTTCGTGTAGAGGTACACAACTTTCACAACGTCATCGCTATGATTTCATGGCTGCTGAGAACACTTCTTTGGAGGAGTGTTTTGCACACTGGAAAATCGCTGATGCAACAGCGGCTTGACTGGAAAATGAGCGACCACGGAGAGTGTCCTTCATGGTCGAAAACCCACCTTGAAGAAACTTTCTTCATTTTTCGCTCATCATGCAAAATGAACTCTACGGATCCTACGGAAATGCCAAGTTTAGAGGCGATATCACGCACACCTAATCGATGGTCTTCCATAACAACTTGCTCAACTCGCACAATCATGGTTTCGTTCCGGTTGGTTCGTGGCCGAGGCTGCTTTGGTTTATTGTTACATAACTTTCGACCTTCTTTAAGCTTTCGCACCCATCAACGCACAGTTTAACATCCATAACGCCTTCCCCGCAAGTCTCACTCAATTGGCAATAAATTTCGATAGGAATTTCATAAATTCAAATGTTTACTTCAACTTAAATATGATCTAAACTTTATATAATAAAACAGAAAAGATAGAGCGTCTTTCTTGTCAATATTGATCTAACTCTCGATAACTCAAATAACTTAAATTGTTCTAACATTTTCAACTCAGCACTTAGTCTCTACAAATGACTTCAAAATCATTTTCAATAGAAACATTCTAATAATGGTTATGTAATGAAACTTCCAGGAGTTTATGTGCGCGTCCACTGAGAACGGGCCACCCGCCGCTCGCGGCGCATTTTTCGCCCGAGTGCGCTGTGTTCAACTCGCTCGTACTCGTAGAAAAGAGGCTAGAAAAATAATTAAAAAATACAAATCGATAGATTTTGATCTGATCTTCCCGATCGTATCATTAGTTTCTGCGCAAAACCCTGTTTTTGTAATGAACAATACGTTTGAAGCCGTGCGCGTCTGTCTCTATGCCACCGTCTTTATTTGCTTGTCATTTACGCATTTGTTGCTCTCCCACTCTGAAAATTTATGGAGGTGTTGCCGAAGAGTTGCTCTTTCGACTCGTATAAATTTTACTATCAATAGTTGTGGCTAATTTCGGAGAAACATTCCGAACTTTCAAACTCATTTTTATTACAAAAACAGGGTTTTGGGCAAAAACTAAATGGCACCATCGGGAAGAGAAGATCAAAATCTATTGATTTGTATTTTTATTATTTTCAGTCTTCTTCCTACGAATACGAGCGAGTTGAACACAGCGCGCTCGGGCCAAAAACGCGCCGCGAGCGGCGGGTGGCCCGTTCTCAGTGGACGCGCCCTTATATCGATGTAGTTTTTATCATCTTCCCGAAATGTTATCGGTGCTATAAAACAAGATAATTGTAGATCAGATGTTTTAATAACTTATTTAACTTTTTTAATGCGTCGTCAAGTAACTCTTTTAATTTTATTTGCATCTTTTATGATTTTATGGACTATGAGTATAACTACTGTATTGTTGATTTTATCAAACCTCAATGTTTTATCTACTAGAGATGTTTCAATTTTTTGGTTGTTAATTATTCTTCCTTTGATGTATTGTTATATTTCGAATATGTAATTGTTTCATTTATCGAAATTAGAATTTTATTTGTGTAATTTTCTTTAGATTGTTGCTTTTTAAACATTTTATATTGCACCTTTTCCTTAAAAATAAAGATTTATAAAACTACATTTATGTTAATCGGCTATAAACAATAAGCAGCTTAAAGAGCTGACGCAATGTGAAATCTATGCAAAAAAAGCGTAAATAAGTTTAAGAAGACAAGAAAAAGAACTTTCTATTTAACGTTCTTGTCTTTTTTGTAAATGTTACGTTGAACTAATTACCATTTTTAAAATGAAATAATTTTCCTCTAATTACATTTCACTTGACAGAGGCATTTTAAGTCCTGACAACTTTGAGCTCAGAGTTACAGCAGCTTTCGTTTCAAGTGGCCACTAAAACTGCGTCAAAAGCACCGCAGACTTAAAACCATCAAATCTTAAATTTCAGCAAAAACTAAATAACGATCGCCGATAAGCCCCACTCGCAGTCACTCTGGGCTCCGTGGCGTGTTTTTGTGGAAAAACTCAGAATTAATTAGTAAATAATGCCCCAGCGACTGTGTATTTAATCGCAATACAATGCCCGAGAATTTATTGCACCGAATATTACAGCACTTTGGCGCGTGAATTACGACAACATTAATTTAAGTGTTTATGTCTTTGCGTTCATTACTAAAGCTGCCACGGGCAATTTTTGCCGCTCGATTATTGCAGTTCGGGAAATTAATTCTGAGTTTCGTTGATCGTGAAGGTTCGAACGAACGCGGGGTGCAGATACTGAACAACAATATATGTAATAAATACGAGATCAGCTTAAATATTTAATTTGTAATAGACAGTGACGTTCTGATGATATTGGCTCTGCAGTCATAATACAATACACGGTTAGCGCATAATATACAAACTTATGACTAAGGAGAAATATATATTTGGAGAGAGGATTAAGCGAGTACATCCATCCCTCTGGCTAATATTATAGTTCAAATTTCGCTAAGGCTGCTTACATCAAGCAAAACTCGTGGAAGCTGACGCTTCATTTTAGTGTGTAAGTTTTTTTGAATGAGATTTAGTTTTGTTGCACTTGTACACAGCAAGAGTTTGTTAAAGAAGTTATCACTTAATTTTTGTATGTGGTCTGTTATGAAAGGAACACTTAATTCTTAATGCATTTTTTCGTTTTGTACGAACTAGCGGCTGTTAATTGCAACACATAGCACGGCGACGCGGTGGTTCAGATAGTTCAACCAGTTGTCTCTGCTCAACCCATGGGTGTGTGTGAATGTCCTAGCATTACGTGCATGTTAGTGGGCACAATAAGCCCTTGAGGCTGCAGTGCCTGCGAGTGCGGCCCAAAAATAAGAAAATAACACACACATAGCACGGTTCGCAGTTTCTTGAGTTATGTTTTGGGTGCATTACTACTTACTGGGCATGCATAAGTTAGTATTGACCGAAGAATTGTTATATGGATTAATAATAAGCATTCGGGTCTGAGTTGGAATCTACGGTTAATCAGTAGATACATTATGATGAGTCTAGTATGGCATTCGTTAAGTTTTCTCTTTAGGTGATGTTCTCAGTTGAGTCTTGCATTCGGGTAGACTCTCAGGTACTTCACTGCGGAGTTATTTGGGTTTCATAATATGTTAACATTGCTTATTTTAGTTGATGGAGATCAATGTAACGTTTAAGTGTGAAAATCTTCGGTTCTGATTTGGTTGATTTATTTGTATTTTCTATTTCTGAAATCAGTTTCAAGTGAAGTTTATTGCATTTTGATGATTGCGGTATCATATGCAAACATCGTTAGTGTTGAACTGATAGGACAGAGCAGATGGTGGACATATAGATAAAACAAAGTTAGCCCCAGAATGCTTTCTTGAGAATTCGATATTATTGTTTTTACACTAGATAGTATAGTACCGATTCTTACTCTGAATGTTCTGGTGTTATATATATATATATATATAATTTTGATTATATATATATATATATATATATATATATATATATATATATAATCGTAAGATGCTACCTTGCGGTACTCCTGATACTAGTTGTTGGTTTGATGTAGCTTCGTTTACTCTCACTTCAAATTGGCGTTCTTGTAGGTATGACTTTATCAGTTTAAAGTAGCAGAATGGAAAGATTCTTTTTATTTTTGATAGTAGTCCAGGGTGCCACACTTTGTCAAAAGCTTGATTGATATCTATAAATGCAGCTATGCAGTATTGTTTGTCTTCTAATGTTGTCAAATCGGTGACATTGTTGGGTTGTCGAGTGTGCATGTCGAAACCCGAACTGATGGTTTGGGATCCAATCTTGTGAGAAGAAGTCTTTGAAGTAGTTTTGAAATTGCGGGTAGTAAACTTACCGGGCGGTAAGATGTGACATCTCAGGGATTTTTGTCAGGTTTTGGTATCATTATAATTTAAGCTATTTTAAGTGATGTAGGCCAGTAGTAGAGATATACAAGAGTTTTACAAGTTGTTTTTTTTTGGCAATTCTTTTAATACTTTCGCTTTGATGAGGTTTATTTGCAATTCGGGGTATTTATTGCGTCCCTTATTTCTTTTGTACTAAATAATTTTAAGGGTTGTGCTCGTGTAGGCGTACTTAGAATTATTTTGGGGTTGAAAAACCTCTGCAAGGTGCTCGGCGAAGAGGTCAGCCTTTTTTATCATTTGTTGCCCACGCACCTGGTGGTGTTGAGTATTTCCGTATGGGGAGAGATGTTGTTAAACGTTTTCTTTTTTTTTATGAGCTTCCAAACGGAGTTATCAAACCTTGAAAAGTTAGAAATGTATGTAGCAATTGAGTTGTTTTTGAATTCTTGCAGCTTGGTTTTTGGCTTCTTTCTTAGATGGTTATATTTAACTCTATTATCTGGTATTCTAGTTGGTTGCCAAGTTGATCTGGCTCTTTGTTTTTCAGATACCAGTTTTTGATTTCTAGAGGTACATTATTGGTTGATTTCTTGTGTTCGGTGTTAGGAGTGGCTGCTTTCGCGGTCTGTTGTAGAAATTGAGAAAGTTATTATATTCCTCATCGACTTCCTTTGGTTCTTTCAGTCGGGTGGATAGTACAATGTTGTCTTGTAGTATTTGGCAATATGTGTCCCAGTTGGTTTTGGAGTTGTGTAAGTGTGGTTTGTGTTTTTGTAGATTGCAGATGTGCTTAGTGTAGCTATGATTGGGCTATGGTCCGAAGACAGATCGTAGCTGGCTGTAATTGTATGCTGGTGCTATGCCGTTAGTAATAAAGAAGTCCAATAAATCTGGGATTTTGTTAGGGTCTGATGGCCACTATGCTGGTGTTCTCGACAAAATGAACTGGTAGTTCTTATTTTGGAGAACTTTTACTAGTTTTTCTACCCTTAGTTGTAGTTAGTCGCGAACCCCATAGCGTATGTTTACAGTTATAATCCCTTCCTGCAATGAATTTTTGTCTCAATGTTTGAAAGAAGCTTTCAATGTGTTCTTGTTTTAGGTTGTGTCGTGGGGGACTGTAAACTGCTGTGACGGTTAAATCGTATGAAAGTGTTTGTATTAGTACTGACGTTGCTTGAATATGTTCTTCTTTGGTAGTTTTGGCAGTTCATGGTGCTTAAATTGTTTGTTTGACAAGTATTGCAGTGCCCCCGTGTGCTGTTCCATCACGGTGGTTGGTGTGGTAAAATCTATATTTTGGTATGTTGGAGTAACTTCTATTTGTGAGATGCGTTTCGCCAACTAGTAATATGTCCACAAAATTATTGTCTAAAATTTTTTATTTCCTCTTGGTGGCTTAGAAGGCCGTTTGTGTTCCATTGGGCTATTCGCAGAGACTTTGCCATTTTTATTTAATTTTATTGATTAACATTGTAATCATATTTAGGACTGTAGTGTTTTGTTGCAATGGCTGATTAAATAAGGTTTTAAATTCATTTAAGAATTTGGTTAGTATAGTAGTTGTGTCCTCGCTTGTATTTGTGTTTTGTTTTACTGTTTCCGCGTAGCTGCTTTGTTGAGAAGATGAGGGTTGTTGTAAGTTCCTTATAGAAGCATCGTTTATAAATATCGGTGGGGCTTTGTTGGCCGTTCCGTGATTTCTGGTGTTCCCTTTGTAGATTCTTTGATAGTGCTCGCTCCCCCTATAGTTTGCGGAGTGGTTCCCTCCGCATAATGCACATTTTGCGGGGGTTTCTATTGTTTTAGTGCATGTTGCGGTGTTGTGGTGACCTCCACATTTCACGCATAAATATGGATTATTACAATACGATTTAGTGTGACTGTACTGTTGGCACCTGATGCATTGTATTATGTTATTTTTGTTTGTGCGAGGGGGTTCTATTTGTACCATCATGTTCTGAAGTCCTTTTAAAAACATCTTTGTTGTTTGAAGCGGGTTCCAAGACCGCAAAAAATAGGTTTATTATATTTCTGACTTTGTGTCCTAGATTAAATAGTCCTTTTTTAACGTTATCGAGGTTTGTGGAGTGGTGTAGGTATCTGATTACTATTCTGTAGGCCCTCTCTTCCCTTATTTGATATATGGTAGTAAATGTTTTGTTCTTTAAATTTTCGAATTAATTTTCTTTATGTTTCTGGGATTAGGCAGTTTATTTTGACAACGTTATCAGCTAACGTCTTTGTCTGATACTGTTCAGCTTCGGCGACGTTTTGAATTTGTTTTATCAATTCATTGTAATTTTTTACTCCTTGTACAAATATAGGAGGGGGGTCTTGGTGTTGTAGTGACTTCTGTGCTTTCGTTGCTTGTTCCTGCGTCTTGAGTCAACAGGTCGTAGTGCTTGTTAGTCTCGATTTCATTAGTAGTAGTGCTTGGTTTTGTTTTTTGAATTTTTTTCTTCTTGTACCTCTGATTTCTTGCCATTTATTATTGTTGTTCGTTTGTATTTTTTCCTCTTCTTCGCTGGTCGACGTCATTCTTTGTAGTTGCTATCCTCTGTCTACGCCACTGGTAGGTATTTCTACAGAGGCCATTTGTTGCCGAGGTGTTACTTGTATTTGCTGTGATAACGATGGTTGTGTATTTATGAGTGGAGGTGTATTCATTGTTGGGTGCCATTTCATGTTTTGTTGTTGATAAATTGGTTGATATATATATATATATATATATATATATATATATATATATATATATATATATATATATAGTGAAGATAACTTTTTCCAAGAGTTTGGCTAGAGTAAATAATAAGCTAATGGGTCTGTAGATATTAGGATTTTGCTTATATTTTCTCTATTTGTAGATTGGGATTACGTTAGTCGTTCGATAGGATAACGGAAAGTATCCAAGACTCATGCAACTGTTAAAGATTAATGTTTTCTGTATAGATATTTTAATATTTTGTTGTTTATAAGGTCTTGTCGAGAGAATTTACGTTTAGGAAGACGTTGATATACAGCCTGAGTTCTTGATCAAACGCAAGGTTATTTTTGCAGTCTCGTGCGTCTGAAAGTTATCTATAACATTTGCTGTTTGAGTCACGAGAATGAGATCGCGTTTAACCAGGTTTTTGATTTTTCCTCTTTGCAAATGTAGATTTCATTGTTTATACCTAATAGATAAATGTCGTTAGCTGTCTTAGTAGTCTTTTAATGGTATTGTCTTGCCTGTATCTTCTTATTGTAAGGCTATCTAGATCTTATTTGAGTGGATGGTTTATTTTGTTATATGTTTTATAGTAAGGTAGTTGAGTTCTTTGCCATTATCTTCTGTATTTATTTTTTATTAGTTTTTTTATATGATCAGGAGTCAAATTGTGTAAAGCAGTACTTCGTGTATTTCGGTATTGCTTGTCAACGACCATAGTAGATTGGTCTTTGGTTGAGGATATTTTGAAAGTTCTCCAGTCAATTTAGGAATGAGTAGCTTTATCTGTGATAAATCGTAAAAAGACATGATTACTGGAAGATGACCACAGTCTTAAAATATAATATGACAATATATATTCTAAGGTTAATTATATACAAACTTTGTCAGAAAAATCTCTGTTTATAAAATGTAATTTATTTAACTTACCAACTAATGATTCCAGATCTCATCTTAAGTAGCTATCTATGTACAGCTGTTATAGTTTCTGGAGAACATGAAAGCAAGCAGACAATGCTTCATCCAAGATGCACATCTATCACAACGCTTCATTTAAGCACCATACTGGTAGCATCAAAAATCATCCCCAGCAAAAATTTGAGATCAGTTCTAGCCTTTTCCAACAGTTTAGTAGAAATTATTCGTTTTTTTTTACTCTGTCAGTGTAAGGAACTGTTTTTGTATTCAGTTTCTGATTTCCTAAATTATGTAAAACTTGATAACCCATATTCTTCTTCAATTTAGCGGCAACTACCTCACACTATATTTACAGCAGTATGTGATGTTAACAGGCGCTCGACTCTGAGACTGTCTTGCACAGAACTTCTACTTTCTCAAAACCTTTTATACCCTTTTCACTAATACCTTGTCACCATATGCTAGCTGCATGATATTCACTTGTTTTTCCTAGCTTAACCCAAACTTAATGTTAACGTTCTCCTCGAAATTGCTCATCACGTAAATCGTGAAACTTCCAAATAAATACGCCAATAAGCCGAACAGTGGGTTACTAAGAACACCTCCTGTGAAATCGTTTTGCAGCTACGAAAATAAATAACCCAAATGGTAAATAGACCACCTTCTAGAAGTATTCGGTCCTTGAAATGCCTTCCTCGTAGAATGAATTGGTCCTCAACCTCCTCATCGCTGTCGAATCTATGCCCTCCCTTGGCTTCCTTGAGAGGACCGAATAGGTGATAGTCGCAGGGCGATAAGTCAGGACTGTAGGGAGGGTGTTCAACTGTGAGCGATGCAATTTCTGCTCAGTTGTCAGAAGGCGAGATACCCACCTTGCGCACACCTTACGAAACCCTAGCTCCTTTGTGATGATCGAAAAAGTGCTGCCATAACTTATTCCAATCTCAGATGCAATCTCATCGATGGTCAGACGCCTGTCACCCTCAATAAATTGTTGAACGCGGACGATGTTTTCGTTGGTGATGCTGGTGCGAGGTCGGCGATCATGATTCTCATTTTCAACATGCTCACACGCGAACACTCTAGCTCGTGACAGTGTCTCTTCCTTGAACTGCGCTGTTAATCTCCTCAGGATTTCAGCCGGTTGTACATCTTCCGTAGCGAAAAATTTAATGATAATACGCTGCACAATTGACGACGGCACCTCCTGCTCAGACATTGTCACGACGGGTACTGACAGGAACGAACGAAATCGCCCGGCTGCGTCCCCCACTCCTGAAATCCCTACCCAACACCTGACGAAGCGAGAACTCTCGCGCGTTAAGATTGCGCGCCCGAGATCAAAAGTCTAGTTGATATTTGATTCACCCTCGTAATATAAAATTAGTAGAAATGAGTGCATCAAACATCAGTTTCCAAGGATCTAAATAACATAGTGCGGCATAGATGTAAAATAAATAATACCTTCGTAGGAAAACAGTTGTTTGCTAATGGACCGACAAAGTTGAGACGCACAATAAAACTCTCATATGCATAAAAGCTCTGATAAAACCAAAATAAAAATAATGCATCAATTTAGAATTGGAAAAAGGATTTTACCAACAGAAAAACTAAAACTTACTTAAGAAAGTGAAAGAAATTTACATACAAAAAGTTGTACTTTTGTGGTACATTGTTCCACGTTCCCAACTTGTTAACATTATCTTAAGGTTATATGAGAAGGTAAACTCCGAACATTTATTTTGAGCGAATTAAAGACTGGAATTTAAGTGAATTATGTTTTAATTTGTTTTTCACTCTATACAATTCTGGTAAAGGTTATGATTTTATCACATATAGGGATTACCTTTAGAAATATGTGTTATTAAGAAAGCGTTGCAAAATAAACGATTTAACAAAAATTATCTTTTTTATTTTAGTTTAAGTTAAGGTTTGTTTCTATTTTCGGGTAGTAGAGAATCAAAAATAGTGATTTTGTATATTGAGAAAAAAAATTGTTCATAGCCATAAATGAATATTTTAAAAAACAGTTCATAAAACTTTAAGTAAAATTTTAAAAAATACTAAAAATGTTATAGATAAAATAAACGAATTGGGCAATTCGTTATGCCGATATAATAAAAACATCCTTTTTTTGAAGAGCTCCAAAAGATTTATTTAGATATTCTCACAGGCTCATCGAAAGAGGAGGGACAGAATTCTTCAAACCTATAGGTTCTAGGAGCCAGAAAACATCCAATACATTGTTCCGCATAAGCGTGCTAATTTGATTCTATGCGAATTCAAAAAATAGGTAGATAAATATCTTGAAGGACTGTCTCCATAGCCTTGCGGTTAAGTGTTTGGTCTACTGTCCGCGATCCGGTACAAGTCTCGTTCAACCTATGGCTCGATGCAAAGTCCTATCATTAAGTTAGTTAAGTGCATGTTAGCAGACACAATAAATCTTTAAGCCTGCAGTGTCGGTAAGTGCGCCTTAACGAAAAAAATCACCTTAAAATCTCGCATACTTTTCCGAATGTACTAAATCAGGAAACTTATATTGGGCGAGTAAGCTATTGTTTCCAAAATGTAGCTGGTTGTGATCTTTTTAAGTAATCTGATTCATTGGTAGCAGCCTAAAGAAAATCATTGGCAACTGCAGCTATTTCGTTTGATAACAATAGTTGGTGTGGTGGCCTTTTCGCCCTTGAACCGCTTTATATCGCGGCGACATGCCGGGGCGGCTTTTTGACATCTGCTGCTAGGTTTGCCGTCGCACACACAGAACGGCATATATGGGCTTTGCTCAGCCGACAAATTCACGCTCCGCAGCTCGGCCAATTCGGTCGTGTCTTAACACCCCGCAAATATACACGCTCCGCAGCGCGGCCAATTTGGTCGTGCTTAACAACCCGCTTATATTCACACCGCATCACGTCCAGTACGGCCGCATTTAACATCCCGCAACATACAAGAAGACAGCGCATCAAGGTGGCCACCGTGAAACCATCGCCGACGAAGCCGAAGCCGAGGCCGATTCAGGTGAGCGATTTGGCTTTACTTTCGGTGGATATCGGTAGCCGCCCCCATCCGCTTTCGCGCTGGTCGTTTAAGGGACGATTTGAGCCTTATCGGTTTACCTTCCAAAACAGGCCGTACTACGTATCACACACCGCATCACGAGAGCGGCTATTTACACGCCTGCCTCTCCATCTTTTTTGGTCCTTACGAGCCGTATCGGTATCGTATCCCACACCGCACCACGAGAGCGGCTATTTACACGCCTGCCTCTCCAATAGTCGAGAAACGAAATTTTTCGTAACACGTTTCATCTCAAGTTATTCCGTCAAAATTTTACACGTTTTAGACTTTCAAATCTCTAGCTCATTTTTTAATTTTCAGATGAGCTTCGTGGATTGTAGAGCGTGCAAGTTTGACATTTTTGATAACATTGTTACTAGTTTTTAAAAACATAATAGATATTCGTCTATCTCTAAATCTTTTGTACTACACTTTTATTCTCACTGCACTTACTGTAATGTTTTGCAAACAAATGTTTCAGCTTCACACAAATTTTAATGCAGATTTACTTATCCAAGTTATATTCTACACCAGTGATCTACCAACATTGGGTAATATAACAATAGCGACATTCGCTGATGATACTGCTCTTCCAGCGGCTGACCAGTCTCAAGAAAGCTCCACAAGAAAACTACAGATAGCAAGCAATACTATAGTAGACTAGACCAGAAAATGGAGGATCAAGCTCAACGAACTGGAATCCGTTTATATAAATTTCACTAACAAAAAGCAGAACCACCTCCACTAAATATTAACGGTACAACTGTACCATATAAAATAAATGCTAAGTGTCTCGAAATGACACTTGATTCAAAACTGCGATGGAAAACACACGTGAAGAAAAAAGCACTGAGCTTAATCTGAAGTATAAACTGTTGGCTCTGGTGGAAATTCACAGCTGTCAATACACAACAAAATAATGATTTACAATCAGATTCTGAAACTAGTGCGCCTATATGGCATCCAGCTCTGGGGCTGCGCCAGTGATAGTAACATTAAGCCTATTCAAACATTTCAGAATAAAGTTTTGCGTAGTATAGTAGACGTGCCGTAATATGTTCGTAACACGGATCTTCATAGAGACCTTAATATTCCAACTATCAAAGAAGAAATTAAAAGGTTTGCTGTCAAGCATGAAGCCAAGCTCTACCTTCATGTTAATACAGAGGCTCTTCAGCTGCTGGACAATCAACACCACGACCGAAAATTGAAGAGGACTAAACCACGTAATCTAGTGTAATGTGTTGTATGTAAAAGCACAGCATAGTGTGCTGATGAGATGTATATTGACACTAGAACAATCTAAAGGATATCAATGGATAGACTTTAGCTGATAAGTACTTAGTTTAAGAATGTATTAGAACAAAATTAATGGTTAGCCTTTTAGACTAATTTGAATTGCCTACACTATTAGGTGTTAAAATAAAAAAAAGTTATATCTATTTACGCATGCGTGTTACAATACACTCTCATTTTCTATAAGGTAACCTTGAGCTTCTACAAACTTTTGTTATTATAGTAACTTTATTTTCGAGACAGACCTGGCATGCTCGTTACTTGTACATTCACACACATGATAGTTTAAAGCAGTAACAACTTAAATTGTTTTATTATATGAGTATAAATATATTGTTTATTAGTTATTTTAATATTAGTAATATACAAAGAAACCAAAAAAATATTTTGAGGGTCCGATAGAAATAATTTTCGTCGGCGTTAGCTCTCGACGCGCCTGTGTTCCAAAGTAATGTGAAAATAGTTCCAGGATACTTTGATGAGAAAAAGTATATGAGAGTTTTAACTGGTAGGAATTTAGCACTACTTAGGATTTATAATGAACCAAAAGGGTCGCCCATCTTTAAAAAAATTCTGCTTAATATGTAAAACTGGAAGTACACAAAAGTGATTACCTAAACCCCGATTAAGACTATTTTCTAGATTATAAAAAGACTAAGATCTGTAATATAGGTTCTAAAAATTGAAATCATTAAAAGGTGGCGACAAAAATTGAACGGAATAGTTGAGTTGTTTTATATTTTTATTATTATTTTAATGGTTTAGAAGTTCTATTTTATGCTTATAAAGCTAAATAACCTGAAAAACGATCTCCTCATTTCCCTAAACCGCACAACAATTAGAGAATTTATTTGCGCAAAGCATAGCTGATCTGAAAATGATAAATTATTCAATCTGACAAACCTTCAGCATTCCGTCTCTACATAATGCTCACGTAACCGCGGCAGAGGTAACGTCAGAGCAAGCAGCTACACCGGCAGGCTTTGTATAGACGATATACTGTGCAAGCAGAACAGATTTGAACGCAGTACTGTTTGTTAACTAATCAATAACCAAAGGCAGACGTCCAGGAATAACTACAACGCTCTTTAAATTCCCTTTCTGCCGCATCCCCGGGCAAACTCCGTGTAATGGTCGGTACCACCACTGGCGTCGTCAGTTCTGTCGCATTGCTTTAAATAGCCCTGAATGTAAAAAGAAAGCTTACGAGGCTTGCAAACATTTTTAAATTTGAGGCAGCAGTGAAGCGGCAAGCGGGCGGATATTGATTATGGACTTATAAAATTTTCGTGCTATACGTTTTGTGCTGCTCAAAAATAACGGATTAACTGTCTAGCTTTCGTATGTAACAGATTACTATAACACTAAGTCCTATTTTTATGTAAAAAACTACAATTAAAAAGACCGGTTACTAATTTGAATATGAAGTTTATTTAAATGCTGTTAGGCAATACTGATTCGTGATTCATTTTAATTATTGACTATTTTAGCCAGATTGATTCTACGTGAATATTAAATCAGAATGTGAACACATAATTTGTCTTAAGGTGTTAACTTTTGTGAATTACATCACTAAATTAAGAAAATATATATATATATATATATATATATATATATATATATATATATATATATATATATATGTGTGTGTGTGGGTCAAAAAAAGAACAATTATAAAATGAACAATTAATCTGTGTGATAACCCCCAGTGGTACAGAGATTGTCCAAAACGTAATGCACTTAAGGTTGTAAAAAAATCTATTCAAGATATCGTTACGAACATTTAAAACTCTTTAAAATGGGCATCCACACATTTTTTCCACAATTTTTCCATGCAGGATACTACGCATCCTGAAAGACGTCGACTGGGACCTCGTTTAGAGCTTTTGTCACGGCGATTTGAATCGCTTCAGTGGTTGCAAAACGAGTTCCTGTCAGGGCGGACTTGATCCTCGGAAACAAAAAAATCTGTCGAAGCCAGGTCAGGACTGTAGGAGGACTGGGGTAACGTTGCTAATCTGTGCTTGACTAGAAACTCCTGAACGCGCAGAGCGGTGTGGTCGAGAGCGTTGTTGTGGTGCAGCTGCGGCTTTCGAGTGCGTACGACTCTGTTTCTTAATCTGTCGAGCATTTGCACCTAATAGGTAGCTTTGGGGTATAAATCTATTGTAGATCACCCACTTGAAGTTAAATGCTAGAATGAGCATGATTTTCACTTTCTATTTGCTCAGTCTTGCCTTTTTGGGACCTGAAAACTTGAAAATACGAGAGAGAGTAGAGTTTCTGTAAGCTGTCTGAAACTGGTTGGTAGGTTTCGGCAAGGCTTTTGTTCAGTTTAGCACAGAACTCAATCATGTAACGTTGTTTGATAGTTTTCTCCATTGTGTGTTGTGACACAGATACTAACAGCAGGTTCACGGAAACAGCGATCCTAACGCTTCTAGAGCTCATAACAAACCGAGCTTGGAAGTATTGTAAAGCTAAAAGTCCTCTCCACCTAACCCAACCGGTTCGAACGCCGCTCCTCCTGGTCGCAGCGTGTTTGGACAAATTGCACTACTTTTCAAACAAACCCTGTATAACCGTCTTGAGTAATACAAGAAGTAAGCAAGTTATAATTGTAATAATAAAAGACAAGCTCAAACTACATTTATGTGAATCTGTTTGGTAAGTCTATTCGTTTAAACATCTTGAATCTACATTTTCCCTTTCATCATGTAAAATATGTGCCGCCTCCCTTGATATCGTATGTCGAACTTTGCAGTTTCCTCAATTATAGTAGGTATACGTAGATTTCAATGGATAAGCTCGTTTGGTACGTACCATGAAGCATTTACAACATGGCGCAGAGTTTTTGACCGAAATCGCTGAAGTACTGCCAGGTTGGATTTACTAGCAGATCCATGAAACTACGACCTATAGTTCCGCACTAGTTTCAATAACGCTTCATATAAAAGCTATTTGCCTTCTATGTAAGTCGTCGATTAAGATGAAGGTTTAGATACTCTACATTTTCTGGCTATGGAAATTTATGGTTGTTAAAAAAAACAAATTTTCAAGATCACACGCCTTGATTTGGCTCCATTCGCTCTGATGCGTTTTATGAGCCAAATTTGGATTTCTTTTAAATTATGTTATAATAAAATCATAACCCTTTTATCAGAACGGAGTAGGATGAAAAAGAAATTAAAACATAATTCAAAATACACACAATACACATTACATATTAACTGTATGCAAAACTTTTCTATTTGTTCGTATTCCTTGCCAGTGTCTTTGCTTCCGTCTAGACTGTTTCCTTCTTCTCCAGTATATTTTTCCAAGTTTACCTAGGTCTTCTTTTCTTTTTTCGTTTTTAGATTTTTACTTTCCATATCTGTTTAAAATGCCTCGTTTCTTCTAATCTATGCAAGTGGCCCCGTCTACTCAATTATTTTGTTTCAGTAAAATACAGTGTGAGTTGTCATCTTCATGTGGTCCGTACATTCTTATAACTGTTTTGATTCTTATTTTTATCTTTTATTTCTATTGTAATTATTCATTCCTTCTCAATTATAAATTTGTTCTTCCAGTTTTTTTGTTTAAAATACAGCAACTCCATTTGCTATACGTTCATTATTCTTTACTCTGCTATATATCGGTACGTGGTCTTTCTCTGTCTTTCTCATCCTTTGTCCCTTTTTCTTTATTTTGTTATTATTAGTACTTACATCCAAACAATTTTCTTCAAATTCTTCTTCTAATTTATCTTCTTTTCCTCATAAGCTTCTAATATTCCATTTTCCCAATGCCCATATTTTCTTTGTATATATGAATACTGTGCATTTTGATTGCTAATAAAATTTAATTTAAAAAAAACTTTTGTTTTACCATTTGTTTCTTCTTTTAATCCATTTTCTGGCTTTGTCGTCGTCTTCTTCTTATCATAACTATTTTGTATATTAAGTTTAACACCTGATTGTCTGATCTAACATTGTGTAGCCGATTTTGCATTGTCTTTCTTTCTTTTTTCGTTTTATGCAATTTTCTTAATTTTTTCCTGTATTCCTTTGTCCTTCTTATCAGAGACATATCTTTGTTTATATATATATATATATATATATATATATATATATATATATATATATATGTGTGTGTGTGTGTGTGTGTGTGTGTGTGTGTGTGTGTGTGTGTGTGTGTGTGTGTGTGTGTGTGTGTGTGTGTGTGTGTGTGTTGTGTGTGCGCATGTATTTATGTATGTAATAGGTGTATAAATAAGTTCTCAGCTTTAGATTTCATAGGACGCAAATCACCGTTTACATGTAACGTATTAGTCCGCCCTCTTGCGGTTTTAAAGCAATGACATTTGGTCTTTCGAAACATCAAGCGAAATGATTTGTGCTACATATGGTGAGAATGCTGTAAGTCATGTAACGTACAAAAAATGGTACCAAAGATTTTGCGTAGGAGAGTTTAGTCTTGAAGATCAACCACGCGCAAACATTTGACACGGATGAGCTGCAAACGGTTAGACTGGGAACTTCTCCCACATGCGACGTATAGCCCAGACATGGCCCCTTCCGATTATTATTTATTCCGGTCATTACAGCATCACTTGGCTGATACGCACTTCAAAACAGAAGAAAAAGTCCGAAAATGCATCGATAACTTTATCGTCTCGAAGCCGGTGAGCTTTTATCACTAGGGAATTCGCAAGCTACCCGAAAGATGGCAAAAGGTCATCGATGTCAACGGAGATAATTTGATACTCAAGCTTTTTTTGTTTGTTTTTAAATAAAACTTTAATTTTGCAGAAAAAAGCTGAGAACTTATTTATACACCTATTATGTATTTCTGTAATTTTTTAATTTATTTTTATTTATAATTATTTTGTTCTTTTCTTTTGTATTGCCCAATTCCTTTAAGCACGTATTAGCAATTTTAATTTTTACTTCTATTCCCAAGTTTTCCTCTAAAAAGTTTCTAATTTTCTCGTTCAATACAACCTCTTCCCTATTTTATACCGTTAATCCTTGCACTACTACAATATTTTTTCTATTTTCGTTCTCCATTTGTTTAGGTCTGTCGTTGATCTCTCTAACTCCATTTTTAAGTTTCACGTTTTCTTAATTTTTTAGCTTGAGTTTCTTTATTTATAATTTTTACTCTTCCTGATTTGCTTTAATATACTTCTTACTTCATATCCACCGTTAATATTTCTTTTCTACTATTTTGTCAAATTTATCTTGTTTCTGTTTATTATTTTTTACAGAGTCCATAATCTTCCTGCTTCTCTTGAACGCTTCCTCATAATCTTCATCGATTCTCTTCTTTCCTTCTTTCTAATTTGTTTTGGGTTTCCGTTTTAGTCGCTTATGGAATTTTTTTATAATTTTGTTTTCCAATTGTGATTTTATATTATCCACCACGCTAGTAGCTCTGTATGGTATGTTGCCTGTATTATCGCCGGCGTGCTGTATAGAGCGTCTCTTTTACATTTTTGTCGTATTTAGTTCATGCAATTTTTATCCTTAATATTCTATTTTCACCGTCAAAGTGGTCCAGTGGTTGACGCGCGCATTGTAGACGGACCCGGGTTGCATTCCCGGAGCTGTCTGATTCCTATCGGGTGGCCTACTCAGTCACTAGAAATAATTGAAATGATGCGCGACGACCGGGCGGGCAAAGCAAACATATGAGAGCTTTAACCTCTCAATTCGTAGGCCGTGCTTCCACGCGGGAAGGTAGAGTTTTACCATTATTTATTTTTATTGTTTATTTTTAATATTCTGTTTCCATCATCTTAATCTTTTTTACTAAATTCTGATTAGCTCACTGTTTTACTGCTTCTTTTTCTTCTGTATTTTTTTCACTCGATATGGTCTAATTTTAAACTTAAATACTGAAGGAAATATAAACACACCTTGTTAGCGATGTCGGTCAGTTTGAAATCCGTATTGTAAGTAACGAGGGCTATATCCACATTGTCGTGAGATAGCGTAATAGTTATATCATAAAAAAATGTGGCTGTTACTGTCACGTTTTTAGTTGGAAGATTAAAGGTGTATAGTAAATATAGAATTGGTCCCATAACTCTTCCTTGTGGTACTTCTGAACTGACCAGAAAAAGTGATGACCATGTTTCTGTCGTAAGGGTAAGACACTTTGCCAAAAGCCAAGATGGTGTTTTGTTATTACATTTTATAGGAGGCCAATTTCATAAAAAGTCGACAAATTTTGGAAAAAGTTTTGAGAATCTCAATGCTGATTATTTATACGTAAGACCACAAGCCACAGGTAAAAAGTGAATTGTGGTTTGGCATTTAGCTGGTGTTTTTCAAAGATTTTTAATTTTAAATGGGTAAAAAGCAAAAGTTTGGTAATTTTTTACTACCAAACAACAACCTTAAGAAATGAACTGACTTTATACAAATATACTCTATAGTCATAGGTCTTTGTCAAAAATTTTCAGATATCTTACATTATCAGAAAATAATTGTCCAAAAATGTAAAAATTGGTATATTTAAAAAGTTTTTTCTACAAAACTATGGGAGCTATGATCATAAACTTTTGGTTTTAAGTAGGCCTTGATTATATGTATGAACCATAAAAATCTCATATATATGTATACGTCCCGTAATGCGTAGAAAATTGTCTTCAAAGTTATAAATTTAAAATAATTTCAAATTTTGTAAAATTTGTTAAAATTACGTCCCTGGTCCAATTGACAGTTGTTGATCGTAGTGTGATACTCTAATATCTTAACAATAATTATCGGTCAAAACATCGTCTTACATATTTTATTGTTGAAGAATTGATTTTTTAAAAAGGTATATTTTTAACATTTTAACCGATATTAAAAATGCAATGACTTAAAATTTTTAAAACTTAGCACGAGCAATAAAAAATTCTCTTAGACCAATTCTGTAAACTATTCCGTTTAGTCAGAAAAGAACTGTCAACATATACTTTACTTGAAAAATATGAATTTATCGATTCAATTATAAGTTGAAGGCTTTAGCCGGAGATTATTATATCCGTTGGTCCCTCCCAGCCGCGTGGAGGCAGCCTTTGTTGGAAGATCCGCGGTAGGCTCTCCGAGAATTAGCAACCTTTCCGTTTTTGGAAGGATGCTAAACCTCCAAGCTTCCTCCCGAGTTCCATTGCTTTTTCGTACATTTAAAATTCAAAATCTCTGAAAAGCACGAGTTAATACCAAACCTTAATTTACTTTTTACTTGTAGCCTATGGCCTCTACGTATAAAAAATCAGCGTCGAGAATCTCAAAACTTTTCCCAAAATTTATTGACTTTTCAATTAATTGATCAGGAGATATTTTAATTTAAAAAAAAATCTCAAACATCTTTTGGCAGGACAGGAAGGAAACTAATGAGTAGGTAACAAAATGCTTTCTCGAGCGGTTTTCTAGGTTCTAAAACCGGTACTATCTATGCAACTTTACAATGGCCATGAAAAAATAATCTTGTTTTTAAATGAAATGAAATATATATTTATTTTATAAATATATACTTAAGTTTCTAACAATATACTTCAGTAAGAGTGTTTTCGAGTTTTTACGTGGTACATTTAGTCAATTTTTATCATTTGGTGTTCTTGAATTTCGCCACATACTCCTAAGCCTACGTTTTTCAGCAATTTTCCATTTTGCTAATAGAGGCAAAGCTTTTCAATTATCAAATTGAGATAAATCAGATAATATTTGCCACGCAGTTTGTCGAATGAAGTGTTCAATTGAGTTTAAAATAACGTTTTCAGTGTTCGGTGGTACTCAAGTATAATTTTTTTTCTAAAATTTGTTTAAAGCCTTGCAAGTTAGTATTTTTATTGCATAGTGTTAGAAGTTTAGAATAATAATAGAGTAATATCTGACTACTGAACGTAATTATGAAGGAAGAATGGTTCGACAGTGAAGGTAAGCTTGTTTCTGATTTATAGTAACTTTGGTATATGCCTTTTACTACAGAGAAGTCAATGAGATTAAGTAGATAGTATCAGTAGGCCAGGAGGTTGATTTATCAGTTGTCAAGACATAACAATTGTATTTAGCAATTTTTATTTGAGTATAATGAGCCTGAATCTACAGTGACTACTGTTGTCAGTTTTCAAGAGTATTTTATAAAGAGATAAAATTTTTCTTTTTTTTATGACATGTCTGTATAGGCAACATACCATGAACATTTTCAAGGTTGCTAGTTAGTCTTCTGTGTTTACACTTGTTGCCTGTATATGGTTAGATTTGTATTAGTTCTGTGTATTTAATCGAGCTTCGTATTATGACGGCAGTACCCGCATGTACAGTATCAACGGGATGATATGTACTGTAGATGAATTAATTATAAATTTTTAGAAAAAAAGTTCACTGAAATAGTCTTTTCGAGTATTAATACAATTTGTTTAACATAAATACCTTTATTTCTTTTTCATGCTGGCAAAGTTCATTGGCATTACATTCAGTTATTATTAATGTACAATGAGTCATTATGCAATTTTTGAGACGAATGGGATTAAAATAAACATAATACTCATTTGTTTCATAAGTCCTGCCGATATGACAAATGTTATCTGTTTAATATGTAGGTGTACCTCGTTGCAGCATTTGTACATTATCTTCAGGTTGGTTATTTTGTCTAATCATTTGGGCTCACGATGCTCATGTTCCTTCTAGTTGATTTAATAGTACAGCTGTTATTCGATTTTGTGTTTGATTGGCATTTATTTGTTTTATTCTTAACGTAAAATATCTATTACTTTGTAGTTGCTTATAAACAAGGCAACCTCTACAATTATCTGGGTGATTTTTTCACAGTTTACACTCTTACCTATTTATTTCTTTTAACAGTCAGCTAAATGATTATCTGCACACTTTACACATATGGGATTTTGCTGCAAAAGCCTTTTGCATTGCCGTATTTCCCTTTTAAGTTATAAAGGTTCATTTTTTTTTGTTCATTAAGTGTTTAATATCGTAAATGTGTTTCGGTGATTTTTTTATATCTTCTATCAATTGAATAATGTATTTCCCAAAATACTACTTTAAGATTTTGGTTCTTTTGTGTTTCTATTAATGTTTTTATTATAATAAAGGTGTGTGTTTGATTTTTGCGGAGTAAAGACGTGTTGCGATCGAGCTCGTAAATAAGAAAGTGCACAAGCCAAACGTGATAACCGGTCGTCGCGAACATGCGAGGCCGGTTGTGATAAGACAAGGTAAATATAAAATTAAAATATTAAATATTAAATTGTAAATACGAAACCCGAGAAATAATCGACATGGATCCGTATACGCGACCAGCGACACCAGGAGAAGCACTACTGGCACAACAAAATCAAGCCTTATTTCAGGAAAATCAATCTAGAAGTCAGAATGAACAAGCATTATACAATGCCTGGATTTGTGAACGTACAGAAAGAGAAAAACTTTCAGCTGCCTTAAATAATATGCAAGGCCAGATAAACATGCTCCGGGAACAATTATCAATGCAGAGCAGACAAAATAATAAGCAACAAGAAGTATTTAACCAGGGCGACGAAAACAACGCCAGCAAGAATAAGCCATCTGTCTCAATAAATTACGAAACTGATGAAGAGGAATTAGCCAAAGAAGTTGGCTGGATAACAGCCACTAAAAAGAAAAACAAGAAAAGAAAAGCAAGCGACTCACCAGGTTCTACTCAAGACCAGCCAACAACCAGCAAACCGATACAACAAAATAAAGAAAAGAAAACACCCAACCCACCACCAATTATTGTAAGCAATGTCATAAATTATGACTTACTTTACAACCAATTACAAAGTAATAAAATACTGTTCAAGGTAACAGCTCTGAATAATGATCAAATAAAAATCAATGCTGAAAATCGTGAAGAGTTTAGCAAAACAATACAATGTCTTGTAGATTTGAACCTACAGTGGCATTCATACGAGGACAAACAAAGCAGAGACATAAAAGTAATGGCAAGAGGACTACCAGCAAGTTCTCCCCCAGAAAAAATTATTGCAGAGCTGAATAACTGCAAACTAAAGTGTGTTAGCGCCCCAAACATACTAAAAAAGAAAAATTTGAGAACAAAATGGCGAAAATGAAGTGAGGAAGAAGCCGCTCCCACTATTCATGCTATCCTTCCACCACGAAGCAGATATCAAAGTTATATACGGAATCAAAAGCATATTAGGAGCAAAAGTGAGAATTGAACCCCTCAAAAAACGAAACTGGTACCACAATGTAAGCGGTGTCAATTACACGGACATACGCAAAAGTTCTGCCGCAGAGAGCCGAGATGCGTGAAATGCGCAGGAAAACACATAACTGCAGAATGTAGTAAACTAAAAGAAACAAAGCCAAAATGTGCAAATTGCAGCGAGGAGCACCCGGCTAGCTATCGAGGATGTGTCGAAGGAAAACGTTCCAAGAACGAAGAAATAAAACAACACAAGGAAAACATAAGGAGCCGAATATAACGAAACCTGTTAAATCCTACCCACAAGTCCACAGTGAGAAAACATACGCCCAAAGCGTTAAAAACCCGAACAACAGACCGAACCGAGAACTCCAGAAGCCTCCACTAACCAATTGCTCCTCACGCTCATAGCAAAACTAGACCGGCAAGAAAAGATGCTTGAATCGTTTTCGGAAGACTTCAGAAGCTAGAGAATAGCAACAGAGCAGCTGCCTCAACCAGCAAAAATGACCAACAAAGATATTAGGATTGCAACTTGGAATGCTAATGGAATCAGGCAGCAGCAACCTGACCTGCAAGCATTCTTAGAACAACAAAAAATAGATGTGTGCCTCATATCTGAAACCCACCTTGTTAGAGATTCTTTTATTAATTTCAGAGGATACAAGTTTTATCACACTATCCATCCATCGAACACAGCTAGGGGTGGGAGTGCGGTAATAATTAGGGATAACATTACTCACTATGAAGAAATGGGTCTTGAACTAGAAGAAAACCAAGTAACAGCTGTAACAATTAACCCTAGAGGGCAAAAGATTACCCTAGCTGCAATATATTGTCCTCCGAGACATAATCAGAAAAGAAAGCTACCTCAACGTGTTAAACAGTCTAGGGAAAGGTTTATAATAGGTGGCGATTTTAACGCCAAAAACACAAGATGGGGATCGAGATTGACCACTACCAAAGGCAAGGAGTTACACGAAGCAGCTGCTGAACTGGGGTGCAACTACTTGACAACAGGTAAACCAACATATTGGCCTGCCGATCCAGATAAGATTCCAGACTTGCTGGATTTCTTTATATCAAGGAAAGTATCGATCAACTACGTAACAATAGAAGAAAATTTTGACTTGGACTCTGACCATTCGCCAGTAGTTCTAACTCTGAGTGAAAACATAATTAGAAAAGAACATAATCCAACACTGGTCAATAAAAGAACAGACTGGAATGGATTTAAGGAAGAACTGAGCAATCGCATTCAGTTAAATGTACCACTCAGAACAATAAATCAACTGGAACAGGAAGCTGAAAGATTTGTCACTAACATACAACAGTCTGCCTGGAATAATACCCCAGAAATCAAGAGAAAACACAGGGAATTAACTACCCTAGAGAAATCAAGGAGTTGGTAGCTGAAAACGAAAACTTAGAAAAAGTGGCAACAGACTAGAACACCTGCCAACAAAATAGACTAAACAATATAACTCAAAGACTGAGAAGAGAAATTTTGGAAATCAAGAACGAATCCATAAACCATTATTTACGAGAGCTAACCAATAACAAAGAAACGGACTATTCTCTTTGGAAGTCCACTAAAAAACTGAAACGACCATGTATACATAGTCCGCCAATAAGAACTGCAAATGGTAGCTGGGCACGCGATAACCAACAAAAAGCTGAAGCGTTCGCCAACCACCTTGAACAAACCTTTCAATCAAACGAAACTCAGATTAACCAAGATTTGCCAGAAAATGAAGGCGAAGATAGCATGATAGATTTGGTAACACCCAGGGAAACTACGAAGACAATCAAGACTGACATCAACCCAAAGAAAGCTCCAGGCTATGACTTGATTACTGGGGAAATTTTCAAACATCTTCCTAGAAAAGGAATTGTTAAGCTCACCAACTTGATCAACGCAGCGATTAGATTAAAGCATGTACCGGACGCTTGGAAAATGGCTGAAGTCATTATGATTCCAAAACCGGGAAAACCACCAAATGAAGTGAAATCATACCGACCAATCTCACTGTTGCCGGTAATTTCTAAACTATTTGAAAAACTGATATTAAAAAGACTAAAGCCAATAATTGAAAGTAAAAACCTAATACCTACACATCAATTCCGGTTTAGGAACAACCATTCAACGATCGATCAAGTCCACAGAATTACCGACATAATCGAGAAAGCCTATGAAGGGAAAAAGATATGCTCGGCCATATTTTTAGACATAGCCCAAGCATTCGACAAAGTTTGGTATGAAGGCTTAATATATAAACTTAAAAGTTATTACCTAAAAATTCGCGGAAATACTAGAATCCTATATTTCAGGAAGAATGTTTCGGGTTAAACAAGAAGACGAATATTCCAGCATGAGAGAAATCAAAGCAGGGTACCCCAAGGTAGCGTATTGGGACCAATTCTCTACCTGCTATATACCTACGACATCCCACAAACAGAAGACGTCACCATCGCCACATTTGCGGACGATACGGCGATATTAGCTATCGGCGACAACAGTGAAGAGGCAGCTAGGAAAATACAGCAAGCAAGTAACAGCATAAATACTTGGACTAAAAAGTGGCGAATAACAATCAATGAAAGTAAATCGGTACATGTTGATTTTGCTTATAAGCACCGTGAACATATACCAATAACAATAAACAATACCAATATACCATACAGCAATAATGCAAAGTACCTTGGGATGACCCTGGACGCACAACTCCGGTGGAAGGAACACGTGAAAAGAAAAGAATAGAGCTTGACCTAAAATACAGGAAAATGTATTGGTATTGGAAGAAAATCCCAACTATCCATACATAACAAGATACTACTGTATAAACAAGTATTAAAGCCCATATGGACCTACGGGATCGAGCTTTGGGGATGTGCCGCAAAAATCATATAAATAAAATACAAGTTTTTCAGAACAAAGTTCTCAGAAGCATCGTGGATGCACCATGGTACTTCGGAATGACCATATACATAGGGACTTACAAATCCCTACAGTCATGGATGAGATCAAAAGTTTGCAGGAAAACATGAAGAGACTCCACTCACACGTGAACACCGAAGTACTGCAACTTCTGAACAATGCTGATCTGGAACGAAGGCTTAGAAGAATCAAGCCCTTCGAGCTCGTGCAGTGAAGTGAAAATAGTGCAAAAGCAGAGTAAAGTGCTAAAAACACGTGAAAATTGTGTAATCCTCTTAAGAGACTAAGTTAAGACCGAAGGGACTTTTTAGACAAGTATTTAGTTTTAAGCCACTGTAGAGAAAAATTGAAGGTTAGTTAGAAATGACTAGTGTCATTTAGTCAATAAAAAAAAAAAAAAAAAAATTATAATAAAGTATAGTGCAGGAGTTTTTATTTGAATTTCTACCTAATCGTTTTGTAAAAGTTTTAAATGTAAGTTTGAATATGTAAGTGTTTAATTGTTGTAAAGTGCAGTGTTAAATAATATTTGCTTGTACGACATACAATTTTTTCAAATACTTTTTTATTTTAGGCTATATCGTGTACTGCATAAATATAATCCAAAGTATTTATTGACATTATAAGATCGTCTTTTCGAAAAATATTTTTGCACAACTTTTATAATGTAATCGAAAGTACTTATTGCTAACTACAAAAGTGTCTTCAGATAGATGATGAATTGAGAAATCATATTTATAAATGCAATCGCACTGTAAATTAGAATTTTATGCATTATAGGTATTATTAACATGAATAACATTTTGTTTTATTAGCGTATACCGTAAATTTTCGGATATCAGTTATAAAACATTCTATAAGTTTTTGTGTTATGAGAACTATACGAGGTATGTTCCGAATTATCCAAGCATAGCATCAAAAGCTTGTGCGGCCGCCATGTAACCTGAAAGTGATAAGGATAAACTGTAATTTACATTTATGAATCAGAATGACTTCACTAACACAGATGTAGTGTGTGATTGTTTTTTCAAGGACTCAGCTAGTAGAGCAAGAATCGGAATTAAATTTTTCGCGAAGTTGGAATATTTGTTAGCAGAAACTATTCAGATGATTTGGAAAACTTTTGAGAATGACGCAATGAGTACAGCATAATTAAGTCATCAAAGCAACAACGAGTAGAATTCCGAAAAATGTTAAGTATCGCTGATAAGCACATTGGGACTAAATGCTAAAAAGCTGGCCAAAAAAACCTTTAACAGTTTATTTAGGATTTTCAAAGTCGCTGATTACAAATTTGAACTTAAACTCGCTGTAAATAAAATGACGGTTTCAAAATGGCTGTCCATCATTTGACTAAGTTATCAGACTTTAATGTTAGTATTTGATAATTTATGGGAATGTTGATCACTTTGTTATAACAAATAAATTAATGTTTTCTTAATAATATTTGCTTAATTATAAATACCAAATATATATATATACCAAGAATTTAAAAATAAGTGAAACAAATTTCTAACTGCAACGAGACTATTTTCCCAGACTAAAATCAGAATCGGTGTCAATTGTAAAATTAACGCAAGGTTTCATCCCATTTCGAACCGTCATTCCAAAAGAGTGTAAGAATTCTATAGCTTCCTAGATTTTTTTCCATGGTAATTTTCCGATACTAAAAGTGTATGCATCTAAAGTTACAATGCAAATTAATTTAAAAGATTTTTCATCTTTTGATGTCCTTGTTTCGATTTTTTAGCTTCTTCATATAATCAGCTAATCTGTAGTAATGTACGAGTTTGAATCAAATATTCTAGAAATTTATGATAATCTACAGTCACAAATTAGAAAGAAAGGCAGACCAAATAATACTTGGAAAAGAACAATCACAGAAGAACTAAAGAAGGTAAACTTAAATTGGAACGAAACAAAAACAATAGCAAGGAACAGGGAAAAATGGAAGACATTAATAAAAAGAATTGTGACCCCAGACAGTGCGTGAGAATAGCACTTTCACCACTAAAAGTTTATAAGCTAACGAAACGCCATAATACGGCGCCCTTTGCTCCAACTGAGGAGCTATATGATATATGATAATGATAGTCACAAATTAATAGTGAAAATATATAAAAACGTCTAATTAAACATAGATATTTTAAATTTCTATAGTAATCCGATATGTCAGACCTTGTGGAACACCCAGATTATGTCAAGAGGGACGGCTATAGAATGCTTCTTTTCTTAAAGAATCTTGTACTTAGGTTACTATTCTATGTACTTCTTATGTTGTAAAATAGTGCTTCCTAAATCCAAATTGATTTGGCAGGGAGTAGCTATTTACGCTGTTCCTTAAGTAAGAGTCAGAGTTTGAGGTCTATTTTAGTCTCAAGATATTCCTGAAATTTATTCCAATCAGTTTTTCAAAATGGGGGTCTAATTACAGAGGGAAACATTAATTAGTTATTAATAATGGCTCAAAGTTAATATAAAGGTAGAACGAGAGGGCTATTAATTAATAGGAGTTAAAATGACGGCCTGGAGATAGCTCTCTACAAAATTGGGTTAGGATTCAACAAAAATCTGACAAGGGCAAGTATTTTCAGGTTCGTAAACAGATAGTAAGTCAGGTTTTTCTGGATAGAGACGAGGGTGTCCCCCTCATTCTGTCGCTTCCTAGTCCCTCGACGCATATCGGATAACGATGAGTTGTGCAAGAAAGCAGACAATTGCATTACTTTGAGCCGATAATTTCTATCATTAAACTCGTCTTTAATTATTTGTTTGAATGATATACAAAATGTTGGTTTTTTGTAGTTAGTTCTCACGTATATTACGTATTAAATTGCTGCAGTTTGGAAGGTATTTAATTGATGATGAAAAATGGAGGTTTAGTTGGAGAAACAATAAATTACCAGGTTGCTTTGATCTTTTGTGAGCATTTATCAGTCCTTGATGAACAAACCCTTGTAATTTACGGGGAGATTACCCTCACATAGGGCACACTTATCCGGTGAGGTTTTCGTATTTGCAAATGTTCGTGTATCATGCTAGTTTCCACATATGAGACATATGTATTTTCTGGTGCAGTAGGTTCTGAAGTACTTATAGGGCTGCCTTTTTGTGTTGTAGTTCAATTTTTATTTTACGGTTACAGACAAGTTTTCTTTCGCCTCTTTGTTTGTTACTTTCATTGGGTGCCAGATATATATAAAACAACAGTAATCGTTCTTTAGTTACCTTGTGACATGTTCGTTATGTTACGTATTTGAAATCAAACATTACTCTACCGGTATATATCTCTTTTATCTGTAGGTTTTTAATTGAGAATTTTCTTAAGCATTATTTTGTTTTTCATTCTATTAATGTACTATTTCTATTTTTTTTAATCGGCTATTCTTTGTTTTCAGCGTAACTTTTTAGTTTATTTCGCAGATCTTTATTTTGTATTAGATCTTCCACAGTACAGCATTTTGTTCTTCTTAAAAATCTCATTTCTGCCGCCTGTACTTTGCTGTAGTCTTTCTTGGAGTTTACTTCATTTTTGCTTTATATTGGTAATAGTGTAGTCATAGTTTTATAAAATTTTGGCTCTTGTATTTTTCCGAATATAGTTGTTCAATGTTCTATATATTGCATCACAGATAGCTCGATGTTGTGTATCTTGTCATTACCGCAGGCGTAACTTACGTCGCAGCATAAATATTTAAAATAAGATACTTGCTCTATTGGTTTATTATAAAGAATTATCTTTGATCAAATAGGACATTTGCTTTTAAAGATCACAACTTTGGTCTCGTTTAAATATATTATCAGATTGCATTTATTAAATTTTTTGGTTTAGGCGATAAATCTATCACCTAAACCAAAAAATTGGAATGCCATCGCTTTTTCCCTATTATTACTACGCTTTAATCATAATCTGTCCCAAACACGGTTGAGAAATAAAGGAGGAAAACAATCAGCAAAGATGCCTTACTAAACTATACTGATGTCGCTAAGTATACTATAAAAATTGCTAAGAAACTCATAAAAGCAATTAGTCTTAATCAACCAGAAGTCCATTTCAAAATGAAATGAGCTACAACGCTGTAAAACTGAGACTGTGCAACTAAGGAAGATAACCGTGACAAAAAATCAGACAAGTCAAAGGACCCAACGATAACAACCGCTTTGCTTAAACTATCCAGCTATAGACTGGTGCCGAAGAAATTTAAAAGCAAAGCTGGATATATATGCAGGAGATTCATTTTCTTTTTATATTTAAATAAATTAGCTTTGTGCATCAGAGCAGAGCAGACGTGCATGGGCTGACTTTACCTGCGTTATCGTGGCGGTGCAGCTGCAAGCTTGCATAAGGTCAGGCCTATTATTTATCAATTTTAATTTTAAATTTTTCAGTTACTTATTAATATAACTCGCACGCTATTAACATGGCATTTAACAACAGCAATGTCTATTACCAGGCAAACCAATCACCTATTCTACTGATGCTTCAGTTGCATTTTGGAATCACGCCAGTATACAACCAGGCAACACCCCAATTTTCTATTCCATATTTATGTAATAACCAACAATATATACCTAATATACAAACCCCGAATGTACTAACTCAGATACCTATCCAAGCACTCAATATTACTACACTAATGTAAACAAATACAGTGCCGGTCAACAACTCAACAAATAATATGAGCATGTCTGATTATGAAACTGATAATGAATCTTCTTCTACAACTCAAAATAATGAATGGCAAAGCCAAAGAGTGGGAGCCAGAAAAAGAAAATCAGCCAACACAGAGCGATACAGAGCATGTCTCGCAAGATAACAGATGCTTTGTCCTCTCTAATCTTAATGAAGATATTACTGACAACGTAAATAATGCACAACAATAAACTAGGCTTTCTAAACCACTACCAACATTTGTACACGGTGTCACGGACTACAAGAAAATGATAAATACACTAACAACTATTGTAGAAGCAGAACAATACAAAACAAAAACAATGACTGATAATGTAGTTAAAATGACCTCTAATACTGCT
The DNA here is from genome assembly GCA_036346155.1 of Sinelater perroti. Lineage (NCBI taxonomy): Eukaryota > Metazoa > Arthropoda > Insecta > Coleoptera > Elateridae > Sinelater > Sinelater perroti. The sequence continues at coordinate 44,053,375 of JARFIY010000001.1, forward strand.
GACACATATCGTAAACTGATCACATTTATGAAAGACTCTAAAGTGATATATCACGCATACCAGATGAAGGAAAATAAAGCATATGGAGTAGTAATCCGGAATCTACACCACACTGTAACCACAGAAGAAACAGCTGAATCATTAGAAGAGAAGGGATTCAAAGTGAGAACTATAACAAACATTAAGTACAGAATTGATAAAACGCCTCTCTCATTGTTCTTTGCGGACTTGAAACCTGCAGTAAATAATAAGGACATGTATAATCTACAATACTTAAATAATCAAGTAATAAATGTTGAACCGCCACACAGAAGTACAACCATTGTACAGTGCATAAAGTGTCAACAATAGAACCACACCAACGCGTATGGTAATCGCCCGTACGTATGCGTAAAATGTGGAGGTTCTCATGGCACTAAAACCTGCAAAAAGACCAAAGAAACTCCAGCCAGATGCGCATGGTGATCATCCGGCAAATTACTAAGGTTGTATTGTACGTAAAGAACTTCAAAACAAATTAAGATCAACAATGCACTCACAAAATCGTCATACACATATAAATGCATCTCAACAACCACATCAAAGCAAAACAACGCTACAGTCACCGTATACTCGGCTTACATATAGTCAATCTGCGCAGAGAGACACAGAGCAAGTTCAAAATCAGAATGTAACATTACAAAAATTCCTAGAAGAATTTAAAGTCATGTTTTCTCAGTTAATGCAACAAAACAACATGGTAATAAATATGTTGTCCACAGTTATAAGTAGTCCAATAATGTCTAAATCGTTACGTATATCTTTATGGAATGCTAATGGCATTCAATCAAAAATATATGAAGTCGAGTCATTTTTAAAACTGAATAATATAGATATATTATTTATAACTGAAACACACTTTACTGACAAATCTTACTTAAGAATACCCTATTACACTTCTTATCATATGGAGCATCCTGACGGTACAGCTCATGGAGGCACAGCTATTCTAATAAGGAGTTCAATTGTGCATTATGAATTAAAAAAGCACGAAGAACCATTTCTACAAGCAACCACTATTCAAGTTTCCAAATTAACAAATCCTATCTCAATATCAGATGTATACTGTCCACCAAAACATAAAATCAACACAGAAAACCTTAAACCATTCTTTCAATCACTCGGTAGCAATTTTATATGTAGTGGCGACTACAACTGCAAACGTACATATTGGAGTTCACGACTAATTACCACAAGGGGTCGAGCACTATGTAAACTTTTACGTAAAAAAACTATGGCTATCTATCAACTGGGGAACCTCATATTGGCTCACGAACCCTGATAAGGTGCCAGACCTGTAGAACTTTTTTGTAACACATGACATTTTATCTAACTATATGAGTATAGCTAGTAGCTTTGACCTGTCATCTGACCATACGCCAGTCATATCCACAATAAGCACCACGATTATCAAAAGACAACGTACACCACAAAAACAGACTGGGAGGCGTATAGATGTTTTCTGCAAGGGGACTTACAAATCAGTATTAATCTACATACACCTCAAGAAAGAGAGGATTCGACGAACCACTTTATCACAACTGTGCAATATGCAGCTTCGCACGCAACGCCAAAGATTACAAATATGTTACGTAAAGATGCAAATATTCCCAAAGCAATACTTGAGTTAATACGACTAAAGCGTCAGGCAAGATCCAAATGGCACAGAATGCATAATCCTGCTGATAAAAACATATATAACAGGTTAGCCAACACAATAAAGAAAAAAAATTAAAATGTTGAAGCAAGAAACTTTCAACACTACTTAACTACACTCTCCCGCTCAGATAATAGTATCTAGAAAATTTCTAAAGCAAATAAGAGGCCACAGACCGAGAATTTGCCAATAAGAAAACAAAATAATGAATGGGCAAGTACAGACCAGGAAAAGCAGATCGGTTAGTGCAACATTTTATTGAAGTCTTTATTCCCCATTCCAGTGAACCAGATGATGAGATTCAAACCTTCCTTCAGGCACCCCTACAATTGTTACTGCCCACCAAAAGCTTTACCTATACCGAGATTCTTGCAGAAATTAGGCATTTAAACAATAAGAAAGCCTCTGATTACGACTTAATAACGGCAAAGATGCTTACTGAACTATCCAAAAGCGGCATACTGTTTTTACGAATTTTTTTTAATTCTATACTGCCACTTCATTATTGGCCATCATCACTAAAATTTACACAAATTATTCTAATATTAAAACCTGGAAAACCCGTTGAAAAAGTTTTATCTTACATGCCCATAAGTTTATTGCCTCTGTTGTCTAAACTACAGAAAAGCTTATAATTATTAAAAGATTATATAATACCGATATATGGGAAAATTGCGTCCCAGATCATCAGTTTGGATTCAGGAGGTACCATTCTACCATATAACAATGTTATCGAGTTGTAAACATCATTAGCACGGCTCTCGATTCTAAATCCTATAGTCCAGCAGTATTTATTGATACAAAACAAGCTTTTGATAAAGTGTGGCATGATCGCCTATTGTACAAGATCAAGACCTTGCTTTCTAGTGAATACTACCTTCTTTTTAGATTTTACTTGTCAGATCGCTACTTTAAAATAAAATACGGACAAGAATATTCTAACCTCCACCCAATCAAATCTGGAGCGTCCTTGAACCTTTGCTTTATATATTATCCACTGCAGATATACCTACATTGCAACTTTTGCTGACGACACTGTCCTCTTATCTACCCTAACACAGCCTCCTTAAAACTGCAAAACCACTTAACCACTACAGACCTGGCTAAATAAATGGCGAATCAATGTAAACGAAACGAAAAACACTCATGTTAACCTTACTCAAAATCGTGCAGAGTGCCCACCAGTGTATCTGAATAATACACCTATCCCACAAACAAATGAGGCCCGTAACCTAGGTCTTCACTTAGATAAACGACTGACATGGAAGTCCCATATACTAACGAAAAGAAACTAAATTGATTTGCAAATCAAAAAAATGTACTGGTGGCTAGGCCAAAGATCATGTCTCTTTTTCTAAAACAAGCTGCTTCTGTATAAAGTCGTAATTAAGCCTATTTGGACTTATAGCATTGAACTCTGGGGTTGCTCGTGTAAGTCACAAATGTCAATATTATCCAACGAGTACAGTCCAAAACCCTACGAATGCTTGCAGATGTCCCGTGGTATGTCAGCAATTTGACATTGCATAATGACCTTAACATAACAACGGTAGAAGATGAGCGCACGGTAAGGAGTAACAGTTAGTTCCTACGACTTCAAGCCCACCCAAATAGTCTCGTTTCTATCCTGCATCAGGGCCCCCCTCCAAGAAAACAAAAAAAAAAGAAATGGCCTAATGATCTACAAGGAGGATAGCTCTGATGGATTCCCCCTCAAGTCAATAAATGTGATCACATTAACTCATAGAACATATATTATATTTATACTTAGTTCTGATTGTTAATTTCTATAATAGTAAATCAATAAAAAAATATTTAAATACTTGTATTTCTGTTTGTGTATGATAGTCGATCTTCGTTACTTTTTGAGTTGTCCTGTTCATAATCAAAATTTTCACAAATGTTCTAAGGGTAGATGAGATGTTTCTCACGGAATTGGCAGCAATTTATTTACTATTTTTCTTGCTTTGTTATTAAATATAATGAAAAATTAAGAAATGTAGTTTCTTAAACAAGAAAGTTTCTGAAATAAGAAAATCTTAGGTAGTATTCTTAGAGTGTATCTACAAATAAGGACATTGGGGAGAATCTTAAACAAATCCAATAAACCGTCATTCCTTGAACGACGAACTCTCACGCCGCTTTTGGGAATGACTTAGCGTTCTGTAGATGGCCGTCAAGATTATCCGACTTAATTGTTTTTGATTTCTTTTTTTAGAACATGTTAAAGGCTCTGAGTACGTACTACCATTGTCAACAATATTTAATTTCAGGTCACATTATCGCTACATTCAGGTCCGTCAACAGAGAAATATAATGCATTTTGAGCGAATTGGATTACTTTTATAGGCTTACATCGTGTAATAAGAAGTCTAAGCTTATCCTCCATCATCCTTCAACTACTTTATCAAAAACCCTAATTATCATCATCGCCCAGAGCACCCTTTAAATAACTTAATTTAAAAAATTAAAATTGCCGCATAGTTTATACTTCTTTCATTAACAAAGATACCACTATTTTTATTTTTATTTTTTAAACGTGCATTTTGGAGTGAGCTATTCAATAAGTAACGTAATAGAATAGACAAGAATAATTTTAAGTTGTAAGAATAGATTAATAACATATAGAAAAACATTAGCTATAAGCAAAAAAATACACATTTTGTAATTTCCACAAATGCAGGTTGATTGAATCTTATAACGTCTAAATTTATCACATAATTTTTTATACTTGCATGATACGACCGAAAAGTAATGAGACTGATTCCAGAAAATTCGTTTAATTAAAGATATGTTTATATAAACTTAACGTTCTTTTAAAAAACATCCTTCAGCATCAGCACACCGTTGCGATTCTGCCACGTGTTGTGATCACCTGGAAATCTTGAATTGGAGTCTCCTTCAGAGTACTCGGAGCTTGCACATTTTAACATTTTCAAGCTAAATTTGAGCCGAAAAAACAAAACGATATTCGGGCTGTAGAGAGGTTCGGACAGCGTTGCCACCTAAGTGTTAGCGATTTCCTGGCGGACGCGCCCAACAATTTTCTTCAGACTCACTTCTCACATGGTCTAAAAGCTTAAGAGAAATCGATACACGATTTTCTTCTGCTTTACTGTTAAAACCTTGGAAACAATTTAACACAACTTTTTGCATTTACAATTTTATTCTGACAATTTCATGCACAACAGATTTTAGAAGTCCCATTTAAGTGCTGTCAGCCTAATACTAAGACGCCAATCAAAGTCAAAAACCGCTTTCATCTCAGCCAGATTTTCCGAAGTAAGGGACATTGATGGGCGCCCTGTGAATTGTTCAGCCTCGACATCCTCTTTTCCTTCTCTGAACGTTTTGTACTACGTAAACGCTTGTGCTTTCGTTAAAGCATTGTTCCCGTAAGCTTTATTATATATATTTCGACCGCGAATTTTTCGAGTTTAACAAAAAAATTTATTGCTTATCGCTGACGGATACTGTGTTGTATTTTGACTCATGTCGCGAAGTTAAAATAGCCATTCAAGACGCAAGCGATCTACACTCGGTAAAGCCTTACAAGCAAATGAGCTGGGTCGGACCTTTTACCTGATACTTCTCACCAATCGTTAGGCCCAAAGACTCCACCTGCTGACCTTTCTGCTTAGAATAAGAAATTCAGTCTCATTATTTTCCGAGCGTGTCTTGTATATATTATTTAATTATGAATAGAATTAAAATAGTATAATGCATAGTATCATGTAAAAATGAAATGGTATCTTCCCGTTTCGTGCGTTTTGGGTTTCTACCTGTTTTAGTGCCGTTTCGGGCGTAGAAATTTTGCACCCTGATTAAGTACGTTGTTCGTTACCGTTTTGTGCGTTTTGGGATTCCTTTTAGTGCCGTTTTGAGGGACGAGATTTTGCACATTGATTAAGTAGCGTCAGTTTGTTAATAATTAATTTTTAAACTGCAGCTATACAAGGTATTCGGAACATATTCCTAAATGCGACACTAAAAAGGTGCAATTTACACTTCAACCAATGTTTATAGCAGAAAATTCAGTAATTGGGTGTGGACTGTTTATATCGGGACGACGAAGAGATTCGCAAACGTGCGAAAATGTGCTTCATCAGCGCCTTCAGAAGCAAAAGACAAAGGCTGGCTACATATTATAGTCTTCTCCCTAACACATTTTGGTGCAAGGTTTTAATGATTATTTCGTATAACACTGGCTGGAAAATAATGTGGTTGTGGAACTTCATATTGCTCCACACAAAAGAGCTAAGAAATATCAAGACGTAGACCAAACTATTTAACAAACTGTAGTAGATTATGAAGAAGGGAGGAAATCTATAGGTCACTGTTTGAATTATCTTGCATATATTGTCAAATTGTAATATTTCTGTGTTCTATTAAAGTTAAGTATTTTTGTAATATTTGTGCAAATATGTCAATAAATTATTATTGCCTATGAAATTATTTTCTGCTCTAAAACGTGTTGATTTAGAAGTATTTCTGTTACGTTAACGTTTAATTATAATGTAATAATAAATAAGCACGTGCAGTTTAAAAATTTGCAATGCCTGGACTAAACAATCTAATTGCTGGTGAGTGTATAGGATTGGATTAGTGGATCTCCTGCAGGTCAGCGCACAAAACGGCACTCGAACCAGGTAGACGTTTTGGACGACGCACGAATCGGAAACGCACGAAACGGCACTAAATCAATGAAATACCTATAGAGTATTTATTTCTTCTAGAAATTTGATCCTATGAAAGAATAAGTGCCAAAAACTTTGCAATCTGTCTCAATTCACTGAAAATTTAGAACCATTTTAAACCAAAGGTTTTTGTACAAATAGCATTGATCTGCGAGTGCGAATCGACGAAAACGTTAAAAGCAGCCGCGCATTAGCAAAAAAAAACGTTTACATTGATAGATGGCGGCCGCCAAGTGACATTGAAACTCCATAAATATGTAGCCCCGATATTTGACGCGACTATTTGAGCGCACATTTACGAATTTCGCATTAGGTTTCAATTTGCAGCTACATAGCGGCGTCAGTAGCGGATGCTGCGCATGATGGATGTGGCGGCCGCCCACCATCTACCAGCAGCTGTTCAAGTCATGTGTCAATTATATTCCGTTATTATATTAATCAGCCGCTGGGCAATTAAAACTAAAAGTATCGATTTGATCGGCGGGATGTCAAACGAGCAGCCGCCGGTTCCGGGCGTTACAAGGGGAGCGTGTCTAATGCGAGCTTCGCGGTTTTGGCCATCGCCGTGCGTATCAGGTATTCAAATGATCTGTGAAAGTTTCGCTTCATCGCGACGCCAGCGCGAAGTTATTTCTGGGCGGCTCTCGCGGCGCGAAAGGATAGCTTTCAATGAAAACTTTGTTGAAAGTTCTCGGGAGAATATGCGTCGGCGCTCGCCGGAAATAATTCACAGCCATTTTAATAAATAAATAAACACGCAAAAGCCTGGACTTTAGAGATAAACCGTTAAGTCGAGATAACTTTAAAAATATTTTTATGGTAAAAAATAAACACTGGGCAAAAGATTAAAAATTTCATAGGTTTATTAGGCTTCTTAAAAATCATTCACATCTCTACATACTTTACTCGTAGGACTCCTTAAGTACACAAAAAAATAAATTAAGTTCTGGAAAGAACGCAGTTTAAAATTTGAAAACTGAAAGATAAAACTCCGTCGTCGATATATTTTTCTAGGTCACCTAAAATATCATTGACTATACGAAATTCTATAAATCAGTGTAAACCTTTAAGCATCAGTCAAATCTTTATTGATTAAACACAAACATAGCATTTTCTTAAATCCAAATAAGTAAGAGAAGCCTATAAGGTTTGTCTTAAAAATATCTTACGTAAATAAATTTCTAATGGTCCAATAATTCTTTTTGAATTAACTACACAGTTTATTCGGAATTTTTGGATAACAAAAATTACCAGTTATGTTTGTTAATATATTTTTTAAACAATAGAATTTATTAGTAATGATAATTTTGTTTTATTCAATAATTCTAGTTTCATCTCAAAATTGTAAACTTTTTAAACTACCGATTTTTAATAATATTAACATTGTATTGTCGTTTGTGAAGTTTTTATTTAGTCTTAGGATGACACATAAATATTAAAAATATTCACCATAGATCTGTTAATTACTAGCAATAAGTAATACAAATTTTAATTTTTTTATTATTACTAATATAACTAGATTATAACGTAAATGCCCTTTTGCGGCCTTGTTAAAGTATACTTCTATGCATGAGATGGTAAAGCTTTCGAGCGGTGTGCGTTGAGGCGCTTCGCGCTTTGTAAGAAGTGCAAACCTTACCTTGTCCCCCACTTAAATGTAGCCACTGGCATATAAATGTGAAAGGGCCTATTTTTTAGGCCACTTGCACTGATTTCTTAAATTTCTGATCCTGGATTCGGATTTTACGTCAATTTGGCTGTACCTTTTGTTTTTTTAGAGGAAACCGACGGCTAGTAGATCTGTGCTTATGTATTATAAGGAATTTCTGAAGTTTTTCTCAACTGTGTATAGATTTTTAAAATAAAAGAGGCTATTTTTTAGGCCACTTGCACTGGTTTTATTAAACTTCTGATCGCGGATTCGGATTCTACGTCAAATTTTGTTGTCTCTTTTGTTTTTGATTTTATATGCTGTCCTTATTATTTACAGAGGGTTCACATCAAGAATCAGAATTAGTACAATGAATTTTATGAGCTAATTTGATGGCATTTCAATAGGCTTAAAGAGACAAACACCCAGTTGTGTTCATTTCGCCATTTCGGTGGAAATTTGACCACCCAGTTTTTCACATTTCTGTTCGTGTGTGTGTGTGTGTATGTCTGTCGGTCTGTCAGTAAACAAGATATCTCGAGAACCATAAGAGCTAGAGACTGGAAATTTGGTATTCAAGTTACTTCTAAGTAGGGGACGTAGTGGTAAAAATCGGCCGAGCCGTTTGGTCGCAAGGTTGTAAAATCGGTCGCAAAGCGGTCGCGAATCTAAACGATTGAAGATACAAAAAATTCATGAGAATAAAAATGATTTCTTATTACGAAATAACATGAATTTAAAGTAAAAGTTGGTAAAATAGGAACTCGGAAAAAAATTAAAGTCCAATATTTTTGCCAGAATTACCCAAATAATAGGATAAGGAAAGTCGTGTGATGTTCACACCAGATCTTTTACCTTAAAATTTAGTGAGCATGTAGTTGCTTTACGTTATTCTGTCAGGTTCATTACCCTTGCACTTTAGTCTTCGTATAGTTGGTGGCTGCGTTAGTGGTGTAAGAAGATCGTTAGTGTATCTTAGGAGTCTGTCGTTGTTATCTAATTATGTCCCGCGCATATTGTATGTTGGAGTCGGAGTGAAGTGTAAAGTTTATTATATACCAAAGGGTATTCAACATGTTTCTTGGTGTCTTCGATTAGAATCGTATTATATCAATGTTCGAGTAGCTAGCACAACCCCGTAATTCACAGCTTTGTATGTAGACTGCGAGTTTGATTACAGCTCTCTTGGCCGTCTCTCGCATCCTAGACGTCACTTCTTTCGATCTAACCAGTCTTCTTCTATGAGATCTCTTCTCATATCTTCTTGCACATTTTGAACCATGATTGTTCCGGTCTGCTTCTTCTCCTTTTTTCTCCCGCTTCCAATTTCAATGGCAAAGGCCATCGTTGATTGTTCTTCCTACGAACGGTCCATAACAAATTAATCTCCTAGTTTTCATCTTTTCCGGTGCTTTGATGAACGTATTCATTCTTCTACGGATTTCGGTGTTGTATACATGCTCTGATTTTAATACTCTGCATCCTTGCCTCAAAAGTCCATTTCTATTACCTCCAATCTTTGCTTATCTCGTTTTGTGATGGACCACGTCTCCGCTATAAGAGTATACTCAGCACCACCGTAACCAATATTCGAGTTTTAGTTTTATTTCTTATTTCCTTTGACCACAACAAATGAGTTCAACTTCTGTGCCACTCGAATCATTTTGTTTTTAATCCCTCTTTTTACGTTTTCCTCTTGAAACATTATGGTTCCCAAATAATTATATTTTTTGCATGTTCTTATTACATCTCCATTAATATTCAGGTCATAATGGTATTGTAAATACGTATTTTGTTTTTTTAATGATATTTGTGATTTTTGTTATATAAGTAAATGCATTTTTTGAGCTCGATTTCCATTTCTCTGTGCTTTTATTCACATTAGCCTTTTGTCCATTGTTCCTAGTGTTGTATTGGACGTAATTGCGAAATTTTATTTCCAACTTTAGTTTGGAAGTATCGAATTGACAAATACAATTTAAACAGAAGATAATATTGATATGGAAAAACTATGTTTTATTTTAAACAGCAATCCATTGTGCCAGACACGGTCAAAAACTCGTCTGATATCTAGAAATATTGCTGAATAATATAGCTTTCTATGAAGTTATTGTAGAATAAGATCGGTTATTCTATGGAATTCAAACTTATCTTTGGGAATCCATTCATCTAACAGATTATCTTCGTTAATTCGCTTTAGTATTAGTTTTTCGAAAAGTTTGGAGAGGATAGGCAGTAAGCTGATTAGGCGCATTGGACCTCGTTTGGTGGCTTTCCAGGTTTTTCGATTAAAATAATTTGCGCGAACTTTAGTTGCAAATGTAAAACTACGTTGAGTAGCGCTAGTAAAAATCGCTCCTTTCTTTCTAGCAACATTAGTATTTATTCGTGCACGTGTTGTTTAATCTTATCCCAGTTAGTTCGTTTATTACATAGTATTGATTTAGATAGTTTCTTAATAATTGTAATACCGCTAGTAGTAAACATAAGGCTATGGTCAGAAGATAGAGTCAGTAGTTGGGAAATGCAGCTACATAATTCCTTGAGATACCTGCAGCTATATAAAAATCTAATACATTCAAAATCTTATTTACATCAGTTTGTCAGTTAGTTGGGAGTGCCGGTTGAGAAATATACATCACTGTTATCGATGATAAATTGATTAATCTGCGTACTCCTTGTAGCTTTTAGTCTATAGCCCCATCTTATGTTTGTAATTGAAATCACCACCAACCAAAAATTTCGAACCTAGGGAATTGAAAATTAATTGTAGTATGCACTTGGTTAGTCTATGCTTTGGAAGATAGTATAAAGAAGCCAATATAATAGGACTAGGAAGCTTACTAACTTGATAAATAAAGCTTATAAAAAGGGTTTTTCATACTTTAGTAATTAAGGGAAGACTATTATGTCACAAATGATATAGCCGCACCACCATGGGCTTTTTATATAAATGTTCAATGTATAGATAAATATTTATAAAGGTTCTTGTTGTAAAATGCGTTTTTAATACGAGTAGAACATCAATATTACTCATTTTAAAGAAGATTTTTACTTCTTGTTTTTTGACTTGAAGTCCATTGGATTTACATAAAGCAATGTATAAGAATTTGAGCATTATTTGACTAGTTTGGAAATTATTATTGGAAATATGTTAAGAATTACGCTGTTTTGTTGAAGTAGTTCATTAAACATTGAATTCAGCAAGGAATTGTGTAAAGGTAAGGTCGTTGGATGTTTGTAATTGATTTGCTGTAATATGGGTATGGTGTTTTAGTGGAGTCATTTGTTGTAGGCAGTTGGGGGGAGATTCTTTTATCCAATTTATGTTGTACAGCTTGTTTATTTAGCTATTGTGTATTTGGATGTATTTTGTTTTGTAAATCTCTGTAGATTGTAACCTATGTAATTAGCTGAATGTGCACACGCTGCTGGAGTCTCCTTAGTTTTAGACAGATTCGAGGGTCATGACTTCCACCACATTTGGCACGCGCATATGGGCGATTGCAATAGGACTATAATTTTTTTTGAATAATTCTTAGAGGGCTTTACAGATGTTCTTCGGTTTTGCAAATATTGCAATTTATAAATATCTTTATTATTATCAACGGGTTCGAAGTCTACAAAAAACAACGATAGGGCTTTTAGTTTGTCTATGCTTTATGTTAACAATGTTCTTAACCATATGTTTTATTGTTAATTCTGTTATTATGTTATTTGTTGGAATTGTAAAATGTAGATAGTCAAATAACCAATCTATATGCGAGCTCCTGCTTGATTTGGTATGTGCGATTAATGATGTTGTCTGGGAAACAGACGGAAAGTTTTCAATATTAACAATATTGTTTGCCATACATTTGGTGGTATATTGCTCCTGTTCAAGTATGGATTTGATACCATCCGTTTGCTGGAAGTTTGTCACTCCTTGCACAAATATTAGCGGCTGTTTTTGTATTTTAACCGTTTGTTTTCTAGTATCAGTGCCAAATCTGTTACTACTGCCAACCCTGAGAATTTGTTTGATGTGTTAATGTAAACGGTTCATTCAGTGTTTAATTACTTCTTTGTCTTTTTCTATTATTTCCAAGGATCTTTTACGATGTATTATTGTCATCAGCCATGTTTTTATCTTCATCTACACTACTAACCATTTCTTGCTGGCCTTTTTGAGTTGAGGTAGATTATGTTAAAGTTTGTTGGGGGAGTGACTGCAGTTGTTAGAATTGCGGCGCAGATTTTTGTGGATTGTGAAACGACTGTATTGGTTGAATTTGTAACACCGTCTATATTTGTCCATAAGGCGTAGGTATTGCTTGTATATTATTACTTAGAGTATATGGTTGTTGTTGATAAGGATGCGGATATACATAGTATTGGTTTCTAGTGAAATTAATTGTCCGTTGCCAAAAGGCAACATTATTTTTTATCTAGATTATTCACATATACTATCATACAACTGCATAATTGATATCAAATTTTTTTAATTTCAAATTTTTTTAATTTAACAGGAAATTTGTTTACAATCTGCTCAAAAAGAGCAATAAGTAAGTGTTGTGAATGTTACAGATTACATGTCGGATACCTTCTCAGCGGAAGGTTCCATTAAACAATACTTATTAAATATAAGAATAAGTAAGGAAAACCACGTAAATACCGACAGCGCTGAACACATTAAAATCTGTCGGGTAGGTCTAGCGCCTGTGACGCATCAGTCTATGTGTTGCCTGGCTATTATCCAGCAGATTTACGGCAAGGGTATTAATGTGAGATTCTAATCTAAGAAAATATTGCGAACTTGCGCACTGCACTACGTCTTTCACTAATTTCACTTGTAGGTCACGGTAAATAACATCGTTTGGCACAACCAAGGGGCGTCCGCTATTGCCCTTAATGTTTTGAATTGAAACCTTTGTAGTATTTCTATATTAGGATCACCTGCAGTTCCCCATAGTTGTACATCATATGACCGTATGGCCTTTAATATAGTTTTGTACAGCAGCACCTTGTTATCTAGGGTTAGTTTGGATTTACGTCCCAACAGCCAATGTAGTGTGGAAAATTTCAAACCCAGTTGTTTACGTTTGGTAAAGATGTGTTTTTTCCACATTAATCTTCGGTCTAAGTGCATGCCAAGGTATTTAACGTCCTCAGCATGAGGTAATGGTGTACTATTAAGAGATACCGGAGGACAAGTTCCTCTTCGGAGTGTGAAAATGACATGGACTGATTTGGATTCGTTAACCTTTATACGCCAGTTCCGTAGTTATTTTTGCACTTGGTTCAGGGAAAGTTGTAAGTGTTGTGAAGCAATGGTTGGATCGTCATGGTAGGCTAGGATTGCAGTGTCGTCTGCGAACGTAACTGTTGTATCGTTTGTAGTAGGCAGATCTGCTGTATAAAGTAGGTAAGGGAAGGGTCCTAGGACACTTCCTTGTGGTTAATTCAAATGAAATCTAAATATTAAATAAAGTTTATTGTTTGTTTATGGGCCACTTCGCTTTTAACACGGCGATCGCGTGCTATCAGTCAACTGCTATTATCGTTATCACACTCATGCACTTTCAAGATACGGGCCGAGAACGTCCTTAGTCTGCGAAAGCAAAACGAGCGCTACAAAATTCATTCAACATTTTAACTTTAATTTAACACTAATTTTGTTGTGATTTATTATTTGGACAACTTCCTCTGCTCTGTGCTTATATGAAGCCGACAGATATATTTTTAAAACAGAATACGTATAATTGTTTTTTGTATTCATTTTTCTCGGTATTTCCTCTTTTCATCTAGTTTTCATTTGTTACTCGTAATTATCTCATTAGCCTATTTGGTTTTCGGTCTATCTTTGGGTCTTCGTTTTATATGTGGTGTCCATTTTATTAACTTGTGTGTCCATCTGTCGCTTATCCTGCAAATGTGGCTAACCGATTTCCACTTTAATTTTTTGTACTAATTTACTATATTTGATGTTTTAAATCTGCATCTTATGTCCTTTATTCTTACTTTTTCACTCAACTTAATTTTTAGAAGGTTGCGTATCATTTTTGGAGTTCTTTTCTTGTCCACGACATTATTTATTTCTTCTACGTAGTTATTTTTCTCTTTTGTTTTCGTCTGTGATTATTTGTCCCAAATAGACAATTTCTTCTGAATATTATGTTTCTTGCTATTGTTATTCTGGTTTTTACTTTTTGCTTGCCTTGGCAAACACTTCTTCTAATTTGAAATTTGGACACTTGTTTTGTAGTTGTATATGTGCCGAATTATTTTAAGTAGTAGCAAAACTAGTCTTATACATCTGTTTTCTACTTTGAAGTGCACTAGAGCTTTTACAATACTCACATGTTCTAAAAAATCAAATATTTTTCGAAATATATGAGTGCTATGTATAGAACCATATTATATTTCTTGATTAATGTATTAATTATCTGAATTCAATATATTGCTAGAAAAACTATTCCAAAATCTTACGTGGTCCGGTGAGTAGAATGGTTCTAGTTGTTTAAATATTAGATTTTGTAAGATATTTGTAAAAAATTTATAAATATTGAGTATCAAAGTAATTGCACGATGTTTGATACTTTTTAGAGCCTTTTTTGTGTAGCAGAATGGTTACCGATCTAGTCCATTGTTTTGGTACGATTTCTTTTATTATTTGTTTGAACATATGTAGGTTGTCAAAAATTTATTCTCATCATTTCCTGGTAATTTTCACATTTTGAGCTTATTACATTTTTTACATCTGCTCTTTGGATTAGATTAATGTCACCTCAATTTTTTATAACTACTGGATCTTAAATAATTCCGTTTTGTTTTGTGTTATATAATTGTTTGTAAAACTATGTTGCTGATTGTATAATTTCTTGTCTGTTGTGCACTAGTTTATTGTTTTGGGTAAGATCTTCTATGTATCAATTTTTTCCTTATTCTAGTTATTTGAAAACATCTTCTACTGATCCCCAGATATTTAAAATATTATTAATTTTCTTTTTTTTCTTCTTGTATGTTTTTCTGATTTCTATTTTTGTTAATTTATCAAGTTCCTGTAAATTTTAAAGAGAGTACAAATAAGGCTCCGCCGTTTTTTATCAATACTTGGGCGTTTATTGTGAAAGAACGGAACCTTCTGTTTTATTCAAAGTATTGTCCATCGTTAGCTACTAATTCTTCCCATCTTTCTGGCAGCATACGGACACCGCTTTGGAAGAACGCTTCACCTTTGGAGGTTATCCACGAATCGACCCAATTTTTGGTATCTTCATATGATGTGAAGTGCTGCTCATATAGACCATGTGCCTTCTATTGGAACAAGTAATAATCCGAAGGGGCAATGTCTGGTGAATACGGCGGGTGGGGTCGGACTTTCTAATTGAGTGTTTTTAAGTAGGTTTTGGCCGGCGCCGTAACATGTAGAGGAGCATTATCATGCAGGAGAATAATTTCGTCGTGTCTGGAGTAGTGGGTACCTTGTTCCTCAAGTGTTCGTCTTAATCCTATCAATTGTGTTCGGTAGAGAGCTCCAGTAATGGTTTGTTCGGTTTGAGCATCTAATAATACACGACACCAAGCTGATCCCACCAAATACACAACATGAATTTTTTTCATGAATATTCAGCTTGGCTGTCGATGTTGAAGCATGGCCACGTAGTCCCATGATTTTCTCTTCTTTGTGTTATTGTAATGGATCCATTTTTGTCACTAGTGACTATACGATTAAAAAACCCTTTCGTTTATGCTTGACAAGCAGCATTTCACATGTGCAAAATCGGCGTTCAACGTTTCTTGGCTTCAGTTCATATGAAACCCAATTTCCTTGATTTTGAATCATTTTCAACGATTTTAAATGATGTCAAATTGCTTATTAAGTCACTTCTAATATAAGTGTAAGTTCTACTTGCGTTTGGCAAAGATCTTCCTCCGATAATACTACCAATTCCGTGTCTTCGTACACTTTCGGCCTTACGCTACGTTCTTTGTCTTCGACGTCAAACTTACCGTTCTTAAACTTATGAAACCACGATAACTTGTCTCACTTAAAGCAGCCTCACCATACGCTTCAAATTAAAGAAGTAAGTCAAACGTTTTCACAAATGACGCTTATTCGGCTCAAAACTTGACATTTTCGCACGAAAAAGTTTATGTGATGCTGATACAAAGTCGCTAATATTTTAATGTTATGGTGTTGCCAAATGTCCAACCTTAGGATATGACGTTTTACATCTGATAATTTTATCTTTTGTCAAAAGGCGGAGATTTATTTGTACTCCCCTTATTTTACTTTTTTGTCAGTCTTTTGGCTTTATTTTTCTTATTAAATAAGCTTCCTTTTTTTGTAAATTATATTAATTTTTTTATTTTTACTGTTACATGTGTTTTTCTAAGTGCATTTGTTTGCTTCTTGTAAGGTTCTTTCTAGTTCGTTGTAAATTTCTTAGGTAATTGTTCTTGGTATATTTATCAGATTTGCATTTGTTGATTGTAAGTCATTTAGGTTGTAATAAGGTTTTTTTTAAGAGTTTAGATGTTATATGTTATTTTGTATTTTTATAGATGTTCGTACTAGACGAGTTTATTTAATGGTTCTTTATTTTTATGATTTGTTTATCATTTGCAAAGATATAATTAATAGGATTTTTACGATGGCTATTCTGTGTTAATCATGTCCACAGTTTTTATGTTTTTTTTTTGAGTGTTACCGTTAAATTATTATCAATTACAAATTCCATTAACTTGAACCCTCTTTAAATTCTCTTTCCATTTTCCTAGGAACCACATACTTGAAAAGTTCAGCAACGGTTAGATCTAAGATCTTGTGTTTATTTTTTAATTTAAGTTTGTTTCCCTTTTAGATTGAACTTTCTACCTACTAGTTGCCAATATTGGGCGTTAAATTTCATACCCTCTTAAGAAATGTTTTCTCCAATGACTCGCCTTATCTAATCCTCAGTCAACTGGTCGTAGCATGACACATCTCTCCTATATCATCAATTTTAGAGATCATAGCCCTAATTAAGTCCGCTTGATTTTCATTTATAGCCGTTTTAGAAAAGGTTTATGTTAGTATAGCTAGCCTGCTATCAGTCATAATGTTTTCTATAGGACATAGAACTAGCTATCTTTCTGAGAGAGAGAGAGAGAGAGAGAGAGAGAGAGAGAGAGAGAGAGAGAGAGAGAGGGAGAGGATTTTATATAAAATACGTAATTTTGCATATTTAGCCAAATAGTGCATATTTTATGCTAAAGGAAATGTTTTGTTATTTCTGGCATATTTTAATATATTTTTTGTTTTACCAGTCTTATTTCGGAATTTCCTAAACTATAAATAGTTTTATTGCGGTTTTCTAAGAAGGCGGACAAAAGAAAAATTAAAACCCCTAATAATTAATTATCTAAGATTGTGATTATGTACATTACTATTATTAAGAATATTCGTGAGAGGTATTATAATATACCTGTGAATTTCCAAACTAAATAGTTTCATGATGGTTTCTCAAGAATTTGAGCACATTAAATAGAAGTATTTAGAATCCCCACTGATTATTTTAGGTGCATTTCCTTCAGAAAGCGTATTTATGACGGTCTTATCAAACAGATAAATAAATCGTTACGATACAATTGGTTGTGAAGAGACCATGAATGTCAAATTTTGAAGATGCCGAAAGTGAAAAATAAGTTAACGTCCACTAGCATAAAAAATTTGCCCGAATTTGGTATGGATGGCGATGAAGATGATAGAGTATTTTGCAATACCTGCGGAAAAATGGTAAGTCGAATGTTTAACTATTTAGTTTTGTCCAAAAAACATAAACGTGTAAAATTGTTTTTATGTACTCATCGTAATTGTTAAATTCGGCAAGCCTTGTTAAACAAATTTACGACTCATTAAAAAACGCGCACCTTTGTACAACTTGGGTAAATAACCATTATAGTATGTATTTCAAATTATAGATTACATGCGAAAGAAAGTCTCAGATCACGCAACACATTAAAACGGCTAGGCATAAAGGAAACGTAAAATAGCATTAAAAAAATAACCAATCTCAAATGTTTTTGAGATAATCTCTAGCTGCTGAAACCTCCAAATGGTACGAACGAAAAGAATTTAATTTAGAATTGTGTGGTGCTCTCATTAAGTCCAACGTTCCCCTTAAAAATAGGGGCAATAGCTGTAAGTCATTTCTAGAAAAAATTTGGTAACAAAAAAATGCCGTAGAAAAGTACACTGAGGAAAAGATACGTTAACGAACAGTATCTTAAAACCATCAAAAATATAAAAGAAATTGTAAAGAACCAGTATATGTATTTTATAGTAGACAGAACAACAGATACTCGCGGAAGATATGTTGCTAACCTAATCGGTTGTTTGAAAGAAGACGTATCTAGTAGGTCTTTTTTAATTGCTTATAAGGTTCTCGACAAAACCAATCATTTGACAATAGTTAGGTTTATTAATAAATCTTTAATGCAATTCTTCCTTCCTTATGTTGAACCCACAGGAAAAATTATTTTGATGTTGTCCGACGCAGCACCATATATGTCAAAAGCAGGGCAACAACTAGAGGTTTTATACAAAAATCTAATTCATGTTATTTGCCTGACTCGTGGTTTAAATAGAGTAGCTGAAGCAATTCGAAATAAATTCTTTTTAGTAAATTCATTAATAAGTAGCATAAAAAGAATGTTTATAAAGGACCCATTGAGGGTGCAGTTATATATAAAAATTACCAAACATTCCGTTGCCTCGTAATCACGCGATGAGGTACTTGCCTTAACGCAGCTTTTTTATGCCAAGGATTTTGAGAAGATAAAGACTCTAATTTTCAAATTCTTAGATAGTTCTAGTACTTTTATTATAAAATCTCAGTCTATTTAAAAAAAACTTGAACTTCCCGATCAGTTAACATTTATTAGGACTCGTTATTGATCTGTAAGCATATCGATTACAGCACTTAGACAAACATGAATGCCATTAAATGAATCTATGCATTTGGTAAACAGTTACCAAAAATAAATAACTACCGATTCAGAAAATATCGGCAAAATTTTATTCTGAAATTTAACGATATTTTAGAAAGAAAAGTAGGTTATCAACTGCTAGCAAAAGTAAATAAAATTCTCAATTTTGTAGATGTTGATATTGATGTAAAAATATCTATTGTGTTTTAAAAAATGCCTCTATAACATCTGTAGACGTAGAAAGAAATTTTTCTGCATACAAACATTATATTATCTGACAAAGGTCAAAATTTCTTACTAGAAAATATTGAGAAACACCTAATTATATATTGTTTTGCTGGTAGATGTAAATAATTTTAATAATATATATTTGTTTGATTTTAATGTTTTGTAAAAGTTATTGCATAGTTTGTTTAATAAATTTATGCTTACACTTTATACAATTCTATTTTTGAAACAAAAATTACCTGGTTATAATCAGCCTTATTTTTTTTTTATTTTAATAAAATAATAATAGCCATAAACATTTTTTTAATAATGCATATTTTGATTACATGTTAATGCATATTTATGCACATATTTTGTCATTTTCTAGTGCATAAAATCCTCTCTCTCTCTCTCTCTCTGCTACACCTGGTATATATATATATATATATATATATATATATATATATATATATATATATATACACACACACACGAGGTGTAGCAGAAAAGTAATGAGACTGGCAGCACTGCAAGCGATCTGGCAACGCTAAGCTGTTGTCCTTGATAGAGCACGTGTATAAATACCCTCCCATAGCTCAATGCGAGTTTCAACTCGTTCCGTTAGCTACGTGATTTTTGTGACTGCTATTAGTGAAGTTGTATTTTGGTTGTGCGTCAAGCAAAATGGAACAGCGGGAACTTTTTTTTTGAAAGGCTCAGAAAAAGAGTCATTCGCGTGAGACCAGACATTGCAGACAAATGGATGATTCATCATAACAACGCCCCATGTCACACTGTCCTCTCCATAACAGAATTTTTGACCTCAAAAGGCATTCCTGTGGTTCCCCAGCCCCCCTATTCACCTGACCTCAGTCCCTGTGACTTTTTCCTTTTTCCTAAACTGAAAAATGTCCTCAAAGGACGTCATTTTGGGACTTTAGAAAACATCCAAAAGAGTGTAACGGACATGCTGAAGACCATAGCGGTTGAAGACTTCCAGCGCTTCTACCAACAGTGGGAACAACGTCTCGATCGGTGTGTAGCTGCCCAAGGGAACTATTTTGAAGGGGATAACATTGATGTTTGAAAAAAAATAAAACTTTGGTAAATATAAAATGTCTCATTACTTTTCTGCCACACCTGTATATGTATATATATATATATATATATATATATATATATATATTATATATATATATATATATATATATATATATATTTATATATATATATATATATATATATATATCTTTTGAGTACTGCAACTAAATCGGTTTATTTTTGAGATCCGACTGATTTGAGAGAGAAGAGGGTTTCACTGGGAAGAGGAGTTTCTGCGGCCTTTGATTTTTTTTTTTAATGCTTATAGCGTCAAAAAATAATTTTTTTTGCATCACTCGAGAGGGGATTTTCCATCCCAAGTTTTTTTCGCTGTTGTATGGTGGGTGGTACTGAGCTCTGACAGCTTTGAGGGTTCTACCTTTACTTGTTGTAAATTGAGTTATTGTGCTGTGGGTATCCATAAAGGTCGCTCCAGTACAGGAGGAGTGAGATTACTACACCCAGAAGTTTACAGAGATTGGAGTGCGCGAATGCCCCAAGGTTAGCCACTAAGGACTGATTTCCTCCCAGCTATATGCTTCTTTGGTGCATACAATATCACTGGAAGAGTTTTTAATATCCGTCGTCATTATATCCTGATGCAGACTTTTATCCATAGAACGACAGATGCAACGGGAAATATCTTGTTTGCGTACAAGATTGCAATATAATACACAACAGTATTATTTTAAGAACTCTGCCCATACCCTAATAACAAATTGGATAATTATGCCGTAACAACATATGTAACATGTAACAGAAAAGATTCTGAATACATAAGTGCAACTAACTTCTATTGTTATGTGTAATTAAAATGACCTGCAACTGCTCTTATTGTACTTCCTTTACATTTAAATTAGCTTGTGTATAAATTTTTAAATTTATTATAATATTTGATTTATATATGATTTGTTAACAAGATACAATTTAATCATACATAATACAACTGTAAGGTAACAAGTTATTTTATATATAAAGTGCTAAGCGACAACCAAAAATGCTTGCGAACCACTTTAATTATATGTAGTAACAAAGCAAAATCTCCATGTATTCTACTTGTTTTGTCTAGAAACAAAATAAATCAAACTAAAAATATTTTTTTTATTTTAAATTTAAAGAATTCTTCAATAAGATATACTATCTACGTACAGAAAGTAAAATTTTATTAAATATTTCATTTTCATCGTATCTACTTAGTCATAAATTTCTGTAGTTGAGAAAGGATAAATTACCAGTTGCAATTTATTCTATTTTTTCTAATTAAGTAGTAAAAAAAGCTTGTAACATATCTCTAAAACAACTATTACACAGCTTCTTTTAATTCGATATTCCAGAGAAAACGCCGTCCCCGTATGTTTTTTTAGTTTGAAAATAGATAGTAATCGTTTGGTACCAGATCAGCGTTACAAAGCGGCTGTCGTCTCTCTAGAAATCGGCAATCTTTAAGCAACGCTCTGTGTTCAAACTTTATATCAGTCAATTTCTACTTGTGTGTGGAAAGAACTTACTTCTGTTCCAAAAGATTTTTGTAATTTCTAAGCACATATATTACTGTTATTTGTGGTAAATTTAATTGTTTATTAAATCGCAAAATAACAGATAAGATTCTATAAATAAACATTTGTGTATTTGCTATTGTATTTATAACAAAAAGTATTTAAATAGCCTGAAATTAAATCAATAGTAGTAAATATCGATTAATAAATATGCAAATATTAAAAATTGTAAAGTATAAATTTTTCCTAAGTACACTTTACATAACTGCTATAAGCTGATAAATTTCATTAGTTAAATAGTATATAAAAAGTTTTTTACAATAGTTTTTTAAATATTTTTATTAGTACTATTCATTTAATATATGTTTTATTTTAAGTAAATAAGTTATTTTCTGAAAGAAACCCTTAATTTAATGTAAAACTATCTTTTAAATGTCAAAATATTTTATTTTTGTTAAACTAAATAATAACTATACAATACTATACAATATTTTGAACATTTTTTTTTGTTTGCGTGTTTTCAAGATATATATCTTTAGTGTACTAGTTTGCTAGAGTGTACATACTAGAGTTTCACAAAGTAATGTTAGGGACGGGCCACTGCTGTGGTCCACTGGTCACGGACAAATGCACCTTTGTCCGGGAACATACCGCGGGTAAGTTTGAGTCTCACTAAAATCTCATGAAGGTACGTGACGTCGTGGAATTTAAGTTACATATTAGCAGGCACAACAAGCCCTTAAAGCTATAGTGCTGGTACTGCGTTTAAAAATATATATTAGGACAAAACCCATTTTTCTGATATCCACTGAAATTATATATAGAATCTTCAAGGTAAATCAGGAAAAGTAATAAACAATAAAAAATAACATTAAAATATAAAAAAAATTAAATTTATTTACATAAAACTTATCATAATTAAAGTAAATAATACTAAGAATAGTATTATTCAATGCCGCCCCCATCAGCGGCCGCGATCTTCTCGAGCCGAGACCTGAATCGCAATTTTCGCCTTCTATATATGTCTCATTACGCTTAGTAGTCTAGGACAAGTCGGGAAACCAGTGGTAATACAAAACAATTGTATCTGGGTTTTCCTCACCTTGTGGGCTAGAACGAAGTCTTGCTAAAACATGTATTTTTGGCCAACGGCCACCTTTTTTATCCAGGTCTTGACAACTGTTTCTATCACGATAATGTACCATCGGCTTTTTTTAAAAAGTGGGGTGTCATGCCATATTCTTCGCAGCTCCATTCATCAAAGAGAGCAAGAAACTATGTATGCATGACAGTGGATACTTTAAAAACATATCAGCAGATATAACGGTCATTATGGCGATTCATCTTCCTTTCGTGTATGAAGTTTTTTCATCCGTCAGGAAGCCAGCGCTGTCGTGCTTAATGTCGTTTGGTAGTGCTTAAACTTTAACATCCTATTCATCTCGTTTTTCTCATTTAACAAATGGTAATTTCTTAGGACAAAAGACTTGTAGTATAAGTCCTTGTGCATTGCTAGACTGATCGTTACTTCTTACAACAGGTCAGTGATGGCCCTCTCAAAATCATCAGCGATTTTCTCTTTTAATTTGCAGACAAGTTTATCACTTCTCTTGAGATTATCTGTTGTCAAGAGTTACCTCTCCCTAATGAGTAAATTTCCTGTACTTCTTGGCTGTGTCGTAAATTTGGGCTTTTTTTACCCAACTTATTCGGCGTGAAAGCATTCGAGTATATGCAGGTCTGTGGTCTTATTCTCAGCTTATTTTACTGAGTATCGTAGGTTATGGTTTATGTGAAGCTAACTTGTTGTATTACGTAATAGGGGACTGCGCATACGCATAAGACGAGCTTTCGGCTTCCCCAAGATATATCCTAAAAGAATACCAGATTTATCTAGTCGGCCTTATATTTTAATCAACTTTATACCCCTTTTACGCAATTTTGCAACTACGCAAAATATAGATGTAAAATCATTTGTTATTTTATAAAATAGTGTGTAAAAATTTGTTAATACTTTTATATTTCTTTTCACTGTTTGCCTTAAGCTCGAATGGGTTTTCCATACAATATGTATTTATACATTTCAACAGAAAGTAAACAAAGAAGTGTGCCGTGGTTCTCAGCTCTTGAAAAGTCCGTGCGTACTAAACAAAGCCAGCCTATACATTTAAACAGAAAGTAAACAAAGACGGCTGATATGAAATTAGCGTAGCTGCGCTCCAAACTCTTGATTTAAACGAGGTGGTTCATGCTTTTATGTACACACGTCGAGGCCGTTCTTGCTTCTTGACGAATAGCCCAGCGGCCGCGGCTGTCACGGGGTCGCTGCGTTGCCGAACGCAAATAGCGCGTCTGCCACGGCCATTTGGTTTGCTTCCGCTGAACGGAGCTTCGATTGTAAGTTAGATCGCTCCATCTTACCGATCCAGGGAAAAAACCGATCCAATTAAAATTTTATGTCCCACCTTGCAAAAATTTGAGGCAAGGCGGGTAAAAAGTTGTCAGCCTAGGACGTTAAAAATAGCTTTTAGCGGACAATTTTAGTCCTCTCACATTTGAAAATCAATAAATAGATATGCAAAAAAAGTTCTCCATATATTTTTAAATTTTCTGTGTCTACATCAAGTTAGAAATCTAGGTAAAATTTCTTATTAGCGTTTATTGATTGGTACTGTGTCTAAATAAATCTTTGTTTAAAATTATTCTACTAACTATTTGTTTCTATTGGTCTGTGTTTGTTAATACCCTCTTAAAATATTTTTAAATAATACGCTATTTGTTTTTTTCAGGAACGAAGCCAAGGAATCCACCACTGAGTAATAGATGTAGTTTTCTCCACATATAAATGTTTACTAAACCGTTGCTTAGGTGGCTTGAACATCTTGCAAGTGATTTCTTTACGACCTACATAGCCTAAACATATCAGTTAGAACATATAAAATATGATATATATGTATAATTATTTGTAAAGTATCAAATATAAATATAAAGTATATAAAAATTGATGCACTCTACTACCGTTCCCGTAATCAGTGAGAAGTTCCTAAGTTATCTGAATAGTTTCTCTAGAGTAGCAAACTAGGAAAAAAGGCATTCTCCACTGCGCAACGAGTTCAGGCACATACCGTATAAAGTTTTAATTCTATCGAGATTGTGTTATCAGGTAGAACATATTCACTGAATTTTCTTCGTGAATTAATAAATAGCAAAATTGTCAAAAAATGCAATATATACAGTATAGCTGCACGCCAGTCTTAACCGGGAATTATATTACGATAAATTTTCAACTTGTAACTTATGGATTTTTTTTAATTTTTAACCGATTTTTAATAAAACAGAAACAGATAGGTTTTCTAAATATTTTCTAAACTAATGCACTGTAATTTTTGATATTTTATTACATTGATTAAAAAGATTTTTGAAAAAGAACATTGCAATTCAGTCAAGAATTGCATAAAATGTATTTTCTAAAAATTTTATTCAAATTGATCAAGATTGTTCAATAATGTGCGTAGTTCTGAGGCCTAACTGATGCCTTGGAATTAGTTCATATTCTTTAAATAGTAGTTTCAGCCAGTGTAGAAGCTTTTAAAGCACCTTTGATGCCACTGGCAAAGTATTAATGGAATGGTAGGATTCTACTTATTCAGATCGTTTTCTTAACCTTAGTATAAAAATAATTTGAGCTAATTTCCACTTTGATGCGAAATGTAAACTTTGTAGTATAGCATTACATTATAAGTTTAAAACTTTCCTAGGGTAGCTTTTCCAGGACCTTACACGCAATAAGGTCATTTTCTAGCGCTTTGTTCGGATTTATATTGTTTTAAGGGGTATGTTGGGGTGAATTTTTTCACTTACTAGTTTTTTTAAATAAGTCCCAGTCCGTTTTCTTATTGTGAAGGCCAGGTAGTCTCTGTGCATGATGTATTGGTGAACGAGATTGAAAATGGCGAGTGCTCTGGTGAGAGATCTAAACACTGATCAGCATTGCTGTAATTTTTTGCCACGTCTTTTGTTAGGCAAAAATCATTCAACTTTAAAATACAGTTCGGACTATTTTGTTAATGTATTTTAACATTTCTTGGCCTTTAAAGATGATTAACCTAATTGGTTACCAAGTGCGCTAAAAATATGGGTGAATTGTTCCTGTTTTATAGCGCGTTTAATTTCTAAGTATAATACTATTTATTTAGTTCGTGAGCTTTTGATGATAACTGTTGAATCATCATGGGCTGCTACCCCATCCGGGTTCCTTGTGTCTTAGACGGTTAATGGTAGTGTCTGTTGGTATTCTGAGATAGGACCTGTTTGTGAAGTGTGTTTTGAATATAAGTACTATATCTAAGTTGTATTGAGAAATTAATGCCTGTAGCTCTTAACTATGGTTGTTTAAGCCGTTGGAATTTTAAACTGAGATTTTAAGGATTTGAGCCATTAGTGCATCTTGTAGACTGCGGTTATTAGAAGATTTAACATCATTGTATATACTACTACCTTGATCATATTTTCTTCTAATTTGTCTATGATTGATGCCATAAGTTTTAACTATTGAAAAGTTAAATAATTTGTATTTACTGTAGGTAAAATAGATATTAACCCAATGTTTGTTCTATTTCTTGATTCTCGATGTTTTGATTTGGGACGAAGTGATATGAATTTTCTATTTTGTATTTATCCGTAGATTTGGCATATCCCTTGTACTTCTCTGTATGGACTTGGTCGGGACGGTTTTAGGCTTCATGCAGAATTTTGTTAGGTGTGTATCAACGAATATGCTGGCTATTTGATCATTGAAAAATTTCTCTTTTTTGGCGGAGTAGTTTGATTATAACTTTGATTTGTTACAGATATTTGACTTCATAAATATTTTTGTTCGACTCACTTTAAGCTTAATCAACAAAGAACATAAGAAGAGGGCGTGTAGTGATTCTATGTTAAACATTATACATGTATGCTCATTACTCTATATCCCTAACTTTCTATTTCTGATTTTAGATCATCGACATCAGCCCAAGTCTGGAAACCACAGGTTAATATCGGTAGTATATAGGTGTTGTATATTTTTCTTTTCATTGTTATGCTGTATTGTTTACTTTTCATAATTTCTTTGAGTGTCCAAAATCTTTTCCATGAGTTGGCAACCCGTCTCTCTATTTCTAATTCCATTTGGTCACTGAATGTAATTAGTTGCCCCACGTAAATGTAGGAGTTTACATATTCAATGTCTTCCTTTTCTATTTTGATAAGTTTTTGGGAACGGTTTGTTATAATTTTGGTTTTTGTTTTGTTCATTGTTAGTCCCACCGTTTTTCTTTCTTGTGCCAGATCTTGGAGCATAATTTGTAGGTCTTCTGGGTTATCCGTTATGAGTATTATGTCATCCGCAAATCTTAGATGGTTCAGGTTTGTTCTGTTGATATTGATACCGAAGTTGTCCCATTCTATTTTTCTAAAGATTTCCTCTAGCACTGACGAAAACAGTTTTGGTGAGAGTGGGTCTCCTTGTCTCACACCTCGACGTATAGGGAAGGCTTCCCCCTCTGTTTCCAGTTTTACTCTGCCTGTGCTGTTAGTGTATACATTCTTCATTATCTTTATGTATTTATTTTCAATTCCTTGATTTTTCAGGGCTTCCCAGATGTAGTGATGTTCCAAGGAGTCAAATGCTTTATTATAATCCACAAAGGCCATGTATAGTGGGTAGTTGTATTCATGGCTTTTTTCGATTAGCTGTTTCACTACATGGATGTGATCCACCGTGAAATATCTTGATCTAAACCCAGCTTGTTCTCTTCGTTGTTCTTCATCTAGTTTTTTGGTGATACCACTAAGTATTATTTTTGAGAATACTTTACATACATTAGACATCAGGCTTATTGGACGATAGTTGCCTATTTCTGATCTGTCTCCTTTTTTGTGAATGAGAACTATAGCACTTGTTGTCCACTGTGTGGGTATATATTCCGTATTTTAAATGACATTGAGCAGGTTGGTCAATTTTGTTGTTGTTTCTTGTAGTCTCGCCTTCATCATCTCATTGGTTATGTGATCAGTGCCGAAAGCTTTGTCGTTTTTCTGTGATTTTATTGCATGTTGAACTTCACTTTAAAGAATTTGAGGGACTTCTTCTATGTTGTCTTCAAGGTTTATGTTACTTTCTTGAGTGTTTTCAGTAGAATATAGTTTACGATAATAATCTGTTGCAATCTTTAGAACTGGCTGCCTTCTTGTTTCCTCTTGACTTTTTTATTTTTCATTTTTAGTATCCATATCTTTTCCTCTTGTAGCTCTTTTAAGACCTTGTTTATGCCTCCTGATTTGGATATATGGTGTTTGATACATTCAAGTCTTCTATTTTCCTTATCTTGTTTTATGTTACGGCTTATTTCTTTACTTAATTTATTTATTTCTTGTAATATTGCTTTGTCTTTCTTATTTTTAAGTAACTGCTTCCTTTTCTGAATTAGGTCTATTGTCTTAGAGGTTAGTGTATTTTTGTTTAGTTTTATCTTGATTTTTGTTGTACATATTTCATTTATTTCTATGTTGTAAAGTTCATGCGTTTTGTTTAATTCTTCAGGTAGCGTATTTTATTATGATGTGCACATTAACAAGGCATTCCCTTTTTGGTTTAAGTACTTTCTCTGTTTCTTATGTTCTTTGTTAAACAGGGTTGCCCTGACCATGCGGTGATTGCTGTTGAAGTTAAGATTATTTATTATGTTGACATTTTAGAATGATTTGGGTTGATTGCTTATTATAAAGTCTATTTCGTTTCGGTAGGTCCCATCAGGCGATATCTAAGTCCACTTTTTGGCCGGCTTCTTCTTAAAAATACTGTTTACTATGGTTAAATTGTTCTCAAGGGCCATGTTTACGATCCTTTTGGCATTGCCGCTTCTTTTCCTGTGCTATATTTTCCTACTGTATTCTCTTCACCATGGTTCTGTTTACCTATTTTGCCATTAAAGTCTGCCATGACGATGATGTTTTTATGGGCAGTTTATAATGTGGTTGAAAGTTGGCTATAGAAATCTTCTTTATTGTTTCTTCTGCTGCTTCTGTCGGTGCATCGATCTGCATTATAGTCCAGTTGTTTTTGTATTCTCGTATACATATATTTAGTATGGCAATTCTTTCAGATATGTCTTTGAACTCTAAGATTTGTTTCTTTAAGTGCTTCTTCACCATGAATCCTACTCCATTTAGCCCCTTTGTTTTACCTATATAGTACAGGATGTAGTTATCATGTTCTTCAATTTGGCTTCCCATTCGTCTCACTTTACTCAGGCCTAGGATGTCCCATTTAATATTTTCTATCTATTTAGAGTGACTACGTAAATATTACTTGGTTTTTCTTTATTCGCTAGAAGGTAGTGGTCTTCTTCCCCCACGGCGACCAACCGGCTTGGCGTGTATTTTTCCAAAGCTGATTTGGATAAAGTTGTATATTCTTTGGTTCGGTTCTGGATGTTGGTGGTTATTACATGTGTTTCGGGGTTAGTTGTTTTTACTTGCTTGTTTTGTCATGAGGTGTCGGCATGGGTTATTAGTTTTTTGGTTGCTCTGATAGAGAAGCACTTCGTCCGCGTTCCACATAGTTGAGTATGCCAGGTTTCAGGACTTCCTTGGTTATAGGTTTGCTGGCCCCCTTGCTCTATAGGTTGGTTTTCTTTTGTGAAGATGTGTTTGGTGAGCCAGACTCTTTCTCTTCCTTTTATCACGATTTTTATCTTGAGGAGCTGTCTTGATTATTATTTTGTCATATTTAATGAATGCAATATTCCCTTTCTTCTTCTCTTCTTCAACCAGGGGCATTAAATAAATAATCAACGTAATGTAACTTTGTATTTGTTAGAAATGTGTTTGAAAACAAGCACCGATCGTTAACGTAACCCATTGCTTAGTTTGCGCACGCTGATTTTGCGATTTCTCGTAATTATTAAGTGGCGAAGCGAAGCGGAGTCACTTACTAACTTCATGTTGTTCGTCTATCTGTCTGTCCGTCCGTCCGTTCGTCCGTCCGTCCGTCGGTCCGTTCGTCCGCCCGTCCGTCCGTCCGTCCGTTCGTCCGAGCAAAAACTCGAGAACAGCTGGGAATTTTCAAATTCTGTTTTCACCAATCGACAGGTGACCAAAAAGGCTTGTTTGCTAGTGATTTTGAAAGTAATTGGGAATTCCTATAGAGTAAATGCATTTTTATCATCCCATGAATTTGCTTTTAAACCTACAAACTAGAGGATTCTCAAATTTGGCTTTGCCACTTCGCTATGGGTTGCAAGTTTTGCAGGTTTATTTGAAATGATCTGTTACTATATTTTTAATTAAAATTAATAATAATAAAGCTGCCTGGTATTTGGACAGCTATCTTGTATAAAGCATCTCTTTATATTGAATTATAAACAAATTAAAGTATTGTTGAAAGTCCTTCTGTAGGTGCTTAGATTAAGAATCCAATCAATGTAGCTTCAGGGATCGGAAACCTGCTTACTTTGTGATTACATGTTTTAGTAGTTGTTTTAAAGGGTAAATTAATTTTCTGGGGTGTTTTTCAAGTTAGTGGGGTTTTAAATCCAAAATAATTGCACTTCTTATTTCTAATAAAACAAATCTTTCATCAAAACTTGTCCTTTTACCTAATTTTGGTCTTTCTGAAATCTTTTACTTTAATTGTAGTTTTGATAGATTTCAGTTAACTAATACTTATTTAAGTTTCCTTTTGCTTGCTTTTGTAAGCTACTTATTTTTTCGAGTATTGTTGTTAGTGTAAAAATATGAATTGCGATTTGGTCCACTGATACTTCTGAAGGTTCTAAAGTTGAGGATATAATTGTCCAATTTAAAAGATTTTATGTTTTACTATTTTACTCATTTATTTTGATGTTCAATATATAAGTTAACAAGAAAATTGTTTGCTATTTTATAATTTGCTATTTTAGTACTCTTAATCAAATGCTTTTATTTATTCTTTGTAGAACTTGCAAAATATGCGCTTTCTAGTTATTTTAATTACTTTAATTAACGTAAAATTGTCAATCTTGCCCAATTAAAAATAATCTAATCGGCCTTTCTAAAATTTCAACAATATGAATATTTTGAAAAATTTACATTTCCTAATAAAACAAAGCATAAATCTAAATTTGCTTCTCTATCTTAGACGGCACATTTAAATGTTTCTTTTTTGGTTTTCATTGTATAAAATATTAGTCTCGCAACCAAATTAGTAACTTGCTTACTGTGTTGAATCTTTGTGATTTCCAAGCAGTATAATGCCGGTTATAATTGCCGTCGTATATTATTGCATGTTTAGGATGTTTTTAAGACATGAAAGTACTGAAAATTTAGAGATACTAAGGATTGTAAATAACATAAGTAGTAATCCTATATAATAAATAAAAGAAAAAAGATAAAAGATAGTTGCGAGTAAATCCTAGCTGAAAATTTTTCTCTTTTCGCAAGGTTAGAATATTATTGCTAAATTTCTTGTTGGTCGACTCTGATAAAGTTGATTTATTAAAAACCTGCGCAACAAATTGCGTAACCAGAACAACAAAAAATTAAAAGACCAAAATATAGTTCGGCTGCCGAAATAATGATTCATAAACTCTAATCTTAGTCAGTATATTCACCGTAAATTTAACTTTAGTTGTTTTATTCCTGACATTTTAGTTGGCAATCTTAAGTCACCTGAAAAATCCATCAACGTTATTGGTTAGCTTTTCTAGATTTGTTAGATTTAATAATCCGATTTTTATTATTTAACACAGTTAACATTGACGTAGATTGTTAAATAATATGTATATAAATATATTGCAAAAATATCCTTATTTTCTATTTCCTAATAGAAAATGTGTATTTTTAATTATTAGAAAATTATTTGACGAGTGTACTTAAAAGAAGAAAGAAGTAAAATTATTTATAGAATCGGAACTAGTTATATGAAAAAGGAGGGTCAGGGTTAAAATATTATCATAATTATGTAGATTTAAAGTTGATAATTTATTCAGTCACCATTGTTATATAACCGTTTTTCATTTACTATAAATACAAATAGTATTTATGAGGTGAAGTAACTTTAGACACCGATATCTTTTTTTTTTAGATGAGAGGATTAGGAATCTTCCTAGATACCCGAGTCTAGGTGTTCGAGCGACTCGGGCATGTTGGATTCGGACCCGAGGATCAGCCTACCAACTAAACCCATCTACCTCTCACTCTTCGCCCATGTTCCTGCCCGGAACCGCGTGAGCATTACTTCAGGTGGGGGACGGTATCTCGTTCTAAATCATTCTTCTATTAATTTTTCTTCTATCTATTTGTCTTAGTTACGTTCTTTATTGTGTGGTTGTTGCTTATCTTCCTTTATCATGTCAATTATTATCTGGGTGCATATTTTGCTTATCTCGTTCCAATTTTCCTCTTTAGTAATCATAATGCCGCATATATTGTCGGAGGTGACTTTCGCTTGCACTTTGTTTTCTGTACATTGTCTTAGTTCTTTCCATTGTTCGCAACTGAATATGACGTGCTCGGTATTTTCTCTCTCGCCACAGAATCTGCAACCGTCTTCGGTTGCCCTCTCGAAGTGCTTCAAGTAGGCTTTGAATTCGCAGAGACCGCTCAGCATCTCCGTAAGAAAGTAGTTTATTTTGCCATGCTTTCTTTCTTTTCAGGGTTTCATTCTTGGCATCAATCTTTTGGTCCATGAGCCGGTGTCGCTATTGTCCCATCGTTCCTTCCAATTTTCCATCATGTTGTACTCGTTGGTTATCCTGGTTTCCTTGTTGGCACCATGGTTATACGCTCTCTGTATTGCCATCAGATCTATGGGAGGGATCGCTGCTATCACTTGCAAAGCCTTCGTGGATACCGTGCGATATGCGCAGATGATCTTGATAAGCGTTGGCCTTTGTACTTTAAGTAGCATATTTATGTTTTTGACGTCTGGCATTACAACCACGCATAGTTTCCTCTGTCTCCAGTTTCCCTCGTTCACGCTTTTAGTGTATGAGATAACTTTTTTAATGGCGTTTATTGTGAATCGCCCCGAGCGAAACGCAAATTGCTCTTGCGACAGCCTTCTTCTAGTGTCTAGGTTGTGCATTAGTCTGTGTTTTATTAATATTTTTTTCACATTGTTGGAAAGGTACTCTTCTGCCATAGTTTAGTTAAGGTACTTGTAATTATGGCCGGATTGGCATCCACGTCGCACTTGATCGCTTCTGGTGGAATTTCGTCTGGTCCGACAGCTTTGTTGCTTTTAAGTTTCTTGGTTGCAGCCTTAATTTTGTCCACTGTGAAAGGAGTTACTGCGTTGTTTGGGGCATCTTGCTCCCAGTTGTTGAGGCTCCTGGTTGGAAACAAGTCGTTTATTATTCTGATATATTTTATTGGTATCGTTAGGGATGGCAAGTACCTCCCGAATTTCCCAATGTAATCATCACCACATACGTTGTCGTCCACCTCGTCCAGGATATTTTGCCAAATTATCTATTTGGAAACACCGCTATCTAACAAAAGCTAACTACATATTGAAGTAGAGGTATTTTTACAAATAAATTTAAAAATAATTGCACGTTCCGTATAAAGTAAATCAAAAAAGAAAATGTTAAGTGACATAGTTGTTGTTTTCTTTATTAAACATTATACCAGATCGGCAAATTATTTCCAATACATGGTAGTGTTTCATAAGTATTATATATGGAACAAAATTCGTGAAGTGGGCCACTCATAAATCAATGGTTGGAAGAATTTAAAATAATTCACATATCTTGTTAGTACGTTAAAAAATAAAAGATACGCATTTTTCTTTTTTTTTGAAATTTTGCTTTTCTTAAAAGTTATTAAAAATAACATTTTTTCACGACATTTCACAAAAAAATTGTTTTCTTTTGGTTGGTTAAACGAATCTTTATGATTTTTGGTAAGTACATCGATAAATAATAGTTCTTTGTAATATAGCTTCAGAATTCATCTAAGGTGTAATTTATTTAAACAAATTGATAATTCTTATAAACAAATAAGAATTATTAATACTTCTCAAGTTGGGAACTTGCATTTGGTTTGTTAATCAGTCCGGGTCAAATTTGATCAGAGTAGTATATAGCAGCTAAGTATGCTAATGCTTTCCGGGAAAACTGCTTAAGGATTATGTTAGGTATTTCATCTTCGCGTGGCGTTTTATTTAGTGAAAGTATGTTAATTATTGAGGCTAGTTCTTTCGATGACGTTGGTTTCATTTTATCTCCGGCTAGTGGAAGTTGTGTTTCTATATGCCTAACTATTATATTTGCAAGTCATAGATCTTGATAACTGCTAGAGACAAATGTTTTTTCTATGTGGTCGTCGAATGCTTCGCATTTTTCTTTAATTCGTTATTAAGGAAATTTCTTGTACCTGTTGTAATATTATCTTTGTGGTTCTCCATAGTCCGAGGTCGCCTGATTCGAAGGTGCTAATGTGCTTCTGATATGTACTCATTCTGTAATCAACCAATTCTCTTTTAATTCTATGTGATAAGTTATTAACCAAGTTTTTCGTTGCAGCATCTCTAGTGGGTTGCCACTCCCTACGTAGTTGACTTTTTGCTTTATTAAGTTGATTATTTGCAAGGGAGGAATTTTATGGTTAGTGGGTTTTCGTTTTTTTCGTGGAGATGTAGCTATTTGTACACTTTCTATTATGCATGTGGTGTAAATAGTTATTGTTTCATCTATCTCTTGTGAGGTTAGCAACTTATTGGAGTATTTGAGATTTTTATCTAGTAGTTTCTGGAAAAGTTTCAATCTATTATTCCGTTTATTATTTTTGGTTCATTAGATCTTCGAGAACGTGCCGTTATAAAAGATATTATTACCGAAAGATAGTCTGAGTTAAGTTCAGCAACTTCTTGAAATATTTGTGATTTAAAATTTTTTTGAACTATCATGTCCAATATATCTGGCTCGTGGTCTAATCTACATGAGTAGTATGTCGGTTCTTCCGGGGTTATTATTTAAAGAACGTATGCAGTTGAAACTGCTTCAAGTTTTGCTCCAGCTGGGTTAGCTGCTCATAACCCCATATGGTATTTTTGGAGTTGAGATCGCCAATTAAATTGTGGGTTAATTACTATTGAATATCTCGCATATGTCGCTTTCAAAAGGTGTTTGCTTGGTTGCCGATATCCACTAATTATTTTAATATAATTGCCTTCTTGTATTTTTATTTTGATTGCTAGCTTTTCTAGATTGGCAATGTTAGTTGTGGTATCTACATATATTTTTTTGTTTTACAAAAATTGCTACTCCACCAGAAGCAAATCTTACCGCTCTATCATTGCGATAGCGGGAATAGTTAGCTATCATTATTAGTTAAGTGAGTTTTCGATATACATCTTAATTCTATGTTATATCTTGCTAGAAAAGTTGTAAATAAGGTTTGTTGGACCTTTAGCCCGTTGGCGTTCTAGTTCAGGATGTTTGAATGAATAAGAGTTTTGTAGCAATTATGATCCATTTAGGAGAAGTGGTAAAAAATTGGTTAGCAAGGATTGTTTTATTTGACTAAAGAATGGTTTAATCGGGTTTAGAAGTGATGTAAGGATATTATTAGTTATATGTTCAGTGTTAGAAGAGTCATTTGTTGATTTTTATTATTCATATTTAAAAAGTTTTTGTCAATAGGTGGAAATTTGGTGAGGTTATTTGCTGGTGCTGGTTATTAGCTTATTTTCTAGTGTGTATTCTACTTTTAGAGATTGATAAATCGTTTGCATTTTATTAACGATTGTTGCTATAAAAACAATCTACGAATATTTTTATATAATATGCTTTAAAAGACTTTTAAGACCCCGCAAAAGGAAATATGCTTGAATATTTACTAATTCAGTTGGAATTTCTGTACCAGCGAAAGTGATACTTTTTAAGTTTGTAGGAGCTGTAAAGTAAAGAGCAAGACACTGAATATTAATAATCGCTACAAAACTCACAGAAAAAAGTGTTTTAATATTTACAAAATCCAATACTGGAACATCGCCAGAAAAGAAGCTCGGCAATAAACAGTACACATCATAATAATATGCTTATTAACCAATTACAATTCTAAATGTGTTGTATTGTTCCATGATGGCAATTATCTCACTGCTATTTACATTATCGAAACGCTCTAACATTTTTATTCTTCATGCAATTCCCATTTCGCTCCATCAGATTATCGCATCTACTAAGAAAACATTAAGATTTACTTAAAACTCATTTATAATAATAATAGTTTCCCGTAACAAGCCACGAAGGCCTATGGGGTCGTAACAGGATAGGTCTGCTACAATCTAGAGCCTACTTGATGCAAATATGCAACGTTTCGTTAATGGCTTTCACAATTTACTGAAAATACTGAGCGATCGGTTTAATGTTAGTTTAAAACAATTTTAACTAATTAAGCTTTAAAGCTGTGCAGCATAATTTAGATAAAGTTTACAGTTTTAATGTGTTTCCTAAAAAAGAGACAATCCTTTACATTTTGGGTATGACCATTTCTTGCCCATCTGTATTTTATTAGCTCGCTCCCAGGCACAGATCAAACAATGTTAGGTAAACATATTAGGTAGCAGGGAAATCGTAAGCCAACAAGTATACACGGTTACTAACTGCAACGGTCTCCTTGCTTAAAATAAAAAAAATTAGTAATATGTAGTAACCAGCTTTTAAAATACAAAAAAATATTTGTATCTCAATAATAATTATAAAAATAGATATGATCAAAGGTAAAGAATTAAATTTCGCATCTATAGATATAAAAGCATTTTTAGAAAATACAGAATCCGATAGAATTATATCTCTTTTTTGAAAGTACATTCCCAAAAAGCACCAGGTTTCGGTTTAATAACAAAAAAAAATTCTATAAAAAGTTGGTAAAAATGTATTGTGTCAATCTCCCATGAGTTTAACGCCATACTGAGAGTAGAATACTTTCGTAGCTAGTAAAAGGTTGTACAAGACGCTATTGTTCAGCAGAATTTTTCCTAGACTTTCGATATGGTCTGTCAGGAGGGGCTCTGCTACAAACTCAAGATGTATCTACCACGCAATGTATATTCCATTCCAAGCTCTTATCTGTCTGATAGACATCTTTACATTAAACACCAAGAGGTACATACTAAATTGTATCCAGTACACTAAAGCGTGTCTCAAGAAAATGTGCTGAGGCCAATACTATATCTTATATATACGTCAGACAAAAATGGCCACTTATGCTGACAATGCCGCTATATTGGTATATGAATCCCGTAGATGTTTCCTGTAATCTATAGCTGCTCTTTAATAAACTTTAGTATTGGTTCTAAGAGTGAAAATAAAAAGATACCTGTCCTTTAATAACTGTATATAAAATATCGATCTCACAAGTAAACGACACTAAATATTTAGTATACAACTAAATAGAAGACTTACTTGGCAAAAGCAGTATTTATGAAGCCTAAACAACCGGGTCTAAAATTTTAATAAATGTACTGGCTACTCGGTAAATAATCTTTACTAGAACTAGAAAGTAAGCTTCTATCCTGTAAAACGATATTGAAACTGACATGAACTTACGGAATTCCTTCTAGGGGACAACTAGTAACTATAACATTGAAATGAAACAAAATGCTACAAATATTAGTGAACGCGCCATTAGATATAACAAATATAACGATCCATAAAGACAAAAATATTTCAACAGCGCGCGAAGTAATCACAAAACTAAGTGTGAAACATAGTGATGGACTGAAAACTTAACCCAATGAACTAACAGCTTCTTTATTCGAAGGAGGAAACAGAAGACAGAAAAGATTCAGATCTGTCAACTTAAGCTAGTAGATTTTGCTCTGTTAAATTAAAGTAACTACTTTGCAAGTCGCAGGTTTATGCTATAGAATATATTTACTGAAATATATCTCTTTATATTAGTATCTATTGTAATAATATGTAAAACATACCACCCATTATCCCTAAGCTTGGATGGATTGTACGAATATTAGATACATTAAAAATGCTGAATCTGAACAATTAAGTTTACGAGTTGATTTGACAACAATTTACCATCACTGAACAGAAAACTATAAAACCAACATATTTTTAATGCAAATTAAGTTCTAAAGAAAAAAATACCATATACTGCAATTGGTTCTAATAGAATAAATTATTTTTTTATCCGTAAATATGGCTCACCTATCAACTGTTAGAACTATTCATAAAATGTATTTAAAATCATCCAAGCTAATTATGAATTTTATAACGAACTATTATGGCCAAGGCAAACACTGCGGTGAAAATGTCATGTAATACTTGGATGATGAAAACATGAACTTTCGAGAAAGAAATGATAATTTCTCTAATATAGTATAAATGTCTTCAATCATATATTTTCAAAATATTTTAAAATACTAATCTTTTTTAATTTTTTTTAATCTTATAAGTACAAAAATGCAAGAGCTCAAAATTATAATATTTTTTGCAACTCGCATCGTGCGGTTTTGATGAACATTTACAAAGTAGAAATTCTGTCATTTAGTCAGTTCCATTTGCAGTTATATCAACAGACATAAAAAACACCTCCTAAATAAACGAAGGTTTAGCTGGCCTGGCTGTCCTGACTGATAGCACCCTGTAAGGGCTCCTATCTAAGACTACATGTGAAAATCGGCCAATGGTTCTTAAGGTGGAAGAAAATTAAAGAAAATCCCAACTGTAAAGAAGATAAAAAGCCAACAGGAAAGATAATTCTTTAGAGTAGTGGTCAAACAGATTATTTAAGAGAAGAACACCCTAAAATCAAAGTTTCTGGTTTTCTAGGTTGGGGGTTGAGGACATAGGCTAACTCCTAGTAACTTGTAAAACCAAACGAACTGTCGGATTACAGACAGAAACTACTATGAAAAAGCAAACGGAAAAAGATAATGAAGTTACGTTTTAGTTCGCGCGACTTTATACTTTTGCTTTATTAAAACCTGCATTTCGCATTTTTGTTCGCGGCATTACGCATTTGCCTTTGTTCGCTTTTTGCATTTGGCTTTTTTTGGCTGTGTTCTCGCCGATAAATTTTCAGCTCGACGAGGGAACCTTTACACCAGGAAGACGCCCCGTTTCGTCTGCTGTGGAGATTGGGGTAACTTGTCCTAATTTTTATCCATATTCTTCTCCTTTTCTTCTGAAAGCCCCAGGATCAACAGAAGGGAACCGATATCTGCGGGAAGCGCCGTTTCCACAGGTTAGTGTTTTTAATTTTAGAGTTGTTTGAAGCTCTCTATTCAAAATTCAAAATTACCTATACAGTCCACTTATTCCGGCCTAACCATTTAGTCCTTCGAGCCGGATTTGAACCATTTTTTTGTTGTTTGTTCCATAGTCGAGCTAGCGTGTGCCGCGTTAGATTAGATATCCATTTAAGCGTTGAAACGTTAGGTTCTAATCGCTTGTCACAGACCTGTTTCGTGAAAGCAAATTATTACGGTCGAGTTAAATTGCTTGATATTTAATTTATTCAATTAAAAATTTAATTGATTGTTGGCAATTAAAAATTTATTATTGCAAAAGGACGGACAAAGGAAAGGCGGAAAATCTGTTGAAAATTTTGCGAAGGGAATGGTCACTCTCTCAACGATTGTCGTAAATTTTTAGAGTTATCCCCGTGGAAAAAGTTTTAATTTATAAAAGGTCATCATTGGTGTTTCCGGTGTTTCTCACCCGGTCACCGAGTTCCAGAATGTAGACAATCCATCTCCCGTAACAAATGTGACTTGCCTCATCACCCCCTCTTGTACTTTATATTTTCAAAAGGGAGTCGGGACATTTTAAAAATTTGAGATTTTTGTTAGATTCCGGAAGCCAGTCACATTTTCTAACTTCAAAGGCGTGTCGGCGTTTGAACTTGCCAATTGAATTCCTGAAGTCTTCGGTTTTAAGTTTTGGAGGAGCTCCACAAATAGTTTATGGAAAAACCAATTTGACTTTTTCGTCTCGTTTTGATTCCAGTATTTCGTTTACTGCTGTCGGCGGAAGTTGATATTTCCCAGTTGGCTTATCTTCGAAATCTGGATTTGGCAGATAAATCTTTTCACATTCCGGGAGGAATAGACGGGATTTTAGGTGCCGAGTTTGTCAGCCAGATTGTGGGAAACACGACCATTAAAAGTTCACCAAAATTTCCGGTTGCTATTTCAAGCCCCTTTGGGTTTGTTGTTATTTGGTAGGGCTCTGGTTCTGTCTAAGGAGACTAATCCCATAAGTTTGGTTGCTATAAATAAACCGGTCGAGACGCCCCTTCAAAAATTCTGGGAAGGCAAAGAGGTCCCTTCAACGACACTTCTAAATCAAGAAATCAAGGTTTGTAAAAAATTGTTTTCTTCTACCATAAAAAGATCGGGTTCTCGAAAACTAATCGGTTTTTTGCCTTTCGGGAAAAACCCGCAAAAACTAGGGAACTCATACGATTCTAGCTCTCACGTTGGGATGTTTCATCCCCCTTTCGGCGTTTTTAAACCGCGGAGCGTTTCTACGCCGCTTCGCGTAGTATCTGATGCAAGGGCAAAAACAAGTCCGCGAGCAACACTTGGTAGTCTGATGTTTCCCGGGAAAAGATGTGGTAGAACTTTTAGCTCTCCTATACAAGGGCTAGTTGCAAATTTGATTTTATAATTAGTGAGAAGTTGTGTTTCTTAACGTTTCCACTGTAATGCCAATTTTGTGTACATACACTTCTAGCATTTGGAAGTTTATTTTCTCTAGTCACTAGAATATTTCTTTCCTGTAGTCGTTTTTTCATTTCCCCATTCGGATTGTTTTGAGTTTCGGATGGCAACGGAAGATCGAGGATGTACCGGGCGGTTTTGTTGTTTACAGTTGCGTGTATTTGTTGCGTTGGAGTTTTGGCACCGACAATTTTGTTAGTCGTTATGTTAAAGTAGCGACAGGAGTTTTTTCTGCCGACCCACGTTTCCTTATCCCGGAGGTTGTTTAGGCCTATCGGGAATCGAGGGTTGTGCCGGTGAGTTCCGGTTTTATCGGGAATTGTAATCCCTGGATGGTTCGTCTCGCCTATGGGGATTTCCAATGCCAGGCGGGATAATTGTGGAGCGGTAGTTTA
The DNA here is from genome assembly GCA_036346155.1 of Sinelater perroti. Classification (NCBI taxonomy): domain Eukaryota; kingdom Metazoa; phylum Arthropoda; class Insecta; order Coleoptera; family Elateridae; genus Sinelater; species Sinelater perroti. The sequence goes on from JARFIY010000001.1 coordinate 44,094,280, forward strand.
TACGAGGGTTGTTATGGGCAAAGTTAGTTGTTCATCTCGAGTATGCCGACTCTAAGGTTTCGCCAATAGGGGTGTTGTCTGTTCCGCGACTTGAAATACACGCAGCTTCGTCGTTCTTAGAGTTGATTGAAGTGCTTGTCCGGTTTTGCAGTCCAGGATCACAGTGTGTAGTCATCGCGTTTGCCGATATGGGAATTGTTTGGGGCTGGTTGAGAGCCCCTGTCGATCGTTGGCAGCTCTTTGTCGCCAGTCAAGTTGCCGATATTCAGGAAAACTCCCTGGTTGATTCGTAGTTTCACATTTAAAGGCCTCAAAATAACATACTGTTTTTGGAATAATTTTAGTATAATATTTGGCAGATAAGGTTTCTGCAAATTTTGCAGATTGAGTTGTGAGATTATTTTTTAGGCCTGTTTACATATGAGTCTCATAGTGGAACCCTTGCGATTAGTTTGCAGTCGTGATCTTATCAACATTTGAATCACATGTGAAACGTTACTTGTTCTGTTCAGTTTTTATTTCCCTAAAAAGGCAAATATTTTGAATTTACTAATGTTTGATGATTTTTGTGTACATAATTTTGTATGTTTATGGTTATCTCAAAGTAGTTCTGTTAAACGGAATTCGATAAGCTAATTGGAATTTGTTCACAGGTATTCGCACTTTTATTCTTTAATAAACATCAATAGTGATTTAAATGTTTTTTCAACCAATAAAATAATTTTGAAATTGTTTCCATTAAGCGGTAGTCCAAGATTGGTTATGCAGAGATAAAACACCCCATTGCTGCTCTTTGGTGTGCAGCTACAAATCGCAAAATCAAAGCAACTTTTCATTTGCTGGTAGTGCCTAGTGGTATTGCATTACTAACTTCTTCTTCTTCTTCTTGATGTTCCGTCTCCTAACGGAGGTTGGAGATCATCATGGCTATCTTCACTTTGTTTACAGCGCATTACTAACTAGTACTGGCTAACTTGTTAACTGCGATTTGCATAGTTTTATCTAGTAGATATTGAAAACTTGAGTGAGCTTTACGAGGTTTTTTTGCCATTGAGTTATTCTGCATTGTTCATAATTTTGTTGCTGTTTTAGTATTTAGGTTCGATGTGTTATAGTTAAGGAGTCTACTGTCTTCTTAGATAAGTTGTAAACAAATTCCGTGTATTGTGTAACTTGAGCAGACGACAATGTGATACAAACTAACTTGACAAGTTAAGTGCCTAACAAGTTTGTCTAAAAATTTGTTACCCTTCGATGGGAATTTGTCCCGTACTTCGGGTAGTTTTGAACCATTTGTATATAATTGGTATATAGTTATCCAGGTTTGTTTGTTTGATTTTTATTTGGAGAAGCGGTTGGTGCGTATTACCCTATTGCATTTGTTGTATTGCAATTTCGTTGGGTTTAAATTCAAAATTTGATCCGTCCCTCGCAGTAGTTGTTGGTGCTAAAGGCAGTGGCTGCAGGGGCTGGGGGATGTTCGCGCCAATCTCCAAATTATATTTATTTTTGAAGTTTTAAATTAGGGCCGGCTATAATTTTTGATTCCCTCTCATATATATTTGAAATTTGTTTTATCGGCCCAATTGACCACAAGCACGCGTTGCGATTATGGCCGGCGGTCTGGGCCGCGGGCCGCGCTCGTGCAATTGCATTTGTGCCCTTGCTTTGGCACGTTGGTTTCGTTTAGTTCGCGCGACCTTAAGCCTTTGCTTTATTCATTTTTAAACTTGCCATTTCAATTACGTTTTAGTTCGCGCGACCTTCTACTTTTGCTTTATTAAAACCTGCATTTCGCATTTTTGTTCGCGGCATTACGCATTTGCCTTTGTTCGCTTTTTGCATTTGACATTTTTTGGCTGTGTTCCCACCGATAAATTATCAGCTCGAAGAGGGAACCTTTGCACCAGGAAGACGCCACCGTTTCGTCTGCTGTGAAGATTGGGGTAACTTGTCCTAATTTTTATCCATATCCTTCTCCTTTTCTTCTGTAAGTCCCAGGACCAACAGCAGGGAACCGATATCTGCGGGAAGCGCTGTTTCCACAGGTTAGTGTTTCAATTTTAGAGTTGTTTCAAGTTTTCTATTCAAAATTCAAAATTACCTATACAGTCCACTTATTCCGGCTGCACTAAAGAACTTTTGGGCAAGAAAATCTACAAAAAGCAATGCATAAATAATACACATTAATAAATGGAAAGAATATTACAAAAATTTACTTACGGAAAATAAACAAGAGTATATAAAACAACAAACTATGCAATACACAGCAAATTGTATTACACACAAAATTGAAAGTATAACAAAAAAGAAAATTAAAAAACAATTTAAAAATATAAACAATAATATAGCATCAGGTCCGCAAAATATTCCTATTAAATTAGTAAAAACGTCCCTAGTATGCTCATTAAATTATTACAGCAAGTTTTTAATAGATCCCTTATAGAAAATGAACAAATACCCGCAGAATAGAAATTGGGTTACATTAGTCCAATACATAAAAAGAGAAATAGAGCAGATTGTCACAATTATCGAGAATGAAATTTGAAATGCAGGAAAACGGTAATTGAGATTGATGTAAATTATTTGCACAAGCTCCTTTTTGCAGACGATCAAATAGTATGAATAGTATGAATATGATAATAATTACATGATCACAAAACCTCATAAAACCTATAAAATGTGGCGAACGACAATAAATTTTGAAAAAGCAAATATATGGTTACAAATAGAAAAGCTCAGGACATGCAGAGAGTTGGAAACATAATTAAAACATGTAAATATAAATTTTTAGGTACAATAATGTCAGATAAAAGTAGCAGTCAAAAAGAAATCACGCAGAATAATGCAAGCTACATAAAAATTTAACTCAATATTATGGTCACAACAAATCTACAAAGAGACGAAAAAGAAACTATACAATAAGGTTGTCAAGAGCATTCTTACCTACGGTGCGGAAACATGGAAAACAACAAAAAGAAACAAAGAAAACATTTTAACTACGGAAATGGACTTTATGTAAAGAAGCTATAGAAAAAGCCGATTGGAATATGTCAGAAATTAGAACATTAAAGAAAATATGATGAAAATGAAAAAATCAGTCAAAGAGAGAATTGCGAATTGATTAAAGTGGCACGATCATATGAGAAGAATGGTGCCGAATAGATGACCACAATTAATTTGGAACTGGAAACCTTGGAAGCGAAGAAAAAGAGGACGATCACCTAGATGCTGGGATCAAGAAATACGTGAGGCAATAGAAAGCCAAAACTTTTAGTCGCTTATGCATATAATTATAACAACTTCGATCAGAAATTGACATGGAAAATGAGTTTTTGCAAGTAAAAACGCAGCCTTTAAAATAGTAATATTTTAGATTAGTTGGTACGTAATTAACACCTTCTTCAAATATAATTATCATAGGACTATGATGCGTTAGGACTAAGTTTAAACTGATACAATAAACATGTACGAACTTGTTTCTAGTAAGCCATATAAAGTGAGTGAACAAACTTACAGGTCAATATTTCTTACTCAAAATAAACTAAATTAAATAATTTTTATCTCCCATAATTATCACAAAATTATATATAATAAAACTGACAAAAACTTTATTCATGATCGACATAGTTTTTGTTGGATATTAATAAAAATTATTAGGAAATTAAGAAACCATTATATAGCGATGATTCTAAAATGTAAAGAAAGTCTAGGTATAGATTTTTAAAATTGGAAAAACTCCATAAAAAGCATTTGACACTGAAATGCATCCAATAGTCAAAATAATTTATTTTACGGGAAATATTTTAGTTAAAATAGACTGTAGACAGTTTTTAAACTAATTCATTCTAAATAATAAGGTACTGTAGAAGTCATCCCCAAAACAACCTAAGAATTAATTTGTTCAACAAAGCTACCATATTGGCTTTAAAATAGCTACCACTGCTATGTATTAAATTTTTTAACCAGGTTACAATAAATTACAGTAATTCCATAGTAGCGTGAGTACCAATTAAAACAAGTATTAAAAATTTGCATAATTACTTGTCTCATAAATACAGTTCATTCAAATACAATTACTAACAATAAAATAATTTAATTAAAATAGAAAGTTTTGATCAGTTTATAAGAAAATGCTTTATAACACACTGCACTCTTGTACAATTTGCATGTGTTAAAGTGTTTAGCATGATTGCAACGTGTTTAAGCTTTGACAAGCTATATATAATAGAATGAGGCGGTTAAGCACGCAGGACAAATGCTCGTCGAAATCCCTATAGGTTATTTAAAGATTTGCTGGGTTTCATCCCTGGAGTACAGGAACGAAAACTTTATTTATTGTACAAGTGTTGGTTTTGTTAACGTTTGTTTAATACTCCGCGTGATCTAGCAACATTCTGCAGCCTAGGAAGTAAGTATGCATAAAGTTGGCAATCCGCATTATAATTCCTTTAATATTTAAATCAACCTTTTGTGCTCTCTGTTTTGTGACTTAAGCTTGTGGCCCACTTAATTCCATTAACTGTATTATTTTGGAATTAGCCATGTTTCTTGTATTTATAATGTTATTAGCAACCGCTTTGTTGTGTATTAAAAATTTCGATTAAGGCAGATGTGCATAAGACGTTTTGGTATGGAAAACTCATATACAATACTTCATTAAAGTTTAGTTAAGCTTTTACCTGGTACGTTTCATATATTTTAGTATATTTTTTAAATATAAAGTATTTTATACTTACTGCAATTGTATGTCAAAATGATTTGTGGTATTCTGGTATCTTCTAAAAGCAAAGCCATCAATAAAAACGTTTTAGATTTAGCATTTAAATTGGTCTTGCTACCAGTAGTGTTTTTTAAAAAGCAACAAAGAAAGTCAGTCGTACGCACGACAACGCGTGTTTCTACCTCCCGGTTTATTTCAATTCGTACGCGTTAGATAGAAGAAGTATAGCTATTCAATAACAGAACTAATGGAAAAAATATGGTTTATTGTTATATTATTACAATTTATTATACCCTTTAACATAGGAGATTTTTTAATGTACTAACCATACCACACGTAGCAATCTTTTTAGTAAGTTAATAAGTTTTAATGTAATCTCAAGCTGCAAAAGTAGGGTTATCAAAATAATATTCTCTTTAAATGAAAAGTGACAGGCTCGTTCAACAGCGGTTGCACTTATAGACTAAAATAATAGAAAATACAAAAGAGGCAGGTTACTCAACTTTTTAATTGCAAACAGAGCTATTGGATGCAAACAAATTCAGCGGCAATACACGCACAAAGCACTTAGCGTTTTAGAATCAAGAAGGAAAATTTCTCAAAAAATATGTATCCAACAAGTTTATGAAATTTTTAGGTATTTACGAACTTCAGTCGCAATAACCTTGTTAGAGCAAACTTTGTACACATGATTTAGTCGAATAAAATTTGTAATACAACAATAATTATTTAAAACAACAATTTCACTAATTTTCAGAAAGTTCATATTTTGCTGTTGCTATAAGAAGGCAACTCAATCTTAAATATTCTATGCAATAGTAGCTCTTACAAAAAAATGTTGTAAAAGGTGTCCCAAAATTAACGCAAGATTTGAATTAAATAGAAACCACAGTTTGTAGTCTTTTGATTGTAATTTTTTTATTGAATCATAAAGTACATAGGATAGAGTTATTTATGGAATAACACATCGGGCAAATGGTCTCCACGGCTTTGCATACACATACGCACTCGTTTGTCGAAATTTTCCATGACCATTCTGCATAAATGTGGCTGAATTTCGTTGATGCAACGTTGAATCTCCTCCTTTAATGCACGCGTGGTTGTGGGCTTGTTGACATAGACCTGTGATTTTAAATAACCCCATAAAAAGAAATCTAATGGTGTTAAATCACACGATCTAGGGGGCCAATTCTGATCACCGAAACGAGAGAGTACACGACCTGGAAATGTCTCATGCAGTAATTGAAGTGTTTCAGGGGCTGTATGGCATGTGGCACCGTCTTGTTGAAACCACATATTGACCACATCAATATCATCCAATTTCGGCAAAAAGAACTGTGTTATCATGTCGCGATATCGAGCACCAGTAACAGTCACTGCTTGACCAGCCTCATTTTCAAAAAAAGTATGGTCTAATTATGCCTCCAGCCCAAAATCCACACCAAACAGTGACACTTTGTGGATGCATTTGTTTTTCGACAATCACATGTGGGTTCTCAGAACCCCAAAAGCGGCAATTTTGGCGATTAACAAACCCATCAAGGTGAAAATGTGCTTCGTCGCTTAGGATGATTTTGCTCGAAAAATCAGCATCCATTTGTTGATGCTCAATAATCCATTCAACAAACTCTCTTCGCTGTGCATGGTCATTAGGCTTCAGTTGTTGTGTTAATTGAATTTTGTAAGCATGGAGACACAGATCTTTAGTGAGTATACGCTGTAGAAAGCTTCTTGAAATTTGCAATTCTTGTCCACGACGCCGAATTGAGGTTCCTGGATTGTCACCGACACTCTCACGCACTGCTTCGATGTTGACATTTGAACGGCTTGTTTTTGGACGACCAGTGTGTTTGGCGTCTCCAACGGATCCTGTCTCTCGGAATTTTTCAATTAATCTCTTCACAGTTGACGAAATTAAAACACTATTCCGACCATATTTTGTATGAAATTTTCGAACAGCGGCCGCCAAGCTTTCATTATTTTTGAAATATTGTTCAATAATGAAGACACGTTGTTCTATTGTGTAACGCTCCATTTTTACTAACCCTAAACTGTCAGCTGTCGATTTGTTTTTGTTTTAGGGTTGTCAACACTTTACTGCATAAATGGCGGCAAATTTAAATCTGGCGATAATTCTGGGACACCCTTTATAATAGTTAGATCAGCCAGTCTTACATTACAGATTTAAGTGAAAAGCAAAAATATCGAAAAGAGCCTATTTTATAAACCAGTTAGAGTAATATCTTAAAAATGCAAGCACTACTTTTGTACAACCCTGTCAACTAACTTGTCCAAAAGAACAGTATTAAAGGTAACTTCTAAACCTATACATTGCTAAAAATTTATTTAAAAACGCAAAAACACTCAATCTAGAGAAGTAATGAGTATATGTTATAATCTTAAAGAACTGATTAACTATATGCTTTAAATATACAAAATCTGCAACTAAAATGAACACTAGTTGCTTAGCAGTTAGGTTACAATAAAAGAAAAATAGAAAATAGACTAGTAACACCACATAAAAAAGAAACCAATGAAATTAGAACTACGATAAATTATGTTTTCTCGATATTTGTATGTTAACAAGTGTAAATAACATATTTTACCTGTATTAAACATTGATTCAAACCAACAAAGAACTACTTGTCGTTTGGATCAAATATTTCACAAAACTTAACATAACTAATGCAAACCACAGAAGTGTTACTACTTTAAATAAGATTTCATTCACGTCTGATAGATTACAAAAATATCTATTAACAGATTAATGTCAAATGCAATGTTAAGATTTGAAAAAATAACTACATATAAGGTAAGAGACATTTATTTTTTTGAGGTCATGTCCATAACAAGTTTTGTCTCCACCCTTTGATTTGGTCAATTTATAAATTAGAGGAAACATACAGCGTGATCTTAACAAAAATATTGCCAATCTCATTATCCTCTAATCAAAAATTATAAAAAAGGGTCACTCAATAATTTAAATAGCAACCACCCTAAATCATAAATAAAAAGAACAACATAAATTATTTTCAATGTTTTATTGTACTATGATACATCCTGTCACTTTTTGACCTGATCCCGATCTCGTAGGTCAAAATGCTTGGTGCCATCGTATTTAGCGTGTCCTAATTAGTGGAGATCAACCCTTATTTTACAATCCCGAGAAGTCACATGTCCGAGTATAGGAAACCGCCTATTAGCCTTTGTATAGATGTCACAAACTAAGATATTACGTGCGCGTATACACTTTTATTATATTGCAGTTCAGTTTATCAGCGCGTTGGAGCGTTTATAAAATTATTATTTACGATGGTTAACTCTATTTAAATTTTTATTGGTTATTAATTTTTGCAATACAATCAACACTGTACTTATATACTGATTTGATAGCATTGACTTTAATTCCCGTTTAATTTCCGTAAAATTACTTTAATGTTCCCGGGGACTAGAGCCGTGTTGTACATTTTAACAACTTACATGTAACACTTAAATGTACATACTTTTCCGTTTGTTTTAAGTACAACCAAGTATTGAAATTGCAAGTTACTTAATTCGAAAATGACTTAAGTGTTGAGTGGTAAGAAAGGCAAAATATAGAACAAGTCACTGATAAATCTTAACGTTTAGCCTGATGACAGTATTCTTACTGTTACTAATGTCACGCACCATCGCATTCCAAAGCGTGTGCATGATTATATGTCACAGGTATAATTGAGCACTTGCTGTAATTCAAATAATTTGTTCGTTATAATGAGTCTCCGAAGAAGTAAGGCGAATAAAAGATTAATCAAATAAAACCTTCAATTAAAACAGCATACAACCACGTCATTTTTCTCCAAGTTCGCTGTTCCGTTTAAGTAATCTAAAGTATACTTTAAGTCCCTTTGAGTGGCTCAATATGAATTAGGATCCCTGTTTTTGTTTTGAAGCTTAAATGCTGCAATACTAACCAATCTGAAATAAATTATGAATAATGTACATAGTGTGTTGAGTTCAAAAATTTGACTGTTACATCCATATAGTGAAGTTACATTCGTCTCGATAAATCTAAATAAAGTTTATATTTTAACCAGCTCAAAAAATCGATGATGAAATGTTATTTTCATTTCATTCATGTTTCAAGTGAACTGTTCACGTTTAAACCAATACAATGGGGGAATTTTATTTATCTTTACTATAGAATTACTTAAAGAATATTCTCTATACTGAATAATTCAATGTTTTTAAATTGTTTAACAGAAGTTTGTTTTTAGAATTATCACACATTGTGTCGTTCAACTTTTCAACTGTTACAACTAAAAATAATTTATATCATTTAGTTCAATTTAATTTAATGATTTTTCAATACATGGTGTTGCCACCTCTACTCCTAATTGCACTTTCCAAGCGATTACGCATGGATCGGATGACTTTTCCTATGCTGCCTTCCCACTTTTCAATCAGCGCCGCTCTCAGTTCCATCACGCTCCTTGGTGCAAGATTTTTGGCCCGGATTCTTCGCTTAAGCTCATCCCAAATATGCTCTTTTCGGCATGTTCCTCCAGAATGACCCTTATGTAGCAGTCCGCTGTTAAACCTCCTCCGCGTCCTCCACTAGGCACAAAATCCAACTCAGTTTTTCCGTGCATTAAAAGTCCCACCCGTAACATGCAAAAGCCACCTTCGTATACGATAGTTTCTTAAATAAAACAACAAGCAAATCGCTTCCCTGACCTTGTATAGACCCGACGTCCCCTGTTGTTGCCATGTAGATACATTCTAGACTCGTCATGAAGAATCTCTGACTCCAATGGCCAAGGTCTCAATCGAAATGTTTTGAGAAAATTCCAGTCGTTTTTCTTTTAGATGGCAATCAGCTTAGAACCCATAGCTGCCTTTTTTGGGTCAGGTTGACTGCCTTCAGTTTTTTTCTCACTATCCAAGCGCTGGCGACTACACCTCTGATCACACTCAGTTCTTACTTGAGGCCAACGCCAGTTGTATGTTGATTTCTGAGGGATATTGAGACAAGAAATCGATCGTCTCTCTCCGTTGTCACGCGCCTACGGCCACCTCCTTGTCGGCGGACGTAGTCACCGGTTATCTAGTACCGTCGTTACACTCTCGACACAGCTGATTGACTCAGATTTAGTCTATTTGCTTTGAGTGAGGCCCTTTATCAACAATGCAATTGCCCTTTTCTTGCGAATCACTCGAGCACTCACGTCAACTTTGGATAAGTGACTGGGATAAATCACCGAATTGTAAGCGTAATGACAGCCGTTGCGCACGTGCGTTCCAATTAGCAATATTCGTAAAATTCCGTTCGCGATGCATATTCTTTTGAATGCGTTATCCGATTAATGCAATAGCAACAATAATAAAGATCCTCCATGCATGTTAATGTTTTTGTTTTCATTTTCCTTAGATTAAAACAGGAGATAAAAATGCACGTGCAGCTAGTGAGTCGATTGTTTTACTCTCAAGTGTATTAGATTGTCAAAATGTATCTGAACTATTTTAAGCAACACAACAGAAAAGTAACATGACTTGTGAACAGAGACAAAAATATAATTATATCTCTTCTTTAAGGAAAATCTAAAAGTGACTACGGGTAACTACATAAATATTCTCGAAACATTTTACAGTTCTGCTTCTTCTTTCGCTCTCATTTCCTCTTTATAAGATAATCTTTGTTATATATGTGGAGATATTTTATTTTTAAAAAAATAAGTATTGTTTCAAATAACTTAAAGCAGGTTTCTTGTTATTTGAGATCAAGACAAATACAGAGTGACTCAAAAGAAATGAGCAGATTTGAAAAATTTGTAATTTCTTTAGTTTCAATTTTAAATTTCTCTTCTTCTCAGGACTTGTAGAGAAGATCTGAGAGATTAATTATAAAAAGATACGCAATTATGCAGCAAATTAAAATTATAAAATTGTATTTTTAACACCAAAATTTGATAATAACAACTCGACAAGCTTATTATCGCCATTTCAATGTTAGAGATCTCCCTTCCATTTTCATGATTGGACGCTTAGACGTTTCCTGCAAAAGGGTTTAGTAAAAGATTGACTCAAAGATGTTCTTTTAGGTTAAACCAGCGGTTCTTAACATTTTCAATCTTGTTATTCCTATAACCTATTAGAGAAACTAATTTTACCTCCCCTATAAAATGTCATCAAAGAAAACATTACATGCAAATACAAATTGTCTTCACTAATCATAATAAATTGCAAAAAATATACGTTCCTACAATTGCATTGTACTTTATAAATAATGAATTAATGATATTTATTGTAAAAGTTGGTATTGTTTTGCATTCACAAGTCTTATGTTAGGTTTAGTTTCACTTAAAGCGCATTTCAAGTCATGTTCCACATTGAGGCGGTTTCCGGCCTTTGTTTTTCCTGTTACTAAAGTTGAATAATCATTCTCACATCTATAAGTGGTATTAACATTCGCGTAGTCCGAAAAATTCTACTTTGGCTGGCACGTCTTCGTCTTTAAAAATTTGATTATCAGTAGAAAATGGTCTTAATATCCAAGAGTTGGACTAATGATTATCCATATCCGGGAAATATTGCTTCATTGAGTCTATTGCTGCAGATAAATGTAGAACTACGGAATTTTCGAACGTGTTTTTGCCATTTACCAATTGCTCACACAGTTGTGTAAACATCGACATATCGTCAACTTGATACGCCAGCATTTTGATAAATGTTTTAGCTTTTATTTTCGAGTAAAACTATTTTTGTATTCCCTGATTTTCAAAAAACACTCCTATTTCTTCACGGAGCTGTTTAAAACTTTCCTTCTCGACAATCAGCGTACCTCGGTGTCGTACAAAAGAGCCTTATATTTGGCACCAACTTTATCATATGAAACTTTGAATAAACTGGGATTTTCAGAGCTACCACGAATATGATTCATAATTTTTATTACGTAATTCAACGTGTTTAGTAAATCTGGAGGAAGCGTCTTAACACCCAAGCGTAACGGTGTATCAGGCAATAATAATAAGAGAAAACTTAAGGGGCAACTTGTTTCACGAGTCCTTGAAATCTATAACGCCATGGAAGGCGCCAACTAACTTTGACCAGTCCAGTTCGTTTTCCTCAAGAAACTGTTTTAGAGTTTTGAATACGTCTTCGCCGCGAGTAGTGGTGGGCAAAGACTTGCAGAACAAGTATTTCTCTTTTACATAGTCATTTTTAATGTAAAAATTTTAATGTAAAATTTTTAATTGCAAACACAAACCTACATCGGTTAACTTGTCCAGTTGCAGCGCAAATATATAACTTTATTTAATTTAAGAAATAACTGTTGCCAAAATGTCGTTACTCAACTCTAAATACGACTTTGAGCTGTTGTATTGGAGAGTGATATTTGTTTAATATTAGCCATATGTTGCTCACCAATTACGAGCGTCACTGCATTACACAAACAAGGCATCGATGACCTTTTGCCATCTTTCGGGTAGCTTGCGAATTCCCTGGTGATAGAAGCTCACCGGCTTCGAGACGATAAAGTTATCGATGCATTTTCGGACTTCTTCTTCTGTTTTGAAGTGCGTATCAGTCAAGTGATGCTGTAACAACCGGAATAAATGATAATCGGAAGGGGCCATGTCTGGGCTATACGCCGCCGTATCAAATGTTTGAGGGCGTCCAGCGCGTGGTTGATCTTCAAGACTAAACTCTCCTCCGGGAAATCTTTGGTACCACTTTTTGCGCGTTGCATGCCTTACAGCATTCTCACCATATGCAGCACAAATCATTTCGGTGGCTTTAGCAGCGTTTTTCTTAAGATGAAACGCGAAGTGGATAGAAAATCGAATATGCTCTTTTGTGATTGCCATCGTGAACACAGCTGATTATTGAAGTTATGTGCATCAAACGCCAAATCGCATGATGTTTCAAAAGACCAAATATCATTGCTTTAAAACCGCAAGAGGACGGACTAGTATGTTACATGTAAACGGTGATTTGTGTCCTGTAAAATCTAAAGCTGAGAACTTATTTATACATCTATAGCAATGCGATAAAAAATTTGAAATGAAGATTGAAGGCACGATACATTTTCCTTTTGTACATTTTCTGTAGAATCTGATCGCAAAGACTTTCTATAGCTTTACCTGCAAACTCCTTATAAATTTTATCAAAATATTCTTTTAATTTTCTCGGTTTCATGCTCTCTGCAAAAATAATTTTATTAGATATAACACACTGAGACTTTTCTATATTCCTGTCAACAAGATTCGTGAAACCCTATTGTAGAAATGCTTCTTTATACGAGCGCTTTTTTCAGGATGTAGAAGCCATGGTTGAAGAGGGCGGGAAGAAATAATCATGAAACACATATACAAAAAAGACACAATAAATTATTTATTCTTACAAACAAATATACAAATGCTTCTCCACACTAACGCACACCTTTTGTCTCGTGGCTCACCAACAACTGCCGTTCGCCGCTGCTCGATGCAGCTCGGCCTGTTGCCTCTTTCCCCTATTGGCCTGTTGCCTCGCTAGCGCTAACTAGCACAACATCTCGGAGTGAAAGAGAAAAAGAGACGACAGGATGATTACCCTCGCAGAATAGCTGTATTACCCCCGCGGGGGTAATTACCGTCAGTTTTGGAACCCAGGAGTTAAGCATTATTTAAGAATCGTTGTACCGGATAAAAAAATATTTAAAGTTGTTCCCATACAAAATTCATTAGTTCAAGAATTAAAGTCAAGAGTTCTCGAACAACGCTTAAATTATATAGTATAGTTTTAAGAATTTGTGTGAGAAAATACATAATTTGATAATGTATATAGTTAGAGGTGAAAAGAAAATATATAATACAATAACACTTCCAACAATAACTAATGCCAGCGAATCATGGACACTTAGGAAGAAAGACGGGGTTAAAATAAATGCCATGGAGATGAAACACCTCGGGAAAATGGTAGGAAAGACCAAGTAGGACAGAGTAAAGAACGAGAACATAAGAGAAACCATTAAACAAGGACTAATACAAGGAAAAATTAAAAAGAGACAGCTGAACTGCTTTGCGCACCTGACAAGAATGGAACCAACCAGAATCGCAAGAAGACTAATGGAAGTGGGAAAACCACCTAAAAACGAAGGGGCAGACCCAGGAAAAAATGGATGGACCAAATAAAAGAAATAGCCGTAGAAAAAGGTGTGACACTGGAAGAAATTAAAACAATGATGGAGACAGGAATAGGTGGAGAGAATGGATACGGGACTAGAGACCATCATTCGACGCTCAAAAAGGCATGAAAGATTAGAGAAGAAAATAATGAATATAGGGAATATAGGAAAGTGAAAATCTTAGGTTTACTCATAAGAGAACATTATATCTGCTGAAATGCACCATATGGTGCGGTGTGACATCCCAAAGATGTATTGAACAATATTTTTAAAAAATGAGGGGAATGTCCTAACTGCAATTGCTGAGCGATATTGACATATGATTTAAACTTTTCTGTAATCTACTATTAACAATAGTGAAATGATGTTATTCCAATAAGGTGAAGCCACCACACAAGTATTGGGTTACTATAAACCTTCTAATGGATATTTAACAGTCCCAGACTATTTTCTCTGGAATTATTTAAGGAGAAGATTTATGTTAATAAACCAAGAACCATCCAATATTCGTATGGAAATTGAGGCGCTAACTCTCGATATTCTAACCGAAGTCATGCTCTAAAGAGAACAGAACAGTGTGGAGAAACGTAACTTATATTTGCAGTTTTAAATAAATGGTGACATTAGAAATGTACACAATAAAAATATTTAAAAACAGTTCGCTTCCTTTGCGCCTCGCTGTATTGAACTAAGTTTACTTAAAATGCATAAATAAAAAACCTTTTTATCTTATGAATACACAAATGATTGCTGTTTATGAAAAACGCCATGATGCCGGTGCCTCACAAAAAACATTGCCTTGTCTTTTGATAAATCCTAAGAAATACTTGTATAGATAAATCACCTGTTAACCTGTTAACCTTACCTACCAATTAATTATTTTCTGAAGTCGATCCAATGGCCCAACAAAGCCCCGAAACTCCCATATTGTAAATATAAACCCTGTCCCAGCATTAAAATATTACAGCATTCTACATTAAAGTTGAATGTTAGCAAAGTCGTTAAACATTTCATACAATTTAATAAACAATTTTTTATTTAACTCTACAAGTGTAACGAAATTTAAATGCTTATGTGTCCTTAATATTACCTTGACAGATCAATTCATTCAACTCTTAAAATTTGCGCCAATGCGCAAAACGAAATAATGGATTGAATCAAAAGTTCGCAACGTTGTTAATGGGCAGCGATTAAATACAAATTCGTTTCATGCGTGCCTAAAATATCAGACTACGTATAAATAACCTAAAAGGTGCTATTTCAACGCGTTTTCCTGTGGGTCTGGTATGTAAATTTATAAATGTTAAGTGCGTTTCTATTAAACATTAAAATGGAGAAAAACAAGGTCAATTTTTATTATTTAGTGCCCTTTTATTTCTAAAAAACATTCTGTAAAAACAAAGAGCAGTTTATAGAGACTGATTTTTATGGTATTTATTAAATTTAATTTGAGGTTCTACTTTTACTTCTTCCTAAATTGGTTTAACTTTCATTGAGTTAGGTTGTGCTTGCTCAGTGTATAAAGTTAACAAACTAAAATTAAAATACGGCCGTAAGCAATGTATTGTGGAACGGGACCTCTCGGTTATTCATTCTGGTGGCCGATAAGTTATCTATGACATCCAAACCTCACACTCCCAATATCTATAAAGTAAGGGCAACAACAGTAACTTTTTCAGCAAATAACTGCAATACAAATATGCAAGAACATTTTTACCGTTTAACCCATAAAATGAAATTGTGTTTGTGAATATAAACGAAACTGGAAATACCTATACAGTTCTGAAGATGAAGAAAGAGTGGATACTGTTTCGTAGCAAGTTCATTACAATAAAACGTCAATAATTACGTCGAACAAATGTTGTTGCAGTTCATTTTGAGAAATAGATGTTCACCTTTTCTTCTTCTTTTAAGTGCCATGTAGCACTGTGGTCCATACTTCACGGTTTTGATCTCTAGTTCTTAAACCCGTCCAGTCTCTTATATTCCCCATCCATGACATCCGCCTTCTTCCAGTTCCTCTACGACCTTTAATTTTTTCTTTCATAATTAGTTGTAGCACTTGATATTTCTCTCTTTGCAATTTATGACTTAGATAAACCACTTTCCTTTGTTTGATGATGGTAAGTAATTCCCTGTCCGGGTTAGTTCTCTTTAACACTTGTTTATTTGACTCATGATCGGTCCATGGAATCTTCAGCATTCTTCTGTGTACCCACATTTTGAACGCCTCTATTCTATTTATCGTATTTATTTTCAATGTCCAACATACTATCCCATATAGCAAAACTGACCGTATGTAGATGTGTATAAACCTTGTTTAGGAGTCTTTGTAAATCTTCAATGGTATCTGTTGGTAATACAGTATCACCGGCATATCTATGTTTTCAATTGGTATATCATTAATCTTCACGCCCGATTCTTCACCGCCTAATGCTGTCTTAAATAAGGCATCAGAATATAAATTGAACAGCAAGAGGGAAAGGATACAGTCCTGTCGCACTCCTCTACCAATTTCCAATTTATCTGTCAATCTTTCTTCTAGTCGTATTCATGCTCTTCGTTCCCAATATAGGATTTTGATAATTCGAAGATCTTTTTGTCTACTCTAGCTGTTTTTAGTAATTCTATCAGTGCTGTATGTTTCACTTTGTCAAACGTTTTTACATAAGCAATGAAACAAGCAAACACGTCTTTTAGTTGGTCTCGGTATTTTGGTAAAAGAACTGTAATTGTCAATAATGATTCACGTATACTGAAACCAATCCTGAAGTCAAACTGAGTTTTGTCCAAATGTTTTTTGCATTTCCGTTTAATTCGCATGTATTGCTCGTAGAAAGATCTTCAAGAGGTGGTTCATTACGTTAATTAATAGGTAATCGCTACATTTTTGTCAACCAATTTTTTGGTATAGAAATAAATACTAACTTTAACCAGTCCTCCAAAGTCATATATATTGTTAAATAATTTTATAAGCTTTAGACTTCCCGCAAGAATTTCATTTGGTCCTGTTGCTCTCTTATTATTTGAAATCTTTACTGCACGTTCCACTTCTACTTTTAATTCCAATTTTTATGTTTTTATGTGAATGGCAGTATGTTGTCTCGGATGCAATTTAACCACGTGTCGTTTATCAACTACTTCCAACACTAATGTGTTATTGCAGTTTATTAACCGCCATTGTGTGTGTCTGTTGTGCAATCCTGCTATTTCTTTCAACTTTTTGTGTACTCCGCTTGTGTCGTGCTTTTTTTCGAGTTCCTCCATCTCTGCACGCTTTTGTCTCAGCCATTTCTCTTTTGCTATCCTTATTTCTCTCTTTATTTCTCGCTGTTTCCTTTTATATTCAATATCATTGCGTTTAAGTTTCCTGTGCTCATCCATCAATTTCAGAATATGCTCGTTCATGCATTTTTTCTTTTTATTTTTCTGTCTGTTTAAGATTTTTATTACAAAGTTTTTGAATAATGTTCTTAAGGTCTTGCCATAGCGTCTCTACTTTTGTGTAATACCTGTTATTTAACTCTTCTAGTTCTTCGTTGATCTCATTTGTAGTTTTCTCTTTTACGTCATTATTTTTTAGTTTGTTTTAGCTATCTTTTTATCTTGTTTCTTTTTAACAATTTTTTCAGCCTAAGTAATACATTCATGTCAACAAGGTTATAATCTAATCCTGTGTCTCCGCTTGGGTATATCAATATTTATTTGATGCAGTTTCTGTAGCGTTTGTTGATGAAAATATAATCAGTCTGATGCCTTATGATTTGTCCGTTTCTTTCATTTTATTGTGGAGATATCCATGTATATAATCTTCTTTTATAAAGTTTATACCAAGTATTTGCAGTTACTATCTGTTGTTCTTGGCAAAACTGATAAAGCCTTTCTCCTTTTTCGCCGTCCTATTCTTATTTTGGCATTAAAATCACCTATAGTAAAGGTTATATCATGACCTTTTACTGCTTCTAATACCTTGTCGTACAACTGTTCTACTTCCTCATCATATCACTTATCTGTCCTTGTAAAGTGTTTATATTAAAGGACTGATCTTGCAGCTGCAGTAACGTAAGTCTGTCTAAAATTGGGACAAAATTTCAAACATACCTATATTCGATATATTCTGATTCCACAAATACTGCTGCACTATTTAGATGATATTGATCATCCTGTGTTGCTCCTTGAGTAATATAGCTTTCAGTCTTCTCTGTCACATATACCTGTGTTTGGCCATCTTAACTCACTTATTCCTAGTATGTTGATATTAAATCTCTTAATTTGTGTATCGTGTTATCTAGTTTTCCTGCCTCGAATAAACTTTGCACGTCGCAATTTTCAGTTTGAATTTCACTATTATGAGCCGGGATATTCTTTACTCTTCTTGTCCATCTAAGGACTGCCCGGGATCAAGTGCCCATATATCTTGGTTTCTCTCCAGAGTGATATCCTGGGAAAGTAATTACTTGGGGTAATTATCCAGAGTGGGTTTCCGTTGTCTTATCTAGGTGTAACTCAGCCGCTCCTAACCTGGAAAACAAACGTTGTTTGCAGCTACCCCACTAGAGTCAGACGCTGCTATGCTAGTTTTGGTCCACCCCGAGTATTTCATTTTGAAGTCACCTATCATATCTGATAGGCATTCCCCTATCCGCCACTTGGGGAGGCCCGATGGGGAACTAGCAACTTCACACCTCTTAAAAACCCCTAATAAAATAACAATTTCCAACAAAACAATGGTGCATGGAAATAAAATGAAATCTCGACATCGGCTTCACATAAGCTACCCCCAATCTTTGTTCACAAAGTAATTAATTATTATCAAATGTTAAATACTCTGGCTGCTATAGGTAAGGAAGATAATCTTATCACTAAAATTAAGATCAAAGCTACTGATTTATGCAGAAAACTTATCAAATGTACATCGAAGACAAGTGTAAGCTACCATACATATCAATTTAATGAAGAAAATCCGTAGAGTGTTATAATCAAGCCTTTACATCCTGCAACTCCACTGAAAAACATATGTATTTACAGAATGTAGGGTTTACTTTCAGAAATATAATTAATATTAGATAAGGTACCACAAAAATTCTACTTTCAAAGTTTTTGTGAACCTATAACCTGGGGATAACAACAAAAATATTTATAACCTAAAATACTTTCAAAATAAAGTGGAAACATAAAACATGTATGATTGCCAGGTTTGATGGTTTAGCACTCCCCCATAACTGAAGCCCGTAGGTCCAAATAAGCTTGATTATACATTTGTATAACAGAATTTTGTTATTTAACGACAGTTTTGATTTTCGTCCAAGAAGCCAATACATTTGTCGAAGTTTGATGTCCATTTGCTTACGTTTAGTCTTAATGTGGCTTTTCCATGTTAATCGTTGGTCTAGGATTAGTCCCAGGTATTTCACTTCAGTTTTCATAGGTACGGATATGTTGTTGATTATTACAGGTGGACAGGTTGCTTGTCGATTAGTGAACGTGACTTGGACCGATTTAGCTTGGTTAATCTGCATTCTCTTAACTGATTAACTGATAGAAACTTCTCAGTAAAATACAACGGATGTCAATCTAACTTTCATGCTGTAGAATCCGGTGTCCCACAAGGCAGCGTCCTTGGACCATTCCTATTTTTAATATACACCACCGACCTACCTGAAACAAATACTACTACAATTGCCTCATTCGCCAATGATGTTGCTGTGCTATCCACCAGTGAAAATCCTACAACAGCTTCCGAACAACTACAAACCCATTTGGATCTACTTACGGAATGGTATTATAAATGGAGAATGCAGATTAACCAAGCTAAATCGGTCCACGTCACGTTCACTAATCAACAAGCAACCTGTCCACCTGTAATAATCAACAACATAACCTCGTATGTTTAGAGTGAAACTTTAACACAGAGATCTTAACAACACACAAAAGAACCAGCTCTTACGTCACGGTAGATGTAGAATTACAAAATGGTTCAAATATGACCGGGACTAACTTTTTTACAAAAACAAAACAAATTGACAAATACTTGCACATGTCAGTCTTCAACGTACTTCCTTCCGGAGTCAACACATTTTTTTCAAAAGAGGCTTTTGGTTGGCGGAGTATCCACTTCCAAACAGTCTGGACGACAGCGTTGTTGTCCGTAAACTGCATGCTTTGCGAGTCTGATTTAAGGCCTTCCGAATAGGTAGAAATCACTTAGGATCGAATCGGACCTGTCTGGCGGATGTAGCTGAAGATTCAATTTTCGGAGAGTTTTTATTGTTTTTTTGGTCGTATAAACCGCCTGCCAGTTCCAGAAGAATGTTGCCATCGCTTTTTCTGTCGAACGACTGTTTTTCGTTCTCTTGGGTTTGGCAGAACTGCTATGCCACCACTTGTGTGATGACTGCTGAGACTCGGGAATGAAGTGATGCACCCGCGTCTCTATAGACTTCAAAAATCCATAACTTTCGTCTTCAAACTGCTGTAGGAGACGACGGGCAACTTATATAAGTACCATTTTGTTCACGTACGTTAAAGTGCGTGGTGCCTACCGTTCATTCACCCTGCGATAGTGCAGGTAATCTTTCACAATGTCTTCTACACTACTAATACTGATGGATAGTATTACTCCAAGTTTCTTGATAGTGTTGCGCCTATTCTCATAAATAAGTGCGTCTGCATGATCAATGTTTGGCTTGGTGACGGATACTCGCGACCGACGATCATGCAATTCATTCTCCACGCGCCTCTGCCTTCTTTGAAGCACTTACACCACTCAAACACATGAGTCTGTAAAAGATAGTCTTCTGCATACTGTTGTTGGAGTCTGTAGTAAATTTCAGCAGACGAGACGTTTTCTCCAACGAGGAGTTTGATTACAATGCGTTGTTCCACGCTCTGCGGTACCTTCTGCCCGCTTATCCATCTAACAACTTCCAAAAAGAACTGAACAGGTTCTAACCCGAGCAGAAGCGAGAGTGGAGATTGTTTACATGCAAATCAGTGCCGGTTGTATTTGAACCACCTTGTACTTAAATCTCTTGAAAGTTTGGCTAAATTAGTGAAGAATAAAGTCTATTCATATGAATGTTACATTAAGACGGCGGCAGTCTTATTGTATACATAAATAATGTAGATATATCACATGCAAGTGAGACCCATTATTTAGGGCTACACTTAAACAGAAAGTTGACCTGGAATACATTTATAACAAAGGAAAGAAAATAAATAGACTTAAGAATTTTAAGAATGTATTGGTTATTTGGGAAGTATCATCTATAAAGCAACAATTAAGCCAATATGAACATGTGGTCTGAAACTATAGGGTACGTACAAAGATTTTGCTAAGTTTCTCAAAATTTGGTCTCCTTGTTTTGTTGAGAACTATTTTATCTACGTCTCCAGTAGCACTGCAGCCTTACAAACTTATTGTGCTTCTCTCATACTCCTTATTCTTGGTTATTTTCTTGACTTGTAAGTTTTCTTCCCATGATTTTCCCAGCATTTCAGTTTTCGCATTCCAGAAAGTCTTCAAATCGTGGCAGGCGCGCTGGAAACGCTACCTAGATGCAGAGGGAAATTGTTTTAAAGTATTTTAAAGAAATAAACGATTTCATACAATACTTTTGTTTTTATTGGATTATTTTCATACTTTCCAGACATATCCTGTATTACTTTTATTTAATATACATTTAAACAGAAAGCACACAAAGACAACTAATATGAAATGTAGCGTAGCTGAGCTCTAAGCGTACGTTTAGTTGCCTATCTTCAGGATCTTACTTTCATAAGGTCACCGCACCGACTTATTCCATTGTTATTAGGTGTATAAATAATTTCTCAGCTTTAAATTTCACAGGACGCAAATCACCGTTTACATGTAACGTATTAGTCCGCCCTCTTGCGGTTTTAAAGCAGTGACATTTGGTCTTTCGAAACATCATGCGATTTGGCGTTTGATGCACATAACTTCAATAATCAGCTGTGTTAACGATGGCAATCACAAAAGAGCATATTCGATTTTCTATCCACTTCGCGTTTCATCTTAAGAAAAACGCTGCTGAAGCCACCGAAATGATTTGTGCTGCATATGGTGAGAATGCTGTAAGTCATGCAACGTACAAAAAGTGGTACCAAAGATTTCACTTAGGAGAGTTTAGTCTTGAAGATCAACCACGCGCTGGACGCCCTCAAACATTTGACACGGATGAGCTGCAGACATTGCTGGATCAAAACAATGCGCAAACTGAAAAAGAGCTTGCAGAACAGCTTGGCGTCACTCAGTCAGCCATTTCCATACGTTTGCATGCAATGTAAGATACAAAAGGAAGGCAGATGGGTTCCGCATAAACTGTCCGAAGACAACAAAATCGACGGCGTGACACCGCACTCCATTTGCTTTTAAGGAACCGAAAAGGATTTTCTGCATAAAATTATTACGGGCGATGAAAATGGATCTTGTACGACAATCCCAAGCGCAAAATCAGTAGACCCTGGCAAACCTTCGACATCGACTCCAAAGCCCAATATTCCACGCCAAAAGAATTTGCTCTGTATCTGGTGGGATTGGAAAGGTGTGCTGTACTATGAACTCTTTGAAACCAGGTGAAACATTACGGCGGATCGTTACCAACAGCAACTCATCAATTTGAGCGACGCAATCGAAGAAAAGAGGCCATTTACTGGACAAGGAAGTCGCAAAGTCATCCTGCTCCATGATAATGCCCGACCACATGTTGCGAAGGCGACGCAAGAACACATCTTCGCGTTAGGCTGGAACTTCTCCCATATGCGACTTATAGCCCAGACATGGCCCCTTCCGATTATCATTTATTCCGGTCTTTACAGCATCACTTGGCTGATATGCACTTCAAAACAGAAGAAGAAGTCCGAAAATGCATCGATAACATTATCGTCTCAAAGCCGGTGAGCTTCTATCACCAGGGAATTTGCAAGCTATCCGAAAGATGGCTAAAGGTCATCGATGCCAACGGAGAATACTTTGATACTTAAGGTTTTTTTGTTTGTTTTTAAATAAAATTTTAATTTTGCAGAAAAAGCTGAGAACTTATTTATACACCTACTATCAGTTGTAAATAAATTTTTATACGTTCTACCATGCAAAAATTTGAGAGAAGGCGGATGACAAATTGTCAGCTTATGAAGCCAAAAATACCTTCTTATGAGTATTGTAAAACATTACTCAAATACGTAAATCGTTACAGTATATGAGTACCTCACATTTTAACAAAAAAAATATATAAATTAGCCGCATTTACATCAGTAACCCTCTACGCAAATGCTGTTGTTTACTTATTTTTAAATCAATCATACATCCCATGAAAGTGAAGATAGACTGGTGAGATTAAAGAGGTAATATTAGGAGTTCCTTTCCCAAAATTTGTTAAATTTGAAGCAACTGAAGAGAGAAAACAACAAAGTATTCGAAATTGGATAATCAGATGAGTATCATTTTTTATCAAACCTAGCTAAACGTCGCCTTTTTGCATATCGAGTAAATATTAGTCCAACATAATTGAGACGGTTTATCTTGTTCACTATAATTAAATTTCTTATTCTTTAATCTGCACAATTTGTTCTCAATAGGAAGAACTCCAATTCCCAAAAAGCCCAAAAAATATGAGGCTATAGAAAGATAAAATTACGAATCCCTTTTAAAGATGAAGTCCAATTGAATAAAAAAGCATGTACTACTGTGTACAAATATAATCCGGAATTTTGTTATAATTTTTGAAATCCTTATTTATTCTTAAAAATCTATTTCATCGCCTTCGAAGTAATCCCCCTCGGCTGCAATGCACATATGCCAGCGAATTTTCCACTCATCAAAACGCTTTGAAAATTCCTGTTTCGGTATGGCCTTCAGCAACTTCTTCGATTCGGCTTGAATCTCTTCTATCGTGTCAAAACGGTGTCCCCGGAACGGTATTTTCATTTTGCTGGAGAGCCAGATGTCACATAGAGCTAAATCAGGCAAATACGGCGGTTGCGGAACGATATGGGTGGAATTTTTAGCGAAATGGTCACGAATAAATTGAGGGTTTTTGGAACCAAACGAGATTTGACTTTTTGAGGCACAAAACTTCCTTCAAAATGGTGTTGATTGATCCATTTGAAATGCCAACGATATCAGCAAGCTCTCTAGTTGTCAATCGACGATTTTGGAGCACCAATTCCTTAATTTTCGCGACGTGCTGTTCGTCAGTTGATGTGGTTCGTCTTCAACGCCTTCACGACCCTCTTTGAACATTTTATGCCATTCGTATTCTTGTGTTTTAGACATAGCCTGTTCACCGAAGGCTTTTTGTAACATTCTGAGCGTTTCCGCAGCAGAAATATCATTTCTAACACAAAATTTAATCGAACTTCTTTGTTGAATGTTTTCTGACATGGTAAAAATCGAAAAAGTTAATTTTGATTGTTTACGAAGACGAGCGTCACTCTTCAACTAATTAAGATATTAACCTAAAATTTGACACAGATGTCAGTAGCAGTCCTACCAACTTAAAACTAAAAAGGTTTGTGCCCAACGAAATGCCCGCGTAGTTTAAATTAAAAATTCCGGGTTATATTTGTACACAGTAGTATTTGATTGAATAAATTTGTGTACAAAGATATCTATTCATTCTTAGAATTTCACTTATAAAACACTACGAACTTTTGTTTTGACCTATAATACGACGTTAATTATCAGTCTAGACAAGCACATATTTGTTCTCGCCGTCTAACCAACCATGACCTAATTCTAACGCATAACTTGTTCCCATTTCCTAAAAATTCCAATTAACTGGTCTAAACGACCCTGATTTGTTCGGCAAATACAAATCAACAGTTTACCTAGAAATTCCTCAATGCTAATAGCTCTAAAATCGTCTCTCGAAGACTGAAATTCCACAGACTATTTAAATATTTCTCCACAAAAAATATTCTAACAATAATCTCCACAAAGAAACTCTGGATCTATTTGTACCGTTATACGTAACATTAAAAAATAGTGTTGCTTTCCTTTAAAACCGCGACAAAAAAATAATTTCCCCAGAACAATTCTACTACAATGTTCACTGTTTTCAATTTCTTTTCAGAAATCACCAGCAGTGTGTATAAAATAAATAAGTGTTAAGCCATTAAAATAAAATATTTTATTGGCAACTCGTTTATTTATTTATAAGCGCATTTTTTAAAACTCTTCCTAATAGAATATTCCGTTTAGTAAGATTCATATTTACTATGTTTGTTGTTTCTCTGAACTATGTTTTTTGTTATTTTTTATTTATTTTATTATTTAGGGACTAGAAATATAAAGCTTCAAAACTATTTAAAACAAAATTTAAAATACATATTTTACAAAAAAATTAAACAAATGTTTCGGTAGCAGGGAAAATCTAGAAAATCGGAGGATTTCGTAATATTGAAACGGCTATGAACGGAACCGCGACACAATCACAATCAAAGAAAATAAATTATGGATAAGGCAGGCGCTCGAATCCCAGATATAATTGTAAAATAATTAAATTAGAGTGAAATCGAGCTCGGCGCGTAACGGGAACGAGCGATAAGCGATAGACAAAGAAGGTAATAGCAGATAACGCCGCGCCTGACAAAAGTGAAAGAGAGCCGCCTGCAACCACGTCGACATAAGCGAATGGCGGAAATTGGTTTAGATACACAGAACAAATTGTACGAGGTACGTTCAAACTATTTTTATGCACTGGAAATAGCCCTTTAATGTTTATAAATGTAGTGGTTTGGATTATTTTGCGAGACGCATGACCAAAAGTATTCATCCGTTTTAAACATTTTAAACCATTAAATTATGTGATTAGTAAGGTTATTTAAGAGATTAATAACTAGCACTATACAACAAACCAAAAAGTAAATTTTGTAGTCGCAGAAAATATTTGTTAAGGCTCTTAAAATTAGGAGATGAGAAGTAGACGTATAGCAACAAAAGAAACAAATTCCTTTATAGGTTCCAGCGTTTGAACCATCTTGTCAATTAATTTGTCGCGATTTGTAGCTGCATGATTGCATCTAGAAGATTGTTGTTTTTAGTCAGTAACGCAGTATCATCTACAAATAATGCTAAGTCTGCTTTTGTGTTAGGGATATCATTGGTGAAAATGTTAAATAATAAAAGACCTAAGATGCTCCCTTGGGGAACTCCTGTCCTGATGTGCCTTGTTGATGATACTGTTGCATAAATTTTAATTACAAACGTTCTGTTGTCTAGATATGAGAATAATATAGCCTTCAAGTATCCTGAGATGGTAAGCTTGTATTTTAGGCCTTCAATCCATACGCGATCAAAGTGTGCTAGATCCACAAAAAGTTTCGCTGTGTGTTGCTTATTTTCGTAACCCATTTCTATTGCTTCTACAATACGATGGAGTTGGTGACATGTAAAATGTCCCTTTGTAAATCCAAACTAAAAGACTTGTAACAGTTGCAGTCTCTCGATTTTATTACATAGCTGATTATTTGTTACTTTTTTATGTAATTTCGATAAGGTTGCTAATAGGCTGACAGGCCTGTAGCTGGTAATAGCTTTTTGTTCTTCCCGGTTTGGGAAAGAGAAGAACGAATGCATGTTTCCATATGTTAGGAAAATGGCCCGTTCTTAGACATGCCTTAAATATGGTAGCTAAGTATGCTAACGCTTTTCTGGGGAATTGCTTAAGGACTATATTAGATATTTTATCTTCGCGTGGCGTTTTGTTTAGTGAAAGTATTTTGATTATTGAAGGTAGTTCTTTTGGAGACGTTGATTTAATTTTATCTCCGGCTAGTGGAAGGTATGTTTCTACTATATTTGCAAAGCATGGATCTTGATGATTACTAGAGGTAAATGTTTTTTTCTAGGTGGTCGGCGAATGCTTCGCTTTTTCCTTTGTCAATGTTATAAGTTGCATTGCGTAAGGTTATTGAAATCATTTCTTGCGCCTGTTGTAAAATTCTTTTCGTGGTTTTTCATAGTCCGGGGTCGCCTGGTTTGGAGGTGCTGATTCTGTATTCATCCAATTCTCTTTTAATTCTATGTGATAAGTTATTAACCAAGTTTTTCGTTGCAGGATCTCTAGTGCGTTGCCACTCCTTACTCAGTTGATTTTTTGCTTTATTAAGTTGATTATTTGCAAGGGAGGAATTTTATGGTTAGTAAGTTTTCGTTTTTTTTTTTAGAGGAGATATAGCTATTTGTACACTTTCTATTATGCATGTTGTGTAAACAGTTATTGTTTCATCTATCTTTTGTGGAGTTAGTAATTTATTAGAGTATTTGAGATTTTTATCTGGTAGTTCCTGGAAAAGTTTCCAATCTATTAGTCCGTTTATTATTTTTGATTCATTAGGTATTCGAGGTCCAGCACAAAACTTCTTAAAATATTTGTGATTTAAAATTTTTTTGAACTATTATGTCCAGAATATCTGGTTCGTGGTCTAATCTATATGGGTAGTATCTCGGTTTTTCCGGGGTTATTATTTGAAGAGTGTGTGCAGTTGCGATTGCTTTAAGTTTTGTTCCAACTGGGTAACCTGCTCTACATCCCCATATGGTATTTTTGGAGTTGAGATCGCCAATTAAAATTGTGGGTTCGTTATTGTAGAATATTTAGCATATGTCGCTTTCAAGAAGCTGTTTGTTTGATTGCCGATATACACTAATTATTTTAATATAATTGCCTTATTGTGTTTTGCTACCTTTTCTAGATTGGCAGTGTTGATTGTTGTAAATTTATGATATATAACTTTTTGTTTTAATAATCAGGTATTTTGATGCTATCATATTAGTTAAATGAGTCCTGATATACATGCTAGAACTATATTATATCTTGCTAGAATAGTTGGGAATAATATTTGTTGGGCCTTTAGCCTGTTGGCGTTCCAATTTAGGATGTTCGAATGAATAAAATTTGTTGCAATTATGATCCATTTATTATAGAAGAAGCGGTAAAAGGTTGGTTGGCAATAATTATTTTGTTTGACTAAGAAATGGTTTAATTAGGTTTAGAAGTGATGTAAGAATAGTACTGGTTATATGTTCAGTGTTAGAAAAGTCATTTGTTGATTTCCAGGGTTGATTTTGATTATTCATATTTGTGGAGTGTTTGTCAATCGGTGGAAAGCTGGTGAGGTTATTTTCTGGTGTTCGTTGAATACTATTATTAGCTTATTATTTTCTAGTGTGTATTCTACTTTTGGAGAATTTGTCAGTGTACATATAATTGTCCAAACACTTTACACATCTGGGTTGTAAACGACAATAGTTCTTTGTGTGGCCGTAGCGTTGAAACCTGTGGCATTGTGGCGTATTATTAGATGTTTCCGTAGTTCTACTCTGAGTATCGTATGATAGATATATTCAATTTTGAAAATATCACTGGCTTTTTCATTGGCCGTTAGCCGTATTGCACGTACGGGGATTGGTGTTCTGTGTCTGTTATACAGCCGTGTCATGCTAATTATGGGAAGATTATATTTAGAGACTTTTTCTGCTAGATGTTGTTCAGATACAGAGACTGGAATGTTCTTAATCACTGATATTGGTCTTTCATTGGAATTTTAAAAAGAGTGGAACACAATTTGATTTGCTAATAATATTTTGCTAAGGCCCTATAGTCGTTGTCGGTCGAGAGTGTAATCTTCAGTGAAGTCCCACTGAGGCTGGTGAAATATTTATCTTTAACAATGCTTTTAATATCTGCAATAACTGTTTTGGGATCAACTGGCCCATATAAGAAAATTGGAGCGATTTTATTCTTGGTTTCTTTATTTGTTTCCGTACGTGTATCAGTGTTCCCTGACAATGTAGCTTCGCCCAACTGTTCAAGATGTGCTGGCAGATAAAATTTGTTTTTCTCTAATAACGATGTAGGTTACACTTGTAGGTGGTGATAGGTGATCCGAGTTTTTTTTTGTTTGGTAACATTGCTTTACCCCCCTAAGGGGGTAGAATTACGATGTAGTTCAGTGTGCGTATAAAATATTTCGCTGAATGATAAATATAAGCGTGAATTTAACTTACGAATGAGTAAGTGTACTTAACACACAGTTGAAGCGCGGACTGCGATACGGACAGACCCGGGTCCCATCCTCGGAGTTCCCTGATGACCTACTAAGTCACTGAAAATAATTGAGTATCTGCGCTCGCTGGAGCAAAGGGTAATAATGGCGGTCGTCTAAGGCGCGGTGCTTGCCACATCGACCCTCACCAGAGATGGTACGCGACGACCAGGCAGAAAGAGCATACATATGAGAGCCTTAACCTTTCATTTGCAAGTCGTGCTCCCACACAGGGAGTTAAAGCCGTGGAAGAAAGAGCACTTTCTAAACAAATAGTGTAGGAGTTTAAAGCATTTATTAGCGCTAGTAAAGTGTGTTTTTATAAAGGTATAGAACTTTGAAGTGGAATAAAACAAAGATGAATTTTTTAAATTGACATGAAATTTACTTTATTTGAAAGATAATCTTCTGGCATTATAATTTATATATGACTTCTGGCATATGGCCACCACGGCTGGCTCGGACGTAGTCTAATCTGGAGGTCCAATTTTCGATGACTCTTTCCAATATTTGTGGCCGTATATCGGCAATAACGCGGCGAATGTTGTCCTCCAAGTGGTCAATCGTTTCGGGATTATCGGCATAGACTAGCGACTTCACATATCCCCACAAAAAATAGTCTAGCGGCGTTAAATCGCACGATCTTGGAGGTCAATTCACGGATCCGAAACGTGAAACTATGCGGTTACCAAACGTTTCCTTCAATAAATCAATTGTGGCACGAGCTGTGTGACATGTTGCGCCGTCTTGTTGAAGCCACAGCTCCTGCACATCATGGTTGTTAAATTGATGAAAGAAAAAGTTAGTAATCATGGCTCTATAGCGGTCACCATTGACTGTAACGTTCTGACCAACATCGTTTTTAAAGGAGTACGGACCGATGATTCCACCAGCCCATAAAGCACACCAAACAGTCAGTTTTTCTGGATGTAACGGTGTCTCAACATACACTTGAGGATTACCATCACTCCAAATACGGCAGTTTTGTTTATGGAGGTATCCATTCAAACAAAAATGAGCTTCATCGTTAAACAAAATTCGCTTATGAAAATCGGGATCAACGGCAATCTTGTTTTGGGCCCATTCACCGAATCTACGCCTTGCTAGGTGATCGTGTGTCTTCAATTCTTGTACGAGTTGGATTTTGTAAGCACGCAAACCAAGATCTTTCCGAAAAATCTTCCATAAAGTGGATGGACACATATCCAATTCCTGTGCACGATGGCGGATAGACTGATTAGGGTCTTCCTCTACGCTATGCTCTACAGCAGCGATGACTTCTTCTGTACACACAGTACGACGTCTCTGTGGATGCGTATTATCATTTAGAGTAAACGTGGTGCGAAAACGTTCCATAGTTAATTGAATTAATTGCTCTGATGGACGATTATGTTGACCGTAAAATGGACGTAGTGCGCGATACGTATTTCGAACAGAACCATGATTTTCAAAATAAATTTGCACAATTTGGAAGCGTTGTTCAGGCGTCAGTCTATTCATGTTGAAATGACAAACCAAACTAAACATAAATCACTTGACAGCTGACAAAATGATAAAAAAGTGTTGCCAACTTAAAGTTTTATACCTCTATAAAAAACACCCGTTAGTACCTAATATTTCCATACTGTTACAAAATCAAACCTACCCTTGGTTTACGCAGCATAAAAATCTATAACATCTGACATATGGTTGCAATTATCAAGTCTTACAATTGTAAGTTATAGTGTTTCTTGTCAAATTTGGTTGTTTACCAATGAAGTGAGGTGACAAAGAAAACAGTACTGCTGAAATAGCATTACATAAGTGTGAAACTGAGAACAGTCCATTCATTAAAACACTGCATTCCCTCGGCATTAGCCGTACATTTGCGTATCAGGCTATTAAATTGTTTAATGAGATTGAAGATGTCGAGAATAAACGAAATTCTCTTCTCAAGATTATGTCTCGGGAGATCCACATTTCCAAAATTTCGATGTCTCGTATTATTAAGAAGACCTATAACTAGCTGCTATAACACATACCGAATATTTGCTTACAAAACGTTTAAGGAAAGGTAGGAGAGAAAAATCAAAACGGTTGTTGATTGAGTATGCGCATAATGGCCACAGAAAAATTTTGTTTACGCATGAATAAATGTTTACAGTGGAGGAATTCTTCAACTAACAAAATTGCAGGGCATACGCTAGGTGGTCCAAAGAAACTTTTTAGCTAGTGCCAAGACGAATGAGCTTGTGTGAGGCTAAGTGTGGCTATTTTGTATAAATCCGTTGTAATTATACTTACCAATAACCATTTAATAAATCCTAAAAATATTATGCAAAAATAAGTTAATCGTTTTATTTTGTCGTTCTTAATAATATGCACCAGTTTTTATAGGCGTGATCTATCAGAGGGGAGCACAAGAGGGGCGTCTGCCCTAGGCCATACAATATTAGAAGCCTCAACTAGGCAACTCAATATGTAGGGCAAGGCGGAGCAAAAGGGGATATAAAGTTCAAAACTAAGACAGACAGGACGAGTGGATAAAATTGAATGGCAAAGAAAATCTTGTTCTTAATTGAACAATTTAAAGTGAAAAAGAAAATAAAGTATTGCATCTTCGTCTTTTGATGCCCTATACTCTAAAAACGTTAGCGATCATACTGACCCATTTAGCTTTGTCCACAGTTCGAAATATGTTGACGTTGTTCGCTCCAACCTACTATCTAAGGTATTTCATCCACAATGTATGTTTTTGCCTCGGTCTTCAATTTTGTCTTGGAGAATCACTTGTAGAAGTTCATGGCCAAGGTAATTAAATTTTCTCTGTTTGATCATGTTGATTAGCTCTTTTTCAACCCCCATATGCTTCCTCGTTGTATTGTATAGGTACAAGTAAATTGTGTTTTGAAAATTAAAAGTAACCTCGTTCTGTCGAATGGTATGGTCAGAAACAAGTATAGAAAAAGTTCACTGTCTAATATGGCACACGAATTGTGGGCCCACTTTTTGCATCGCTAACAGGAGATCCAACTTTTATCATAGATGGAATAAAAATGTCCACAATAAAGACATTCAGCATTGTCTTTCTCGCTATCCGATGAATCTGTTGTTAGTTTTAATTTGATTGCAGTTGCTCTTATTTTATTTTTCTTTCTTAGTATTACTTTTAGTAACCTTGACACCATTTTAGCATTATTTTTATTTTATTTTGTACCATCAAATAACCCTTTCCATATTTCTTTCTCTTCATACTTTTAGAACATGTCACATTAAGAACACACTTTTCATATTTAACAGGTAAACTGGTGTGTAAGAAAGAAGCTGCTGGGGCGCCATCTTCATATATTTTTTCTGTATGAAAGGGCGCTAGCGTTCTTTTGGATTTGATGCACGCATGGAAAGTCTACATAATGGTAATTTTCTTGGTTTAGTTGGGAGAGAATACGGGTTCATTATCGTGTAACGAGAATATAAAACGAATTACTTAATATTTGCAACTCGTTTATTCAAAACGCGATTAATGAAAAGTTAAGAAGGCTAAATATTTTGCCCTTATTGATGATGCTATTCCAGATTTATCTCATAAGAATTAAATGACATTAATTATTCGTCAAGTTTAGCGAATTACAATTTTTAATTGAGGAACGTTTTATGTGCTTTGATAATATTTCTGATAAAGAAATTGCTAGCCAACTTTAAAATTTGCTACAAAAACTAAAATTAAATTTTAAAAACTGTGTAGGACGAGGCTATGATAACGGAGCCAATATAGCAAGAAACTATCTACGTGTGCAAGTTCTTTTGCTTTTAACTCAATACAGTAAGCAAAAAGGTATTGAAATTATTTAAATCTGGAATATTTTCAATTATACATTTTAGCATTAAAAGTTGGGCAGTCTTAATACAAGAAGTAGAAATAGAATTATCAGTGTACAAATAAGTGCAACATTATTCACATTAAGTGCCATAAGAACCTAGCCATCATAGAATGTTCTATAACCCATCTAGTTGAAGAGGCTCGGATTGCACCTAGTATTGTCAAAAGTTACTTTGAGAAAAGATACCATACAATGATGAACAATCTGCACTAGGATGTTGAGAGTGAGAAGCAGGACAGAAAGGCGTCAGGATTCGTTCAATTCATAGATATAGTTAGGTAAGTTTCCACAATTCGATTCGATTGACTGGCACAAACTTGTCTCGTCATACCAACTGAGGCACGTTAAGTTCTACTGCTGCAATCATGCACACAATTGGATTTATGCCTCCTAATATCAATAAATAGTACGTGAATTACAACTAGCTACACTACAGCATAGATTTATTTATTACACATTTACGAATAATCAGAATACATTGTAACCTATGAGCTAATGCGTTAGCTTAAAAGTAATAACACTCTTTTAATCATATGACGAGTGATGAAATCCCTAGCTTCTTCTCAAATCTGCTGATCAAAGTTTCTTTAATCTTCTTACCGTTGCTCGTTTTAGTTATACTTGTAATAAAGCAATAGTATAAATTTTTATTCTGTTATAATGTTTCGTTCTTCTGACTTCGAATATGTCCTTGACAAAGAGCACTCATAAATTTTCATAAAGGGTCTGATTGGACATTTTTTCCTTGATGAAAAGCTTGTAGCTCGTCTGGATAATTTTGTAAAATATGTGAAGTTCTCACACAATATTCATGTGCAACAAAAATGGCGATGTCACCCATGAAGATTCTGATTTCTATTAGTTGATATAACAGATTATAAAGCACATATAGCAGTAAGATGCTACCTTATAGAACTTCAAATTTGATTGAAAAGTTTTCAGACACCTCGCTACTTACTTTGGTTCTAAATTTGCGATCATTGCAACAAGACTTAAAGAGAATGTAGTAAGTTAGTGATAGGAACTTGTTTTTGTACAACAGTCTGGCATGTTAGACCTTGTGAAAGGCCTGACCAACATTAGAAAGACTAAAATACTTTTTTGTTTAAATTCTTTGTTTATTACATAAGTTATCCAGTACGTTTGCTTCAAAATTGAGTGGAATTGTCTAAATCGCAACTGATGAAAAGAAACCCATTCTTCCGTAGACAGACCAGAGTTAATGCATACAAGTAATAATATTTCAAGTACCTCTGATATAATAAAAAAAACTTGTAGGACGGTATGACGAGACTTCAGTCGAACTCTTTCTTGGCTTTAGAATCAATATGATTTCAGCAATTTTCAGCTGCTTGAAACAATATTTAAGACAAAGTGTTGCATTGTAAATATACATAAGTGCCAGAATTTCCTTTTTAAGTAGTTCACGTAATCTTTCTTCTATGTCTGCAATTCTCTCAGCGTTTAAAAAACTGATTTCCTTATGAAATTCTTTTACAATAAACCTTCAATTGAATGTAAAGGCATTCCGAATTTTCTTCATCGTTTCTGGTGGGTTTTGCACTAGGAAGAGCTAAGATTCATATAGAAGACACCCGAGACTTGCGTTTGCTCCTAGATTTTAATGACTTCCATATTGAAATGTCAAATCTGTTCAAATTTTGCAACATAATCATGAAAAGAGCTTTCACATACATTGGTTTTTGACTTTAGTTGATTGCTTATGTGATTCAATTCAGTTTTATCTAAATGAGATTGAGCACAATACCACCTTGCTCTTTTTCGTTTCCTTCTACAATAAATTTTTAAATTTCTGTTAAATTCTATTGAATTCTAATTGTGGTACGATTTGGTGAGCTAAGTGTTTGAATGTGTTGAAAAACTTTGTTAGAGATTTATTTATTTCATTGGAATTTAGTTCTTTCACTTTTTTACAATAATCTTCCCACTTAGTGTACTTACTGTATATGACATACATACTAATCATTGCAATGATTGGATAATGATGTGTGAACAGATCATAATTGGATACATGTATGACGAAAGTCCCATGACGATAATAATGTCTAAAAGATCAAGAATCACCTGCACCAGCAAAAAACTTTTTTTAGCATAGCTATGTTATATTATAAATAAACAAAGAAATATTTTTCATGACCAAAAAAAAAACATTTTTTCCACTTTGCTTGATCATACCTTTAAGGGAAAAAAACGTTTGTCCAATTATTTTCAATAATTCCCGAGAAAAAAATTGTTGAAATGCGCCCTATTTTTTAACGTTCACATTGGAATATCCCCTTAAGGAACATTTTCTTAACCATTATCCATTGTTTCTTTAAATCATCAAACCAAGATAACCATGACTTGTAGCAATCGCTAGAACTACTGTTTTTAAGATACCTTGATCTTTGTCATCTACTGATAAAATGTAGATGTTTTTTTATTTCTAATGTCATTAATGGTTCTTTTAATATTTTGCTAAAGGCATATTTTCTATTAATATCAAAACAATTGTTTGAATTTTGAATTTTGCAACTCATATAATAAATCAATTTAAATTGTTACCACCTTGTGCAATGCACAGATGGTAAACATATGAGATCTATTCCAAAAATATTTAACATATGTTAATACAATGAAAACAATTTGGGAGACCTGAATGTAATCTGGAAACTAATTAGATTGTAATACATAGACATGAATGAAGAAGCTTTCACTGATTGCGTCAGTTGGAAGTTAGACGATGGCGACTGAGCAAATCTAGTGTATTATCGTAGTATTTTCAATGATTGAGCGAATTTGCATCATATTTTGTGCAAAACATTTATACACAGAAACTATTTCGATGATTCAGAAGATTTTCGGAAACGACGGAATAAGTGCATGGTACAAACAATTCAGAAATATTGTTAAAAATTGAAAGTCAGCAATGAAAGGAATACTGGAAAATGTTGAACGTATACAGACTATAATCAATAAAAATCGGTAACTGATAATTTGAGAACTAGATAAGCTAGGGGTTTCAAAAACCAATGTGTGTAAAATTTTAACGGACGATCTTAGTATCAAATGTGTCATGACAAAATTTATTCCAGCTGCTATTACCAGAGTCACTTCATGGTAACTGCAACGATACGACAAAAACAAAGAAGAGTAATGACAAGGAAAGTATTAAAAAAGAAATGGTGTGTAGGAAGGTTAAAAAAAATAAGATAACAATATATGGAGGAGTTAGAAAACCAAATAAAAAGTAAGCCAAAAGACGGGTCAATCGAAGAAAGTTGAATTGATATTAATCAATAAATAAAACGTCAGAAAAAATAATGGGAAATGAAAGAAGATAAATGGTTCAACGAAGTGTTAAAATGCGCATGAAGAAAAAAATAAAGGCACGACTAAAATGGCTAACAACTAATAAAGATGAAGACAGGAGCAATACCAAGAAAAGTGAAAGGAATGTTATAGAATATTAAAAAGAAGTAAAAGGAAATGGATAGAAGAACTACAAGAAATAGAGAAAATAAGTAAAAAAAACGAACACCAGAAAATTCTATCAGAAAATCAGTAACCAAAATAAGATATATAAACCCAGAATAGTGGAAATAAGAAACAAGCAGGGTAAAATAGTAAAATAAAAGGATCCTTATGAAATTCTTTTACAGTAAACCTTCAATTGAATGTAAAGGCGTTTCGAATTTTCTTCATCGTTTCTGGTGGGTTTTGCGCTAGGAAGAGCTAAGATTCATATAGGAGACACCTGAGACTTGCGTTTTCTCCTAGATTCTAATGACTTCCATATTGAATTGTCAAATCTGTTCAAATTTTACAACGTAATCATGAAAAGAGCTTTCACATACATTGGTTTTTGACTTTAGTTGATTGCTTATGTGATTCAATGCAGTTTTATCTAAATGAGATTGAGCACAATACCACCTTGCTATTTTTCGTTTCCTTCTACAATAAATTTTTAAATTTCTGTTGAAATCTTATTGAATTCTAATTGTGGTGCGATTTGGTGAGTTGAGTGTTTGAATATGTTGAAAAACTTTGTTAGAGATTTATTTATTTTATTGGGATTTAGTTCTTTCACTTTTTTACAATAATCTTCCCACTTAATGTACTTATTGTATATGACATACGTACTAATCATTGCAATGATTGGATAATTATGTGTGAACAGATCATAATTGGATATAACAGCCATGTATGACGAAAGTCCCATGACGATAATAATGTCTAAAAGATCAAGTAATTTTTTTTGGGGAGGGGTTAGAAAGACCGATAAATTGAGTACTTGTCGATAAAAATTAATTGTCTTGTTCTTGAATCAATTTAGCCTGTTTGATTTGATTTATTCAACAAATTAAGATCCAACAAAGAAATAACTAGTGGTCGAAGCACTCTTCTTCAACATCAATAACTTCCTGCCACTTGTCAGACAAAAGGTTGATTCCACAGGCATAGTAGTCTTGGTTTTTAAAATCGAAGAAGTTGATGACCGTTTTCATTATTATTAATCCATTTTGATTTCTTCCAGGTCTTGCTAAACTCGCGCATAATATTGAAATTGTATGCGGAGAGCAATCAAACTCATCAGTAAGTTAGAGAAGGATTCTCCTAAATTGCTTCAAGAATGGGTTCGTGATCAATTTTTTTGAACGTCCAGCGTTAAATCTTCATTTCCGGCTTTAAATTAATTGAAACACTCATAAACTGCCGATTTCTCAACTGTTCCTTCACCCTAGGTCTCATTGATCCGGTGGAGAGTTTCAGCAGCAGTTAAACCCACAACTTGTGCAACATCAGCACAGTTTTTGTCCGCGCGTAAGCTCCATCCTAAAACAAGTATATAAGTGTTATACACTAAAATGCGCAGGAGATAAGCTTCCAAATGGTACCAAAGACATGCAATAATATTGCAAAATATTATATCAAACAGGCTAAATTTCGGAAAATTTTTGGACAACCTAGATCATAATTTTAAGCATTGTAATCTACAATGTCATATTCAAACATTTCATAGTGGCTGATAATAATTTAATAGCTTAAGTATTGTGGTATATGGAAGTATGATCTGTCCATAAAGTTGATTTCACTAATAATGAGTACATTATGAAGTTGTAATAGAGAAATACTTCTACTTCTTATTTATATTGCAAAAGGCAATTGGCATTCCACGAGGTTATTTTACAAAACCTAACAAATTAGTGTGATAAGCGTTGAACACATGTTCAGGACCATACTGTTATGTTAAAGTAATCGTAGAAATATCGCCTTAAATTCTTCTAGAAATTGGCCTAGAATGGTGGAAATTTTTTAGTACATACCTAGCTGGTACTTTTGTTGTACGTGAGCTGTTGTTTGTATTCCATGCTAGGCCAAGTAAGAGTTTATAAAATATTGCGTCTATTATTGGCTTCATTTAGCTTCTTTAAAAGACTGAATGAAATTCGCTAAATGCAGGCATCCACAGAATACACATTTTCCAAATGTATTTTTACTTTTCATACAACTTTACTTGCTATTATTTCCCTGCATTTTACTTTATATGCCCATACTGTTGACAACACTTGCATTTTGATATACCGTTATTCTGTTTTGGAGGTTCTACTTGTACAATTTTATTTTTGATACTTTCTAAATATCATTATTATCTGCAGGCTAAAAGTTAAGGAACATTTGTTATCTTATATATATATATATATATATATATATATATATATATATATATATATATATATATATATATATAACTTTTCTATGTTAATTTTTCCAGACTTTCTTGTATGCTAGTTGTGTGATGTAGATGTTCAATTAATACTCAGTAAGATTGCTCTTCTTTGGGTTAATAAGTGTGATGGAGAATTTTCTTGTTCTCGTGAAGTTTTTATAATTGTATATAAGTATCTGGGATGTTGTAATTAATTTTTATTGATGGTAGCCAATATTTTTGTATTATACTGCTCATCTTCTACTAGTTCCCTCAGTTTGTTAATCATTTAATAATAATTAAAACTCTATAAATGATTTTGCTTTCTAGTTGTTTAGCTGTAGTAGTTTCTTTAGAAAATATAGCATATATTTCAATTTCTGTAAATAAATTAAATAACTAATTTTAAATAAATTAAATTCATCACTTTAAGAGCAAATACTTTAGATGCCAAAAGTCCTTATAAAAAAATCTCCAAATTGTAGAGTACTTTCAATTATAAAAGATCAAACATTAATATATTCTTAACATAGAAGTAGGATAGGTAGTAGTCTCAGATAATGGCACTTTTTTTAGGTCAACTTTATACAAAATACTAGAAACAAATTGTCTGATTGTATCATTAAAAAACAGTGATTGCGAGTGATATTGCTTTCTATAAAAAACGTATCCAACAATTTTCTAAAAACTGCCCAAAAACAAGAAAAAATTTTTTATTAATAATTTTTTTAAGGTAACAATATGGTGGAAACCACACTGGAATACTAATTATCAAGGTTTGAGTTCATGTAAAATCAATAAAAATTAAATTTGAAACAGTAAAAAATTGTAAAAGCTAAGTTCAAATTATAAAATAACAATATTAAAATTGTAGATATTAATTTAGATTACACAGCAAATAGTTTGTGAAATATTGCATGATTGTATGTGAATAATTATTCCAATCAAACCCAACAGAAAAAAACATTATCTACAGTTTTAACAGTTATAGATATCATAGCATGACAAAATCAGCTGCTTCATTAATTAAATAATAACACAATAGACTGGTAATCTACACATTTTGTATTTCTAAATAACTATTAATTATATTTAAGGGGACATTCCAATGTAACGGGTTGAAAAATACAAAAATAATTTTTTTTTCATTTTTCGGTAGTTTTTACCCATAAAATTGATATCCTACAATCGGTTTAGGTAATTGCTGCCTTGTTGGCCAGTTATAACACTCCAAAAGAGAGGCTCAAACTGCGCGCGCTTAAATTCCGGAACAGGTATATGGATGAAACATTCGAGTAGCTATTCCGTGTTTATATACCTGCGTCTATTCTTACATTAATACAGTAGAGACGTCCTTTTTCATGATTTTAAGTAACGGTTTTGTGAAACGACCAGTATTATTTGAGATTTCGTCGTGTAAAGAGCGTTGTTTTTTTTCAGAACTTGGATAAGTAAAAAGGGATAATAAGCAGCGTAGATCATCTACAAGACGTCTTAGTTATCCTGCTAAAAATAATAAAAAAAATAAATAAAACGCCAAAAAAAATGGGAAATGAAAGAAGATAAATGGTTCAACGAAGTGTTAAAATGCGCATGAAGAAAAAATAAAGGCACGACTAAAATGGTTAACAACTAATAAAGATGAAGACAGGAGCAATATCAAGAAAAGAGAAAGGAATGTAATAGAATATTAAAAAGAAGTAAAAGGAAATGAATAGAAGAACTACAAGAAATAGAGAAAAAAGTTAAAAAAAAACACCAGAAAATTCTATCAGAAAATCAGTAACCAAAATAAGATGTATAAACCCAGAATAGTGGAAATAAGAAACAAGCAGGGTAAAATAGTAAAACAAAAGGATGAGTGTAAAGACATTTGGACAGAGTACTTTAAATAATTGCTGAACACAAATCAAAAACAAGCAATAGAAGCAATAAAAGATGCACCAACAGAAGTTTTGATAGAAGAGCCTATTTTACAAGAGGTGAATCAAATTATAAACAACAGCCATAACACAAAGGCATCTGTTAAAGACGGAATAAATATGGAGTTAACAAAAAATGGAGGTGACGCAATAATAGAATATATCTTTTACTTTTACAAAAAAATATGGAAGAAAGAGAAAAGCTAATATCAGCAATGAATGAATTGAGAATACCGACAAAGCTATTGAAACTGATAAAAATGACACTGGAAACAACACGAATCAATGTTAAAAGACATAAAGGGAAAACAGACGAATTCAAAACACTCTTTTCAATATGAGCATAGAATACATAACCCGTAAAATAAATAAAGGCACACTAAGAATAGGGAGAGGACAACTCTTAGCATATGCAGATGAGCTAGTGTTAATATAAAAAAGAAGATATACTAACTAATATGTTGAAAGAAATAATAACAGAGAAACCTAAAAATTGGATTAAGAATAAATAAGGACAAAATAAAAACATGAGGATAAGGAATAAAATTATAACAGGAAAGATAAAAATAAACAATAAGGAACATCAGGAAGTCGATAAGTTCAAATATCTGGGAATTATGATATCTAGTGATGGAGAAATTGATATGAGGCAAAATAGTAGCAGCAAATAGAGCCTATTATACCAATAAGAAATTATTAAAAAGTAAATTTATTTAAAAAAAAACAAAATAAGAATTTACAACACATTAATAAGGCCAATAGCAATGTATGGAGCGAAAGTTATGACAATGACGAAGAAAGAAGAAGAAACATTAAGAATAATGGAAAGAAGAATCTTTAGAACAATACTAGGACCAGTGAAAGTTGCAGATAGAGTACAAAATAAGAGTGAACCATTGGTGAGCACAAGAGGTGGAGTGGATATTGTCAGGAAAATAAAACAGAGAGTGGCTTGGGCATGTGCTGAGGGCTGACAAACATAATAATGAATTGGACACCAGAGAGAAAGAGACAAAAGGGAGACTAAAGTCGAGATAGTTGGATGAAGTAAAACATGACTTACAAAACATAAAAATTGAGGACGTGAAAGAAAAAGTCAAAGACAGAAAATGATGGATTAGAATAGGCAAACAA
Source organism: Sinelater perroti (assembly GCA_036346155.1). Classification (NCBI taxonomy): domain Eukaryota; kingdom Metazoa; phylum Arthropoda; class Insecta; order Coleoptera; family Elateridae; genus Sinelater; species Sinelater perroti. Next base: position 44,135,846 of record JARFIY010000001.1, read on the forward strand.
ATTAGATGAAGACCGAACAGGGAGAGATTGATCCATCCTAAAAGAATCCAGAAAACTTCTAAGAAGCGATGAAACCCTACATGGAGTGTTAAGCCAATCATTCATTCACTGTTACCAGAGCAGAAAGAATATCTTGCTGTAGTTGCTAATGATTTGCTTCAGGTTTCTATCAATGAACTAGATTATCTTGAACAAATCATAAGCGAAGATAAAACATGAGTCTACGGCTACAATCACCAAAACAAAGCTCTATCGTCCCAATGGAAGTTTCCCGATTTCACTATGTCCAAAGGAGTGTATGGTATCTTGTACCATTTGTAATCGTCGTCGTCGTCTACTTAAAAGATTAAGCCTTGCGGCTTGTTCCGGTTCAATGTTCCTTCGTTTCTGAGGTTTCTCTTAGGTTGTACTGTATTGCTAATTTTGAGTCTTTCTGGACTCATTCTGTCTACATATTCCTTCCGTCTTGTCTTGTAATTGATTATTTGGTTTCGTATTAGTTGTACTTGTAGTTCGTTCTCATGTGTTCATTAGTCAATCTGTTTAACCAGTAGCATCCTTAGACTATTCTTAGGAACCTTATCTCTGCGGAGTGGTTTTTCCTATGGTCCCTCGTTGTTATTGTCCATGTTTCACTGCCATATAGGAATGGGGACCGCCTTTACTTTGTAAATTTTATCTGTGTCTCCTTTCTTGTTTTGATTGTTAGTGCTCTTCTTATAGTACTGCACGTTCTCTGAAATGTGACTAGTTTTTTATTGATGTCTTGGTCATAGTTGTATGAGACATCGCAACCTAGATATCTGAAATTTTGTATTTGTTCTACATTGGTGTTAATAATAATTTTAGATCTTATGGGTTGCTTTCCTTGGAAGGCCATTATTTTTGTTTTAGTTGTTGATTATGCAGTTGTAATCTTTTGATGTGCTTGTTTAATCTATGGATTGCTCATTGTAAATTGTCTTCTAAATTTGCGATTATAGCCTGGTCGTTTGCAAACCATATTGTGTTGACGGATATATTTGTATTCCCTTTGGTGGTTCTTGTTTCCATGTCTTTATCATGTCGTCAATATAAATATTAAATAGAATGAGTGATAGGCCACATCTTTGTCTTACACCTTGATTTGTGTCAGGCTTTTGTCTTCGTCATTGTTTTTATAGTGATTTTGGTGTGGTAGTAAAGACTTTTTATTGTTTTTATCACATAGGATGGCAATCCAATTTTTTCTAAAATTGACCATAGTTTTGTTCTTGTGACCCTGTTGAATGCTTTAGTGAAGTCGACAAATGCTATGTGTATCTAAATTATATTCTCTACATTTTTCTGTGATCTGTTTCAAGCTAAGGACAACATCTATACAGGATCGTCCTTTGTGAAAGCCATTCTGCTTTCTAGAATCACTTCAGCTATTGTTTGCATTCTTGCTGTTATGATTTTCAAATATAATCGTTACTGAATTTAGTCTGTCGGTCTGTTGTGCTGTCACAAAATTATGGATTTTTAAAATTGATTCTTATAGAAATTTTTTGATTTCAAAATCGAAATCAAGTTTCTATCTCGAATACTTTGAGATATTCGACTAATTTGAAAATTTCGACATTGCGATTTATGAGTAATTCTTAAAGAAATTTTAGCTGATTTCAAAATCGAAATCAAAGTTTCTATCTCGAATAGTTTTCGAGATATTCGACTTTGTAATTTCAAAATTTTCGACATTACGATTTTAAATGTGATTCTTATAGGAAATTTTATGCTGAATTGAAAATGAAGAAAAATCTATATCGAATAATTTTCCAGATATCAATTTAAGTTCTCTGATTTTAAGACAATCTCTTGCTGTATGTTTTCAAATATAACTTATATCCTGAATTTAGTAAACTGATGCTCCTATAATTGTTGCAATCTGTTTTATTGCCTTTTTTGAAGTTATTTTGTTTTAGCTATGGCCCATTCTTTAGGAAAAAAATTAATTTAATTTTTAAATTACTATTAACAAAGCAAAGTACTGTCAAAGAATGAATATATGTACTACGAATGTGCTCTTAAAAACTTTGTAGTAAGACATCAGAAACATTGTATGCAAATATGAAATGTTTCCAAGAAAAAGAAAAGACATTGAAAGATTAATTATAAAAGCAAAACTGTATTTTAAAGAAACAAATTCAATAATGCATTGCTATAATGTCCATGTCAAATGAACGACATGAGGTAACTGTAAAATGAAAACTAAAAACTTCATCTACCTCAATAGATTGGAAGCGACAAATTTAGTCATTTCAAGAACACTGAAACAAAATTCCTTAAAAGATGCATTTAACGGTCAAAAGCCATGCCATTAACTAATATAAAATTTGTAACAAGTTCCAAAAACGGAAGCTTTTTTATATGACTAAATAAATAGCCTGAATTATTTTATTTTCATTGTTGCAAAGTTACCTCCGTCACAATTATATTCACAGGAATTTAAAGACCAATTATAAAACGTATTTATTAAGACAAATGCTACCAGGTTATTTTAAACAACTGTCTTATATGTGAAGTGAAAACAAAATATCCAAATTGCGAAAATGTAAGTTAAAGTACAGAAAACAATTTTCTAAGGAATATTAGCTAAGTAGTCCTTTACGTGCGAGGGGTCCAGTCGCCTGAAACCAGATGCATCACAAATTCCCACTTCTATGTTGTCAGCAGTCATTTGGCCCTCAAAGCTTTCTTTCAAGGTTAGAATCGCTGTGTGAACAGCATCATCCAGCTCTAGGTCTTCACTGTACCTACAATCAAAGCCATAACTTTAATAAGACACATTTAAACAATAAAATGAGAAGTATATTAACATTCCAATTTCTAATTATTACATATTAGTAAATAACAATTGTTAACACAAGCATAATTAATTTAATTCACTTTTTCAATGTAACACTGTTACATTGATTTCTCAGGTAGGTTAAACTTTTAGAAGGTGATAGCAAATGTCTTCAGCAAGATTTTACTAGATTAATTAAAATATTGAGAAAAATAAATGGTTACAAATCCAGTTTTATGTCAATTTTAAATATAATCTGCTGTCTTAAGACAAAACATAATTATTAAAGCATATAAATATACAAATGAAAGAGAAAATAGAATTGCCTGTTTTATTTGTTAAGTCAAACTAAGTATTATTAGAGAATATTCTCATTAATCTTTCATGGGGAAAAGGTGACTACACATTTCATTACAGGTATTCCCTTTAGTATTTGTACACTTTTACCATCAATATGACAAATTTCATATAGCTGCTGTAAACCATTTTGAGCATAGCTGACTGAAGCTTCTCATCGAAGAATTTCTTTTTGCGCACTACTACTTTCATTGTGTCAAATAGAGCATAGTAACTCGAGCTAAAATCTGGTGAATATCAAGTGTGAAGCAACACGTACCTAAGAGCTTACAAGGCGGCAACAAAGGGACAACTGATATATAGTCATGCATTGTTCAAGCAACGCATAGTGTCTCTATTTCCCTTGTTGGGATTGCTGAATACATCAGCAGAGTTGCTTAAAATCACAGTATCATTTATTACTAATTCTCACATGAGAACAGAGCCAATATATTAGCAGAATCCTTTCTCGATCCCAAACAATTGTTATGTTTTGGAATAAACAATTCTGGCCATGGCTTCTTGAGACGAGAGCTCTCAATGTGATGGCATTATATAGAGTGGCGTTTCTTTTCTAGTCGCACGTTTCTGCTTCTATTGAGTGGTGAGCTGTGGGGAACCCATTGTACATAGAGTTTTGTCATCTTCAAACCTTATGAGTGATAGTATACAAAATTCTGCAAGACAGATCCGTTGCATCTGCTAACACAGAATGTGATTCGTCTGTTTCCTATTATAAGTCATACACTGAATAATAATATGTGGCTTATAAGCATTTGTTAGATGTCCACTGTTTTTACCTCTTTCTGAATAGTCCTTGCTACTCTTAAGGGAGTATTATAGTCTAAGCTGGTCCAAAAAATCGTTTTTTTTATTTAGCATTTTCTTACAGTTTTGGGTCTTGAGAATGTGTCTGTAAAATATTACAATGAAATTTGTCAAATTGACTGAGATATAAAGGTTTAGAAAGTAGTCGAGGAAGAGAAGAAAAGAATGCTGAACACGATAATCCACCATCGCAACTGACTGTATCTGAAGATGGCATGGAAAAAAGAAGCTTTAGCTCTCTATTGGGCGTCACTACACTCATTGGCATATATAGCAACAAGGTAATAGATGCAGTTGTAAATAAGAGTTTTTGTCAAAGATACAATTTAAGGCGAAATATGTCTGGAAAGAAAGTCACGCTGATAAATACACCTAAAACCAACCATAAGAGTTCAGCTAGCAAACTGGACGTGGATGCGGTAAAAGAAATGTTCTTGTGATCGATGGATAAATATCAAGTACAATATAAGAGATATGTAGGAGATAGACAGTAAGACATTTAAATCTGTGGTGTATGGTAAAAATTAGGTCCTTAAAAAAAGAATGCGTTAGCCACATACAAAAGCGTATGGGTACGAGACTAGGCAATGGTAAGAAAAACAACAAAGATATGGAAAAGGAAGTACATACTACAGCTTGGCAATACGAAGAAATCCAGAATCAGTAGAAGAAAACTTTAAACGCGTTTTTCTCAAAACGACATTTTTCAAGTCGGGCGTGTATTTTTCTCACAAACTACTGGACCGATCGACTTCTAATTTTTTACACATATAGTGTATCTATTGAGCTATCATTCGAACATCTAACTTTTGTATCTGTTTACAATTACTATTTTTTTCGGAACCGTGATGTGTGAAATTTTTTAGTAAAAATTGGAATATTTTATTTCAATCGCCGCCATTTTGTCAGTTTTTTTCAAATTATTTATTATAGGTCCGAACGATAACCACATGTCTACAGAATACAATAAAAAAAAATCGTTTATTTCAGATGACGAGCATGGCAACAATCACAAACAAACAGGTCATGTCGCGAAATTTTGTTATGTTCCATCGGGCGTGGTGATTGCCGCCGTTCTCGTTTTCTAAAATAAACGATTTTATATATATATATATATATATATCGCACAGTTTGCTATAATGTTACCTTAAATATGAATAAACATGAACATAAAACTTGAGATCAGTAGGTTTAACCGTTTTTGTACAATTAATTCTCAAAAATGACCTTGAGAATGGGTATTATAATACTCCTTTAAACTATGATATCCAGCAAAACAGTTTTGCAAATCAGTACTATATTCTCACACATAACTTCTAGCCTCTATGTATACCTAATGCGTTACCACTTTTCTTCAAAAAAAAAAAAAAACGCCGTCTATCATTGCCCACTAATATCTACCTTTATAGTTTTCTGTTTTGTGTACAACTGCACAAATGACACACTATCTTTCTTTCTGTAAGTTACAGCAATATCTGGTAACACTGCATGGCACTATAGTCTATCTTCAAACATTCTGCAACACAACCAGAGTTTCATTGAAAAGTGCAAAGAAACCAAAGATACCTTCTCATCTATTCAAACAAAACTATATCTTTCTAGCAGTGTAGATAGTGTAAAACTATCAGATAGCAAAAAGACAGATATAAGACAAATGTAGTAAAGACTTCAATGCACCATAATATGTTATTATTATTCTAGCTTTAGTGATCGTTCTAAGAGATAGAAGACATTAACAAAATTTCCAAAAATCGTACTTGTTAGCATTAATTGTTAGATAGAATTAAATGTTGCCAGCTAACGGTTTTCTAAATTTATAGCGATTTCAAAGTACAACTTTCCAAACAAACCATGTTATTAGAAATCTACTTAGTAATGTAGAGGGTTTCCTTTACTACAACTGCATAAAAAATCACGAAAAAAATTAGCTTAGTGGAGGTGTAATGGTATATTTTCAATAAACTAGGCAATAATTCACAAAGGCACAGAAATAAAATATTAGCATTGTGTGAGGCTTTTCAGAAATTCAATGGGTTTAAAGTTGATATCCATCAATGTCCATCAAAATTAGTTAGTTCTAATCAATATTTTTGCTCAAAAATTTATTTAACATACAAAATGAAGTGATACATCAATTAAAATATTTTCTATCATTAATTATGAGCTTTTCCCATCTTTTAGGCAGTACGCAGATGCCATGCCAAAAAAAGTCTTTTGAAGCAATTAATTACAGAAGTATGTATCTGCTAATATGTGTTGCATCGATCAAAAAAGGTTGTAATATATAATAATGATGGGGTCAAGTCTGAAGTAGGATTTCCCATTGGAAGTTTAGCAGTGTTCTTTTTACTGCCAAAGCAATATGAAACACGTTCCGTCAATTCATGTGGCACTCATTTTCCTTGTTTCTGGATCTTCCCCATCGCCAGTAAATGGTGCGAAATGGTTGATTTAAAAACATCTAATGCCCCTGCAAATTTCTTCAGTGTTTGAACCCTATTTTTAAACTTTTTTGACTAACCTGAACGTTCTTTGCCATTCACAACAAAATCACCATTTTTAAATTGTTAAAACCAAAATCTGCAGTTGAGATACAATGAAGCTTTTACAAACATCTGATGAGCTGCAGTAGCTGATTTTTTTAAATCAAACATGAAAAGTAGCAAATGTCAAAAATGTACTTAGAACGATCCATCTTTTTACAGGTAGAAACAATATAATTCAGCACAGCAGGCCTTATAGGCCTATGGGTTGTGACGTAATTTCTTTTCATTGCTTTCTGTTCTTTGTTATGACTTCCCAGTATGTCATTTCTTCTAAGCCTTTCTTCACACACTCCTATAGACCCTTCTTAGGCCGTCCTCTGAAAATTCTTCCTGGTACTCTAGTCCTGTCCATTCTTTCTAAATAACGATTTAATTATTAGTTACAAATTTATCGCTATTAGCATTTCTTTTAACTTCTTAAATGCTTTTTTCATATAATTTTTGCACTTCCTGCATACTCATACTTTTTATCTGCATTTGGGAAATTCTGCTTAAATTTTATCCTCACTAAAAAGTGATCTCTTCCAACTTCTCTACCTCTTTGAGACTTCACAAGTTTTATCATTAATGTATGTTTCCCTTCACTAGAACATGATCAATTTGATTTATCGTTTTCCCATCTGGGGAGATCCATGTACTTTTAAGTATTTCTTTATGACTCAGATATGTCGCTTTTAGCAGAAAAATTCATGAGTTGCCTCTTATTGGCATTTGTTTTAGTATATTTGCTATTTACTCTAACGTCTTTGTAACGCTCTTCTTTTCCTAACTTGGTATTCTCGTCCCCTATCACAATTTTTACGTCATATCCTGGTATTCTGTCATATATTTCTTCTAATTCTTCATAGAACCGTTGTTTTCCTCTTCTTCGGTTATTTCTGTTGACGCACATATAAAAACTATGCTGTTTTTTTCTGAATTTACCCCTTAACCTTATGTAACTTACTCTTCCGTTTATTGTTTTAAATTCTTCTATGGTGTCTTTTACTTTTCTCGGTTGTGAAGCCTGTTCCCAAATTGTTATTATTTCCTCCCCTGTTTAAAATTATATATCCTTGTATATCTGTTATACAGTATCCTTTTAAATTTTTTTCCTGAATAGCTAGGAATTCTAACTTGTGTCTTCTTACTTCAACTAACTGTTTTATCTGCCCTTCTTTATACAACTCTCGTAGAGAGAAGATGTTTTCTTTCAACTTTTTTCTTCTGCTCTTCTGCTTATAAATTTTTGCTCGGTATTCTTCTCCATTATTCTTTTTCGTTTTCATATTGATTAACAGTTGATCTGTTTCGCCTTTTGCGCGCTTTTATTTTTAAGTTTTTTAGCTGCTGAATAGGGTTTTTCCTCTCTACCAGTATGGCACATTCCTGATTCTTCTAGCCAGGCTCCACCTCTCCTGATTTTACATTCTAATTTCATAGTTTCCCATTTATGGTTACTATGTTATGCCAAGTTACAACTCTTTTTCCCTTTTCTCTTTCACCTTTAGCAAGTTGTTTTGTCTTCTGTATTATCTTCTCTCCCCCTAGGTCGTTATTGATATGTACTTCTTTTTCTTTTAGCTTATTCTTATTTTTCATAACATTTTGCTTATCCTCCCATTTAGCAAACTTAACAATAATTATTCCTTTATTTTGCTTAATTCTGTAAGCAACAGATGTTTTGTTTAAACTTCTTTCCCTGAATTATATTATTCTTTCTTTCATTTTTTTCCATTCTAAAAATCTATTTTTCTCATTTCCTCCTTTAACTGGTTATTTTCTTTCTGTAGCTCTGATACCTGACTGATATACATATCTTTCTTTAACTGTCATACTTCATCCCTCAGTTTTAGGCTTTTATACAATAAAATGAGAACCCTTATGTAGAGAGTAATGTCGTCTGTCTGTCTGTCCTTTTATTTTTCAACTTTTGATCAAGGTAGCTTCCAAGCTGGAGACAAGTTTCTATTTCTGTCATTTCTGACATCTGTCAAGCTGTATAATTTTTGATCTGTGATATATAGAGAAATAACGTTTTCAGTATTCAACTCAAGTCCAGATGCCAAAAATCAGCCTGATCGGAAAATCTCGAGTCCAGTTTGACTGGAAGTGGCCGTAAATTTTTGTTTATGTATAGAAGCACCGAACATCTGTGGAACCAGAGTTCCATGTCCGTACTTGTTTTCATTGTAAAAACAATAATAAACAAGTACGGACATGGAACTCCTCTTCCACAAATGTTCTCAAGTTGAAAGTCGCGATAGACAGACAGACGTCTGCGCCAATTTCATTCGGCTTCCCTTTCAGATATAAGGCCTAAAATGGAGGAAAAACTATCATAAACTATACAGAAATATCAATATTATTGACATTAGTATTAACAATTACCTTCTAATTATTTACAATAGATATCACTGATCAGAACTAGTGAGAACACCTTATTAATAAAAGATTCGATGCTTATCAAATTTTCTATTATTCAGATATGAACTTTATGATAAATAATAATGAGTTCATACAAATATGTAGTTGTATATAGGAAACACATAAAATTAAATTATATGTTCTTACTAAAATTGTGATATCTTTGGCAGAAATGCTTACGAATTATGATTATCTTGGATTGAAATCAACAAGACACATTTGAAGTTCTAACCCTAAGAGAGCAAAACATTTTTATTCAATTTGTGTATTATTTCCTGTTGACCTCACTAAGGTTTATTGACTTTTTCACTATGAAAAAAAGTTTTTAAATTTTAAATTTAAAAGTACTTAGTTTTTTAAAATTTCAATTGTATATTTTATGCTAATAGAAGGAATACAAGTATTTATCACCTAAAGGAAATTTTAATAAAAATATTATTTACTACTATGTAGACCAAGTTTTTTGACATTTTAAATTAAATGTAGTTGTTTTGATAATCTTTTATAGATTAGGGTAAAATTTCCCTATTCTTAACATTTGAATAAGTTGATAAGTTCCAATAAAGAACATTTTTAAGTAGTTTTTTATCACTAAAATAGATCAGATTCAAACATACTTAAGATAGAATGTAGTTATATAACTTCGGAACTTTTACACCCTAACCATCTGTATTACAGTGATAAAAACAAAGAAAGAAGACAAACAGAAAAGTTTTCTTAGGACAAAAAAACAAACAAATGGCCATGTTCTATTACAGAAAATGTGAAGAGTCTGAATTTTATGTAAAGGAATGCTTCAAAAAATGTTTAAACTGTGTCAATTTTGTAACATTTGTACTTATCTGTTCACGTTCTACTGAATTTTTATATTATTCAGAATGTTTGACTAATATTTGCTTTTTATAGATTAAATATGTACTCCTATTTGTATTACTCCAAGGTTGTTACTTTTCATGTGCCTTATGCAATATAGGAATGTCTAACACCATTTAGGTCAAAATGAAACAGATGGTACAGAAGTCCCAAATTAGTATCTTGAGATTGGTTGTAAAACTTAAATAAAAAATTATTGCAGGACCATTTTTGCAAGCTGCTCATAATTTGATAGTGTGTCTTACAAAATAAGATATCAGTTTTTTATATATAGCAACATTTGTTGTTTATAAGTTGTGTATAGTTGGAGACACCGAGTATGACAACAAACATGGTAACAGACATGTATTTAATATATACAGTGCATCAAAAAGTAGTGCTTAAAATGCTGAATAAATGAACAGAGAAAAGTTTTACAAATGTTATCCAAATCAAAGACATTTTTAACGAACTTAAAAAGTTCGTTACTGAATTCTGTCTGTCTGTCTGTCGGTCCATCACAAAATTTGAGATATTTTAAAATTTGAAAATGGATTCTTATAGGAAATTTTACGCTGATTTCGAATTCGAAATTAAAAAATTTCTATCTCGAATAGTTTTCGAGATATTCGACTTCGAATTTTGGGAAAATATTTGACATTAAGATTTTAAATGTGATTCTTATAGGAAATTTTACGCTGAATTCGAAAATGAAGTCGAAAAAATTCTATGTCGAATAATTTTCGAGATATTCGAATTCGAATTTTTAAGTTCCTTCTGGGATTGCATACAGAGCAATCTCTTCGCCGGCCCCATGTTTTATTATGAGATATTTAGGCTACAGAAAATGGCAAAGATGCTAGATGAACCGTTTTCTCTAAAATTTAAAAAAATAGTGTTGGATCACGTCAACTTGCTAATGAAATGCATACTTTAAGACATACTGTGTGGTGAGCTATCGTTTATTTACACCATACATGGCACACTTGCAATGCAATTTCTTCAAAAATTTCAATTATGAGAAGAGATTATAACTGATGCAAGACAAAAAAAAAATTGCACAGTTCGATATGTCTAACTTCGTAGATGAAGGTTCTTATGGGACATTCACTAATTGAATCAACTCAATAAGAAATGATAAAAGCAGAAAAATTACTAGGGTTTTTTAAATTGTACATCTGATACATTAGGATTAGTTTAAAAATTGTAACTTATACATCTTGTATAAATTGCATTTATCTTATTTTGAATAAAATATTTTTAAAATATGAACCTATCGACACCTGCAATACCGATACCTTTTTTCCAAAAACGTTTTTCCGTTAATGAAATTTTTCCCCATCGCCGTGGCTTTCCAAGCAAAATAGGCACCAGAAGGGTCACATTGGAACAAATACGGCCTATCGTTGTCCCAGCCACAAATTAATAAAGAAACACCAAACGGCCTCACGCCTCCAGACTGTGTGTACTCCTGCATGACCGCAGCAACACGCTGCACCAGCTGAGCAGTAGGTATTGGCTCGTTGTACACCAAGAAGTACTGTTGTGCCATCTTACGGGCTTGTTTTACTAGCAGCCTGTAATCTGGCCCCATTCCTGAGTACACCATGCCTATGTGCTGCGTTATCATCTCCACTTTGTGCACACTGCGCTCATCATACAAAATTGATTTGTGCTTGTTCTCTGTGGCGATTATGACACCATTTGCGGCTGCAAACAAACAGTTGTATATATGCAAATTATAAATGAACGGCCTATTTTTATACTAACCCTTAATGCCTACCGATGGTGCGCCTGCAGCTACAGCCGCTAAAGCGTATTCGATCTGAACTAACTTCCCAGAAGGGCTAGAAGATTAAAGTGTGTTCGTTATTTGAAGAAGTTGTAAGACAAGTTTTTCTTAATATTATAAGGTAAATTATAAACCAAATTACCTGAAAGTAGTTAAAGAAAAACTATAGCGTTCTGATGCCATGATTACAATGCAAGTTCGGCAAGTTCAGAATGTGTTTAGGTTGCTTACTAACGTTCATTTGACAGAACAGCAGTACTACCAACACCAATGACAAATATAGTTAGGCAACATAAAAGTATGTTTGTTTAAATAATTACTAAATAATAATAATAATAATAACAATAATAATAATTGGGCAAATACAAAAATTTAATAATGTTATTAGTTAATTAAAGTGAAAATATTTATCAATGGATACATGCAACATTGCCAACTGAAATAAATAATTGTAAGGCATTAATGTTAAGTAAAAATAAAATTATTTAGCAATAATTATTTTATTAATAATTATAAAATTGTTATATTTGTATTAATATTAAGTATTAAGTAAATTGATGGCAATTATTTGTATTTTAAATTATTATTGTTTATCTACATTGACCACTTTAATGCAATTTTTATTTGAATATAAAATCTAATTTTCTTAGTTAAAATTGTTTTTTTAAAGATATAAGTGTGATATTTAACTAACAGTGTGTTTTTTGCATTATTCTCACTTGTCTCAATGTGGTATTAGTTTATCTTACCTTTACATAAATGCAGTCTTCGGAAGCAGAAAAATAATCAAAGCAATTGTAAAGAGTGATGTAGGTGCCTAAAGAACATTCCTCATGGATTTTAGTTTTTTTGAAAAATATGATCATTTAACAAAAGGATAGATGTTTATAAACATGATGTTGTTATGCCAATTCAAAAAGCGAATTTTAAGTTAAACCCTGGAATATAGAAGTATTAGATAGTCTATTTTCAGTCAATTTTGTTTCCAACGTTTCCAAAGGCTAAGAGGGTCAAAATTAATGCTGTAGCTTCAATAAAGGTGCCTGACCTGATAGTTGTTTAAAAATCTTATGGAATACTTTTCAGTGCAACCAACCAACGGTTTAACAAAATATGACAAAAAAAAAGAAAGCAACTCAGAGTTTTTCAATTTCATATTTAAAAACACATTTTGTGTCTTTGTTGACTTCTCATACAACCAAGAAGCTAAACATTGTTCAAATTCAATTATTTATATTATGTCTGCGATGTTTGATAGACAATTTAATTTGATTCTCAACTGATGTTGCCACACATTTCAAAGATTTGCATTAAAAGCAAAGTTAATAATTTGGAATGACTATTTAAATTTGTCAATTATCATGTCTTTAAACTTTAAACTACTTGATTATAAGCTTTGCTTTATATACGATATAATAAAAATAGGCCAACTTCAAATTGTTTTTCAGATATTAAATCGAAATCATCATACTAGGAAAAATAAGATAATGCTATTATACCACCTGTTTTAAACTTCATGCTCATCAAATATTTTTTATAGTTATGTCTATTATATTTCTATGACTGGTAGAGTGATTTTCCACTCAGGATATGGTTTTTCATTGTTCTAAAATGCAATAATGACGTACATAATACTTCTGTACGCAATGGTTGAATTTCATGGGGTAATTTTCGCTTATGAACTGCAGCTTTACCATTAAATTTGAGTATAATAATTATCCAATAGTAATACAATCATTTACATCGATACTATCCAACTGTCCCAAAGTTCCACAAAAAAAGTTCAGCTCGATGGTAACTGAAAATAGCCCATTCAATATAGTGGAATTTGGAAATTTTATGGTTTTAAATATCAAGAGAGCTTCACTTGAGCACCACTAGTTTATATCAAATTTTAATGTTGATTAATAGTATCTGGCCACTGTTTGTAACAAAGCATTATGATTTGACAGCACACACCAAATTTTTATTGGTTTAAATTTTAATTAATTTTTAAGTGATTTAATATAAAGGGAAGTGCAGGGGTTTAGTAGAAATAGTGGAGCACAAATTAAAGCAGTAGGGCGTTTTCTGGGTTATTTATAGATAAGTACTGATATCATAAGCGCGAATTTTAAATAAATTTTAATTAATTTTAAAAAATAATAAAATGTATTTACGAAATGAACCATAATAGCACAACGAAGGATAGGCAACCCATTAAATACTCGAGTGTATGGAAGATAATAGACGCAAGAGTGTAAACGGCATTTAAATATGTATTTAAATGTTTATTCAAATATTTAAATAAATACTGAAAACACTGACATATATAAGCACAATTAGAAGATGTAAAAACGTAATTAACAGCCGTGGATAAAAATTGGATAAAAATACAAGGGATTTACAGATATCAAAAAAAGAAAGAAAGGACTCCCCCAAAAAAGTTGAAATGCAATGTATGGAAATAGAAATTTTGGAGAAGAAGATACAAAAAAGAATATAGTAATTTAAGGGATCGAAGGCTTAGGAGAAAAGGATAAAGGAAATCTAAAAGTAAAAATAAGATAAATGCTCGAGAACATGAGGATTAATGTGAAAGAGAAAGTAAAAGAAGGACAAATAAATAATTGAGAAAATACACAGAAAAAATGGAAAGGTAGGCCAATATTCGTAGAATCGTTGAAGAACATTGAGACTGTAAAAGCCCCTAAGGATTTAAATGGTACAAATTAATATTACTAAGGATATTCGTGAACATCGCATAGAATGAAGCCGCTTTATGAAACAAGTCCGTGAAAATGGAAAAGAGCGTGACTAAGTTTAAATTATAATAGAGACAAAGAACATGCACTTGAAAAAACACAAGCAGTTAAAGAATAAAGACCATTAAATCAAGTGATAAAGCCTTAAATGTAAGGACATTATGTATGAGATCACCGGGAAGCATAGAAGAAGAAAGAACCAAGAAAGCATTCGAGGAATATTACACATACAAGTTGGCGACAAAAAACTAGTTAAAGAAAATTGGGTGGAAAATAGAAAGGGGGCCAAAATAAGAATTGAATAGAGGATGTAAACAGTTTGCATAGAATAAGGCGAATACAAGACCTAACAAGGAAACAAAAACAGTGTTTCTTTCTTTATTAGAATAATTGAAACATAAAATAACAATGTAATTTAGATTTAGTCTCTATTCAGGAAATGAAATGAAAAACAACGATATCATAGAACTGGGAAATTCCACGATAGTAAGTAATGTAGCAAAAAGGGGAGAATTTGGAGTAGAATTTGTCACAAATAGTTATTACAGGCCGGATATTTGGCACAGAAGAAAGGGAGAATGTGCTATATTGAATATATATATATATATATATATATATATATATATATATATATATATATATATATATCGGTCAGGATGAATGCTTATATATTTCACCTTTCCTGTCTGTAGAAGTTATTCGAAAAACTACAGGACAAGTTTTCTTAGGTAAAGTGAAGATCACGCCTTCACAGGGTTCCATTCGTTTTGACCTGTCATTTTTGGAGCCACGTTTGGATCTTACCTAAATGATGTTTTAAGCAACGTAATGCTACATTCGGGAGTTGTAAGAGGCCATAATAATTTTATTATTGATAAAAATGGCTCTCACTGTCAGATTTGTAGTCGAAATGTCAGAAGTGTTGAGCCCAAAACGTTTCCTTGGGGTACTCCTAAATTGGTCGGAAAAAATGGCGGGGATTCTTTTAGTTTTACGAGAAATTGCCCATTCATCATGTATAATTGTACGACATTGTAGTAGGGTAGAGGAAGATTAAATTTAATTTAAACGTGCCACATCTTGTCGAAGGCTTGCATTATATTTAAAAAAGCCTTTGAACAATATTTTTGTTCTCTTGACCAGTGTAGATTAGGTCAGTTAATTCGTGGATCTGCTCTATAGTATCGTGTTGCTTGCTAAATAAAAACTGATCTAATATTAAATCTTGTAAAGAGGTGTTAATTTTTTAAGCAGATTTCCTTGTACCGTTTTGACAAAGCAGCAAAAAGGCTGATAGGTTGGTAAGAAGATAAGCCTTAAAGCGGTTTTAGAATTGATATTATTTGAGCGGTTCTCCAAGGACCAAGAAAAAATTCTGTTTTTAACATGGTGTTGAATATGTGTATAATTAGTTTTACAGATTTATAGTAGTTGTTTCAAGATTTTACAAATTATTAGTGTAAATTCGGGAGACTTTTATATATTTAGTTTGATGTCTTTTACGTTTACACTTTATTTATTTAATTTATTTAAACTAAAAATCCTTATACCGTTAGGTGTCGGATTATAACCCAGTTTACAGTACTATAATATTATTATTGCAGTAATATAATATCTAATATAACTTATAAAACTTATTAAACTTAATTAACATTTCTTAATTAATTTATTCCAAGCATTTCTGTCTCTTGTCAGGTTCCTTACTTCTCTCCATTGTATGTTCCGCTGCTAATTTTACCTGTTCCTCCCACTTCCTTCTTGGTCTACCTACTGCGTTCTTCCCCTATGTCCTTGCAGGTTCTGGCAGGTGTCCCATCCAACCTAATTGCCTCTCTTCTACCAGTGTCAATATAGGTTTCACTTTCAGTTGTTCCGTTATATTTTCATTTCTCACTCTGTCCAGTCTTGTTATTCCTTTAATTTTCCTCAAATATCTCATCTCCATTGCTCTAATTTTACTCTCGTTTCTTCTGTTGATCGTCCAGGATTCGCTGCCATAGATTAACGAAGGTCTTACTACTTTTTGAATACTTCCGATTTTATTTGTTCCGGAATTTCTTTTTCCTGAGGAACGTGTTTTTCAGTGTGTTAAATATTTTCCCCACCTTACCTAATCTTTCCATTATTTCATTATCTATTTCTCCCTTGTTATCTATTATTGTACCTAAATATTAGAAATTTGTTACTTGTTCTAGTGTTTGTCCTTCTATATTGATATTGTGTTGAGTTGTCTGTATTGGCAATAATCATAGTTTTAGTTTTTTCTATATTTATTGCCATGTTTATTTTTCTGAGCTCGCGATGATAGATATTGATATTTTCCTGAAGTTTTTCCGTTGATTCTGCTAGTAGCACCATATCATCAGCAAATAGTAATTCCTGTATTGTTATTCTTTTTAATCTCCAACTTCCCACTTCCATATTATAGCATTCCTTTTTACAGATCTTCACTACATTGTCCATGAGTACTGAGATTAGGAGTAGACTAAGCAGGGATCCCTGTTTCAGTCCTATTTTTGTTTCGAATTGTTCTGACTCGTTGTTGTGTGTCCTTACTTTATTTCTATTGTCTTTGTATAGTGTTTTGATGACATCTATCATGTCTTTACTTACTCCTCTTCTTTCTAGACTTTCCCAAACATCCTTTCTCTTTACCCTGTCGAAGGCTTTTTTTAGGTCAATAAAGCAAATATGAATTTCCTTCTTTTTCCTTATCATTTTTCCCCTAATTGTCTGATTGTAAAAATTAAGTCCTGTGTGCTTCTACCTCTACGGAACCCATGTTGTGACTCCTCCAGCAAGTTTTCAATTTCTTCTCTCAGTCGCTTCTCTAAAATTCTACTTAACACTTTGCCGGGTATACTCATTAGTGTAATAGTCCTATAATTTGAGCATTCTTTTATGTCTCCTTTTTTGTATAGGGGTAGTATTATCCGTATATTCCAGTCTGTGGGTATTACTTTTTGTACTATTATTTCATTTATTAACTCGTGGAATTCCTTTACAGCTATCTCTCCCATATATCTCAACATCTCAGCTGTGATTTCATCTTCCCCTGATGCTTTCCCTAGTTTGAGTTTCCTGACTGCTTCTATGATTTCTTCTGTTGAGATTCTTTGTATCTTCTGTGTATCCCCGTGTCCTGCCCTTATTTCCTCTATCTCTTGTTCTACATTATTTCCTGCTTCTGTTAATTCTTCGAATTATTCCTTCCATCTTTGCATTATTTCCTTCTCTTCAATTATCACTTTCCCGTTTTTGTCTTTTATATTTCTTAGTTTGGGTGGCTTCTTTTGTTTTAAATGCTTTAATGTATTATAGAATAGTTTTTGGTTCTCTAAATAGTTTTCCTTCATCCTAGTTCCGAACTCTTCCCATGCCTTTTTCTTCGTTTCTTTTATACTTTTCTTTGCTTCGGTTCTTGCTTTCTTGTATATGTTATAGTCTTCTTCCGATCCAGTTATTATATACTTTTTCCATTTTTCCTTCTTTTCTTTGACTATTTGTTGTATCTCGGTTGACTACCACCTACTTCCCTCCCTGTATGTATTCACAATTTTCTTTACTACACAGCTAGTTCTTGCTGCTTCTAGAATATTTTCTTTAAAATGTCTCCATTTCCTTTCTATATCTTTACTCTCAATTTTATTTTGGGCAATTTTCTTATCTAGAATTTCTTGGAAATTTTTTTGTATTTCACTCTCCTATAGTCTATAACTTTTGATTTTTTGTTTTACTATTATCTTCCTTTTTATCTCTTGTTTATCTTTCACGTTTATCCAGAGTTCCATTTTTAGTAGATAATGGTCGCTTCCTATTTCAGCATTTCTTTTCACCCTCACATCCTTCGCTCTCTTCCAATTTTCTGTATTTATAATAAAGTAGTCAATAATTGACTTCTCGTTCCTGGAGCGGGCTTCCCCTGGTGTATTTGTGTATATCCTTGTGCATGAATTTCGTGTTTGTAATCACCAAATCATTTCCTACACATAGGTCTATTAGCCTTAAACCGTTGTCATTTTTAGTGTTTTCGCCCTGCTGTCCCATGTGTCTTTCTATGCCTTCATTGTTATTGCCTACTCTGCCATTCATATCTCCCATTGCAATTACATTTCTTTCTCCTCTATCAATTTCCATTTGTAGAAAAACATAAACTGTTCTTTCACTTCCTTCCTCTCATTATCATTAGGCGCATATGCTACTATTATCGTCCACATTTCCTCATTGTCTATTTTAATGTCTAGTGCCAGCAATCTCTCATTAATATATCTTTCTTCCCTAATATTATTTACTTTATCGGATTTTACTATTAACCCTACTCCTTTTGCTCCCCATTCTTCTTGCTCTACTCCTGACCAATATAGCCAGTATCCTTCGTTCAGTTCCATTTCTCCTTTCCCTTTCTTTTTGGTTTCCGTTATGCCTAAATAGTCGATATTTTGCATTTTCATCTCATCAATTATTTCTTCTTCTTTTCCTATAATACTTTTCACATTCCAGGTGCAAATTTTTATCGAGTCTCTTTTTTGTTTTATTTTCTTCGGTTCTTCTTTGTTGTATTGTTTGTTTCTTTTCCTATTTTTATGTTTTTGATGTATCACCATTTGCGCATTTCCTTGTTCATTGCCCTTTTTGTCATCACTTCCCCCTATCCTATCTTTGTCTACCAGTTTTTTCTCCCGGTACGGGTTACTTTCCTCAACTGATCAACCAGAGTGCTCTCCTCCGGGACCTTTCCGTCACTGTCCTCTTTAGGGTATTTGATTCTGAACTACCTTTCTTTGTCCGTTTTTCTTCCCTTTTTATATCATCGACCTTGTATATTTGATCGTACACAATTACGTACAATTAGTGTATTGAATTTTAACTGTGCCTTAAATTCTTTTTTCCGCGCTTCTTTCAAGTGTGGTATTAATGTCTTTCTTTCTTCTTGTATTTCCTTAGTGTAGTCTTGGTCGATCCATATATCGGATCCTTTAAGTTTTTTCACATTCTGAAAGATTGCTAGTTTCGTTCTTTAATTAATTTAACGTGTATTGGTCTTTTCTTGTCCTTACTGTAACCCCCAATTCTTCTGACTTGGTCGATTTCGGCTTTTATGTCTAAGTTCATATCTATTTTTTGAATAATTGTTAGTAGTTTGGCACTTAACTCACTTTCATTTTCGTTTTCTTCATCTGCTATTCCTTTTATTACAATATTCTTTTTTCTTACTTCTCTTTCTAAATTGGTTATTTTTCCTTCTTGCGCTAATATTTGTGCTTTCAATTTTACATTTTCTTCCTTTATTTCTTTCATTTCTGTTACTAATGTATCTAATTTTGCATTCATTTGGCTCATGTTCCCCTCTATTATTTGAAACATTTTCTCAATTTTGTCGAACTCATTCATCCTTAGTTTTGTTTGATCACTTTGATTGAATTTTACCTTAATTTATTTCTCTGTTCAAAAATTTATACCTGGCTTTTAAACTTTAAAATTTTTAATTCTTATACATTCCTGAATATATTTCCTTTTAAATATTTGATTTGTTATTTGGGTTGCCTATTTAGACGTAGTGTAGCGTAAAGTGTTATCACCCAAGTCGACCTTTCGGAGGTGATATCACTTATCTCTCGACGTTGTGTGTTTATTTGTATATTTAATATTCAATATTTGCAAGTTAGTACTTAATTATCTCATTTAACGTATATTTTTCCTTCTTAGATATTATTTATATAATCTTATGCTATTGATTCTCTTTATGGTTAACAACTTACGTGTAAATTCAACTCGTAAAGGCTCAAATTTTGAGTTTGTTTACAGAGCGATTGACACGCGTGCACTCACAATATATCCCACAATCCCAATATACAAGTACTTCCCACGTTTACACTTATTGGCTGTATATAGCATATCTGTATATTTGCAGTTTCGTTCTTATTTTAATTTTTTCTGAACGTAGGATATATATTATTTTGCAGTTGATTATGGACAACATAAAATCAATAATTGGCTTGAGATTTTTTTTACATATTTTGACAATCAGTAATTAAATATTTACTTACATACTGTACAGAGCGTGCAGTTTTGTTGCAAAAACTTTTGAGCATTGCGATTTTAAGATATGGAGATTCAATTGCTATTTTTAGGTTTTTAGGTTTACTAAGTATTTTATTTTATAAATTTCAATGGAATAGAATTACTAACAAAGCAGTAAGAGAGATGACTAAGCAAGAACCAATAATGAGCAAAATACTACTAAGCTGGTTTACCAGAAGGGTTTTGAAAGCTCACAATCATAAAAAAATGAGAAAGAAAACATGGTTACAACAAATAATAAATGTGAAAAAAAATGGGGAAAAACAACAAAAGACATGAAGAAAATGGCATTAAAAAGAAAGCTTTTTTATCGATGCTGCTATCCGGTGCAATTACAACGAGGAGTAATGGTAGCTGCTTTTTGGTGCTTTTTATTTTATGTTGCATATGTATCGTATTTTCTTATATCTTCTATGTCGGGTAAATAATATATTCTTGATTTATTAATACGATCTTGTATGTGTATGTCTTCTTTCTAATAATGCTTTTATTATGAAATGTTTTAAAAGTAATCTAAAATATAAAATGTATTTGTCAGAGGTATTTATCAATATCAAACAAGCATTCGACAAAGTTTAGCACAAAGGTTTATACTATAATATGAAGAAAGTTTTCCATCTCTACGAAATTCTAAAGTCCTACCTGGAATGCAGATGGTTCTCAGTTAAACAACAAGAAGAATTGACAGACATTCTCTCTATTTCCTCCGGTATACCGCATGATAGTGTTTTGTTATCAGTACTCTACCTTCTTTACACAGCTGATATACCTACAAACGATGAAATAATTGTTGCTACACTTGCTAACAACACAGTGATCTTGGCATCTGATGCTGATCCCGTTATAGTTTCAACAAACAAGTAAAATCAGAGTTAACGAACTAAAGTCTTTACATGTTACATTCACGATTAGTAGAGGTACATGCTCAGCAGTAACATTAAGCAACACCTCGAACACAAGATGTAAAATATCTTGGAATTCGTCTGGACAGAAGGCGCACATGGCGAAAACATATATCCATCAAGAGGAAACAGCTAATATATACAATTGATTTATTAATTTTATTTTATCACTAGTTCGTTTTGCCATACACGAAGATGACCTTTATTTCCAACAGGACTGTTACATGTCGTACAAGTCGCGAAGAAACTGCGTTATTGTGCAAGAAATTTTTGAAAAAATAATTTCCGGAAAGGAAGATTTTAATTGACCGTCATGTGATCTAACCTTAGTAGATATGGGGAAAGGGCTATGTCAAAGATAAGATCTACGTCAATGCTCCAGCAACGATTCAAACCCTCAAAGATTACATCAAAGCTATAATTTGCAAAATAAAGCTGCTTTTGTGCATTCCTCACGCGAATGGTCGTTTGTAAAAACAGCATAGATGGTTACTTGAAAAATGCATTTTATGCTTAATGATAGACTTTGTGTTTTGAATTTAAATAAAAACATCTCAATAAAACTTAAGATACAGAATTTTTTCTAATTTAAAGTAACACTTTTTAATGGACGACCTTTTAAGCAATATTTAACAATAGCTTTGCACTATCGTTTCTTTATCATCTTGTTTGTGAACAAATGTTATTATTACTATGTTACAATTACTATTTTTGGCATTTTATTTTGTATTTATATTAGTTGTGTTAAGAATGTAGCTGTGCATAGAGTTCTTCGTTTTTATGTTTTGTTGTTGACAAGTTAATTCTGTTGAGATATGGTGTTTTTTATGTCTCTAAATCGTTTTTCCCTCTTTACATTTTTTTAGCGCACTTACCGGCGCTGCAGCGTCAAGGGCTTATTGCGCGCACTAACATGCACTTAATTCTAGGACATCACATACATGCATGGGTTGAGCGAGACTCGAACTCGCCTGTGTCGGATCGAGGGCAGTGGAACAATGATCTTGACCACCAAGCCAACCCGGCTCTTCCCTCTTTACATAGTTTTCTGATATAAGTTTTTCTTTATTTGCTTGTAATATAGTTGCTGTTTTTTCTTATTCTTCTATTTTAATCTCGTTTATTTTTTGCATCTTTTATTTTTTATAGGTTACTATACAATTATTAACTAGTGATGATCTTTTCTTTTTGCAATATCGTTAACTTACCCATTTTTTAGTTGATTTTTTATGTTTATTGCCGTACCATTCGTTGTTGCATTAACATATTTTGTATAGTCTTGAAATCCATTTGAGATTTGTTCTTTGTTTTTTTTGCCTAAAAGTTTTTTTATTGCCTTTTTTGTTATGTAATTGGGACCGTGTCTTTTCTTATTTTCTTAGTAGTTTTCTTTTATTATGACTAAATAGTGCTCACCATTCATTTTTGCTCTATTATAAGTTTGTATCTGTCATTAGTTGTTTATTTTTTTATTCTCCAAAACATCTTCTATTTGGTTCTTTGTACTTTCTGCTGAATATTTCCATTATTCTGTAAGTTTCTTTGGATGCTGATATTTGGTTGTCATTATTGGTTCTACTATTGACTCTATAATCAGTATTGCTCGTTTTTTATGCATATTCCTTTATTATGTTTTATTTATTATTCCACCTTTTTTGGGAATACCTTTATTTATTTTTTATATCCTTTTTTTGTGTTTTGTAGCTTGAGGTACCTTTAGAAGAATGTTTTTTTCTGGTTTTTAATCATAGATTTATTAGCCTGCGGTAAGCTGTTGTAAATTTTGTTCTTTATATCATATAACCCGACTTTATCATTTCAATTCTATTTCTTTTTTACTTATCGTGATATAAACAAAGAGCGGCAGAGCTTCTGAGCATTGTAAGTAAGGGCACCTGAAGGAAATTTCCCTGGTAAGACACTTCAGAGCAAGAGGTATTCTCGTCCGTTGTGCAATGGATTAAGTTTTGTTTTTGAGAGGAAGAGAGCCTAGAACCGCCCGTTTAAGAAGACTTAAGGCACAGTTGGGGGACAACAGCCTTAAGAAAGCAATATTTAGAAAGACTAGAAGCAATTGAAAATTAAGATTACCGATGTCTCCCCTAGACCAGCGTAAGTAAGAAGAATATTCACATTGTTCGTTGCCTTGTTGAAGAGAACTGCCAGTTAACGGTTGCTGAAGTTGATTTTGTTGACTTTAGATGCAACAAAACTCGCATGTCGTCCAAAAAGGCTTGAAGTTGCAATTCGAGATGTTATCTTGCTTCATGACAACGCTCGTCTCCAAACAGCTTCACGAACTCGGCCAAAAAATGGAAATTTATTTTGAGCTACTATAGAACAGACTCCCCACAGTTAAGAATTAGATCCCTGCGATTATCATTTGTTCGGACTACTAAAAGAAGTACCGGACAGACAATGCAATTAGCTTGTGTTATAATCACTTTTGTTTTGTAATACTGGGAACAAGTCACTCACGTATTTTTAAATATTTTATTTTTCTTCACATTTTCCTTCTGTTCTTATCGGAGTTTTTATGGTTCAGGTGGCTATTTTTATGAGTGCACTAGTTCCACATATCTCCACCTGACTGGTATTAGTAGTTGTTGGGTCGTTTCAATTTTTTCTGTTTGTGACTTTAATTCATTTTTCCTCTTCTTTCTTATATTTATATTATCGCCAATTTTTTCTTATTTGCACTTTAGTAATTTTTTAAATCTTTGTTAATTATCTATTATATTATTGTGCACTTCCAAGGTTTTATCAGCCATATTCTTTACCATATAGTTTTCTTAATGTTTAATTCTTTACTTCTTTCTTGTTTTGCTTTGTTAGTTTTGCATTTTTTTAATTTTTTTGTTTAATTAATTGGGAATTCTGGTTTCATCGATGCTTTTTTCATATAATTTGTATTTTGCTCTGTGCTAAATTATATGTTTACTTTTTATATTTCATTTATTTGTTGCTATTAGTTCTTTATCATTTCTTTGTTTCTTGGTTCTCTCTATCTGATAACTACATTTTTATGTAACTTTTTTGACATCTGCATCTTTTTATCTTCTACATAACATACTTAACATTATTATCATTTAGTATTATTTCTAAATAAGCATAAAAAACTGAATAAATTCAATGACGAAAGGTGTTGCAGATCTAATCAAATTAATTGAATTAATTGAATAAAGTGTTATTTTTATGGATTTAAAAAAACAGTGTCTTTTTGAAAAGTGGAAGTTTCTTTTCATTATATGTATATACAAATGAGGAAACAAAAGAGTCGCATCAAACTTTCGGCTAGTTGCAAAACTGTCGGCATTCTTTAAGGTAATTTGAGAGTATTTTTTAAATCAAATACAATATTATTTTTTTATTTTTCACTACATCACAGAGTAGATTCTTTGGTAAACGCATTCTGTATATTTTATTCGTCTAGTAACGGCGAAAATGATTTTAATGCTGTACATACAAATTTTACTAATGCATTCGACACAGTAAATTATTTACACTTGCGAAACTATGTAGTAGGATGCAGTATCTGTGGTAAGTCATTAAGTTGACTTGCAAGTTAATTAAATAATTTGTTGCTATTCTGGAAATTGTAACGATGTACGGTTTGGGAATTCTCTGATTATTACAGAAACATACCAAGGCATTTTAACATTTTTATTAATAATTTAACTTATTTGTGGAGCATATACTGCTGGCAAATGCCTTTATGAAATGTTGTTGTTAGTTGTTAGTAGTTATAGTAATTATATTATTTTTATTATTTATATTATTTATTTTTCAGGCCGATTCTAGAATTATTTTAAACGTCTTGATTTAATTGTATTATAAAAGGAATTATTTAGAATAAACAATTTTCAAAACTTTTTAATTGAAAACGCCAATTAATATTTTTATAAAAGCACATGAAACTAATTATAACAATTTCTGCCTTTACTTAAAATTTAATATTGTATAATGATCATTTTTGCATATTTATGTTTTTAAAGTTTAAAAATAGTATTATTAAAATAAATGTTAACTTACTATGTTAATTTTATGTATACACGTCTTTAATAATTAAAATTATTAATATATAAAAACGTATTAAATTGTGTATATTTTTAATGCGAAAAATTCATATTAGTTAAAAAATGGACAACTACATTTTTAAAATTATATTAGCCTATTTTTTTATTTGTAGATTGTCGTATTTATATTTGAAAGCAAATCAATCGACTCCACTACATGCTCGAGTTTTGAGAGAATATGTATCCACTCCGATAGCATTCCAAGTAGAGTGTACTGTTTGAAAGCTTAAAAACTGTGGTTTCGAATGATATGACTTTGATTGGAATCGGATAAATTCTGATAAAAGTTATGGGGCTAAGAATATGTATAACACAAAAGAGTTGAAAGGGAGAAGGTGGTTATGAAAGGAAAACAAATGAAATTCTCAGTTTTAATTAATTTAATGATTTTTTCAATCCACCGTGTTGCCACCTCTACTCATAATTGCACTTTCCAAAAGACTTTTCCTGGGCTGTCTTGAGAGATCACTTCCTACTCTTCAAACAACGCCGCTCTCAGATTCGTTACGCTCCCTGGTGCAAGATTTTCGCCTAGGCTCTTCGCTTATGCTCATTCCAAACATGCTCAGTTGGATTCAAGTCTGGGCTACACGAAGGCCAGTCCTTTTTCGGTATACCGACGTCAGCCAGGTAGGTAATGGTCACTCGCGCTACGGTATGGCATCGCGCATTGTCATGCATTAGCATGAAGTCCTCACCAACAAATCCCGCAAACGGAACAATATGTCCCTGATATAGCGGTTAAATCTCCTCCACGTCCTCCATTAGGCACGAAAACTAACTCAATTTTTCCGTACGTAGAAAAGCCCGCCCAGAACATGCAAGAGCCACCTCCATATACAATAGTTTCTTGAATACAGAAATAAGCAAATTCCTCCCCTGGACTTCTATAGACCCGACGTCTCCTGTCATTGCCGTGCAAGCACATCCTGGACTTGTAAATAATATCTGACTACAATGGCCTAGGCCCCAATCGAGATGTGTTTACGACCACTTTCAGTGGCCTTTGTTTTTGGACTGCGGTCAGCTTGGGGCATGTAACTGTCTTTTTTGGGGTTAGGTTGGTTGCCTTCCGTCTTCTTCTCACTGTACAATCGCTGGCGACCATACTTCTGACCGCACTCAGCTCTTACTTGAAGTCAACGCTAGTTATGTGTTGATTTCTGAGAGATATTGAGACAATAAATCAACCGCTTCTCTTCGTGGTCACGCGC
Organism: Sinelater perroti; assembly: GCA_036346155.1. NCBI lineage: Eukaryota > Metazoa > Arthropoda > Insecta > Coleoptera > Elateridae > Sinelater > Sinelater perroti. The sequence continues at coordinate 44,162,429 of JARFIY010000001.1, forward strand.
CTTCGGCCACCTCCTTACAGGCGAACGTAGCCACCAGTTTTCCAGTACCGACGCCACGCTCTCGACACAGCTGATTGACTCAGATTTAGTCGATTTGCCACGGCTCTTTAACTGAGGCCCTCTCTCAACAACGCAACTGCTTGGGCTGCTTCAGCAGCTGTGATATCTATTTTCTTGCGAATCACTCGGCCACTTACGTCAACTTTGGATAAGTGACGGAGATGAATTACCGGACTGCAAGCGTACTGTAGGATAATCATAGTCGTCGCGCACGTGTGTTTCAATTAGCAAGATTCGTAAAACCCCGTTTGTGATGCATATTCTTTTGAATGCGTTATCCGATTAATGCAATAGCAACAATAATAAAAACACTCCTTACGTGTTAATGTTTTATTTTTATTTTGCGTAGACCGAAACAGGAGACGAAAATGTGCGTGCAGCTAGTGAGTCGATTGTTTTGCTCTTAAGTGTAGTATGTTACATCCATGAATTTTATTCCTAATGTACATAGTATTTGTCATATTCAGAATGATCTTCCGTTATTGTAAATCGTGTTGTAAAATTATTTCACCAATTATAGCTTTTAAAAAGAAACAACAGCAACGATAAAACAAAGAGCTAAGGAAGCCTGGAATGGTTTCAGTGACATCTGATGTGGTTTTGTTATCCATTACCTAAAGTAATTAACTGGAAAGGTACCACTTGAATTATTTATTAAAAAGGGAAGTCAAAAAGAGAAAGTTTAAATAATAATTTTAAGCACCATAAGGTTGTTTGAACGTTATTAGTTAACATCTGATTATGTTGAAGTAGCCACTTAATATCACAAAAAGTGCAGGACCATTAAGGTAAAATAGGAAAATTTATACACACTAAAAATTACATTAAAACAAAAGAACAATTAAATTTACTTACATAAAACAGCACAATTAGCGTAAATAGAATTGAGAATTATATTATTTAATGTAGACTTTATCAGCTTACTACTTTCTCAATCCAGGGCCTAAACCTGCTGCAGACTAATAAAACTTCTTCCTTGTCTATGATGGAGGCCTTTGGTGCCGTTGGTGTTATTATGCTTCTCGTTGAGCTTCGCTTCAACTATGGTCCACATGTAGTAGTCCAAATGACTACAAATCGGGGGACTGGTAGTCATAAAAATGGTTGTACAGCCATGCCTGGGTCTTTCTTGCCTTATGCGCTGGAGCAGGGTCTTGCTGAAATAAGCACTGCCGGCTAGCGGCCACCTCTTCTAACTAGATTTTGAGAACTGTTTCTCATGCGATGATATAGCTATTAGTGGTTACCTTTAGGCTTTTCTTAAAAAAATGAGTCGCGATAACATTTCCTTTGCAGAGATGAAAAATTCTATATGCATAGGTATTTTAGAATCTTAGCAGAACCAACGGTAATTTTGATGATCACCTTGCTGTCCAGGACGAAGTTCTTTTTGTAAGTATCTGAGGAAGCCAGCGTGTCGCGCTTGATGTCATCCAACTGTACTTAGGCCTTTAATTTCTTGTCCGTCTTGTTTTTCTCAATCAACAATTGGCGGTTTCTCGGGGTGAAAGACTAGTAGTGCACTCACCGTCGACCTTGCCACACTCATTTCTTTTATCAGGTCAGCCATACTCCGCCCAGGATCCTTTTCGATTTTCTCTTTCAATTCGCGGGTATATTCATCACGTCTTTTGCGATCAGATCGCTTGTAGTGAGTTACCCTATCAAACACTACTTGGGCCTTTTTGTAGCTAAACCACGCAATAACTTTTGTCGGCGCGAAGGGGTTTGGGTATAGCAGTTCTAAAGTCGTATTCTCGGCGCATTATGTCAACAATCGTAAGTTGTTGATTATGTTACAGAATAGGGGATTGCGCATTATTACATTAAACGCTTTATAATGTATAATTGAGATTATTTTTACAATTGTCTTTAGTATGTTTGCCATGTTTAGTCCAATTATGCTTTTGTAAATTGTTCTATGTAGATATTCTAGTTATATTTAGTTTCTGAGATACCGTTTATTGCTTTTTTTGGATAACATGTTTGTGCATTTTGGTTTAGTATACACGGAGTGTGATTGTTCTTCATTTGGTCGTTTAGAGGTACACCGTCAATAAATTGCAGCAGAATATTATAGTACCCACATAATTTTAATAATACACAATTCCACAGATTTACCACGTCAATAACAATGCCTATTCCGTTCATATTAGTCAGAGAAGTTTTAAATGATTCCTTTAGAAAAAATCTAATTTTGTAGTTATCAACTTTTGAAATAGTTAAAGACCAAAAAGCAAAATTATGTTTTACATTATTAATGTGTGTTTGTATGTACTTTTTAAATTTCACTTGAATATGAGCTATTAGTAATTAGGAAGTTCAATGCTCTTTATCGTGTAAATTTGGCATGTTTACTAATCCAAGTAATAGAAACCAAATACTTTCAATAACTTTATTAAAATTAATAGTGTAAATAATTGGTTTATTTAACTACATAGATCATTGCTGATTAATTCAAATTAGATATTGAATGCAAAGTTTAGAATTTTTAAATAAATTTAGTTTTACAAATCTTATATACATCTAAATTTCTTAAATTATTTAGTGTAATAGATGTTTAACGAGATATTTTGAATTTGCATATACAAATCTGCGAAAGATGAGACTTTCTCCTATTCTTCATAATTTAATAGTATTTTACAATCCATTTAAAAACGTATTCTTTTTATATTGCCACTTATTGCTGCTGCAATTGCTACATTAGTTAAGATATTGAAGTGGTTGTTGCACAAAACTTCATTTAAGTTTACCACAAAAGTTAAAATAAATTACTTTTACCCATTATTGCAACACAAAGCTGTACTATTTAGTTTGAGTCGGTTTCAACACCTTTTGCATAATCAGCTGTAGTAAAATACTTTTAGTAATAAATGTATTTATAACAGTGACTGCAAGTACTCGCTTACGCAATAAGGATTTCTCTTCTCCATTAAAATTATTTATTATGACCATAAAAGTAAGTACTAGCATTCAATTTATTTTAAAAAATCTTTTACGAAATTTTGTTCGAAAGGGTATGAACTGCAGCTTGATTTAAAAGTTCATGTAACAAACCCAGTCTTAAGGTTCAATTTTTAATTTAAAAATTTAATAAATTATTGACTAATGTTATACTATTACGTTTAATGTTACAAAACATATCTGCACGCGGGGCACTTTTGAATAAGAATTTAACTGATTGCTTTTAGTATAATGTACAGTGGGTGATAACAAACATAATTTGTCCAAAGACAATATTCTCTGTATGAATTGTGCGTTAACCGATCATCGATTTACTACAGATTTTTATAAAAATTTGATTAATGCGTTCTGAAATACAAAAAATAATTATATAAATTCTTAAATTATTTATTTATATGTAATAACAATAATACATACATAACACTGGTAAGGCTCTAACGCCCCGCGTGGGAGCACGGCCTGCGAACTGAGAGGTTAAGGCTTTCATATGTTCGCTAAATGTGCCCGGTCGTCGCGCACCATCTCTGATGCGGGGCGATGTGGCAAGCACCGCGCCTTAGACGGCCGCCTTGCTGAAGCGAGCGTAGGCACTCAATTATTTTCAGTAACTGAATAGGCCACCCGCCAGGCATCAGAGAGCGCCGGGAATGGAACCCGTGTGCGTCCGCATCGCAGTCCGCGCCTCAACCGCTTAGACCATTCTGGCATATAATAGATACATACAACCTTTTATTTTTATTAGTCTTGTTAGAATCTGTTCAATGAAGATTGCCTTTCTATTTTCTTGGAATTTTTTTTGGAAATTATTAATAGCACAGTCGTTGTAGATTCCCAAGCCTATTGACCTCAACCTAGTTTAGGTACGATTCTAAAATCGTTATTCTGACATTCTCCCACTTTTTCAAAAGATCTTTAATAGCAGATATCAGTATTGGTTCTGTTTCGTCTTCTTTATGCAGAAAACACATCTCACTGAGTTTCTCGGTGTTCATCTAAGAGTTTTTCTGTTGTCTTTTGAGTATTTTGATGCATTATGTAAAATAACTGTACCTTCAACGGCAATTCATTGATCTGAAGGTAACATTTGATGCATAGGACATAAACGTTAAACAGCATTTATTCAAAAAAAGATTACGTGACCTATGCCCTTTTATTTGATCTCTATATTACTGACAGAAGACTCTTAGAATTTTTTAAAATTTATTTTAAATGCAAAATTACAATCTACTCTTAACATTAATGAGTATTTAGTAATTGTGATAGCAATTAGAGCACTAGCCAGCGCCAATCTCCCGGTGGATGTTCTTCGGTCCTGATTGGGTTACTGCACTAGGTCCACGGCCCACTGTTGTGTTAGTCGTCGTGTGACTCCTGGTGTGCATTGTTATTGGATGTAGTAGAAAGCCTTTTGATTTCACTTGTTACGTAAAGTACTCTTAAGTCAGTGTGGAGGTTTTCGTTGGTAACGTACCATGGGGCATCTGCTAGCATTCGGATTATCTTTGACTGGAAGCGCTAAAGGATTCTTGTGTGTGACGTTTTCGCGCAGCCCTATAGCTGGACTCCATATGTCCACACTGGTTTCAAAATGGCTTTGTAAATTAACATTTTGTTTGCCAAGGAGAGGTACGAATGTTTTTCTAGTAACCAGTTCATTTGTTTGATCTTGGGGTCTAGGCACTTCCTTTTGTTTTTAATATGTGGCTCTCAGTGAGCTTTTGGTCTAAATGCATACCGAGGTATTTTACCTCTATTTTAAGCGGGACGAGTATGTTGACGGTTTTCATTTGCGGGCATTCAGTACGTCTTGTGATAAAGTTTACTTGTGCGGATTTGTCTGGGTTGATTGTAATTTTCCACTTGTGAAACCAGTCTTGTAGTGTGGTTAGAAGAGTTTTAAGATGTTCTACGGCTGTTTGAGGTGAGCGATCGACTGATAGAATAGCAGTGTTATCTGCGAATGTAGCAAGGACTGTTGTCTACGGTTGGTGCGTCTGCAGTGTACAGCAGTTATAGCAGTGGTTCTAATACGCTTTCCTGTAAAGTAAAGTCTTTGGAAAGTAAGGGTAATAGGTTTATTGGTCTTATGAATGCGGTTGGGTAGGAGGTTTTTTAGCATTAGGGATCATTATAATCTGGGTATGCAGCATGCTATTATAGGTTATCGTAACCAAAGTGGTAATTCTTTTAGGAAAATTTGCTAGGTTTTCTTCTACTGTAAGGTCGTATCCAGGGAATTTCCGTTTGTTGGTGAGTTGAAGTTGTAGGGTGACTTTAGCGGATGATAAGGGCTTAATCTTTGGTAACAGTTGACATGGTACATTTAGAAAAGCTTCTATTTCTCTATCATTGTTGTTGTCCTGGGGTTGTGGTGTACTGCAGACGTTTGTGAGATGATCGGCAAATGTGTTTGCTTTCTTCATGTCTGATCTTACCCAAGTAGCATTTATTCGTTTGATAGGAGGAATTATTACGATTGGTTTCTTAAATTTTGTTGCACTATCTCCGATAGTAGGCGATGTAGCAAACATCGCGCCTTAGACATCCGCATCATTACTCTTTTCCCTAAAATAAACTGGTTTATTTTTTTATAAACAACGATATCAAAAAATGTTTTAGGGGAATGAAACTTGGAATTTATAATTTGTTTTTAAGTATTTTTTTTATTTTATCTAAGTTGGGGTTTTTCAAAACGATATATTTCTACTTTTTTATATTTGATATAAAAAACTGAATATAAAATAGCACTAACATGTACTGACCACCTATTTTTATACGTTGCTCTTAGTTAATAATTTGTTTTGTTTCGTGTTTTACCTTATTCCAATGATTTTTTGGGCCATTTTTTACCAAAATGTTAGAAGTTTTCTTTAATTTCTTTTCATTAACTTGTGTAGTTTCTCTTTTGAATGACTTTATTTTACCTCCGGGTGATGTACATCCAGTTTAACTACCATTCAAAAAATACTTATGGATCTGATATTTCTTCAATCTTTTTGACACGTTTAGGTAGAGCGTATTCAATCCGGTATACGTATTTTTTAGTGTAAAATTATTTTTAGAAACAAAAATTTATTGTTTATTGCATGCTTCTTGCAGAGAAAATGGCTATACGAGGGTTAATCAAATATAAACGAGATTTTTGATCTCGGGCGCGCAATATTAACGCGCGAAAGTTCTCGCTTCGTCAGGTGTTGGGTAGAGATGTCAGGAGTGGGGGAAGCAGGCGGGCGATTTCATTAGTTCCTGTCAGTACCCGTCGTGACAATGTCTGAGCAGGAGGTGCCGTCGTCAATTGCGCAGCGTATCATCACTAAATTTCTCTCCACGGAAGGTGTGAAACCGGCTGAAATCCTGAAGAGATTGACTGCGCAGTTCAAGGAAGAGACCCTGTCACGAGCTAGAGTGTTCGCATGGCACAAAAAGTTCGTGGAGGGTCGTGACAATGTTGAAAATGAGAGCCATGATCGCCAACCTCGCACTAGCATCACCAACGAAAACATCGTCCGCGTTCAACAATTTATTGAGGGTGACAGGCGTCTGACCATCGATGAGATTGCATCTGAGATTGGAATAAGTTATGGCAGCATTTTTTCGATCATCACAGAGGAGCTAGGGTTTTGTAAGGTGTGCGCAAGGTGGGTGCCTCGCCTTCTGACAACTGAGCAGAAATTGCATCGTTCACAGTTGAACACCCTCCCTGCAGACCTGACCTATCGCCCAGCGACTATTACCTATTCGGTCCTCTCCATGGAGCCATGGGAGGGCATAGATTCGACAGAGATGAGGAGGTTGAGGTCTATGTGCGCAATTGGCTGGAAACACGACCAACTTCATTCTACGAGGAAGGCATTTCAAAATTAGCTACACATTGGCAAAATGTGTTTCTAAATCAGGAGATTATGTAGAAAAATAATCTGTTATTCTTTTGTTTCAAGTTCAAATAAAATATTTTTTAAAAAATAAGTCTCGTTTGTATTTGATTTACCCTCGTAGTTCTATTTGTCTTCATGCACCATTATTATAATTATTTTCTCTAATTTAATTAGCAAATATTTATCTAAATTTAGTAACTGTTGATATTAGAAAATGTGCGATATGCAGTATTATTATCCCCAAGTCTCATTTATCTTTTGTATTCAAAATCAAAATACCTCTAAGTTAAAATTTTTTTAAATAAAATTTTATAAGGGATTACATTATCAACACACAAAAATATAAAAACACATGTAAAATGTAGAAAAAATAAATTCTTACCTATTAAAAAACGTTTCCCCATAATTATGTAAAACACGTACTTACCGGTACAATTAAGATTTTAAAGCATATATTTATTTATGACGGCTGCTCAAGTGTTCCTTTTATACTGTGTCTCTATTCCTATATAATGGAAGATTTTAATTTCGCCACTTATAATCTTTAATACATTTTCCCGGTTTCTGAATTGATAACTCACCCTTTTTTAGATAAGGTAATTGTAGTATAACACTTTTTTTCAAAATAATATATGTTTTTGACCAATAAACATTAGCTAAACTCATGGTTAAGAGTTTTAATAGTAATTTATCGTCTGTATTGTGTAAATGACTCTACGATCACAATTTCTGAAATATTCTATAGATTATTTTTTTAATTCTTCTCTTAGATGTTCATTTAATTCTCCTATATCTTAAGTTATAGTCCATGATTCACAACCATACATGAAAATCGAGCTATAAATAATTTTGGACATTTCCATTTCTGCTTGTTTTATTACTTTCCGTGCTTATAAATATTTTTCTTTATTGAATTGTATATTTAATTCTTGTATTATCGTTTATTGCTACATATTATTTTTGCGTTTCTTTAATTATAATTCCTAAATACTGTAATTAATTTTTTCTTCTAAATTTGCTCCTTCTTTCTATACACTTAATAACCATGAAACTGTCATTACTTTAATTTTTAGTTCCATTTTAATAGTCACTTTTCTTTTTGTTATAATTGCAAACATATATTTGTGAATATCTACGTGCGCATATTTTGCCGCATTAGTATGCGCTTATTGTATTGGTGATGCCTCTGATGTAAGGTAGGAATGCTTTACGACCAATAACCAAATATCTGGACTTATTCGCTCAGCAAAGGATCACTGCCCCAATGAATTCCAAGTAGTGTATGAAATACCTTGTGGAGACTGCCAAAGGACCTACATAGGTCAAACAAATCGGCAAATATCTAGCCGAATATACGAGCATTCTCTGGCCGTACGGAAAGGCGATAATGGTTCGGCATATGCCAAACACAGCAAAGAAACAGGGCACAAAATTAATTTCTCTGGTGCTAAAACCATTGCCCCCATTTCCTATTTCACCAGCAGAATAGTACGTGAGGCAATTGAAATAGAAAAACGCCCACAGTGCCTCAACACAAGAGATGACAGCCAACGTTTACATGCCATATGGAAATCCCTTATTACTCCGCACCGCCAGTTACGCAACACCTTTAATCCTACAAACTTTCCTCAACCCAACGCATATCCCGCCAAACGAACTTTCACTTCTAACACTATAAAAGATCAAGCAGGTCACACGAAAGGTCAGTCTTATTCAAAGACTCATAGCTCTCCTTGGGGAGTAGGCAGATTGAGACCCCGAGTGAAGAGCTAACCTCTTGAAAATGGCATCAAAGCCGATGCCGAAACGTCGAGAATTTTCCCAAAATAGACGCGGTTCAATCTGTGAACTAAGTTCGTATTGTGAAATTTAACCAAGCCTGACTAATTTCATATTTTTTTTAGTAATTTTGTTTTTATGTTTTGATTTCCCGTGTCTCTTTTTAGGTCATTATGTTGTTTCGTTTTTTACTGTACACAGAATTCATTTTATTTTTAATAACTTTATTTATTTTATTATTTTGTTTAATTTCTTAGTTCTTTAACTTGTTTTATTAGTATTTGTAACGTTACTACTATTGTTTCAAGTTCACTTTCTTGTTTTTTGTTTGGTCTGTTTGGAGTTCTCATTATATTCTTACTTTTCTTGAAAACTATAATGCTGTCTGAGCGTATAACTTTACATGCCTAATTTATTTATTGATATTTATTTATATATTTATTTTAATCACAACATAAGTCTCCCCGCCTGACTGTTGTTATAACGGAGGTATAGAAACACTATCTAACAACGTTTTAGAGGCTTGCCTTTTCTCCTGTAATGTTTTTTTGTTGCTTGTACATTTCATATTTTAAAACTACTCTTACTAAACATACTTTCTGCAAGTATGTACTATTAACTATGACATGAATTTCATTGCGCTCACTTCTTATTTGTGGTGTTGGATTTCCTTCAAATTAGAATGAGTAAATTAGAGTTGATCATGCACAGAGTAGTCTGATATTGAAAATAGTCATTTAATATATAAAAAAAAATAGAAACAGTTTTTAAATTAAAAAAAATTGTAACTATTCAATTTACAAAGCTAGATCTGTCTGGAAGGCTTGCGACTCTTAAAAGTGTTCAAAATGAAGTTCTCAAACTATTAGAGTAAAGAGGAGAAGTCCACCCTAAAATCATTCTTGTAAAATATTTTGAGTTTGCTAATGATATTCAAAAGCGCCAAATTTTAAAGTGTAGTAAGAAGACCTGCAAGGGTTCCAGACGAGCTACAAATGAATATTTTTGTACTGCAACCATTTCTATAAATAAATCTAAACAGTTACCTGGGTAACATTTACTGGAAGATCGCCAAAAGGCGGAATAGGTTTAAATCTGAAGGAGGTGATGTTATAGATAGTGTTATGGCTTAAGATTTTTTTTTATAGTTTATTTGCAGATTAACAATCAGAACCATTTTACATAATAAACATATAATAAGGTCCTATGAGCTAATGAGATGACGATGGTGACGTGAGGGGAGTCGCAGGAAATGGTTGTTGCTTCTTTTAGTACGTTCTTCTACTACTGTTGGCATTTCCAGGTCGGTATGCAGGGTGTCGTTGCTAACATACCAGGGAGCATTGGCTAACATTCTCAGTATTTTGGATTGCATGCGTTGGATTATGTTTACGTTTGATTTGCAGGAGCATCCCCACAGCTCGATGCTATAGGTCCAGATAGGTTTAGTTATTATCAACGAACTTAAAAAGTTCGTTACTAAATTCTATATGTCTGTCGGTCTGTCGCTGTCAAAAAATTATGGATTTTTTAAAATTTTAAAATGGATTCTTATAGGAAATTTTACGCTTGATTTCAAAATCGAAATCAAAAGTTTCTATCTCGAATAGTTTTCGAGATATTCGACTTCGAATTTCGGAAAATTTCGACATTGCGATTTTATGAGTAATTCTTAAAGAAAATTTTACGCTGATTTCAATAATGAAATCGAAAAAATTCTATGTCAAATAGTTTTCGAGATATTCGACTTCGAATTTCGGGAAAATTTTCGACATTACGATTTTAAATGTGATTCTTATAGGAAATTTTACGCTGAGTTCGAAAATGAAGAAAAAATTCTATGTCGAATAATTTTCCAGATATTTGATTTCGAATTTTCCCGAAATTCGAAATCGAAATCGAAAGGTTTTTTTAAGTTCGTTCTAGGATTGCTTACAGAGCAATCTCTTCGCCGGCCCCATGTTTTTATAAAGTAGAATCTTATTTTCTAAAGATAGACACGATTTCCTACCAAGTGACCAGTCCACCTTTCGTTTCTTTAATGTATGCAGTTTCCACGTGAATCTTTTGTCTAAATGAAGGCCCAGGTAGCGGGCTTCATTTGGTTGAGGAATTGCTATATTATTTATATGCACCGGCGGGAATTCCAAGCGATTTAGGGTAAAATTTACCTGGGTGCATTTGGCTTCGTTCACTTGGATTCTCCATTTGTTTAGCCAGGTTTGTAAGAGGGACAGATGATGTTGCTAGTTTAAGGAGGCTGTTTGAGGATTGGTATGATGAGAGAGGAGGACTGTATCGTCAGCAAAGGTGCTTATAGTTGTAGCTACTGTTGTAGGTATGTCTGCCGTGTACAGTGTATATAGAAGAGGTCCAAGAACGCTGCCTTGTGGTACTCCGGAGTTGATTGAATGAATGGCAGAATATTCTTGGCCATACTTTATCTGGAAGTGTCGATTTGATAAATAGGATTTTATAAGTAAATAATATTCATTTGGAAGGTGTAATTTGAGTTTGTATAAGAGCCCCTTATGCCATACTTTATCGAACACCTGTTGTATATCAATAAATACTGCTGGACAGTAAGATTTAGAATCCAGTGCTGTTTTGATCATATTTACCACGCGATGACATTGCTGAATGGTAGAGTGATACTTTCTGAACCCAAACTGGTGGTCCGGGATGCAGTTTTCCAATATATCTGTTTCACGTATTCTCCTGACTAAAAGTTTTTCTAACAGTTTAGAAACTTGGGGCAGTAAGCTTATTGGACGGTAAGATGTAATTTCCTCAGCAGGTTTATCTGGTCAACGAACTTAAAAACTTCGTTACTGAATTCTATATGTCTGTCGGTCTGTCTGTCGCTGTTACAAAATTATGGATTTTTTAAAATTTTAAAATGGATTCTTATAGGAAATTTTACGCTGATTTCAAAATCAAAATCAAAAAGTTTCTATCTCGAATAGTTTTCGAGATATTCGACTTCAATTTCGGAAAATTTCGACATTGCGATTTTATGAGTAATTCTTAAAGAAAATTTTACGTTGATTTCAATAATGAAATCGAAAAAATTCTATGTTGAATAGTTTTCGAGATATTCGACTTCGAATTTCGGGAAAATTTTCGACATTACGATTTTAAATGTGATTCTTATAGGAAATTTTACGCTGAATTCGAAAATGAAGAAAAATTCTATGTCGAATAATTTTCCAGATATTCGATTTCGAATTTTCCCGAAATTCGAAATCGAAATCGAAAGGTTTTTCTAAGTTCGTTCTGGGATTGCTTACAGAGCAATCTCTTCGCCAGCCCCATGTTTTTGATATGAGAATTATCTGTGCGAATTTAAGTGGTAACGGCCAATAATGGAGACGTAAGATAGAATTGAAAAGGTTGCTTAGAAACACCAGACCGACTCTAGGTAATTCAGCATGCACTTTACCCGATATTAGTTTGTACCCTGGTGCTTTTTTATGGTTAAGATGTTGAATTTCTTCTTCCAGCTCTGCAGTTGCAATAGTATGTCCAAGAAGCTGTTTACTGTATCATCAGGATCATCTGAGTAGGGCGTAAAAACATTAGCAAAGTGTCGTGCAAATAAGTCTGCCTTTTCCTGATCTGTTCTAGCCCACTCGTTATTTGTTTTTCTTAGTGGGGGATTTGTTTTTTGTGGCCGTTTGTTTGCTTTGGCGATTTTCCAAATACTATTATCTGTTCTTGATAATGTAGTTAGATAATGGTTAAAATTTTCCTGCCTTATCATGTGTAGTTGGTTCTTTAAGGTATTTGCTAATCTATTATACACTGTTTTGTCAGCTGGATGTTGAATTCTATGCCATCTAGCTCTCACTCTTCGCTTCTGTCGAACTAATTCAAGTATGTCATTAGGAATATTTATATCTCTTTGAACGCTGTTTGTGATCGTAGGTGTGGTTTTCCATGCTGAATTTTGCAGAGTAGTGATAAAGTGATCAGTAGCTTGCTCTAATTCTTGGGGAGTTTTTAAACTAATATTTGATTGTAGGGTATCTTGAAGAATGGCTCTGTATGAGTCCCAATCTATTTTATTGTTATAAAGTGATGATCTTGGTGATTTTTTAATTATCGTTATACTGATTGTAGCGATAACTGGGGTGTATGATCTGAAGATAAGTCAAGATTGCTGTTAATATCCGTGTAGTTAGAAGAAATTCCATTTGTGACAAAAAAGTCCAGCAAATCAGGTGTTTTATTATGGTCCGTGGGCCAGTATGTTGGCTCCCCAGTTGATAGGTATCCATATTTTTCTTCTCGTAGGAGGTTATATAGAGCCCTACCCCTAGTGGTAATTAGCCGAGATCCCCAGTAGGTGTGCTTACAGTTGAAGTCTCCATCGCATATGAATGTACTGCCATGGCCTAAGATAAGCGTTATTTTATTCATAATACTTTTTTATTACTCTAAAGTATAGTACTTCTGGTACTAAATTGATCAACATATACAACGGCTTGTTATATAAAAAACGCTACCAATTACAATTTCTTGATTTCAAATTTCCTTTAATTGGAAATGTAGAAGGTGGAGCTCTAGACTAATAACTAACAGAGGTAGGCAACTTGATCAATTTATCAGACATAATAAGTTTTGTATATTTCTCAACCGGCACTTCAACATACTGGCCAACGAATGTAAATAAGATTCCAAATTTATTGGATTTTTATATAGCTGCAAGCATGCCACCAATTATGTAGCTGTTTCTCCTAGCTACAATTTATCTCCGATCATAGCCCTGCATTTGTTTCTATCAGTACTACAATATTCAATAAACTACCCAAACCAATGCTTGTAAGAACATATAAATACCAACGCAAGTTTAAAAACACTAGAAGACATAGAGAGTGCAGTAAATCACTTCATAGTGACAGTTCAAGAGGCAGCATGTAGTGCTATACTTACTAATTGGTCAAAAACTAGACTCTATTAATGTTTAGAAAGAAATAACTAAACTGGTAAAGAATAACGAAAAGCCAATGTAGTCTGGCAGCGCACATGTAATATACATGATAAAACTAAATACAACCCACTTACCAACGAGCTTAGGAAAAAATGATGAAAGTACAAAACGAAACTTTTAAGAAGTACATAAGCGACCTCTTTCAAGATGGTATTTGGAAAGTTACTAATGGATTTAAGAGACCCCAGAAGTTTTTCTAATATGTCTTGGGCAAGATCAGAAAAAGAAAAAGTCAAACACCTAGCAGATGTACTCACACACTAAATTGGTGAAGACATCAAGTTTATCGATATACTGTTGCATCTATCTCCACCAATAAATAATTTACAATTGATGAGCTAGGAAACGACAGAAAATCGTCAACTAATAAACAAACACCGGTTTTGACCTAATTACGGATTTCATACCCTTATCATGTATGGCACAATAGCCTGTTGTTTGAAATAGAACATATCATTCTACATCCATATTAACTTGAAAGTAAAATCTCGCACATATACTCAATCCCTGTTCGTGACCCTCAAGGCAGTGTTCTGAGTCCGCTTCTATATCTGCTTTTTATTAAAAATTTACTGACTATACTCAACATAAAGATCGTCAAACTACAACAAACTTCCTGCAAGGAGGACTAAATGCAATAGAATGTTGGTTGCGGAAATAGAATATCAAGTTTAACGAAACTAAGTTAATCTATATAACGTTTATAAAAATACTATAATAGTAGCTACCTGTAATGTAAAAACAATGTCCCCATACCACAAGCAGACGAAGCTAAATATTTGAGCTTTGATATGGATAAAAGACTAACCCGGAAAACGCATATTCTAAAAAAGCGTAAAAAATGGGTCGTCTTGTAGGACTAAAAAACAAAATATTTATTTACAACAGCATCATACGACCCATATGAATCTACGGCTGTAAATTATGGGGTTGCGACAGCTACTCGAACATTGACATAGTACAAGGATTCAAATCGAAGATACTCAGGAACATTATCAATGCTCCTTGGTACATAACAAAATATACACACCACTCCGACTCCAACATACAATATGTGCGGGATATAATTAGACAGCAAGGCAACACGATAGACTTTTAGGACACTACTAACGCAGCAACCAGCGATAAGCAAACTAAAGCGTAAATGGCTATAGACCTAACAGAATAATGTAAAGCAACTGCATTCTCAAGGCGGAGGAAGACGAGATGGGACGTGTGTATCTTCAAGAGCATTTCAATGCCATAAAATTAGCTCATAAAATTTATTGTACTAATTTAGATTGATATATCAATTATAATTAAAATAAAAAATTGCTTTTACAGAAAAACAGAACATTATTCCAGAAAAATCTGGTGTGAACATCACACGACTTTCCTTATCCTATTATTTGGGTAATTCTGACAAAAATCCTGGGATTCAAATTTTTTTCGAGTTCCTATTTTACCAACTTTTACTTTAAATTCACGTTTATCTCGTGATAACAAATCATTTTTATTCTCATGAATTTTTTGTATCTTCAACCGTTTAGATTCGCGACCGCTTGCGACGGATTTTACGACCTTGCGACCAAACGGCACTGCCGATTTTTACCAAAAGTTTCGCACTGCGTCCTCTACCTACAAGTAACTTGCATACCAAATTTTAAGTCTCTAGCTCTTACGGTTCTCGAGATATCCTGTTTACTGACAAACCGACCGACAAACAGACAGACAGACAGACAGACAGACAGACAGACGGACGGACAGACGGACGGACGGACGGACGGACGGACGGACGGACGGACGGACGGACGGACGGACGGACAGACGGACAGACACACACACACACACACACACACACACACACACACACGCGCGCGCGCACGCACACCGCCAAACACACACACACACACAAACCAATGGCTTAAACCAACTAAGTTCCTATTTTACTTTCGAATAGGAAGGACGTATCTTGCGGTTAAAAGTGCAAGTGTTGGCCGCGCGATAACCCGAGAAATCGGGCTTTCTAAATTTTAAATTTAACGATGAGTGTTAAATTAATCCTATATAACTGAACGAAGCCGCAGCAAAGAGGCCTACTACCAGCCTCCGAGAGGGGTGCAACCCCCCAAATACCACCACTAATGCAACCATCAGTATTGACACCGGACTAAACCCAGATCGTCTACAGCCAATTCCATCAAACACCAGGTTTCCACTTCAAACGCAACAAACTCAAACATTTTATCCCCAAACCTCTTAACAAACCCAACAAAACACTCATTCCAACGCACCCCCGTAGCCACCAAAAACACTAATAACTGGACCACAGTTTCCTATAAAAGAAATAGAAATCTAGATGAAGTGGAAATCAAAAATATAAACCCTAAAGAGAGCAAATATTGTCTTAGCCCACCCTCAACATCAAATCGCTACTCCAATCTAAACATGGAAGGTGACGATGTACAACATGAATCAAACGCTGATAACACTAACGAGAAAATCTCCAAAACCTGCCCCCATTTTTGTAAATCGTGTACCAACTATTGCACCGCTAATACAACTGCTAGAAGAAAAAGCCAAACAACAATATGATGTTAAAGCTCTAGTCAATAACCAAGTAAAAATTCAGCCCAAAACACCTGAATATTACAGAATAATAACAAAAGCTCTGATTGAAAAGGGAACGGAATTTCACACTTACAAGCTAAAAGAAGAGAGAAATTATAAAGTGGTGCTAAAAAATCTACACCACTCCATCGACTGTAAAGATATCAAAGGTGAAATTGAAAAATTAGTGCACGAGGTCACAAACATTTGCAATATAAAACAATTTAAAACTAAATTGCCTCTCCCAATGTTTTATGTCGAGCTTAAACCAGCCCCTAACAATAAAAGCATTTTTGAGGTAGAATACTTACAGCAATGCAAAATCAAGTTTGAACCCTCAAGGGCAAAAAGAATTATTCCACAGTGTGTACGCTGTCAGCGTTACGGACGCACAAGGAACTTCTGCCAGCTACCCGCTAGATGTGTAAAATGTGTAGGCGATCACCTCACGGAACAATGTCAAAGAAAATAAAAATCCCGCGATGTCCGCTGCGTCCTGTTTAAAGGAAACCATCCTACGAATTACAAAGGATGTACTATATATAAATAGTTACAAAGTAAACATTTTCCAACCCTTCGACAAAAACAGTACATACCACCCCCACAAATTAGCCAATACCAACAAATACAACCGGGACTATCGTATTCACAAATAGCTTCAGTACAACAACAAAACTCTGAACCTGCTGTAAATCTCCCACAAACAACAAATACTAGCCATCCAAACCAACAAGCAAACGACATACAAGAATTAAAAAACATAATGTTAAAGCTATCAGAACAAATAGGAACAGTATTAAACCTATTAACAGCAGTCCTTGCAAAAATTAAATAATGGACAGACACTTACAGCTTGCCCAATGGAACGCCAACAGCGTATCACAACACATTGAAGAATTAAAACTATTTATTACTAGTCACAACATTGATGTGTTACTTATTTCGGAAACACATCTTACTGATCGGAGCTTTATCAAGATCCCAAATTATGCGGTTTATGATACGAACCATCCGGCGGGAACAGCTCGTGGCGGGTCTGCCATAATAATCAGAAACACAATCAAGCACCATGAACTAGAAAGCCACAGTAGCGATTTTCTTCAAGCAACAAGTGTGTCAATTGAGGATCTAATAGGAGCCCTCAACCTCTCGGCGGCGTATTTCCCCCCTAAACATGCTGTTAAAGAAGAACAATTTAAAAACTATTTCAAAACCCTTGGACAACGATTCATTGCGGGCGCCGATTACAATGCCAAGCACACTGACTGGGGTTCCAGAATTACAACGACAAGGGAACGCGAACTTAACAAAACTCTTGAACACAATAAATTGCGGCACTTATCCACGGGAAAACCCACATATTGGCCCACGGACAAACAAATTTCCTGATTTGGTGGACTTCTGCATAACAAAAGGAATTCATCAAAGTCATGCCAATATAAAATCCTGCTTCGAACTTTCCTCTGACCATTCCCCAATTCTGATCACCCTTACCATTAAACCCTTCAAAAAAGAAACAACCCCTAAATTAAGCAATAACCGTACAAATTGGAACACCTTTCGGTACGTCGTAAATGTTGAACCAACCTTAAATATTCCACTGAAATCCCCCGAAAACATAGAGGCTGCAGTCAAATTATTCAATGATGTCATTCAGTTGGAATGTTGGAAGGTCACAACAATTATACCCGATACAGTCACAATTCCTAATTGTCCCTCAATTATTAAACAAAAAATTCTAGATAAAAGCAGACTTCGAAGAAACTGGCAAAGGCTGCGTACACCTGAAAGCAAACTACTACTCAACAGAGCAACTCGAGAGCTACAAGATCTCCTTAATAAAAACAAAAGCGATTGCATCGAAACATTCCTTAAAGACTTATCACCCACGGAAGCGACGGATTTTTCCCTGTGGAAGACAACAAAAAAACTAAAACAACTAAAAAGATTCTCTCCGCCCATCCGTAACCTCCAGGGCAGCTGGGCAAGAAGCGATAAGGAGAATGCAAACGTATTTGCTGTACACTTAACATCTGCGTTTCAACCACTTTCTTCAGAAAATCTCCCCCAAGAAGAAGACAACCTCACTCAAACACTGTTTCAACCGTACCAACTTGAACCGCCTATTAAAAAATTCAAAGCTGCTGAAGTTTATGAAGTCATTAGCACACTCAACCCTAAAAAGGCTCCGGGGTATGATTTAATAAATGGCAAAATACTCAAAGAGCTACCTTCCATCGGTACACAGTACTTAACTCAGTTATATAATGCAGTCCTTCAGAATGGTTATTTTCCATCCCAATGGAAATTGGCACAGATTATACTCATCGCAAAGCCTAATAAACCCCCCAATGACCCAAAGTCCTATCGACCGATAAGCCTTCCGTCTATAGTAGCTAAAGTTTTCGAAAAGCTCTCAGTACAAAGACTAATCCCAATTATTGATGACAAAGAGCTACTACCATCCCACCAGTTTGGTTTCCGAAAGTTGCACTCAACAACTGAACAAATCCATCGGGTAGTTCAAACAATCAATCAAGCCTTTGAAGACAAGCGCTACTGCTCTGTTGCGATCTTAGATATATCACAGGCATTTGATAAAGTGTGGCATACGAGACTCCTATGCAAACTAAGAACACTCCTCCCCCTAAACTACTTCTTAATCCTGCAATCCTATCTCCTTAATCGGTACTTTCTGGTTAAATATGAAACTGCAACCACAAATCTTCTTCCGATCAACGCTGGTGTACCCCAAGGCAGTGTTTTCGGACCACTGCTCTATCTCTTATACACAGCAGACCTCCCGACAACACCAGAAATTAGAACAGCTACATTTGCGGATGACACCGCGGTCCTGGCTACTGACAGAGACCCAGTTGCAGCCTCACAAAAACTTCAAGCCAATTTAACTGCAATTGACAAATGGTTAACAAGCTGGAGAATCAAAATAAACGAGTCTAAGTCAACTCAAGTAACCTTTACCCTGCACAGAGATACGTGTCCCCCGGTTCAGATAAAGAACAATCCTTTATCGCAAAAAGAAGAAGTAAAGTACCTTGGGTTACATCTTGACAGAAGGCTAACATGGCGCAAGCATATATTCAGTAAGCGCAAGCAGCTGGGATTAATTTTAACCAAGATGTACTGGTACTAGGACATAAGTCGAAGTTATCATTAAGCAATAAACTCATTTTATACAAGGTAATTCTCAAACCCGTATGGAGCTACGGGATTCAACTTTGGGGTACATCTGCCAACTCTAATTTAGAAATCTTAGAACGCTTCCAATCTAAAGTGCTGCGCATGATTGTGAACGCGCCCTGGTTCGTGTCAAACACGGCTATCCGTAACGATCTTCATATGCCTTCAGTGAAAGAAGTCAGCCGTTTCAGTGCTAAATACAGTGACCGCCTTAGTGAACACCCCAACACATTAGTAATGGATCTTATAGTTCCTCAAAATCGCAATCGAAGACTCCAAAAATATATACCAAATGATTTGCCTAATAGATTCCCTACTTAATCAATATTAAGTATTGCGTTAGTTTTATTTTAGTTTTAAGATCTAGTTTATAAGTTTACATTTATACCCAAAAACTCAAAACTCATCTAGATGATAATTGTACAGAAGCATTCTACTGGGGATGCTTCTACATGTCCAAATAATCTATCACAGAATTTACTAACTGCAAGTTGTGCAGATTGTAAATAAATTGGGATTTCAATAAAAAAAAAATAATTTGTCTAGAAATGTGAAAAACTGGGTAGGTCAAATTTCCGCCGATTACATTACTTTCCTTATTATGTAATAGGATAAGGAAAGTAAAAAACTGATAATCTGACTCAATTAATATCAGCAACATACTCAATTGAGTGTTTTTCAATTTCATTATTTTGAAAAATATAAATAAAAAATAAGCATATTGTAAGGATATATTTATTAAATATTTGTACTAACTATTAAAATTAGCTGAAAAGCAATATTTATTTTAACATTGTAGGCGATTTCTTGTTTATAAATCTTTTACTAGCAATATAAAAATATTTACAGATGTTATAAACTTTTGTAAAATATTTATTTTTATATTTCAGTCCAGAATCTTTTTATCTAAATTTACTGTTCTTCTTTATTACAGCAATTTTAAAGATACATAGGTTTATTTGTTTTTTTGTGGTATAAACGAGCAAGTAAAAATTGTTACTCTAGCAATTAAACAATACACTTTTTAACGACAGTAGGTAGCAGAGAATTAACTCGAAGCCTTGTACCTTTTCTGACTCAAAGGGCGTTATCAGTGGTAAACCTCCGTTTTCAAAAGCGGCAGGATAATCTCGTTTAAAGATTATTTTACAGTTAACTGGCTCTAACATAAAGAAATCAACAGAATGAAGTATAAAGTGCTTTGAAATTGTTTTAATATTTTAACTGAAATGGCGTTTTCCTGTACATGGCAAGGCTCTACAAATTGTAGATTTCATTTACTTGTGCTTTCGACTTGTTTATTGCACTTTTTTGATTTAATAAATGAAATATTATTATGCTAGTAATAAATTCGAGCATGCGATTTGTAAAACAATTATTATATAAATTATATAAATTTTAAGAATTGCCTTTGATAACATTAACTTTTGCGTGAAAATGTACATAGATACGAATGTTCACACAGTAGTGAAAGCATTTAAAAGTAATTAATAATTTTTTAACTTTACACAAAATACATACTTTTGTAAATCGCATGCAATATATGATTTAATAGTTAGTATTTTTTAAATTACGTTAAAAAATATATTCAATAAGGTAAAAGCGCCAAATTAAGTGGTTGGTGATTTGTGACTAAACTTTTTGGCAGCTTGTGAGAATAGACGCCTTCCAAGTAAACGAAAATAGCAACGGCGGTTTGTAATCTTTTTAGGCAAACGGAAACTATTAACTGACTTTTGTGTTTGCACATAAGGCAGGTAAGTGGATTACAAAGGTCCATTTCTTTGTGGAGGACGGTGTAAGATGCTGTAAGAAGGAAAAACGTTTGCTCTGCGAAGTTGTTTAAACCTGTATAAATACTGGAATAGAAAATACATTATTTACTTTCAACGATTTAAACAAAATAAAATATTCTAATAGATGTATAACTAAACAATGAGGAATTCAAAAAATCCTAAAGTGTATAGCAGTGATTTACTTATTTGTTAATCAAAATAGCGGATATTTAAAATATTTTACAAGCATATTTTTATATCCATCATAACTAGATATAGGTATAGGAAAATAAATAAAAAAATAGAAAATTTCCTTTTAAATATTAATACAAAATATCCTCAAATTAGACATACAAATAAACAGGGTACTAGAAACTATTTTGCTAGAGGCCTCTCAAAAATTAAAAAAAAAAACGTAAAAAGTATGTTGTACAGAATTCTGACAAACTGAGGACACGAGTTGACATATATGTATATTCGTCCAGTCATAGCTTACGTGAAAAGTTATTCCGCTTATCTTTAGTTGTTGATGATGCAATTGTGCAACTTAAATGCACATGTTAAAGAAAATGTTTAGCTTAATCTTTCTATAAATATAAGTGTATCTAACTGTAATGATGGAAGCAAACAACGAGCGTTCTTAACATATTTTTAATTGAAAATGAATTCGGGGGAGGAAGACGTCCACCACTGGTCCTCCATACATGAAATTAGTTAATTATTCTGCCCTTAAATCTGTTTGTAGTTGGTTGTTTTAATGTGGTTAATTTGAAATTTCGGCCTAAAAGCATTTGTTGTAGCACAAGTTTTATTTGAGTTTTCTGTAAGAATATATGTGATTTTTGGATTAGTTGAGATCGTTAAATATTAAGACCAATGTGTAACCTTATTTTTAATAGGTAGATTGGTGTTACTTGTTCAAACATGTGGGCATTCGTCACGTCTGGTTTGGAAGGTAATGTGTATGGGTTTGGTAGCATTAAGTCATACTTCGAGACGGTCCAGATAAACTTACAGCGGGTTTGTGGGTTTTTGTGGTCGCAGTGAGTGGATAGTATGGCGATGCCGTATACAAAGGTGGCAATTAATGTGTTGTTTATTGTTGGGACATCGGTCATGAAAATGAGCTACGGAATAGGTCTAACACACTACTCTATGGTATGTTATTGTAGATTGTGGTTAAGAGTACTATACTACGGCTTTTCCTGGTAATTCTTTAAGGCTATATAATTTTTAAATGGAAACATTTATTTCTTTAGGGAGAAAACGGATTATAGAGAGACTTATCGGCCAAGAAGTATCTAGGAAATCCTAAATCGTGTTATTATTATTTAGTTTAGGATTTGAAGAACTAAAGATTTTGCGATATGTTGAGTTACGATGATGGTCCAGCTATTTTTGTTCATTTTTAACGGTTTGTTAGTCTCTTAAATTTCTTAGTTGCTTTCCAAACAGAATTGTCGTTCTTGGATAGGCCAGTCATGCATGTCTTAAATGTTGAGTTTCTGAAATCTAGTAAAGCTTTTTTAAAATATTTAGCTTATTGTAAACATTTTTATCAATTGGGTTCCTAGTACTATACCATATATTTATGTCTCGTTGGTCTGTTCTCAGCTGTTAATTCACGAATACTAAAAGGTATGTTATTGTTAGGCGCTTGCGGAACGGGTAAGTGTACTCTTTCATGATACTTCTTGTACTACGGTAGTGAAGTATTCAATAGCATCATCATCAAGAACTTTAAGTTTTTTTATTTTATTGTTTTATTTTGAAATTTTCTCTAGGTAACGTTGAAAGCTCAACCAGTCAGCTTTAGAAAAAGTAAGTCTTGGTGGATCTGATTTAATAATAATGACTACAGAAGGAAAGAATTCTTGGAGTGTTGTCGGATGACAAATTCCAGTTGGGTTTAATTTGAAAATAATTAGACATTAAACCATTTATTGCAGAAAATGTAAGTAATTTTTTTTTATTATATAAGAACTTTACAATATGTCATTTGCTGACATTAAGTAAGTATTATAACAATGTACATACATAACATAATGGAAAAGTTTAACAACAATTTCTTTATGTTCAACAAGCTGGTTTGGTCTGGAGCTAACTTAACTTAAACTAACTTAACACTAACACGTACGCGCACAATCGCATAAAACGCTTTGGTAAATCAAAAAGTTTAAACGTCACTCGATAAGAGAATTCAGATGGGCAGTAAGCCGATCCTCGTATCGCATGCTGTATTTCTAAATCTTCTCATTAATTATAGGTATATTAAGGACGCGATGTATAATTTCATTCGGTATATAGTATGGGCGTTTACTATTAATTTTAAAGTCTTCGCCTTTGTATGTCAATGCTTCAATAGGTCCACATTGGTTTGATAATAGCCGTATATAGTAATAACTTATTCTCGTAAGATAGCTGAGATTTACGCTCTAATAACCAATATATTCTGCGGTATATTTCTCCTAATTGTTTTCGTTTAGACCAGAGGTGCTTTTTCCAAGTTAATCTTCTATTAAGGTACACACCCAGATATCTTCTTCTTCTTTCTCATTTCCCATTTATGCCTCACGGCGTTGTGCCCCTTATCCATTCCCTATAAGGTTTTCTCTCTTGCCATTCTTTTACCTCCTCCATATTTTTCCTCTTTTCTAGCCGATAGCTTACATTTTCTTCCCATTGTATTCGAGTCTGCCTTTAGTTCTTTTCCTCCATTCTTATCTCCATTATCAGTTTCGGGTATCTTTCGATGTCCATGCGGTGCACGTGTCCGTACCACTGTAATTGTTTGTTCTCAATTTTGTGGACAATTGGGTATTGGTTCAGTTCCTCCCTTATGCTGTTGTTTCTTATCCTGTCCCTGCTAGTCTTTCTCAGAACTCTTCTGAGGTATTTCATCTCTGATGCAGTTATTTTGACCTATGTTTATCGGTTATGCCCATGTTTCTGCTCCGTATATCAGAGTCAAGGTGAATATTGTTTTAAATAGGTGCATTTTGCCTTGGTGCTTATTTCTTCCTTTCCTATGATGGTGTTGTTTATCTGATAATAAATGTTAGTTGCTTTGTTTATTCTATTGTTTATTTCGTCATCTATTCTTCCATCATTTTTTATATATGCGCCTAAATATTCATATTTTTCAGCATATTGTCGCTGAGTTCCATCCAGAAAAATGGGTTCTTCTATTTCTTCTCTGTTGTTTTTCTTGATATGTAGTATTTTACTTTTTTGTGTGTTTATTTCCATTCCCTTTTCCTCGAGGTTTCGTTTCCATATATTTATGTTGTGTTGTAGCTGTCTTGTGATTGTTGCCATTACCAGGATGTCGTCCGCATAAATTAGGTCTTGTGTGTTTGTAGTATTCATATTGTAATACCCTAATCTTGATTTTCTAGTTTCATTTTTTGTTTTCCTTATTATACTGTTCATGTATACTATGAACAGTAAAGGGCTAGCTATCCCTTGTTTTATACCTTTCCCCATGTTAAATTCCTTTGACTTTTCCCCATTTATTCTGACTATTCCTATTGTTTTTTTATTCATGCTCTTTACTATTCTTGTCAATTTGGGGCTTGCTTGTAATTCTTCCAGGGTTTTCCATATTTGATACTTTTTTCTTGTGGAATTTGCTGGTTATTTATTATGACAAAGGGACAAGTATCTTTACGAGTTTCAAAAGTTATATGAACTGATTTAGAATCATTAACTTTAACGCGTCATTTCTTGAACCATATATACAAAGTATTCAAGTGTTGAAGTTGAAGATTTTGTTATGCTATTTGCGAATCAAGGTGAGAAGCTAACCCGGCTGTGGTTTCGATAGTAGAAAGATCTGTAGTAAATAGGATATACAGAATCGGCCCCAGTACACTGCCTCGGAAAACGCCAGAACTGATGGCAAATAGAGTAATTTGACGTTTTCCAAATTTCACTAAAAAGTGCCTGACAGCAAGATACGATTTCACAAGTAGAAAGCACCCTGGTGGAATTTTGTTTTTAATTTTATAAAGCAAACCTTAATGCCAGACTTTGTCAAAGTGTTACGTTTTTTTTTTTGTTTTAAAATCTTTGACAGTCTTATCGATGATTCTATGGATTTGTTCGATAGTAGCATTTGCTTGCGAAACTCAAACTGATGATTAGAAATTAAATTGTTCTGCACAAGTATTGGTGTAATTCTACTAAGCAATAGTTTTTCAAATACCTTAGATAATAGAGGAAGCAATCTAATCGGTCTATAGGATACAACTTCCTCCTTAGGCTTTCCAGGTTTAAGAATCAAAATAATTGAGGCGACTTTCCATTGCGTATGAATAAAGCCTTGCCTTAGTATTGCATTAAAAATGTAGGTTATAAACCTAATGACTGTGTTAGGGAGTTTTTTCAAAACTTTGCCTGTGATTAAATCGTACCCCGGTGCTTTGCGTGGATTCAAGCTTTGATCTCACTTACAGTACATTGTTCCATAGACATGGACATATGAAAAGAAGCTTCTAGAAATTGCTAGATTTCACTCTCTGCTTTATTCGTGATTTTGGAAGGATAAGATTGAAATACATTAACTAAATTATTTGTAAAAGCTAATGCCTTTACTTAGCCTATTCTGGCCCAAATATCGCTACTAATATGAAGAAGTGCTTTGTGTTGTTGTTACAACTTCTTTAGATTTTTGGTTGCTCTCTAGAGCGAATACTTAGTAACTTCGGTCGGCAACAATGACTTCAGATGTGGACTAATTTTTAATATCAAACAGCAGTTTTTTGAGTTTAGTTGTTGTTTGATTCAAACAGCGCTTGTCCGTTGGATGCTTTGTTAGTTGCCATCTTCTACGAAGCCTTTGTTTTTCAGAATTTTTTTATTTTACTGTTATTGGACATTCGGAGTTTGTAATGTAATGCGTTTTTTGAAAAGTCATCTGTCATCAAGTTTCTTGCACAACTCCATTGAACCGCTCTGTTGCTGCCATAAAATCGTTTTGTCTACTAATTTTCTAAACAGTTCCTAATTGGTATGTTTATTACATAAAGTGGGTGATTTTTGACATGGTGGTGCACTGGTTTATAGTATATTAATGATTGGTAAATGATCAGCTGGCAAATCTAGGTAGTTTAGCTTGATTCCTTTAATTACACACAAGTAAATCTGGTAGCTTCCTCGGATTTGTGGGCCAGTACATAGACTCGTCTGTCACTAGATGGTGTAAACCAATAGAGTTTTAATAATTCCCTGCTCTTGGTTGTGGCCAACCTCGAGTCCTATGCAATATTTTTGGCATTGTAATCGCCTGCTGCTATAAATCTGTTTCCTAACGTATTAAAAAATGCTCATATTGATCCGTTTTATCACCGTGCCAGGATGACAATATACTGCTGATATCGGTAATGGTCCTGTCCAGTCTTCAATAACAATTGTGGTTGCTTGGAGATGCGCTTGTTTATATTCATGAAGTTGATAATACTTAATCGTGTAATTAATAATTACAGCTGAAGCAGCATGAGCTTCGCTATTAGAATGTAGAGTTGAATAAATCGCATAGCCTGAAATTTTTAAATAGCTTCTATCTGTAAAGGGTAACTCAGATATAAGAAAAACATCTATATGTTGGTTTGTAAGCAACGAAATAACTTCATCAGGATGGTGTAGCAAGCCGTTAGCTCCACTTAGCCAGTCTAAGATGCTAACCTATTGTTCTTAGCAACTAGAGTCGTTAATAGATTTAGGATAGTTTCTATTTGCTCCATTAATCCCTTCATCATCTTTTTGAGCTTACTTATGTTATCAGAAGAATCGTTTGTTGAAGTTTGTTGTGGCATTACTGGAAGATTACTTCTTACAACTTGGACATGTGTAAGATTTGGTTGTATTAAATTCTGGGTTACAACGACAATTTTGTTTTGGAGTGCGAGAAACATTCTTTGTTGTAACTCTTTATATATAAAACTGCCCTGTAATTTTAAAATAATTTCCATTGCAATTTACAGATCTCATATCCTTATTTTTATCTTTCCTCTGACATTCGAACTTGTGTAATTTTCAGTACATTTAACACATCTCGGGCTTCTGTTACAAAAATTCTTGGTATAGCCAAATCGCTGGGGTTTAGCATATCGGGGCAACTGATGTTTCATGTGAGTTGATCCTATTTTTCTGTAGAGTGAAGAAGCTTATTAATTTTATAAAAATAAAAGTAATTTTCTCTTTCTAACAATTTCTTTAATATTCCAGATAGCAGTAGTCTAATGTCCAAGCGTCCCCAGTTCATTCCTTAACTAATCTAAGTTGGTAGTTGGGTGTAGGTTTTGGTAACTACTCTGAAGATGCGCTCGTCTTTTATTTGATAGGCGTGAAATTTTGTTTCTTTTTTCGCTAATGCTTTAATTATAACTGAATATTTGTCTGAGGTTTTTGATATGATTTAAACCTCCTCCTTATAAAATTTTTATTTTGTATTTATTTTTAGCTATAGTTTCTAGTAAACGAATTAAAGTTTCGATTATTTTGACGCCGGATACAAAAATTGATGGAAATTTAGGATCGACCTTTACAGAAGTTGTAATTTCTGTTGTATCTTCTTCTGAATTCGTGAATTCTAATCTCGAATTACAATAATTTGCAGTTTTATTCTGCTTGGTCTGGATATTTATCTTATCGCTAATTTCTTTGCGGATACATTTCCTGTATCTTGAGGTGATTATTGATAACTAACCCCGTTAGGATCTCTTGATATCATTTATGTAAAATTGTGAATATAAATTATTATTACTGTTACGTATACTGATGATGGGGTGTGGCATATTGTAGGTGATAATTTTGATCTACTTGCATAGAACAAAATATTTGATTAGGACTTGTTGTGGCAGATTCATAATAGTAGGCCATTAGACGTTATAAATATATAAGGTTAAATAAAATTAGAATTCAAAGACCCAAAGGTCACACTTTAACTTGCCTTTTATCACTAGGCGCACTGAACACAACTTTGCACTTCGAGAATAAGACGCCAACTCTAGGTAACACTTAATATCTAGTTTTAATTATATAATTTGGGATAGCAGCCAGCGTGGTCCCGTGCTTGAGAGACGGGCTGCGATGCTGACGGACTCGGGTTCATTCTCCGGTGCTTTTGATGCCTGACGGCTGGCCTACTCGCTTACTCAAAAATAATTGAGTACCTGTGTTCACTCAAAGAAGGGTTAATAATGACGGTCGTCTTGTTACATCGCCCCGCACCAGAGATGGTACGCGACGACCGGACAAAGAAGACGAACATATGAGAACCTTAACGTCTCAGTTCCCAGGCCATGTCCCCACGTGGGTAGTTAAAACCGTACCATTATTAATTTAGGATAGCAGTTTTTACTATTTGATACAGGATTTCTTCTTCGTCTCAAAACAGCCATTGTGGCGGCAGGAGTGGTGGCGGAAGCGACGACAGAAACAGCTGCTGGAGCAGCGGTGAGGAGCTGCAAGCGACTCAGATCACGTCGATGACGGATGCGGAGTCTCATCAACGTGTTGGCGGGTCGCAAGTCTTAACACTTGGCATACAGAACGCGAACTATTAATACAATACGTCCGCTCTGTTTGAATGCGCAAACCGAAGTGCAAGGAGGCTAGGTAAAATGTCGATAAGTATGAGTAGTTATTATTTGGCAACCTAAAGTAATTGTTCTTTAGGATTTATACACTTAAAACCCCAGCTTTTGTGTTTAGAATTCCAATCGACTGTAGTGTAAATCGGTTTTCTACTGAACTAATCAAATCTTTTTGTAATCAAATATTCTTTAATACTGATCGCGTGGCTAGGAGAATTGTAAATTGCAGTTATTGTGAAAGAATTTGGTTTAGCGGCACGTAAACTGTTGATACTTAAAATTAGGTTGTATAGGTGGCGTGTAGGTTTGTCTTTCTGGATTCCAAATTCTTCTAGAATTGTTTCTGGCGACTTCAAAGTTTCTATACATTTCTCAGCCTCTGATAGGTAATCTTTTGAACATAAAGCATATTTAGCTGGCGTAGTTTTAGGTTTCTTGCATAAGAGATATATGTGGTCTACGCCACATTTTACGCAATTGTATGTGTGTGCATAAATTGAAACAAGTTATTCAGCACTGTTGAGAGCAAAAACGTTACAATATTTTGATTTCAAGGCTTCACCGACAGCCACTATCAGCGACTATGTTTACGTTTTACCAGCAAAGTTTTTCTTTAAAAGCACAATTTTAAAAGCTACTTACAGTTTTTGATTGGTATACAAAATACAATTTTAGAAACAAGACAATTTTGCACTATTTTGTTTATAAGCATAACACTCGCACAAATTTAAACGAAAACTTAATCGTGTATAAATTAAATTTGCTAGCACACTGATTTTTTACGTGCTGACACTGGTAAAGAGGCGTGTCTTTTTTTTCTTATTTTTAAAAACAGCTCAAAATATATTTAATTCAGTGTATATTTTGGAAACTAATAAAAGTAAATTTAATTGTTAAATGTTTAGATACGCGCTGATGCTACATTAAAAAATATTATATTTGTAAACACTATAGTTGAGTACTTTTGATGAAAGGAAAAACGGTAATATGATTCTTGAGATAGTCACCATAGTTTCTTTCTTTTTTTTTAAATTACAATTAAAATTAAAGATGAAAACACAAATTTACAAATAAAAATTATAAAAATACCAGAACACATTGAAAATTTTTTAGACTGTCGCTAGGGGTGCATTTTTTTCTAAAAATTTTAGATTTTAATTCACCAATTTTTTATGTAAATTTACTGTTAGCATTAAATGGATCCATCAACTTGCTGCTCAGAAGCATTCCATTTAAACAACTGTGCATTTTGAATTCTAGATAAAAGCGAAATTCAAACAATCACCAATTTTTTTCCTTTAGAAAGAAGACTTGAATTTAATCCAGATTTGATGCTGTTTTTGGAGATTTATCATGTTCATTTTTTGTCGTCGGTTTTTGAAGTTTGAATTTAAATGTAGCCGTATAAACTATGTTCAAGGCATTTAAAAAGGGCAATCATGTTAACGATTGTAGATAAATTCCAACACAATTTAACAAAGGTTTGGGCATTTGAAAGTATAGTTTACATTTTAAACAATAAACTTGCTTTTAAAAACTTTCCGCAAGATAAATGACGTATTTGCTTAATCCGAAACAAAAACACTTTTAAGCATTATTAGTTTTCAGCTTTTAAAAAAAATTCAATTAATTTCAAGAAGCAACTTGCGACAATGGATAAAACTTGAATTTATCGTCACACGCCAGAAATGAAAGAACAGTTAAACCAATGGATTGGATACAATGAACCGGTTATATTTAAAACGAAAATATAGTTACAAAAGTATACAGTATTTTGGAATAATCTGAAAAGCAACCGTTTTAAGGAATGCTCCAAAACAATTAAGAAAATGTGTTAATTAGTCGGCCCATTAAAGTACAATTGTTATGCAAAAGTTTGCAGTAAAATAATCTTAGCTGATAAGGCATTTAGGTAAAATGTAAATAGTTATCTTAATTATTGTAAAGATAGTCAATTTCCAGAAGGAAATCAGCAGCTGGAGTAAAGCAACACTAAATATATTGACATTTAAAATACAACTTAAATAACCTTTATTTTATTTTCATTGCTATTCCAGGCATTTAAGTAAGTAAGAATACTAGTGCAATTATTCAAGTAATCATTCGGTGTTTGGTTTATTATTTTGTAGACTTCAAGAACCAGGCAATCTCAATTTATAAATTATTTTCTTCGACTAAGTAAACATACACGGTTACATTAAGATGTAGTTTACTAACCATTATAATATACAATTGTTTAAATAAATATGTATACCACAATTAGTATTCTATCACTAAATTTTTTTAGCAATAAGTGTAAATAATATAATTTGTCATTTGTTATTATATAGAGTTGCTACAAAAAACTCATGGGATTTTATAAATATATATTTGACAAAGCATTAGACATATAATATTAAAAGATTATATGAGAAAGAAAGAAAAATACTCAAATTTAATACTTGGGCTTACAAATTTCATTTTGAACATCCAGATACTGAGAAAGACGAATTTGCTAATTGTTTGGTATTTAACAACGAAGCGAAACTGGAAAGGTGAAGCATCACAATGTTCGTATGTAAGGCATAGAAAAGTCTCATACCATTATAGAACATAAAAGGGATTCGCTTAAACTCAATATCTTTTGTGCGCTTTTCAAGATAAAAATGTACAAAACTTTTGTACTGTTGAATTGGGTGATGTACAGGGTCCGGCAGGGTTACGTTTTTGAGACGGGTATAACATTGGTGGTAGGAAAACTAGCGCATGCTCACTAGTCGATATTCGCTCGCTAGCTGCCATTTCAGTAGCTATGAAGCCACGGACGATTAAACAACACATTTGTTGCAACCCGTCATTAGGCGACGCAGACACAGTGAAGATTTCGAACTCATTTCAATGTTGGTCGACGCGGTCCCGGTGATGTAACCAAACAACATTTTCGATACCGATCGGAAAATGATCCATGGGAATTGGCCTTTACATTCTGAGAGAGTAACTGCGTGGTGTGGAATAGCTCTATTTGGAATAATTGCTCAATTTTCCGAGAAAACGGACGCACGTTACAGTGTTGCGACAATTTTTGATGCCCAAATTGAGAAAACATCGAAATCCTCTCGATAAGGTTCACTTTCAACAGGATATGGCTACTTGCCATATCTCAAGATAATTCATGGCCTTTTTAAGGAAATATTTGCTAGGGCGCTTTATTTTAGCGCGCGGGAATGTGGATTGGCTTTCTCAATCACCGGATCTTTCACCATGTTATTATTTCTTATGGGGTTGTCCGAAAACTGAGATGTGCATTGAAAAACCACGGACTCTTAAAGCTCTTTTAGAAAATATAACTCGAGAAATTTGAGCAATTTTACGCGCTATGCTTGAAAAGTGTATAGATCGTTTATATATGTATATATATATATATATATACAAGGTCCATCCCAAAAGAAATGAGCCTTATTTTTTTTCGGACGCGAGTGTACATTCCGGCGTGCTCTGACGCTTGGGGCAGGTGGTGGGGGGTCTTAGCTTCCATACGCGGTCGGTCAAGTCGGCTCTGAGCTTCGGAGCGGCAGGACGGTGTTTCCGTGAATGTCTATTTTCAATTTTCGACACGGCGCGATGGATTCAAAAATCGATCAACGCTACGCAATTAAATTCTGCTTCAAACTCGGCAAGAATGCTACCGAAACGTTTGGAATGCTTCAGGAGGCCTTCAAGGATGATTGTTTATCGTACTCGCAAGTTAAAAAGTGGCACAAAGCATTTAAGGAGGGCCGGGAAGAGGTGGCCGACGAACCTCGGTCTGGACGACCGTCAACCTCCCGAACCGACGAGAACGTGCAGCGAGTGCGCGATTTTTTGAACGCCGATCGTCGGTTCAGTGTTTATCAAGTAGCAGATGCCCTAAACATTCCGAAATCGACAGTACATCGAGTCATTTCCGAGGATTTATCGATGCGGAAGGTGTGCGCCAAACTTGTGCCGCGGGTGTTGACTGACGAACAAAAACAGCTCCGGATTCAACTCGGCGTGGTTCCCCAGCCTCCCTACAGCCCGGACTTGTCTCCCCCGGACTTCTTTTTGTTTCCGCGGTTGAAAAGAGTGCTAAAGGGCAAGCACTGGGACTCGGTTGAGGACATCCAAGAGAATGTCACAGCAGCCCTCAAGGACATCCCTAAGGAGGCCTACCAGGAAGCCTTCCGGACTTGGAAGACCCGTCTCCAAAAGTGCATTGATGCAGGAGGATCCTATTTTGAAGAATTTTGAGGTGTTGTAGCGATCTGCTCAATAAAACTATTTTTTTTTGGAAAAGGCTCATTTCTTTTGGGATGGACCCTGTATATATATATATATATATATATATATATATATATAATTTGTGTTACAGTGCTTTGAAAAACGTAACATCTTCGTGTCGGACTTTGTATTAAAGAGGATTTGGCACAGTTCGACTGTCCCTCCAGGTCTTCCCATCTTACGGTTTGCGACTTTTTTCTTTGGAAATACATTTATGATCTGGTTTATATAGCACCAATGCAACAACACTGGATGATTTCAGATAACGTATTACTGCTTCTGAAGGGAAAATAAATGGAGACATATTGCAGGGTGTGTTGACCAAACCTCATTACCTTTTAGACATGTTTCGTATGATACGAGCAGTCCACATTCAGCTTTTGTGATGGTATAAATAAAAGCATGCCCTTTTTTATATACAATAATAATAATGACAAAACTCTAATGCTCTGCGTGGGAACATGGCTTGCGAACTGAAAGGTTAAGGCTCTCATATGTACTCTGCCACTGTACCCGATCGTCTTAGATAGGGGGCGATGTAGCAAGCCTTAGACCGCCATTATTACTTTTTATTCAAAGTAAACGCAGATACTCAATAAAAATTGTTTCATCAATAATCATCGTAACGAATAGGGTTAGTTTATCACAAATCTATATATGTCGATTTTAGTAATGTTTGAAATGTTTTCAACTTATTATGTATAGATAATTGTTAAAATATAAATATGCCCAAAAATTTGTTCGTTGTTCAATTTCATCGATAACGTACCAACGTGCAAAATATGTGATATCAACACGATGGTGCGCTACTTATTGAGGAACACAAATAATTGATGGATTAATGGTCACTTTTGAAACAAATGGTTTGGTCATAAAAGTTAAATACTTCAATTGCGGTATCTGAATTAAAATTTAATGAATAATTTTTGACAAATCATGAAGCTACTTGTTTACTAAACAAAGAATGTTGCCAATAAGAAAAATAACTGATGCTTAAAGTATATATAAGTATAATATGTACCAGAATCTCAGGATCGTCAGTATGAGACTTACTAAAGCTGGACATTTTAAATGTATCATTGGCGTATTTTTTATTTCTGAAAGTGATGACTTTTATTAAATAATAAATTAACAATCTGACCTCAGCAAGAAGACAATGGTGATTCCAGTAGCATCTTCGACATTTTTAAATTTACTTGGTTGTAATGAATAACAAAGGTGTTCATTTAACATGTTTACTTAAAATAACTACCGGTATCCCACTCATACAAATAAATTAAAGATGGAAAACAATTTGAATGAAAAAACTGCCCGGCACTTGCGTGTGTCTGTTAACTCTAGATATACACGAATCCTGTCGCACCTTATGCCTTCTAAGAACATGTGTTGTGTGTGTTGTAGCTGTGAAGGCTGTGTATATGAGAAAATTATCGTTTGTAAGTCTTATATTAATGACCTTCTATTAGTTTGAATAATCCAGCGAATTTAACTTGATATGATACAACGAGCAGTGGTCCAAGAGTACTAAGTTTCAAGAAATTGTTTTATGACAATTTCGCACATTCTTGTTAAACATGGTATTCTGTCCAATTATATATTTATTTCGTAACTCTTCAAATTTTAAATTATCATAGAGCAAATAATTTCTTATAATATATATAATATATAATATAATAAAAATAATAAATAAAAATAATATATAATAACGTGTTTTGCTTGCACTTAAAACGGGATTTTGTATTTTAAATTTTTATTATTATGTCTTTATCTTAAATTACTATCAAAACAATTCAGGTATTGCTTATAAATTGATATGGCCCATATTACCATAATGCCGGCAGCCCAATAATTATCTTTTGCTTTTCCTCATTATGTTTGTAATCTTTTCTGCTAAGTTCTCGGCGAGTGCCTTATTCTGTTCCTTAGTATCTGCCGCCAGTTCTCTTATATTTCTTGGACACTTGTTTGGCAGCGTAAAATTCGAGTGCGTGTGTAAGCGCGTTAATCAATATTTTTGGTCTAGCCCATTTTATTGCTTGCTGAGCTTCCATATTCTTAATGCCGTCAATAAATATTCGCACAGCTAACATATCTAGGAAATCATCTGATGTTGTTGGGTATGAGATGCGAACGAGAGAGGCTTCCAATTCTTGAAGAGTTCGCCCACTTTTTGTACATGAACCTGAAGCTAAATTTCCTCAAAATAAGAATTTCAAGGCGCTTGACGATCTGGCTATAGTTCTCTTGCTCGTAAATGGGTACTCTGTAATACGTCGAAAGCATCGCCATGCAGAGCAACAATTAAAGCAGTCACTTTTTCGGTTTCCGATTCTCTTTGCTCTAGCAGCCACCTCAAACTGTTTTTGATAATTTGTTTAAGAAGACTTACCATCAAACGTTGGAGCTGGACTTTAGCTTTCATTACGTCGGCACTTAACAATGGTCCGTGAACCTGCCAGATCTCTTTATCGCCCTCGTTAAGCTTGCTAGGCACACTACTAGAAATGATCTTGATCGAAGCACTAAATCTATCTTCAATTTCTTTAATTTTTTCTTCAAGTGCATCAGTTTTCTTGTCCTGTACTAGCTTTACATCATTAATTTCATCTCTGATTTCTTCTCAGACTTCATCGAATTCTGTTTTGACTTGGTCCAATTGATTTCTGCTCTGATTTTGTTGTTCGATGTTCTCGAAAATTTTTCTTCTAGATCAACTATTTTGTTATTTATATTAATTACATTTGAGTTCATTTCTGCTATATTTGAGTTAAAATGTGATTTTATATTATCCATATTCGAGTTCAAATCTGTTTTCGAATCTGATTTTAACTCGTTCAGCGTAGCGCTCATCTCGACAATCCGGTTCTAATTTCAAAATAAAACATTTTGGATCCTCACCAGCGTCCAACAAGATTTGCTCAAGTCGTAGTTGTAATGTGGTTTCATTTCCAGTAATTTCTAAAACTCTTTTGCCCAGCTCGCGTTTAAGATCGGCAACTTTAAGGTCATAAATTGTTATTTTTTTGCCGCCATGCTTGCCTTTATTTTATTTATTTCAAGTTATTCACTACACACCTTACAAATATAAAAATATCCCACAATTAACACCAAATGTAATGTTTCTGTTATTTACGGTGGCGGTTTACTAATACTCACAACTATTCACAACTATTTATATGTACAATAGATAACGTAAAACTACACTACACTATTTATGTCAACACACACTTTCGTACTTGAATTCGCTCGTCCCGCCGCACGATATTTATGCTCATTCCGGCGGTTTACTAGAAGGAAATCGAACACACCTCGAAACACCGGTGTACGGCAGTTGGATTCTTAGAAGAAATCTGTATTTTGTTTTTGAAGCATTTTACTTGCATCTCAATGCTTTACAAGAACATTGTTCCAGAAATATAACATGAACGGCATTTCAAGATTCTTAACTTTTCCCAATATACATTTGCTTTACACCGCACTCATCTATTATGAATAATTTGTGTTAGAGCACCAAAAATCTTCTGGTACAATTTATATATTGCTTGACTGGCATAAGCACGAGTACTTTATTAAATTGTCGACAAAGTTTTTAAAGATAAAAAGTCCTTTGTTACGTAAGCATAATACTTGTGTGTCCTCTAAGCTGCAAAGCCAACTAGTTGTAAAGAGTGGTCTATGCAAGAAATATATATGGCTAGAGGATTTACTTCTTTTATTGTAACCCGAAGAACTTTGTAGTACTCAAACATGTTACTGGCAATATTGTAAATTTGTCCTCTATAGTTATTTAAATCAAGAGCTACAAAATCTATAGTCGACATTATAGAATTCGTCATCTCTTAACTCTTATGGTCATAGTTAGAAATAGACGTCAGCAATCGTTTAACAGGGGTTTTCGTAGGTACCACATAACGTGCTATAAAGTTTGTTAGTCTGTGTGTAACATATCTGGCGTCGAGTCCACAATTATGAATGAATACTTGGCATTTACAATATTTTGGGCAGTTTCTGCCTTAAGTTGGTTTACTAACTCATAATGAATTTACTATCAGTTTTATTTAATAAGTGTGAGGGAAGACCTCATTTTTTAATTTAAAATTTTGTTAGGTATTCGGCCAGAAAATGATCGAATTTTGAAATCAATTCTAAAAGGTGTCCCAAAATTAACGCAAGACTTGAATTACATAGAAAACACAGTTTTTAGTCTTTTGATTGTAATTTTTTTATTGAATCATAAAGTACATAGGATAGGGTTGTTTATGGAATAACACATCGGGCAAATGGCCTCCACTGCTTTGCATACACATACGCACTCGTTTGTCGAAATTTTCCATGACCATTCTGCATAAATGTGACTGAATTTCGTTGATGCAACGTTGAATCTCCTCCTTTAATGCACGCGTGGTTGTGGGCTTGTTGACATAGACCTGTGATTTTAAGTAACCCCATAAAAAGAAATCTAATGGTGTTAAATCACACGATCTAGGGGGCCAATTCTGATTACCGAAACGAGAGAGTACACGACCTGGAAATGTCTCATGCAGTAATTGAAGTGTTTCACGGGCTTTATGGCATGTGGCACCGTCTTGTTGAAACCACATATTGGCCACATCAATATCATCCAATTTCGGCAAAAAGAACTGTGTTATCATGTCGCGATATTGAGCACCAGTAACAGTCACTGCTTACCCAGCCCCATTTTCAAAAAAGTATGGTCCAATTATGCCTCCAGCCCAAAATCCACACCAAACAGTGACACGTAGTGGATGCATTTGTTTTTCGACAATCACATGTGGGTTCTCAGAACCCCAAAAGCGGCAATTTTGGCGATTAACAAATCCATCAAGGTGAAAATGTGCTTCGTCGCTTAGGATAATTTTGCTCGAAAAATCAGCATCCATTTGTTGATGCTCAATAATCCATTCAACAAACTCTCTTCGCTGTGCATGGTCATTAGGCTTCAGTTCTTGTGTTAATTGAATTTTGTAAGCATGGAGACACAGATCTTTAGTGAGTATACGCTGTACAGCGCTTCTTGAAATTTGCAATTCTTGTCCACGACGCCGAATTGAGGTTCTTGGATTGTCACCGACACTCTCACGCACTGCTTCGATGTTGACATTTGAACGGCTTGTTTTTGGACGACCAGTGTGTTTGGCGTCTCCAACGGATCCTGTCTCTCGGAATTTTTCAATTAATCTCTTCACAGTTGACGAAATTAAAACACTATTCCGATCATATTTTGTATGAAATTTTCGAACAGCGGCCGCCAAGCTTTCATTATTTTTGAAATATTGTTCAATAATGAAGACACGTGTTCTATCGTGTAACGCTCCATTTTTACTAACCTTAAACTGTCAGCTGTCGATTTGTTTTTGTTTTAGGGTTGTCAACACTTTATTGCATAAATGGCGGCAAATTTAAATCTTGCGTTAATTCTGGGACACCCTTTACACTGTCAAAAATTTACTATTTTTTACAGAGCCTAATATTTAATTATTTACAATTTCAACAACTCTTAAGCATTTTACCAATGTACAGTTTCTTTCTTGAATTTTTCTGCTATTTTACAATTCAATCTTTGTGAAACTGGACTTCCACTAATAAATTTTGCACAAAATATTTTAACTTTTTATAAAACAACTGACTGGTACGAAACCTTTTTTTACATAGTATAGTATGATTCAGATTTTTTAAAGTAGACGTTTGATTGAATGCTATTATAGACGACCAACTCACAAAGTTTATTTATGTACCACAATGCCAGTTTGTCAAATAATATAATTAGGTCTACGTCTTTGGAAATATTTTTAGAGCTTTGAGAGGTGAAAGGCTCTTGCAATTGTGCGTTTGATGAATTAGAATTTGGATTTGAAGTCTCTAAGTCAACGGCGACAATTATGATTGCTGCACACTACGTGAGAAAAAAGTGTTTTAGCATTTTCTTTATCACAGTACCTTGCCGTTCAAGACGCTCTTTGGAACGTTTTCTGAATTCTGCTCCACTTGGTTTGTTAATAAATTTCAACCAGCTTTGTCACTCATTGTTTAGCCTTTATGATATATGAAATGTGAATTGAACGACGATTTACTTGAAAACTAATCTTTATTCAAAGGGCTGCACAATAATTACAAATTATAATACTATTAATGTAACGGTCATTAATAACAACATTAATTTATTTGCACCACTGTTGTTTAGCTGTACGACTTCTCCTATTTGACTGCCGCAAATATCCATTTGCTTCGCCATACATTCAAACAATTCAATAAGTTCTGGAATTTAAAGTTAAGGGTGCCGCTATAAATAGCGCCGATGGTGATCGATCGGGAAAGTCTAAATAATTTTGCTCTCAAAACTTAGTTTGTTTGCTAGAGAAAGATTTTCCTCAAAAGAAGAAACGAATAAAGCGAAGATATTCCAAGTAAAAAAAAAATTTATAAAACTAAAATTATCGTCTTTAATATTAAACAAAGATATTTATCAAACCATATAGGCATTATTTCGATTAAGAGGAGTAATCTCATTGAAGTAATTTAAAACAGGGTCTAAATGTTTTCTTCTGTTCTTTACTATTGCAGTTTAATTTATTTGAATTAATTGCTGCGTTACAGATATTTTGGAACTGAATAATAAAATATAAAAACAATTTTGTTAACGCTTCGTAAATTATAAAAAATTTATTGTCGCAATTTATGGCATCATTTATGACGTGACCTTTATAATACAATCAAATTTTGTATATGTTTATGTACATTTTGTTATACGATGCTCAATTTTTATAATATATATTTGTCTTTATTAAACTCTATAAAAATTTTTGTTTTATATTATTTGGCATAATATTTAGTTGGCTTTTTATTTTATAATTAAAATTTATTAGGGATTTGTTTAGAGATTCATAAATTACACCGCGCTTTTACGGTGTTTGCCGAAAGAATTATCTGATAGTAAGGCTT